>JADMNL010000030.1:92210000-93410000 GCA_016271365.2 Neoceratodus forsteri
AATAAAATCTCTGCAAATTTTGTATGTGAAAAAAATTCAACATAGTTCTGTTTGCAATCTATTCTATTTATTTAGTACGGAACATTTTGTGATCCCTGTTTATGTGACTCTCCCTCGCCCTGTTGCTAGCTGTTAGAGCTGTGCATGGAGACAGCCTACTGCAAGCTGACACATTTATGATGAAGCACAGAAGGACAGTAGATATATTTTGTTGTTGTTTTGTCCTTATTTTTTGGACAGGCATTTCAATATTCTGCAGCTCTGGAGGCAGTGCTTTAGACATTCACCAGTTAATGTGTCAGTGTGTCTTCCAAAGTGTGCCTGAAGGAAATTTATTGCAGCGCACGATTTGCTACGAGCAAACACTAATAAAATGCTCTTTTGCTGCAATTTGTTTAATTGGCCACAGAAGAGAAGCTGTGCGCCTGTTAACTCCAGCTCCTGACACCTCCTGCCCGGTCCGCAGATGTTCACAACATGAAGCACTCACATATTCCGCTTTATTGCTTGGCGAATCTACCATTAAACCTTTACTATTGCTGTGGATTTTACTTGACTGGAATTACATATTTACTGGTGTGGTGGTGGTGGGGGGGGGCTGTTAGCAAGAGTACTCCTTTGTTTCAACAAAATCTGTAATCTGTTGACTTACCTGCCTGCCTAGTCTCATGATTATGGTATAATCATCCCTTTTGTGTCCTTTGGTGGCTAAGCAGGCTAGCAAACTGATTAGGTTGAGTGGTAGCCCACTGAAAAAATGTGGTAGCCCACATATAGTACCTTGTTTTAATACAAAACTAGGGACTGGCCTGGTGGAGAAGCTGTTGCACTTCTACTCCCAGTGCAGGCAACCAGAGTATGGGAATGGACAGGGTTGCTCAGTGGGCATACAGGGTAAAGGAGTATTGAGCACCTGAAGGCAGCTCTCCTCCGTTGGGGAGTGGAGACCTCAGTTCCCACTGCAGACTGCCACCTGGCAGAGGCAAACAGCACAGGGGGACAGCACACAGAAGGGAAGAGCTGGAGTGTGACATGCTGGTGCACACATCTCAGCACTCCAAGCTCGGGGAGTAAAACAGTGGGGCTGCTACATGCTGATGCTATCTGCTTGCTCTCACATGTCTGATGTGCCTGGCCACCCACCACATTGTGGTCCTGTGTAAGGGGTGAATAACTGGCATGTCTGTGAGAAGATCAGTGATGGGGCGTGGGGCAGACTCAGGGTCAGGAACATAAAAAATACGAATTAAAAAAATGCTAAACTAGGTCTAGCCTACTGGCATGTGCCCCCTGGTGGACTGGGCTGTGCATGCAAGCCCTGGAATCCTACACTAGGTCTGGCTGGGGGAAGTACCCAACTATTGGTGAGAGTGGGTACTAGCCACCCTTCATTCATGCATATCCCTGCCAGCTTACTATGAAGCAGCACTGGCAGCAGCTATAAAGGCAGCCATTCCTCCACCCTGCCAGGCAGGGATGGGGTGCAGCCATGGTGACCCAATCATTCCAGTGGAAGACAGGAGTAAAGAGGAAGAAATTGGGGGTATGACAAAATACTATTTACATAATCATTTTATTTATTTATTTATTTATTTATTTATATTTGTCAGGGGATGTGGGTGGGACTTGAAAGAAAGAAAAAACACAAAAGAAATGTGCCTTGAGTCATTTAAATGAAAGTTGCCAGCTTCATTGAGTCCCGCTCTGTGTGGATCCACACCGCCTCGATGAGAGGGGGAGCAGGTGATGGGGCTGGGGGCATGCAGGGGCCTGAAGTAAAGAACAAGTGGTGGCTCGGAGCCAAGCAGCTTTGAAGAAAAGAGGGAGTCCAGACATGCACCCCAAAAAATAAAAAAATAAATAAAAATCACAGCTGGTATCAACACAATGCAGCTGTACTGCATTCTAATAAACTCCTTGAATTTCAAGTATGGTAATTTCATTCTTTGATACTTAGAAAATGTATGTGAAAATAGGAGTGTTGTGCTTTACAGTTCATCTGCAGCTGAGAGGTAATCTAGAGCGTAAGTCATAATGCCCTGATTGTGATATCACAGCAATTTCCATAGCAACTGACTGTGATGTCACAAGCCGGAAATCTAATCTAATTTTTTTAAGTGAGTGATGGAAAGCCAGCCTGGTGGTGCTGAAGGTTGAGGCACTGGATGCCACACCTCATGCTGCACCAGCGAACCGGGTTCAGGAATGAGCCTGGGTTTTTGGGGGTCAGTGGGGGGAAGGGCGGGGAGCAAGACTGAGCCGCTGCAAGGCAGCTCTCTCCACCTGGGAGGGACTTGGGGTTCCCTAACCGTTGGCCGGCACCTGGTGGAGAGGATGATGGTGGCACCAACCGGAGAGAGCTCCAACGCTAGCCATGGGGAGGGGCGGAAGTGGCTAAGCCGGGGCCATGGGGTGTGGGTGCGCCTCCATGCACACATGCGCATGTGCTGGGGTACTGGGAAAAAAACAATAAAGTACTAATTAAAAAAAAAGGTGAGTGGTGGAAGCAACAAAGTCAGTAGTGTTGCTGTAAATCAATTTTTGAAGTAATGTTCGAGAGGCAATTTGCTTTCAAACAGAAAGGGAAAGGCAGTCAGTACTTTTAAAAAGCGTGCCTAATTTTGCATGCAGCTTAGAGCACAGTTTCTCAATATATGTATGTTAAAATGTAGCTGAGGATCCAAGCAAAGGCCCAAGTACTATATTTACAGCTGTCCTGGTTTGATTGAAAAGCAACTTATTGTACCAGAGCCAAGACTGAAGGTATAAAAAATCAGCTTAAAGAGGAACAGTCAGCATTGAGTCCCACATCCAAATGTGGGGCTGGTCCCAATTTGCACGTTATGTGCAAAAACATTTTTTTCTTCCTTTTCATTGCAGTACAGCAGATTGTGTCTGTTGGATTCTGCTGATCCAAGCTGACAGTTGCTGTAACCAGGAATCCCAGTGTACCCTGCAGCTGACATCAGAGCTGGGCTGCAGCTGTGGAGGATTCAACAACCTGAAGTACATGTTAGAGTTTTTATAAGGTCTAATCTTTTGTTTGCTGGTCCTGCTGTGCCCACAGAGCTAAGTACAGTTACAGAGGACTGTACTTGGCCCCAGGAGAACAGCAGGGCTTACATTTGATCAGAGCTTATAAAAGCTGTAACATACACTGCTGGCTATTGAATCTCCCTCTGCTGCAGCCCAACTCTGACATCAGTCCTGGGGGATTGTGGGATTTCTGGTTACAGCAATAATCAGCTTGGGAGTCAGCAGGATCAGCCAGATGAGATCTGCTATACTGCAGAAATCAGAAAGTAAAGAAAAAAAAACAAAAAAAAACTGTTTTTGCACACAAAGTGCAAATTGGGACCAGTCCATAATTGAGTTTTGGGCTCTTAGTGATGACGGTTCCACTTTAGCAGCGTAAATGCAAGTGCCATTAGGCAGGTACTGTATGATGGAACAAATCCCAAAAGGGTCACCGTGAACTATCAAGTGAAGGGTGCACAGACTGGGCAGCCAGCCCACAAATGTTCCACCAGTTCCAAAGAGAGTGCACTCCAAACAGTCAACCAAGGACAGCCACACAGCAATTGCAGAGGTAACAAAAAATTAATTTATTTGGACAACCCTCAGCACAGGATGGTGCCAGCTGTGCTGAGCATTATCCAAATAAATGTATTTTTTGTTATCTCTGCAATTGCTGTGTGGCTGTCCTCGGTTGGCTGTTTGGAGTGCGCTCTCTTTGGAACTACTGTATGGTGAAAGGTTAAAAATCACAGTACAGAGCTCCAGAAGATCTCATCAGTGCAAAAAGTGCTGTTGGAATCTGTATTCCACTGAAATCTCCAACACAGGCCAGCTGCCCCAGCGCTTCATCCCATCGAGCTTCATCAGGGGGCGGGTATCTGGAGTTTTTTCTAAAAAATCAACTTGTAGCACAGAATCAGATGCAGCTTCTGCAACATTTGATCAGCTGTAAAAGAGAATCATATCATTGGCATACATTTGAATCGATGATGCTGCACAGAGTTTAGGGAAATCATTGCAAAATATCATTTTCACATGGCTGTAGATATCAATGACTCTGTATCAAGAGTCTTGGCTCAAGCAATGACAGTCAGGAGGTTTGCTTGACTAATTAATATTGAGAAAAGTAAGGGACCAAGTGCAAAAGCTGTGGTGCCCTGGATTTAACTGGGAAATACTGAGACTTACAGTCAGATATCTGTGCCTGTTGAGCATGATCTGGCAAATAGGAAGTGAAGTGACTTAAAGTTGATAGATTTATTTATTTGTTTGGCAGTGTAGGTCTATTGAACATCGAGTGCCCATGTTTAAGGGCACCAGTTGTCAGATACTTAGGATACAGGCACTAGGTCTAAACAGCAACTGTATGTACAGTGCTGTTAATAACAGCACCGTCCAAACAGCGTTGATCAAAAAAGTGGCAGGAACAAATGCCGCTAACAAACTCAGCACCCCATCACTAGTAGCGATCTCAAGTCTGGTTTGCGATCGCTACCACTACTAAACTCTGCCCCCTGTGCCCCCTGTAATTAAAATAGGCAATTGTGAATATCTCTGGCCTGTTGCTGCTCTTTTTCTCTGACTCTGTGTTTTACGGCTCCGACGTAGTACTCTGACGCCGTGTTTTACGACTCTGACGTAGTGATATTGTAACGCCATAACCTGGCTGCAAAAATAAATTGTTACAGTGCCCAATAACTCTTCCCCAAAAATGCATTATGAGCAAATGATGTAGGGTCAGTAAAAGTTACAACAGAATATAGCAGCCATTACAAAAACCAATAGCAGCAGAAAATCGGAGCAACAGAAAAAGTAAAACGTAAGAGAAATAGTAATTTCACTGTACCAAAAAAAGCATTCTCAATACCGCACAACATCAGAGGAGTACCTGAGGGGGTGTGGGGGGGGGTGGAGCGCCTCCACAGAAAGAAAGAATAATATTACTGATTAGCGATTTCTTTCTGTGGGGGTGCTCTTCCCCTCACACCTTCTGGGTGCTCCTATGAAGTTGTGCGGTATTGAGAATGCTTTTTTGGTATGTAGTACACAAGAAAGAAAGAAAGAATCATGTTACTTATTAATAATTTCTTTCTGTGGGGGTGCTCAGCCCCCCACAACCTCCAGGTGTTCAGAGCAACCGCTAGCATGCTTACTGTAATTCATCTAGTAGGTGCAACACAGCCGAGGATATACACAATCACTTTAAAATAATCAGCTCTGAGTTGGAGTTGGATTATGGGGGGGGAAAAACAACATTCTGGAGATCAGGATTAGAACCCTGATCTCTAGCACCACTCCAACCAAGTTACTCACTTTTTAACTTTCCCGCCATGAGAACAACTCAGCCAGTCTCTTCATTTCCTCTCCATTTGTTGTCTCTTATAGCACCATGGACAGCAACCTGGGAAGCACTTACTACATAGCGCTGTTATTCCTCTATCACTGTCCGTGGAAGTGCTGTATATACCGTGCTGCTCTGTGCAGCGCTATTGTTGTAGCAATGTTCTAATCGGGTAGGAGAATGGCACAACAAAGAGGCAATAACAGGACAATTATTTACAAACACAATTAACAATCTGCAACAAACAATCCTTCAACATGAATTAAAATTTGACCAAATGGTCCAAAGTGTCAGTTCACAGGTGAAAATGTTCTAAAGTTGAGACAATCCGTATGAAAATGATCTTTGACCTTCTTCAATATACCAGTGTTATGCAACTTATGCAGCAGTAATTTGATAGTACTATGCCACTTCTGTGTATGCTATGTTTGTGGTCTCCTTTTACTGCTTGACTGTTATCCACTGTAGCCTGTTCACCCCCCTTGTACATAACTATTGTACATAATGATTGTAAATATACTGTAATTATGGAATTCACTCACTCTGTACATTACCTTGATGACTGTATGTAACTACTTTCAGATGTATTTTAGCCTCTGTAGTTGTATTAGACTCAAACTTTTTTATGCATACTATTGCTCTCCTGGGTCGCCCCTGAAAACGGGAATGTAATTGTCTCAGTGGGCCCACCCGCTTATCAAAATTCAATAAATTCAATAAATAAATAAGTAGTCAATGATCAGCTGCATCAAAGGCATTTTCTAGGTCAACAAAAACTGCTACTGTTAAACTACCTTTCTCCATGCTAGTGCAAATTCCATTTGAAACTCTAAACAAGGCAGTGGTGATGTTTTGTGCCCTGAAACCTGTTTGACAATGACTAAAAATGCTACATGACCATAGAAATCAATTAAGTGACTGTGGACAAGTTTCTCCAAGAGATTAAAGAAAACTGGAAGCATTCACATTGGCTAATTGTTTGGTGGAGTTAGTTTGTCCCCCCCCCAAAGCAAAGTCATGGCTTTTGCTTGTTTCCATAACAAAGGTACAGCACCGCTACTTTAAAAATTGAAAAGAAAAGCTAATTTGATAGGAAATAGGGGTTACACCTAACTGAATAATCCCTGATGTCAAGCCAATCAAGGCACAGGTTTTTATTCATATTTGTAAAAAGTGTTTGGGAGTTGTACAAACTGGAAACGCGGCCCAAGATGTGGCAACTCAAATTTAATGGCAAGAAGTGTAAGGTCATGCACATGGGTGAAAGAAATCCAAATACAGAGTGCTGGTTTGGGGGAGTGAGGGATGGAGCAGACGGTGGTGGAAAGGGACCTGGGGATCAGTAGTCCCATTTCAGCAGACTCATAGGGGTTGCAAATTTCCTCCACCCATGAAATTCATATAAATAAATTCCAGGGAATCCTTGTTTTAGGGGTTCATAGGGGTTGCAAGAGACATCATAGGGGTTGGAAAAGCCCATTTCATTATAATCATAGGGCTTGTGAAGCTCCGCACCCACTAAAGTTTAAATAAGAAAATACTAGGCAAACCTTATTTTAGGGGTTGCAGTGGACATCATGGGGTTGCAAAGAAATCATAGGGGTCTCAACCACAACCCCTGGCAACCCCTTAAATGATGCCCCTGTTGAGGATCATTATTAGTGACAGTCTAAAATCCCTTGCCCAGTGCCAGAAGGTTACAGAGAAAGCAAACAGGATGATGGGGGGTAGAGGGAGGAGGTATTGTAACAGTAGGAAAGAGGTGATACTGCTCATGTACAGATGCTTGATGAGACCTCACCAGGAGTACTGTGCGAAGTTTTGATGCCCACCTGGAGGCTGCTTTGAGGAGGGCCATGAAGATAATTGAGGAGCAACAGGGCAGGGCATATGAGGAAGGGGTGGAGAGTCTCATTATGTACATGCTGGAGACTGGCAAGAAGATGGGGCCATGACAGAGATCTGTTTCTAAGGGCTATTAATAAAATGGGGAGTGGTGTCTGGTTCCCAAGGAGCAAGGGCTGGGTAACAATGGGTCATGGATGGAAGCTGGTAGGAGGAAATTCAGGAAGGATGTGAGGAAGTTCTTCTTTAGAGAAAGGGCGGTGGAGAGGTGGAATGAATTGTGAGAAGAACTGGCTGATGTAGAGTCCATTGCCTGCTTGTGTATTAAATAGAGCTATGCATAACTGCAACTCAGTTTTAATTGCATTGCGACAGGCCTGCAGAGCTGTGCAGAATTATTTTCCTGCACTGGCAAATGTGCATAATCACACTTTGCACAAGCATGGAATTTTGCAGAAAGCTCTGACGTTTTACAGTAGGAGATTTAGTGGAGACCACCTATTCCAGAATAGTGTGCCAGAAGAGGTGTGCCTCTTTGCGGATGACACTAAGACCTGCAACAGGGTGGACACTCCGGGAGGGGTGGAAGAAATGAGGAGGGACCTAGGTAAACCAGAGGAATGGTTCAGAGTGTAGCAGCTGAGATTTAATGTGAAAAAGTACAAAATGATGCATTTGAGGTGGAAGAACCCAGGGTAGGATTACATTACGGGGTGGGGGGGGCGGTGAAACTGATGGTCACCAAACAAGAAAGCAATTTGGGGGTAATCATATCTAATGACCTAAAGGTGGCCAAACAATGAGTCAAGGCTGTGGGGAGAGCTGGTGGGGTGCTGGGGTGCATAGGGAGAGGTATCACCAGCAGAAAGAAGGAGGTGGTGATGCCACTGTACAGATCATTGATAAGGCCTCATTTGGAATACAGTGTCCAGTTCTGGAGGCTGCATCTCCAGAAGGATGTAGTGGAGGCAGTTCAGAAAAGGGCAGCGAAGATATTGCAGGGCCTGCACCAAAAGTCATATGAGGAGAGACTGGGAAACCTCAATATATTTACCCTGGAGGAGAGGAGAGACGGGGAAATATGATAGAAACCTACAGATATCTAAAAGGCATAACTAGGGTACCAGAGGGTAGCATCTTTTAGAAAAGGAGATGTCCAGGAACAAGGGGGCATGACATGAAGTTAGAAGGGAGTAGACTAATGGGTAGCATGAGGAAGCATTTCTTCACAGAAAGGGTGGTGGATGCATGGAATAGACTCCCAGCGGAAGTGGTGGGGGCAAACACAGTGGGGGAATTCATGCATGCATAGGACAGGTGTAGGGTAACCCTAGCAATAGGAACGAGGAGGTAAAGCTGGAGATCAAGTAGGGTCTGTGGCTTTTATGGTAGGCAGGGAAAATGGGCAGAGTAGATGGGCCTAACGGTCCTTATCTGCTGTCAATTTCTATGTTTCTATGTAGTGAATCTGGAGGTAGCATGCTGATTTCAGAAGAGGAAACTTACCTGCTAAATTTCGTACATTGATTGTGAGACATACTGGGCCGGATATTCAAACTGCGCCCAAAATGTGCGCAATAGCAGGAACAAGCACAAGTCAATTACGAACATGCGCAACAGACGCGATATTCAAATGTGGAGCAAGTCAAATTGCGCAACCAGCCAATGTCTGAATATCGCACAACCTGCGCCATAGTGCAATCAGGTAGGGGAAGCTGAGCACATATGTTGCGCCATAGCGCAACAAGGCCAGCCCAGCTGAGCAGTCGAGATGCGCCATAGCGCAAGCAGGGAGCCCCTCCAGCAGCAGAGCAATGGAACTGCACAACCAGGGAGGTAGACAGGGGCCCACCACCCATGCCACAGACGGGCACAGGAACACACTGCAGAACTAATAACACACCCCGCACCAAGCACAGCATCACTGGTGGAGGGACGGAATTTTCACTGGCCCATGGGACAAGCCTGTAAGCACAGCTGGGCCATGGCGCCCAGCACACCCACTGGCAAGCAAAGATCACACAAAGGGGCCGGACAACCCAAGTGTACCACAGCCCCCCCCCATGCACAGCACACCCTGCACTGGAACCCCAAGACACCACCCATGAGAAGTGACTGTGACTGGCACTGCTGGACTCACCATGCCCCCCCCCAGCACAATGCAACCATGTGTACCACAGAACCATACAAGCCAGACCCACCAGGAGCCCACAGTGGTGTGTGGCAGCACACGGCCAGACCGGCTGAAAGCCACCACCACACCAGGGACACCCCCCCCCACGCAGACACACACACAATCCCAGGACAACACCACACCAGATGCCATGCACACCACTGCAACTGAGCACCTATAGCCAGCTGCAAATCAGAGACCACCACAGTATTCATAACCAAATAGATATATATATTCAATGAATAACAGAACAACAACAACAACAGGAACAACCATAACTATTTACAAATATATACAATACAGAGGTGGGGGTACGGGTACAAGGTAGGGTGGGTGTGGGGTAGGGGTGAAGAACTGGTGAGGAAGGCAGGGTGTGAGGAAGAGTAAAGGGTAGTTGTGGGCAGCTACTGCCCCCAGGCTGCAGATCGGCAGGCTGTCTCGGACCCTCGTGTCCTCCTCCGTCCGCGACACCCCTCTGGTTCAACTCCTGAGAATGCGGAATTCATCGGGACAGCTCCAGCAGGTGGTGGATGGCCTGCTCTATTCTGCGCAGGACCCAGACACCTAGGGCAAGGGAACAGAATCAATGGCTATGACTGTACACAACCCTGAAGCCCACCCAATATGCATGGCATACAGCCAAGTGCCCCGCCCCTGTGATGGACTGCACGCACTCACAGTGACCGTGCACAGGCCAAGCCCAACCAGGCAGCAACAGCCATGGGTGCCACTGCACACACACCCCACCCATGCCCAGCACAGCACAACCAAGGCAGTACAGTGACATGGCTATGTGGTGGGAAGGTAGTGCCACAGCCATGTGCCCAGTGCATGCATGGACCACCAGTGACGCACTCACAGACATGCAGTGCCACTGGACAGTGCTGACTGTCACATGTCGCGTGCATGGCAGTGTTATCCATGGATGGTGGCCATGCCCTTCCCCCCATAGCACGCAATAGCATCCATGATGTAATGACACTCACCCTCATCCAGCCGCTGCTGCAGTGGCAGCTGCTGCTGCTGCTGCTGTTGTGGGCCCACACCACTGCCACCTCTGCCGGCCACCTCCGCAGCACCCCTCTGCGCCTCAGCTCGGGCCCTCCTCCGCTCCTCCACACCTGTGGGAAACAAACGTTGAGAAACACATTAGTGAGATCCAAAATCAGACAGCCCCCCTGCCCCAATGAGTGTGCCTGCCCACACAGCCAGACCCATACATCACACACCTGCAAACACTGTCACAGCCAACCATGGACCAACCCTCCCCATGCTCTGGTCACAATACACAGTTTTACCCCTGCGGACAATACAGGTGCATAGACGGCTCACCCACCTGGCCTAGGCACAATGCCCCTCCTGGCACAGGACCTGAGGCATGCCAGCAGTGCCTGCTTCCTCCTCGCCCAGGTCACTGTAGCGGTGCCTGCACTGCTCCGCTGTTACGGCGCCGCCTGTGACCTGCTTCAGCTCGGTGGCCACCTGCTGCCACTTACTTTGGGTGGGCTATGTCTAGGGTTCCCTCTCAAACAGTGGCCCCAGTGAGCTCCACCACGGCCACTAGGTTGGCCACCTCCAAGCCATTCCACTGGGGAGCTCTCCGTGTGCCATTTCTACAGGTTGATAGTAGGCAATATGGCGCCCACAGCGGCAACCCTATGTGGAAACGTGAGCAATACAACTCTGTCTGTCCCTATCGTGCTGTTCATGCAGGTTATTGGTCTCTGTCGCGCTGTTGCAACAGCGTGATAGGAGCCGCACACAGACGACACGCTTGCAAGGGGCAAAAGGTCGGGCACAAGGTCATGCCCCTGGTGCAAGGCCATGTACAGCGCCATCGGATGTCTACACGTCCAGCGCGATCGGTCGCCTGCGTGCCAGTGCCACAGTGGACTATTGAGCAGTTGTGCCACAGCACCATGTGGTGACCAGTGCTGTAGCGCCACTGGCACAGTGGTGGCCGTGTCCTGAATAGCTGATTGTGCACAGCACGTCATCAGCGCGGCAGACGCCTGCGTAGGCTACCTGGGCATGCGCAGTTTGGTGTACTACGCAGTCACAGAACTGCACCATAGGCTCAGCCTGCTCAACCGTGTTGCGCAAAGCGCAACAGCACGATATTCAGCTGTCATATGCAAATCAGCTGATCAGCCATTCAATGGCGCAGCGGCACGATTTGCATCTCATTAAATTTGCTCCACTCCTAATTTGCATGCAGTGCGCTATAAATGTGCGACAGTGATCTGCAGTGGCCATATTCGGTTACTGGAGGTGATAGGTGGGTTGCATGCTGTGTGATGTTATGGACTATGGTCATGGGATAATGCTGTAAACTGCACAGTCACAGGTGTCCACTTCCACCCATACAGACCATGACGTGGCCGAGCAAGGACTGGGTGAGGAGGATGATGGTGGGAGGAAGAGGAGGCCCAACTTCACAAAGACTGAAACACAGGCACTCTTCGAGGCCTACCTGGATGAATAGCCACGACTCAGTGGACGGTGGGGCACCCCTCAGGCCCGTGCTGCAGCATGGGAGGGGGTAGCTCATGCCGTAAACCAGCACAGAAGCCACCAGCGCTCCGTGCAGGAATGTAAGAAGAAGATGGGGACCGACAGGAGATGGGTGAAGGAGAAGGTGGCAGCCCTCAGGGCAGCACGCGCTGCCACAGGTGGGGGCCAGCCAGAGGTGGTGCAGCTGACCCCAGTGGAGGACTGTCTTGCTGCATCCATGCAGCGCAGTGCCATCGAGGGTGTTCCAGGAGGTGGCTTCCAGACAGGTGGTAGCCCATTACTGCACGGTATGACATGGTTGGGGGGGAAGGTTGATCCCATGCATTAACATGTTCTCACTTTCTGTTTCAGATCCTGTGCATCTACAGGGGACAGTGGTGGTGGGCCCGTGCACTGTGGACATCCAGCCAGAGTTGGAGGAGGGTCCATCCACCTCTGCTGGTAGCCGATGTGCATTGCACCAGTGTGCACGCCTGGCTGCCATCTCCGATGTCGGTGAGTCAGGTGTGGGTGGGGGGTGCCCTTCCTGTGTCTCAGCAGTCTGGCATGCAAGCATGCCAGCACGCTGTGGCTGTGACATGAACCTGCACCATTGATGATGCAATGACCGCTATGGGCAGTGACACGTGTGTGTCACATAATGGACACACAGCAGGTCAGCTCACGCCCATGGACCTAGCTGGTTCCAATGTGTGTGCCAGCACATCAGCACAGTCCCAGGCTGTGCCTGTCAGCACCGGTGGGGCAGCACTGGTGGCTGTGCAGGTCTCTGGCACTGTTGCGGACACAGCAGTGGAACAACTGGTCCCTTGGACACAGCAAGTGGAGGGGCAGCAGCAGCAGTCGCCCACCAGGTCTGGGGGTACAGGGTTCAGCGGCGGCATATGCACACTGCCTGTTGACTTGCCCATACCTGGTCCTGGTGAACAGCGCCCACCCTCAAGGGGTGTTGAGCATCAGGCCCTTCCATACCCTGGGGGACAGGTTGCCGATGTGGCAGACGACCCGTTTGATGAGCACACCCGCCTGCTGTGGGCATCAGTACAGCAGCAAATGCGGGTTGCAACGTCCGTGGAGGCACTGTGTGTGGCTGTGGAGTGGCACAGCAGGGACAATGCAATGATTCTTGCAGAGATGGTCCAAATGCGGATGGATGTGACCACTGCCATTGACAGGCAGACCCAGGCATTGATCGCTGTCGTGGCCGCATTGGGCACACAGTCAGGTGCCCCTGTACCGTGCACCCCACGCAGTACGCTCTCCACTCCCCATTCCCGGTGTCGTGCGACACCCAGCCTGTTGATGCCGGGTTCTGCTGTGGGCATCCTGAGCACTCCTGGTGCAGGTATGTTCGGCATGCTGCAGACCCCTGTGCGGACAAGGTCGCACTCGCGCAGTGGGACCCCTGGTGGTCCATCAGTGCCACCCCTTGTGGCCCATGCTCAGCCTGCCAGTGCTGCTGGGTCTTGGCGGGGCCACCCATGCATCTGAGGTGGCCGTGGCACAGTGCCACATGACTGACCTGTCTCCCAGTGCGGGCCCTGTCTGGTGCTGCCCTGTGTGCAATGTGTGTCATGGTGGGCAGTGCACTGGTGGGTGCCCTGCCCAACACGCAGACACACGGACCACCTGCACACCCACCCAACTGCTGTCCACAGGTGCATGTGCATGATGATGCCTGCATTGTACTGTACACAGTGCAAGGGTGCCCAGCATCTGACACACGTACATGGACAGTACAGGTGGTGGGGTGGTCTGTGGATCTGTGTGTTTGACATGTCTGTTCCTGCTCTGCTGTGCACCTGCCCCTGTGCACTTTGTGCCTGGTGTGTGTGTGTGTGTGTGTGTCTGTCCATGTGGCGTGTAAATATTCACCCTCCCTGGTTGTGTGTTTGTGCGCCTGTACCCTTCCTCCCCTGCCATCATGCACCCCTGGTGTGTTACCCCTGTGTGTATGTGTGGGTTGCCCTGGACAGTGTTGGCTGCACATGGACCCATAACTTACCTGTGTTGTCTTGATGCTCCTCTGTGATGGTGTCCTGGTACAGCTGGGCCAGCCGGATCAGTCGGGGTCACGCTGCCGTCAGGGGGCTGCTCATCCCATCATCACCGGCATCACCGGCATCCCCATCGCTGTCCCCCTCCTCGACCTGTACGGCTATCCCACAGTCTTTGGCCATGTTGTGCAGGATACAACAGGCCAGGAATATCCCACAGGCCTTTGAGGGGCTGTACTGTAGGGCACCGCCGGAGGTGTCTAGACATCGGAAGCGTGCCTTCAGCATCCCAAACACCTGCTCGATGATGTTGCGTGTGGCGGCATGTGCCTCATTGAAGCGTTGCTGCGATGGGGTTGTGGGGTGCTGGATGGGGTGAGCAGCCAGGGACGGAGTGGGTATCCACTGTCATCTGTGTGGAGATAGTGGAGGTTAGTGTCATGTTCAGGACCATATTGTCCCTAGCCCTGTGTGCCACTCCCATGGCACCTGTGGCTTGCCCACCCATCCCCCAAACTTTGCCGCTCCTACATGCATACTCACCCACTAGGTGTCCTGTGGGGATGTCCCCACTCTCGAATCAATAGCACAGTGCAGACTGGTACCATATGAATGAATCATGTGCTCCGCCAGGGTGGTGGCACAGACATTGATGATGCACCCACTGGCATCACGCACCACCTGGCAGTTGACACTGGAGACCCTTCCGGTTGTGATATGCGGCCCCGTCGGGGCCAGGTGGCATGCGAATAGCCACATGGGTGCAGTCTATTGCCCCTAGCACGCCAGGCATACATGCTACCCTGTGGAACTCCTGTATGTTTGCTGTATGCTCTGCCGCGGTGCTGGGGAAATGGATGTGCTCCGCAGCATGTGGCAGCAGTGCGCTGAGGAATTGGGTGAGGATGCGTGATGTGGCTGGCTGTGTTATGCCTGTGGTGTCCCCTGTTGGCCTCTGGAAGGTACCCGTGGCGAGCAAGCACATGCAGGCTGTTACTTTTGTCTCCACTGACAGAGCGTGACTCCGTCGTGAGGGTGCCTGCATCACATCACTGCACAGCTCACAGAGCCGCCTCAGTATTGCCCTGTTCAGGTGGTACTGGCCCACAATCTTGACATCCGGATACAGCTCAAAGCTGATGTGGGCATGGTACTGCCTGTTGGGGGCGTACCGCCGACGGGCCCTTCCACGGCCACGTCCCCATGCAGCATGCCTTCTCACCCCCCCTCACTACAGCTTCCATGTGGAAAGTGGCACTGTCCATCTCCCTGGCTTGTGTCCCCCCCAAGCTGTTGTTGTTCTGTTCCCCCCGCTGTCCTGACTGCTACCTCCACTGCACCGGGTACACCTACTGGCCTCCGAACTCTGTGGCCCCACACGCCTTCAGCTGCCACTTTTCTGTCCTGCCTACTCCCTGGCCTGCACTGGTTGCTGCTGTGGCCTGTTCTCTGTTGCTGCCTCATTTGCATTCCCTGTTGGGTTCTTGCGCCTCTTCCTTGAGCCTTTTTATTTTGGCTCATTTCCACCGTGGCGCAAGTTCCGGCGGATCCACTGTTGCGCATTGTGCAAGCCTTTGAATATCGCATTGCACTCTTTATGCATGGATCCACCCCCTTCGGTTGCACATGCCTTCATTTGCATTGCGCTGTTGCTCAGCATGTTTTCAGTAGCGCAATTGCCTCCCGCTGAATATCGCTGAATGGCACATTTTCGGACTTGAGCTGGCGCAACCCTATTGCACATAGCGCAACCCTTTTGAATATCCGGGCCACTGTGTGCATTTAAGGAGCAGCTCCTGTTGTCCCACTGTGGCTGTGAAAATTTCACACACTACTGAGACACCAAAAAGTATTTTAAAAAGAGTCGATCAAAGGCTCAATAGTTCTCCTCTGTACTTTCTGCTGTATTCAGACTATTCCAACGCCAGAACATGAGGTCTCTCTGAGGGACCGCATATCCCACATTGGAATGGACTAGACACAGCAAAAAGCAGCGAGGAAGGAAAATTACTAAATCCTTCACTTGGCAGGTTCAGTCAGTGCAGTATACTTGCCCTCAGCCCCGTTCCAACTCTCACTTGTGTGTTTACGTGGACGCTAGTGTTCCAGTATTATTCTGACTACTTAGTACTCACATAAGTATTCCAGTCATGTTATAAGTATTCCAAATAGGGTGGCAAATATGCCATATTCAGTAACTACATTGGCACTAATTCAAATACGAGTCTTTTGGAATGACATAGCTGGGATAGTTCAGTAGTGTTCCAAGTGTTAATAAAATACTGGCCCATGTAAACATAGTTAGTAAGTAAGTGTAATAAACACCACAGAAATGCTTCCAGTCATTCACAAAACAGTGTATTGAGCATACTCAGACAAAGTTAGTTGTATTCAGAATATTGAGTTCCATGTCAAAGCAAAATACTAATGAGACCATATATTCCAGTTCATGTAAATTCAGTATTCAGAATACCTTTTCAATCAGAATACTCAGTATTCAGAATACTGTATTACTGGAAATTGAATACAAAGACTATGTAAACATATAATGACGTTTAAGAGCTCTGAAAGCCCCTTCTCACTGTATGACAGAGAAATACTATGTGGCCCTGGTGTATGAAGATTGTTCCCCAGACAACTGGTTTGGGACCAGTCTGGTCTGAGACCAGTTTCTGAGCAACCTGGTCTGAGACCAGCCTGGTGTGAGACCAGTTTCAGAGCTGCCAGGTCTTAAACCAGTTTTCGTGCCATCTGGTTTGAGACCAGTTTCACCTTCCAGTTGAACTGGTCTGGGATGAGTTATAGTCACATATGTGACTAACCACATGGTTGCTAGGCAGCAGCCAGCATAGTGTCGTGGTTAGTGCATTAGGCTGTGATCCTAAAAGTCTGGGTTTGAATCTCACTTTCCCCTAAAATTCTTTTTGCCCCCAAATTTCGCTGATGTGGTGATCTGTGGTGGCATGGAGCTGGTAATGGTAAATCTACACTAAAGGGATGTTGGTGCTCGGAAAAAAACTAAGTGCAACAAAGAAAGCTCCTGTACAGTGATGAAACTTGTCTCTGACCAGTCATCAGGGGAGCAAACTTCCTGCAGCATGTGGTCCTCCATTAAGACTGGGGCTTGCCCTCCTTGGCCACAGAACTGAGCTTAAGCATCCTCTCCATCCCCAGCTGCCTAACCCACATGAGATTACATATAACGATTGCCCCACTGCAGTATCCAGTAACCAAAACCCCATTCCCCTGATCTCAGGACCACCATCTTGTCTTCTGACAGTCTGCCCTCATTCATCAAGTGCTGCTTGGAAAAACATAGGCAAACTAGTAATGTAGGGGAAGAAGTGTCAGGTAGAGGGAGCATGTCCTTTGGCTTCCTATACTCACATAAAACAAAAGAGAAGCCTTTGGAGGGTGGGGGCCACAGTGGTTACATTGGAAGTATTTAGGAGGGGGAACAATCATATCTCAATTTCTAGGTGGTGGAACTGTCAATTTTAGGTGGTGGAACTCTCCTATAGAAGCCAAAGGAGAAAGATAAGAGAGGTGGTGGAACTCTCATGTAATATTTCAAGATGTGGTGGAACTGAGTTCCTGTGGACTCCTGTCCAATTTAACCCCTGGGCTCCAGGGGATCTTTCTAGTCAGGTGTGTGTGTGTGTGTGTGTTTATCTATGTGAGTATGGAAAGGTGGGGCAGAATCAGCTTGATTCTAGGAATATGTAACGGTGGCTCACCCAGTTGGACTGGGCAAAACCTAGCTGGCCTGAATATAGGGATCTAGTTGAAGCACTTCCTCAGTCTAATCATAAAATAAGTTAATTCCTGCCACAAGTCTGACAGGTCATAGTCAGATTAATCCGCAATCCATTTTTAAAGCAGCAGTGCAACAAAATTGGGCAAAAAATTTGACCCTACCTTTTTTAACTGTAAAAGATTCTAAGCAACTCCCAGTTTTATTTGTCAGTAACATTTTGTAGTTCCAGCAAAAGTTAATTGTTTTATAAATGTTTTAATTTTTTTTTCTCAAGAAAAAAAGATGGCTGCCACACTGGGCATAGAAATAACACTGTAGACCTGGCAAGGGCTAGGATCGAGAAGATAAAAAAAAAAAACTTACGGCGTACAGCATAGGAGGTATCTAGAAAAGTAGATTTGACAGGCTTGCTAATATTTTTATAAATTGTAGATGAAACTACCTTTTTGGGAAAATCATTTTTTGTTTGCACTGCTGCTTTAAAGCACACCTTTTCTTCAGTGCTTTCCACAAAATTGGCTTCACCAGTCTTAACCACTATTTTGATCCCACCACTGGGTTTTACTTCATTACGTCATCTTTCCTCTGGTCAGCTCTTCAGTGGGGTCTGCCTTTTATTTAGTTATTTGTTTATTTATTTCAAAGGTTTTATCAGAGAAGGACATACTGAGCTGGTAACAGTTCATTTTCGGATATGTCCGGGGGAAGAGGAAAAGATAACAGACACAAAAATAAAGAATATAAAATACATAGAATGGAAGAAATATAAAAAAAAATAAACATAACAATTATGCCCAAGAACAAAATTGACAAAATAGTTGTCAAGCAATAAACTGTGGAACTGCACAAAAGAACAGTTAAATAGTTACAAACTTAAAGTAAAAACTGGGGAATGATTGATACTGGGGAAGTGGTGAGGGACAGAGAATTGGGTAAGTTGCAGGTAAGAAGTAAACTCAATATCAGAGGCAACTGCAGGAGTGAGTAGAGAACTCACAGAGGGGAGCTTTAACAGCAGGAAAGGAAGGAGCAGAGTGAACAGAAGGGGTAAGGGAACCTCAAAGTTTAGGGAAACAAAACGATAAGGCAGCCTGCCCAGCAGTAGATTTCATTTGAGGGAGGGCACAGGAGTGAGAGCAAACATTACGAGGAGAGTAGGAGGATGAAGGGGGTAGGGACAGGAGAGAGGTTAGATGCGAGAGGAGAGAGCTAAATCAACATTTTATAAGGAGACACTATTGTTGCTATTATTTCCACAGAATAATGCCTGTAATTGGTTCTGCAATACAAACTATGAAAGATGGAATCCAAAACAAAAAATCATGTTTGTTGTGAAAGAGTGTGCGCATTCTGTGGCTGGTGAGTAAGGCCAAATGAGTGCAGCAACACTAGGATAAGCACTTTTTTTTTAGTACTTTCTTTTTATAATCTTTTTTAGAAACATTTTGACCCCATAGGCCAGACTCCTCTGCACAATCCTCTGCACCCACTCTTGCACCAATGGTTCTCTGTATGCCTCCTAAAGCCAGTGTCACCATTTTTACCCATGATTAGCATACTGTGAAGTAGTGTTTTCCAGAACTGTGGAATTCTACTACCGCAAAATTCCGCATCAGAATACAAATTTTCTGCTAAATCTGGTGTATTTACATATAGATACATCAAAGGTAATGGCAGATAAGGACCATATGGCCCACTTAGTCTGCCTTGTTTTAAGGAGGCAGTATAGTGCAGTGGTTTAAGGTGCCGAGCTACAAGCCTAAAGACCAGGGTTTGAATCCCACAGCCCCCACTTGCATACTGTGTGATCCTGAGTAAGTCACTTAACTTCCTTGTGCTCTCAGATTGCACCTAGAAACATGCTTTGGCTCAGTGTGCCTTTCTTGGTTAAACAATTTCCCCTTTCCCTTAGCTAATGCATTACCGCTGATCTGCGGCCTACCCGCTCTTGCTAGAGTACTGTTATGTCTATCCCATGCATTCTTGAATTTCCCTACTGTTTTTTCCCCCACCACCTCCACAGGGAGGCTGTTCCAAGCATCCACTACTCTTTCTATGAAAAAGTACTTCCTCACGTTGCCCCTGAGCCTACCCCCATCTAGCGTCACATCATGTCCCTTTGTTCTTGTACACCTTCTTTTCTGAAAGATGCTACCCTCCTGTACTTGTTTATACCCCTGGTGTACTTGAATGTCTCTATCATATCCCCTCTCTCTCTCCTCTCCTCCAGGGAATACATATTGAGGTCTTCTAGTTTTTGCTCATATGACTTTTGGTGCAGTCCTTGCACCATTTTTGTTGCCCTTCTCTGGACTGCCTCTATTTTGTCTATGTCCTTCCAGAGATATGGTCTCCAGAACCCGACAGTACTCCAGATGAAGTCTCACTAGTGTTCGGTACAGTGGCATAACCACCTCCTTTTTTCTGCTGGTGATACCTCTCCCTATGCACCCTAGCATGCCACTGGCTCTCTCCACAGCCTTCTCTCATTCTTGGGTTACCTTTAGGTCATCAGATATGATTACCCCCAGGCCCCTTTCATGAAGTCCCCCCCCATCTTGTACTCCTCCCTTGGCTTTCTGCACCCCAAGTGCATGATTTTACACTTCTTTGCATTGAATCTTAGCTGCCACACTCTCAACCACTCCTCAAGCATGTTTAGGCCCTTTCTCACTTTTTTCACCCCCCTGGAGTGTCGACTCTGTTGCAGATCTTAGCATCATCTGCAAGGAGGCATACCTCACCCTCAAGCCCCTCTGCAATGTCACTTATAAAGACATTAAAGAGGACTGGCCCCAGCACAGATCCCGACAGCACCCCACTGGTTACCCCCACTCCTTGGATTGAACACCATTTACCACCACCCTCTGTGTTCTGTTACTCAACCATTTTCTGACTCAGTTTACCACCTTAGGGCCCACTCCCAGGCTGCACAACTTATTTATCAACCTCCTACGTGGGATGATGTCAAAAGCCTTGCTGAAACCTAGGTAGGCCACATCCACCGCCCCTCCCCAGTCTACCTCCTTCCCTCCCTCCCTGGTCACCCAGTCAAAGAAATCTATCAGATTTGTTTGACAAGACGTTTCCTTTATGAATCCATGCCACCTTGGATTCTGTGCACCACTGGATTCAGATGCAGGAAATATCACAATTCTTTCCTTTAGTAGTGACTCCATTAATTTCCCCACCACTGAGGTCAGGCTGACTGGCCTGTAATTGCCAGCCTCCTCCTTGTTCCCACTTTTGGGGAGAGGGACTACATTTGTCCTCCTCCAATCCCCGGGAACCACCGTTGTCTCTATTGATTTGTTGGATAGAGTTGTTAGTGGTGCTGCCAGCACCTCTCTAAATTCTTTTAATATTCTGGGATTATCTCATCTGGCCCCATAGTCTTGTCCCCTTTCAGATTCTCAAGTTCCTTTAGGACTCTTTCTTCTGGTGTCCACCTCTCTCCCACTTGTGGTCCGATCCCCAAGTAGTGGTCCTTCTCCTTCCCCTTCTTCTGTGAATAGAGAACAAAAATATTTGTTCAGGATTGTTGCTTTTTCTAGATTCCCCTCCGCACACACCCCCTTCCTCTTTTTTTTAACCTCACAATCCCAACCCTGGTCTTCTTTCTATCACTAATGTACCTGAAAAAGGTCTTGTCTCCTTTCTTAATTGCCTGGGCTGTTCCTTCTTCCGTTTGAGCCTTTGCGCTCCTGACTGCTTTCCCCACCTCCCTCTGTTTTTCCAGATACAGCTCCCTGTCTTCCCCCCTCTGTGTTTCCTTGTACCTTCTGAAAGCTAGTCTTTTCTCTCTTACCTTCCCAACCACGTCCTTCAAGAACCATAGTGTTTTTTTCTCTTTGTTTTGTTTACTTGCCTAACACAAAGGCTTCTTGCCTCTGCTATGGCTCCCTTAAGGTTAGCCCATTGTTTTATTTATTTATTTTATTCATTTATTCATATTTTGGATGACACCTTTGAGCCGAGGTCTCTTTTACAAAGGTTCCATGTCAAGGCAATAAGGACAATAAGGTACAAAACATAACATGACCATTACAATGGAACTTACAAAAAAAAAAAAAAGACAAGTAAGGTTACAATAATAGCAGCCAAAGGCATTCTCAAGGAATTGTGCTGCAAGTTAGTTATAAAGTACAAATCATAGGCGGCTCAGTGAAGCTGTGTTAGGAGTGGGTTAGTGGGAAAAGAGAAAGAAGAGTGGTGGTGAGGGGGTGGTATGGGAGAGAGAGAGAGAGAGAGGGAGGAGGGGAGAAATAGGGAGGGCATTGTGTTGGGTATGTGGTAGATGGGAAACAGCAAGGGAGGAGGAATGGGGGGGGATGAAAAGGAAGAGGAGACAGATTCATCCTATACCCAGTAATGGGGGGTAGGAGTGGAGGAGGAGCTGAGGCAGTGAGGAGAGATGCTTGAGGGTAGTATGCCTGGAGGGGATTATAAGAAGCAATCACAGAAGGCACTATAGCTACGAGATGTTGACGTAGTTTACACTTAAAAGCACCAATCGTGGCAATGTTGGAGATTTCTGTAGGTAGCAAGTTGAACCAGGTGGAGGCTCTGACAAGGTAAGAACGCTGAGTTTGAGAGGTCCAGAAGCGAGGTATTGTAAAGGTTAGCCTGTCCAATCTTCTAGTTAGGCGGCAGACACGCTTCAGGGTCAATGTTGATTGGACTCCAGGGGGCATAAGGCCCAGTGATGTCTTCTTAGCTAGGATGCAGGTCAGGTACTTTAGCCTGCCAGATAGTTGGAGCCAGTTAGCGTGCTCATAAACGTCACATGTGTGAGAAAGGAGGGCAGCTGAAATAAGGAGTTTACATGGAGTCTCTACAAACATCCCCCCTTCTTTCCCTGCCAGGGATTCCTTGAGACATTCCTCCATTTTTTGCAAAGTCAATCCATCTAAAATCTAGGACCCTTGCTTTCATGTGATTTGGCTCCTCCACTTTTGTCACATTAAACCACATCGTACAATGATCACTGGCCCCAGGTGGCTACCCACCATTACGTTGGTTACTCTGTCCCCATTGGTGAGTACCAGGTCCAATATTACTCCTTCTCTGGTGGGTTCCGCCACAAGCTGCTTGAGGCACACCCCCTGCAGGGCATCCAGGATTTCATAGAAACTGTCAAGGGGAACACAGAAACCTTGCGGAACTGTGGATTTTTTTTATCCTGTAGTGTTTTGTATAAAAAAGGGTTTGTGACACTTGTTTTGTTATATTTACATGATAAATATTTATCTAATTTATACTTTATTTCCTAGCCATCTGCAGTTATAAGGGATATACCCTGTTTTTTTTTTTAGATATACCCTGTCATGGGCAGACTAGATGGGCCTAGCGGTCCTTATCTGCCGTCAAAGTCTATGTCATTTAGATGGCAGCTGTGGTTCTCTTCATGATCTTTGTCTTGCCACTCTCCACCCCATGATGGTGCCAGCTGTCCAATGGTCTTGGATGATGCACCACACCCTGGGTGCATGCACCAGTCCTTGCTTGTGGGAGGCACCCTGCTCCACCACAAGGGTTTGTTGTATTGCGGGGGTTGGCACCCTCTGTCTCCCACCCCACACTGGCATGCATAGCTCACAGCAGCTGTCCCAAGCTCTGGCTGCAATGATTCCAGCTCCCCAAGTCCGTTACAGAACTCAGGTTGTCAGCCTGGAAGCCCTTCATGCTTCCCCTGGACCTTTGTGGGGTGGGGGGGGCACATGATATATTTTTTTACTTATGCTTTTGACGGTAGTGTTTTCTGCCAAAAACATTTTTTTTTGCATGTTATGGTACATATATTTGGCTAAAACTGGTAGATTTACAGATGCAGAATCTCAAATATCAGTGGAATTAAGTGTGGATATGGAACTTTCATTTCACAAATTTTCCATGATTGTAATGCAAATTCCATGTAGCACTACATCAGATCCAGTTTTTATATGAGTTATCAATACATACTACATGTCTCTTAGCGACTACAGTGATGAGATGTGAAAAGTGTGATGCCATGGGTATGCTAATATTATAGCACAACCTCAGACCCAGAAGTATTTGGGAGGTAGATAAGGCTGATATGTACATGACAAGGTGCCTTCGGAGTGGGGACATCTGTAGCAGTTTGACATGATCCACCAGCCCAGTCCATTCCACGCATTTCTAAAGGGGGTCACTGCAGTCTGTTTACAGGCTGCAACGGTCAATCTCCTATGCATCTGATAGGAAGATTGGGATACATCATTACAGATAGCTGACTCTTCTGTGGCTGAGAACCAACTCTAGGTCTGTTCCCAAATCACCCATGAGTGCAGCACTATCTCCTCTGACCTCTGACCCCAAACATTTATAAATGAGGGAAGCTGTATGATCTTTGCTCTCAACTCAGACAAGAAGCTGATGCTTAGAGGGCAAAAGGAGGAGGAGGAGGATGGGACAACACATCCTGAAGAAGCACATGTTCCCCCTCTGTACAGGTATCCATAACAATACTGTATTTTAAAGAGGAGAAGCATAGATTTAGGCTGATTCAGAAATATAAAGGTCCCATACACATCATATTGCCATGACACTTTTCTGAACCTGAACAAATCAAAAACTTGTTCTTAGCTTATCTATAGAGCTGCTAACATCTCATGGAAAACATTAAAAAGCATAATACAACCCCCCCCCCATTACCCAATCCTCACTAAATCAAACCTCTCAGTTATGAAACATTCTGATTTTTCTCCTGCTTTCCTGATCATCTTTCTAAAGTACTCTCATTTATCCAAAACCCTGTTTATCCGAACAATTGCACTGTCCCTTAGCACAATAGCCATGCTATACTGAATCTAGGTACAATTTAGCTTGCATTTCATATGCCTTCTAGGGACTTCCCCTCCCATTATTTATTACCTAGGAAATGTGCATGAAAACACAACCTTATTCCCTAGGACATTGCCTGCCCCTGTGGCTTATTCTCCAGCTGAAGGCATATTTCTCAGTTGTGACACTACAATCCATTGCCATGGGAATGACTGTGATGTTACAAGAGGAGTATTATGACATGGGGTGAGGTAATAAGTAAAAGGAGCAGATGAACGCTGAAGGAACAGAGATTCTCTTTTCATGCAAATAACCTCAGTAATAATGGCAAAGAGAAATACAGCACTAATGTGAAATATGAACAGAATTGTGGCCAAATATAATGTTTCTTGAAGTTGCACAAGAGGTGTTGGCTGCTCTTTAAGCACTAGTTTTCTCCACTTTGGGATATGCACTAAATATTTGGGATATGACCTGAATGTTTAATTCAGTGGTTTACAAGTGATCCAGTGAGACAAGTTACATGCAAATGTATGTAATCACCACACATGCTCTGTCATCCATGTACCGCACGTGGAGCATCTGGCAGTGCTAGTGTAATGCATGCGGTCATCCCACCAGCACAGCTAGATGACCCATTTGCATTATGCAGATGATGGAGTGTGTACGGCTATTACTTGCGTTCACGTGTAACTCACCTCACTGTCTGCCACATACCTTGGGTTGCACTCTGTGTAGAATGTAAGACATTCATTTGGTTTGCTGAGCTCATACCCGAGCTCTGTTCATGGTTAGGGTGGTGCTCTGATGGTTCGGTATCTCAGGCTAAATCATCAGAACCAAAAAGCTTGGTACCGTGATACCAACGTTACATACCGTACATGAAAGTGAGGCTTCAGGTTACCACAACTGTGCATGGTTCCTGAAAGCTGGCGGTGGTCAGATCATATGTAATTACTTGAAGGGAAAGTCCCTTCAACCTATTTTCTATATACCTGAGTAGTTTGTAGGCATGAACAGTGATTCCCTCTCTTGCATCCCCCTAATTTCATCCTAATTTAAATATAAAGGAAGCTGCTTCACTCTGTTTTGCATTGGTATGAAAACCTGTTTGTTTCCATTCCAAAAGTCATGATCCCACTCATGCAAGGCAGCATGGGAGTTGATGATGCATACATTCATGAGCCAGCAGAAGTTATAGTCTTATTCA
The DNA here is from genome assembly GCA_016271365.2 of Neoceratodus forsteri. NCBI lineage: Eukaryota > Metazoa > Chordata > Ceratodontiformes > Ceratodontidae > Neoceratodus > Neoceratodus forsteri. The sequence goes on from JADMNL010000030.1 coordinate 92,235,660, forward strand.
TTTCTGTTACATGCCTTGTGAAGTCCCTGTATTCTCTAAAAACATTTTTTTCTAACTCAGATACACTTTAAACTATAGAAACAGCAGGGCACTTGCTATGCCTTGAAAAGTTTCATGGCCAGAGTAAGACAAGAACACAGGGACTGCAGAGGACAGCAACAATACTGACTGATACAGTATAACTACTGCAGGCATTAGCACCAAAGCATCATAACATTCCAGGATGCCTTACACAAGTCAGTTCATGACCTTTGCAATGGAGTTAAGCAGGTTTTCACACCAGACTTAGCTACCTTTGTTTACATTTAAATCCTGATGAAATTAGGAGGATGCAATAGAGGCAATCATTGTACATGCCTGCAAACTACACAGGGAAACAGAATAAAAGGCTGAGGGAACCTACCCTTTAAAAACAGAAAAGATGGACACTTGGATGTCTTTAGACGTACATCTCTACCTGGTTCATTCCAGGAGAAGCTCTACTGATTTAGCTACCAGTGGACTTTGATATTCTTAACTAAGTTCATTACAGTGGGTCTTAGATACACAAAAGCAGTAGCATAAAACTAGATTGGTCTCAACTTACAGTACTTCCTCCCTCTCTTCTCTCTCTCTCTTGACTACTTGGGGCCAGTATCATTTCTAGAGTCTGAAAAGATTAAGGAGTTGTGCCCCTACTCCTCCGGCCCAGTGAGAAAACAAACTAGGACCAAAGTCAGTTTAAGAAACTAAGAATCTTTTATTCAGGGCTAATGAATAAAGATTCGGAGCTCCAGCCCCTAATCCCCACCACTAGTGACTCCCCTGCTTGGGGCCATACTTCTTAACTGCCTCTGATTTTCAGGGATATCCCTGATTTTGCCTCAGAAATTTCCTCCATCCTTCTTAAATTTGGCATTTCTGTCACTGAAGAATTTATAGATTTGAATAATAAAGTAATACCAGCAATTTGCATTATAGCCTAGCTCTCATTACAAAAATACTGTTTATACTAATCAGCATATTGCACACAGCTTGTGGAGCTCATGTTAGCATTCTTCAGAGGAGTCCTTGATTTTGGTCATTTGTCCGTGATTTATTTAAGATTTGTCCCTGATCTGTGAGGAGGGAGCTCAAAAAGGCGTGCTTTTGGCCCCCTCACTTGGACAGGGGTGACATCTAACTCTCTGTTATTGCTACTAGACCAGGGGAGTGTAATTAATACAGCACCCAAATGAACAGCAAGCAAACAGACAGTAAAATCAGAAATTAGGGATTACCAAACACTTTCCATTTCTCATCTGAGAGAACTCAAACCTAGCAATTTGCATATATTTTGTGTATGTGAATCATCTGTTAATGAATGCCGACTGCAAATGTGCATTTAGAACCACTCAGACCATTGTAAAAGGAGATTTTTATTCCAAACTTTCAACCAGCTTCAAGAGGAATCTTTTCTGTTTCAGAACTGGGTGTGACCATCACTTTAAGGGGATGAGAAGCATTGCAGCAGTACCACCCCTCCTTTAGGACACCCCCTGAATGAGCTATTTTTTAGGTCAGTAGGCCTTTCCTGATAAGAATCTTTGAATGAATGAATGAATGAATGAATACATGAATAAATAAACAAGTACATTTAATAAGTTAATGGCAGCCCACCTGGCGCCTTGCCTCCTGCCACACTGGCAACCTGGTTTCAGGAACAAGCGTAGGTGTTTGGGGAGTGGCTGAGGGCGAGAAAGACTGAGCATCCCAGTGAATGCTGTCCTTCTCCAGGGAGGGGGGACAGCTGATCCCGATGCTATAGTGCCACCTGGGTGACCACAGGTGGTGGTGTGCATGGGACGCACAGAGTACCAGGGATGGGATGCCTGATGGCATCACTCTCCACTAGCACGTGTACATGAGGTTGTGATGCTACCAGTCTGCGTCCCAGCACAAGTGAGTGAAAATCTTGTGCAGTGCAGAATAAGGCCCTGACACTCGAAGGTCCCGCACTGGTGGCAGGGTGCTCTCCTGGGCAAAACCGGATACATTTCACTGATAGGTTATGGGGGCCTTTCAACACCTGCCATGGGGAAACAAGCCTGAGGAGGAACACACCTGGATGTGAATGGTAAGTCCCTGAGGAGCTGAATGATGGGACTGGGGATTTTGGTTGGAAGACAGCCTGCACCAAAGACTTACAAAACAAAAATCCAAATTCATACCTACTTGCTCCCTGCTCTATTTCCATATATATCTCTCTCTTTGTTGATTTCTCTCACTCCTTGGTCCTTTCTTTTTTCTTTTCTTTTGTTTTCTTCTCCTTACATTTTCTTGGTAGGTCAACTTTTTAGTCCCAGCGAAGCACAGCTCAAAAGCAGAGCAAGCAGCCTCCTGGGTTTACGATTCTGATGGTAATCTGATCAAGGCTTCTGAAGGCCAAAGCCAGAGCTGACTCACGGCAACTTGGCCATCGATTTCTGTGGCACTTATACATTAAGATATGCCATCCTACACCCAGCTTGTGTTTTTAAACAGTGAAGCAAGACACATTTGGCAGGGGAATTCATGTTATTGAAAACTTATTTAGGAAAGTGCAAGGATGGATTTTCAAGGTTTTGTGTTTTTTTTTTTTTCAGGAGGGAAATGGGAATTTTGCATTGATGAAACTGTATTTATTCATTTAGTTAGTTTTTGTTAATCAGGTAAGTGCACCAGACATACAATGCCCTGGGCAACGATACACAAGTCCTTTACAGTATTGATTGATGCTGTCGGTGCAGCAGTTTGATTGGGGGACTGTGTATGCAGTAAGAAGCATGTTTTGATGATAACAAGAAAGCACCAGTGTTAGTAGATTCTGTTTGTTTCACTATGACCCAAAGATCTTACTACTTAAACAATGCAGAGATTGCAGAAACTCAGCAGGAAATAACCTGGGGGGTAATGATCATCAACAACTTTAAACGGTGGCCACTGCATCAAGCAATACCTAGAGAAGTATATAAAATCATGGCATGCATTAAGAGAAAACTTCACAACACAGCGAGAGATATCCCATTACTTCCAATAGCTCTGTATGAAGTCTGAGCTATCCACTGCTTAACCTGATACAAAATGATGAAAATATATTAGTTATGTGGATTTTGTTAACCAGGTAGGCTCACTAGGACTAAAGGTCGCTTTTTCAAGAGCAGCCTGGAATTAATTACATTCAACAGTCATTTATAAATGCAGGTAACAGTCCATGATAATAAGATGTAGGCAGCAACATGAAATAACAGAGTACAGACAGTATTTTTTTATTTATTTGAATCTAGGATTACAAATTAATTAACAAACAATTTGCAATCATCACAAAGTTGAGGCATATTGACAGGCTTAAAATATACAGACTTTAACAAGAGAAATTAAGAAAGTATAGCAGTAAAGTAACAAGTTATTGTAATGTCCCTAAACAGATCATTGACGCGCTTCCCTTCAAGACAGTAGTGTACAGTTCTAGTACCCAGATCAAAGGAAAATGATCAACAGCATTGAGAAGGTGCAGAGGAGACTGACAAAGGATGGTTGCTGAAGGCTTGGAAAACATGGGCTATGAAGACTAGCCACATTGGGCTATTTTCTATGGAGAAGAGGAGACTTAAGAGTCACATTATTATGGGATTTAAATATCTGAAAGGGATAAAACTATCAGATAAAATGCAGCTCTTCAGGAGGCACAAGGATGGGAGGACAAGGGGACAATCAATGGCATTGAAAGGAGTTCAAAAGAAACATCAGGATAAACCTTCAGAGAATAAGTGGTGGACACTTGGGGTGGGATATTCAGAAGGGTTGCGCATGGTGCAACACAGTTGCACCATGTGCAACCCACTGATGCACCCCAGCATGATATTCAAAAGAGGAAAGTGCCTGGCACAAATCCCGATGTGCAGGAGCGCATCAGTAATGTATGCTGCGCAAGTGGGGGGGGCATGCCCATGCATGCTCTGCACATTCCGATATTCAGCCTGGGATGTGCTGAGCCCATGCAGGTGCAACCCCTACTTATGCTGCACACAGTTGAGCAAGAAAAAAAAGGAGCAGCAGCTGGCCACCCACAGGTGAGCTGCCGTATTGCAGGGTGCAACATGGCAGCTGCCAGCTGTGGGTGGCCACCTGAGCTCCGGCAGCACCGTCTGTCGTGGTAGCGCCCCCCCATGCCCGACCGCGGGCATTAGTATTAAAATAACACTCCTATATCCCCGGTGGTCCAGTGGACCACTTCCAGCCCGATCGCGGGTGTAAGTTTTAAGATATTAAATACCATTCCATCCCTGGTGGTCCAGCGGTACCCCCTCCCCACCCGCCCACTGGGCCCCACCACCCTGCTCCCCCATCGGCGGTGGCGGCAGCTCCCCACCCTCAAGCTACCCTGCCGCCCACCGACTGACTGCGTACAGTAGGGCTGTACGCCCATTGGTCCACAGCATGGGCCAATGGGTGAGCAGACCGTACCATACTACACAGTCCAGATATGTGGGGGGGAAGGAACATGATTGACCAGTGGCCCATCCAGTGCCCTTCTCTCTCTCTTTCTTAAATTCATGTTTGTATCTGCAGGGGACACGTCAAGTCATCCCAATCATCTTGCTGTGTAATACCTTACTCCAGACACTTAGCTCTGGTGTGAATTCGCACCCTGCTCAATGAATCCCTGGATGGGCTTGTTTCATAATATTTACGCTGGAGGCAAGTTGTTCGGGGATGAATTGAATAGTTCATGCTGTAGGTAAGAGTCTGGAGTGAGTTGTGCAGTGACATGACCGGCACGACTTCTCATGTAGCCGTATCTGTGTCCCATTTTCTTTTTTATTTAAACTCAGCATTATTGGTAGTCATCCAGATGCCGTTTGATGATTGCAGACATTTGTTCAGGTCAAGGTGTTTTACGGAATTAAAATCTTAGTCCAGTAAAATTGATTTGAGTCTTTTCTTTCCAGGTTATGTCACCTTCACTCAGGAAGTGTGGAGCCAGTTCCCATATGTCATGTTAGAAGATCCACCAGCATTTGCCTTAATGCAACAAGCATTCGTAATCAACCACAACGTTTAACAACTACGTTCCAGCTGCTCGCCTCTTTATTGTCTGTGTTCCCCACTTACTCAGTGGGTTTTCACAATGAAAAGGGATAATGTAGTCCCCAGGATGCTAGCAGGAAGCCTTGGTCCCCAGTTCTATACTCCATTGCCCCCCTAGCTGTCCCCAGTGGGTACTTTAGGGCTCATCTTCTACCACCAAATCATACCGCACCCATCTTTGCTATGTATTTACATGCTTCTCCAGTGTAAGATGTAGTGTGGCAATTATCCTCTCTACAGTTTTTGGCTCTCGCACCTTTGCCACCCAGGCCTCTAGTGTTGCCTGAGCAGTGGCAGACATTTCAGTGTAATTCTCTTCACAACCACTTTGTCTGCGTCTCATTTTCAAAGGTCTTATTTTGCCATAGGATAAATATAGGAGACCGTGTTTTGACAATAGAACAGTCTGGGGCTCCTTAGCATTCTATATTTTTTCTACCCTTTTGTTTACTTGAGTTTTATCATGACGACAACAAACATACCAAGCAACACCTGTGTAGCCATTCTGGTATGACAGCTTTATCTTATAGATGTATCAAGGATGGAGATGCAGGATCCAAGTAAGGTTCTGGAAGTTTCTGATAAGCCACAAAAGGTTCTGATTGTTACCCAAACCTTGTCAGAACTTTCAGAACCTTTAGTTTAAAAGTACAAAACCTGTTTCCACTCATAAGCTATCATAAGTGAAAGAAAAGGGAATCTAAAAACAGCTTGGAGTGGGTCTACAGTAAATCTAATTAGTGTTGGCTAGCCACTTAGTAGTCCCCTGTGCCACACCACTATCTGACCTGGCTCACTGGGTCCATTCTCCACCTCCAGCCTGCTTTCTGGATCATGCCACCACCCCAGCCTTGTTTCTGTATAAAGACCTGTTGGGGGACAATATTAAGCTAAAAAATTAATATCTTAGAAACGATCAGAACTGTATCAGAACCTGATTTATCCAGGCCCAAGCCTGTTCCCCAGCTAATACCAAGAGGAAAACAGGCTGTATAGTATGCCAGTAGCTATGAGGCAGTCCCAGAGACTTAAAGGCGTATGTGCATGGGGAGGGGTTGGTAGGGAGGCCATTATCTGATGTTCTAGATTGGCTCATTTTCCCTTTTTGTATTCAGGCCCCACCCACCTCCCCTGATTCAGGGGCACCTCCAGCATGTCACTGTATAGGTACAACGTGGCTGCTGGCATGTTGTCTTTCATCAACGCTGTGTTGCCAGCTGCCGTAGGTGGTGCTGATTTAGGGGTCCCCTCCCCAAAGTCTAAACCTCCCTCTACTGCAATGGGCCCAGGACTCCACAAGCCTTGTGAGGGAGTCAGGCTTTGAATCTCAAACCGGGATCCCTTGCACAGTTACCCTATGCACTACCCCTAGCAAACTTTAAATACATCCCCAAATGAAGGACTTTGTCATACCAGCAACCCTAAACAGAAACAATTGTACTGATGTTCATAAAATTCAGAAATTATCGCCTAAAACATAGGAGAACAAATTGAAGCAGCTGTGTGCAAGTGTCTAACAGTTCATAGCTATAGTGAGAAGGGGTTTTTGTTTTGTAATTTGACAGTACATAATATGCCCTTTTTTGAAAGTATTGTTAGGGTTACCCATGTGTGACGCTGGGCTGACCCATTTACAATGCAAATGTTAAACAGATGAGAAAGGGTAAGTGAGTTATGTGTCAGAGGAGGGGGGCTGTGCCCGGCCAAAAGTGGAGCTATGGCAAACAGCAACTAATGACCCATACACATCTCCCCGAATGAAAAATTCATCAAGTCCTCGAAGGACATTCAGCTCAGGCAGCTCAAATTATTCACCACGCTCTACATATCCACGCTGTCACTGTGATTATTTATTTGCTAAGCAAAGCAACATGGCTTCAGCTAGGACTTGGGCTACTACAGCTAAACATGAGTTTATATTATATACATGAGATTTTTGTTCTTCAAGTTATGAAAACAGTATGGCAAAAGAAAATAGGCATGATGGAAAAGGACACAGTGTTTTAAGCTGAAGAGGATGGCCCTTCTTCAGGTACAGGGAAAGGAAAGCAGTGGGCTTATCAGGGAAACTTTCTAAGTAGGGTTGGAACAAAGCCTTGCCTGAAAACCCAGTAGTCCCGAACTTTAGCAGCCCATAGAAACATAGAAACATAGAAATTGTCATCAGATAAGGACCGCAAGGCCCATCCAGTCTGCCCATAAGCCCTACACTTGTCTACATCTTCTGACCCTATCTAATGAGTGGCTTTTCCCTACTCCATCCCACCTCTAAGGTTCCCTTATTCCTATCCCAGGTATATTTAAATCCCTTCACTGTGCTCTCTGCCATCACCTCCTGTGGCAGACTGATCCATGTGTCCACCACCCTCTCTGTGAAGAAGAACTTCCTCACAATTACCCTCAATTTGCCACCTACCAATTTCATATCATGCCCCCTTGTTCTTGTACTCCCCTTATATTGGAAAATATCTCCCCCCAGCAGCTTGTTTAAGCCTTTAAGGTACATGACTATTTCTATTATGTCTCCCCCTCTCTCTCCTCTTCTCCAGTGAGTACATATTGAGGTCCTTTAATCTCTCCTCATATGTTTTCTGGTGCAAGCCCTGTACCATCTTCATCATCCTTCTCTGGACTGCCTCCACCCTGTCAATGTCCTTACAAAGGTGCAGCCTCCAGAACTGCACACAATACTCTAGGTGAGGTCTCACTAGTGTCTTATAAAATGGCATCCCCACCTCCCGCCTTCTGCTAGAGATGCCTCTGCATGTGCACCCCAGCATGCCACTGGCCCTCCCTGCAGCCCTTGTACTCTGCTTGGATACCTTTAGGTCATGAGAAATGATGACTCCAAGGTCCCGTTCTTCCTTGGTGATCATCAGCAACTCTCCCCCATCCTGTAACTCTCCCCAGGGTTCCTTTGTCCCAGGTGCATAATTTTGCACTTCTTTGAATTAAACCTCAGTTGTCACACTTCCGAACATTTTTCAAGCTTCCCCAGGTACTTCCTCATTCTTTCCGCCTCTTCTGGTATATCCACCCAGTTGCAGATTTTGGTGTCATCCACAAACAGGCAGACCTTTCTCTTCCAGCCCTTCTGCAATGTCACTAATGAAGACATTAAACAGGACTGGACCAAGGACTGAACCCTGTGGTACCCTGCTGGTCACCGCCCTCTTCCCGGATTTATCCCATTTATCATCTCCCTCTGCCTCCTATCCGTTAGCCAGTTCATAACCCAGTTTACCACCTTGAGCCACGTGGCAAGACCACCCATCTTGTTAACCAGCCTCCTATGTGGGACAGTTTTGAAGGCCTTGCTGAAGTCTAGGTAGGCGATGTCCACCCCCACCCCCAATATACTTAATTTGTCACCCAGTCAAAAATGTCTGTCAGATTTGTCTGACATGACCTTCCTGCTGTGAATACATGCTGCCTTGGATCCTGGGCTTCATTAGATTCTAGGTGCACCACTATTCTTTCCTTAAGCAGTGCCTCCATGATCAAATGTTTTTGTACACAAAGCACAAATTGGGATCAGCCTCACAGTTGGGTGTAGGTCTTCTATTGCTGACAGTTCTCCTTTAAGGACCTAGTTGGGGCTTTTTTTTGGGGGGGGGTATTCTTTTGGTAACACAGAATTTGACATAGTAACATAGAAGTTGATGTCAGATAAAGTTCTCTTGGCCCACCCAGTCTGCCCAAACTGGGTAAGGCCCACTAGACACAAGTGCCTGCTTTCAGGGGCAACCCAGAAGCACTGGTGAAACTAAGTAACTTGCTCAGGGTCACTCGTTATGCAAGTGGAGGTTGTGGGAATCAAACCTAGGTCTGCTGGATGTACCACACACATTCACAGCTAGTTACTCTAACCTCTAGACTATACTGCCAGCCCCCCATATTTAAACAAGCCTGAGCTGAACAACTTCGATTTGGCTCATTTGGTTTTTTTTAGCGTATGAACTTTTTTTTAAATGCTTCCCTGATGACCTGTTATAGGGGGGTGCAGGATAACAACCACAAGGATTGCTGTTGGGGGGAAGGAGGCTCAAGGTGGGCATCAGTTAGGAAGCTGGAGTCAGTGATGCTGTCTGCTGGCCAGGGTCTGTGCAAGAGTGTTCAATTACAAAAGCTACCATTACACAAACCCCTCCCCTAGGCAGCATCACTACCTCCAGTGGCCTAACACACATAAGGGGCTTTTACATGGAGCTTACTGGTACCACTTGTTCCATGATGTGCCTTGTTCCACTCGGTCTATTGTGGAGTGGATTGCCTTTGCACTCTGGGATCTGTATCAGAATATGCAGTACAGATCAACCATAACGTTACCCTTTTGTGCCATCTACAGGCAACCTGCTCTATAATAGCCAGGAGAGCACAAGATTCCCTTTTTGTCAGGGGGCAGGAATGAGTACAAAGGTGTTTCTACACAGCCAGGCAGAATGGAACAAAACCCTGCAGTCCCAGGAAAGCAGAGAACGTGGAATCGGCTAACGTTCATTTTCTTTGTGGAACAGATTGCCTGTACACGTGAGAAAGGTAACGTTGCAGTTGAGCTGTATCACTCACTGCGATACAGATCACTGCATGTAAAGGGTCCTATAGAACCATAGAATCATAGACAGTGATGGCAAAAAATGGCCATTGGTCTATCCACTCTGCCCATAGATCCTAACAAACCTGGGACCTATTGTCCATATAGGGTTCTTACCCACATTATCCACCCCCATGCTCCCCACCCTACCACTGCCACCCTGAGCAGCCACTAAGCCCTTCACTCTCTCCCAGCCGTGTTTGAAACCATTGTTCAGTGCCTTGAGACAATCCTTGTAAGATCTGCTCTGCTGGCTCTGAATCACTTTAGTCACCCTACGTTGCACTGTCTCCAGCCTGTCCTTATCTTTCTTTAGGTGAGGACTCCAGAACTGGGCACAGTACTCCAGGTACACTCTCACCTGTGATCTACAGAGCGGTAGTAATATCTCCTTCCTTCTGCTGTCAGTACCCCTCCCTATACACCCCTGCATCCTGTTTTGCTCACTATCGGCCTTGTTGCACTGGTTTGATTGTTTATGGGAGTCACGGATGATGACCCCTAGGTCTCTTTCTTCAGAGGTCATGCTCAGCTTTACCCCTCCCTTCCCTATTTGCATCACCTTGCACTTTGTGGCTTTGAATTTCAGCTCCAAACAGCAGATGAAGGAATTACCAGTGAGCTGGTGATTCATTCACCTGCTGTTTGGAGTGACTGGTCCATTTTGAATAACCTCAGTGGATTTAACAAGTCTGATTTGAGACTGCTAATTGTTCTCATGTTGCTTGGATTGAATTTCAACTGCCAAACCTTTGACCACCTCTCCAGCTTTCTCAAGTCTCTCTGCATCTCCCTAACCCCTCCTCACACCTTCTTGGGTTTTGTGCCCAGCCACGCTTGTGGGTGTTTTCCTGCGCTGTTCCCCACTCATAATGGTGCATTGGGGGTGGGGCCCACTAGTGGTGTGTGTGTGAGTTGTCTTTCCTCCCTGGATCTTCTTAGCAGTGGTTAACACTAAGCCGGTCCCCAGTTCCTCTCTGTCTCTGTATAAAATAAAATAAGCTAACTTTAGCCTCACACCTTCATTAAGAAAATGTTTATAAATGTAATATTTTACGGCTTAGTTTGTTTTTGGGGAAATAAAACTTCATGGGAGGGAAAACAGAGAAAATGAGAAGCAGTGTTTTTTTAATTTAAGGTGAAGAAAGTGGCACTGCAGGATTTATTTACAGACTTATCATTGCAAAGTGTTTTGTGGGACATCTTCAGCAAAGGTAAGAAAAATAATTTTATGTTAAGATTTTAGTCTGTCAACTGGGGATTTAGTACTGGGGGTAACAGAATGTGAGTGGAGGGGGGCCAGTACCAGAGGTATCAAAGTGGCAGGTGGGCAACTGAGGAAGGGGAGACAGTACTTGGGTGTGTAAGTGTGTGGCGGAATACTACCAATATGATTGAAATGGCTAGACATTGACTCACTGCAACTGCCTCATCACTCCCTCTGCATTGAGGGAGAGCCTCACTGCAGTGCCGTTTTGGGTCAGAGGTGATGAAGACAGATGCCAGATTTGAAGTCCACACTCCACAGACAGTCTTTCTAAAATGTCCTTATTTACACATAGTGCTGCTTGGCACAGGTGTCAATGTGGTTCAGTTGGTAGCATATCTGCCTGTGGGCCAGAAGGTTGTGGATTCTAGTCCCACACCACGATTGGGCTTATACCTCAATGCTGGCACTTGAGTATGCCATTCACTAAGGTGTGGAGTGCTGGGTCTGGGGGTGCAAGTTATGCGAGGGGAGACCCTGCTGTAACTTTTACGCACCTCCCCAATGGACACCCGCTGGCTGCAGTGGCAAAGGGCACCCCCTCCACACTACTGCCTCAGCCCACTGGGCTGCCAGGGAAGGCTGGGGGAAGCCATTTGGGCATTCGCCCATCAGAGTAAGTTTGCCTGTGTTTCTGCCTTCCCTGGATCCCCAGCACATGCACTGCAGGGGACAGGCATGTGACTGGATGCCCACCTGAGTCCAGCAATTTGCCCCTGCACATTTGCTTTCTGGGGGGAAGGGGGGGCAGGGCCACAGACAGGTGCCCTGCAGGTGCTCGCGGTAGTGAATACCATGCACCTTGCACCTGTTTGGGGCTGCATACCTATACAGGCTGGGTATGTGCGAATAGTGCATACCCGGTTCGTTGTCGTGAATAGACCCCAATGTTTCAGGTACAAACCAGTCCTGCATGGGCACACTTACATTTCTGGTTCAATCAGGGCAATGAGTTGGGATTCCTGATTCAGCCAGGAGCAATGATGCATTGGCTCCGTTGACGGTGGATGGTGGCTTTGATGGTGGAACACAGGAAGATTTACAGGTAAGCCCCTGAGGGGGAGGGGGGGTTACACTAACCCTATCTTTGAGATACTACTACTACTACTACTACAAGTTCCGAGGTTTGTTTTTGTTTTTTTCACATTTTGCCTTAATTATAGCTGTAACATGCAATTTGCACCTAACTCTAAAATTAACACAGGGCTTGCTGCACCTTATGTTATAAAAAGATGTTTCCCTTTTTGAGATGTGACATCAGTGTTTGTGAAGAGTCGGGTAACAGACAGTTGAAAATGGAGTCCTGTTCAGCCACAGACTAGGTACAATGTACATTTCTCCATGATGCTTTGATCTTGAACCAGGGGCTTTAGTTGGGGGCCCCTGCAAGGTAAGAAGGGCATTTCTAGTAGGGCTGGGCTGGTAATGAGACTGGACCACATGTTCTGTTCATTCAAGTTGGGGGGGGCCATAAAACCAGCAAAATCAGGTTTTATTTAGAAAACCCTGAAAATGCCTCCAAATAATTTTTACTGTATCTGTTTAAAAAGAACTCTTATCTGTAAGGGAGGTGCTGGAGAGTTAATTAAGGTATTGCAGCAGCATAAGAGAGCATCAGAGCTGGTGTTTTGTAGCACGAGCGGTGGGAAGGAACATGCAGAGGTGAGTGCCGGGGGGCATTGCAGGAGAGCTTGTGTTGAATCAGGCCAAATTAGGTTTGGGCTGGTCCAACTCAGAATTGACCTATTAGTTGCTCCTATTAGGTCAAATTCTGAGGCTTGCACAACACTAATTGCTTGAGTTATTCCCATGGCATGCAAAGTTTATACCTGAATGATGCAGGTTACACAAGGATTTTTCACTGATTCTTGATGTTTCCTTGTATACCTTCTTGAGTCTAACTTGAAGCTGTGTTTCTTGCGTGCCTTGTGCAATTCCTTTTTTTTCAGTGAGGCAGTCAACTTGCCATGAGTTTGGATATGTAACAAAACAGAATTTGCTGACTTCCATGGCACAGCTGTTTGATTTAACCTTCCAAGTTTTACTGGTTTGACTTTGCGGAGCCTAAGCTGGAGTTCTGTGATCTGCATCAGCAGCTGCATCTCAGCAAGTTTGGTATCATTGCTGATACCAGAGGAACAGCAGAGCTTACAGTTTTCCATTTATTGACTGATTTCAAACAATTTACCAGGAAAGACATGCTGAGCTGGTAAAAGCTCATTTCCAGATGTGTCTGGGGGGAAGGGGATGAGGTAGACAATACAGTAAAGTGCAAGAGTAAAATGCATTGACAGTTGTGCATTAGTACTGTACAGTGTCAAGTAATGCAGGCATACAGTGCAAAAGTACAAAACATTACGGACGCGCAAAACCAAGATTCTGTGCAGTATGTGCAGAACACCGAGGAGCCTAAGGCAAAAACAAATGCTGTTGAACTGGAGCAGAGAGACAACCCCAACCATGTCTCAGAGCCTACGGCCATACCACCCTGAATGTGCCAATCTCGTCTAATCTCTTTGTTGAGTCCCAGAGCAACAGGGCTTGAGTGAACCATGTGCAGGGGGTGGAGAATGAGCACTAAGATCAGGAGTGAGGAACAGTTGCAGGAGGTAGTTGTAAAGTTTCTGGGTGGGATATTCAGACTGCGCCAAAAAGATGCACAATAGCGGGAGCAGGTGCAAGCGCAGTGTGCCATGGTGCAACGGGCACGATATTCAAAGCCAAGCACAGGCCAAGGTGCACCTGAACAACACAGCTGAATATCGTGCCTGATGTGCCATGGCGCACTGAGGGATGCACAGTGGAGCTGGGCCGATGTGCAGTAGCACACCCAGGGATGCACAGGGACAAGGACAGGAAGCAGCAGTGCACCAGCCATGGATGTGCCATGTGTGGAGGAGCATGCAGCAGGACAGACAGACCAACCAAACCCCCCCGCCACCCACTGGGGCAAGGCCCCCATGAGCAGCACAACAGAGGTGAGCTGAATGGACCACTGGCCCATGAACCCTGGCACCGATCCAACAGAAGATGCGGGCCAGCAGTCCACACCCGCAGGGCAAGGCGCCCCAGCACTGTCCCCCAGCAAACAGTGACCACAACACAAGGAAGGCCAGGACCCACCCATGCCATGGCACCACACCAATGCTGACCACCCCCTGTACAGCGATCCCGAGACACCTAGCCCAGAAGCATGACCAAACAGTGCATGGACCGAAGGTATGCCACCACCACCGTGACAATGCAACATGGTGCCCCATGGCACCATGCACAACAGCCCCACCATGACCCTCCCCGCATGAGGTAACACCATCCGCTGACACCACCACAGCATACACAAGGCCCCCCTCCACGGCCCCTACAGTGGCACAGCAAGGAGGTCGACCTGGCATCAGTACCCGAGGGATCCTGCACATGACAAGGCCCACCCCGGACACCACCACCAGCAGGATGGCACCCCATGCACCCAACCATGCACACACCCTGTCCCAGCACTGGCCCCACCAGAGAGCACAGCAGCCTACTGTGGCGCATGGAGGCATGCGCTACACAGGAGGCAACACAGGGCACATACAAAGGCCCCCTCCACAGTCCCAAGGGTACCCCATCAAACAGCCACACATAGCGGAGCAACAGATGCTGCCGTTGTGAGTCCCATAGTGCCATGTACCCACGGCCTGCACACCACCATGGTGTCGGTGAGCCAGCCATGTGGTGTGCGCACCACAAACCAGGCCGCCACCTGCATGCAGCAGGACCCCATGTGACAGTCACCAGACCACAGGCACCACCGCAGACACCATAGACTGCATGGAGGAGGACAACAACAGCACCGCCCACAGTGTCACCAGAGGCAGACATGTAATAGACCAGGGGTCGGGACGCCAGCTGCCAGGGCACCGTGCCTGGAGAGTGGCTGGCATGGACTGCCACCAATGTCATGTCAGCATCCATGCATGCAGTGGTGGGGTCGGCACGACCGTGCGTACCACAGACACGCAAGGGGCACAGCCGCACGGGCTCGGCACACACTGCCAGGGGTGGCTGGGACATAGCACATGCACCAAAGCCTGCTGCACACAGGCAAACAGTGCACAGGGCACACCACAGATACCCCAGACAGTGCCCATGGCCCTCACCCACACCAGTGGAGGATCCCTGGTGGACACACCCACGGCCAGGCCAGCACCACCCCTCAGTTGCCATGCACACCACTGCAGCAAGGCACCATACGCCCGCTGCAAATCAGAGACCAACACAGTCGTAGTATGAAAAGCATGTATATTGTAACAGGAAACAACAACAACAGGAACTATTTACAAAGCTATATATACAGTGGGTAGGGGAAAGTGCAAGGCTACAACATGGGGGGAAGGGCAGGGGATGAAGGGAATAGCAAGAAGGGGGACATAGGGGTACGGGGTACAGTCCAGGGAGGGAAAGGAACAGTGCAGGTGCTGCAGGCCCTACTGGCAGCCCCTCTCATCCCTGTGCTCCCTGTGGTGCCTTCTGTGCCACTGCTGTTCACATCTTTCCATCCCCTGCAGCAGCTCCGGTGTGGCCCGGGTGACCTGCAGGATCTCCTGTATGTTATGCTCCAGGGACATCCAGCGTTGTCCACCTAGGACAAGGGAGCAGAATCAGTATGTGTGACTGGCCAGACCAACGCAGCCCACCCAATGTGCATGGCATACAGCAGTGGCCTGTGCCCCTGGGATGGCATGTGACCACCCACAGTGGGTGCGCCCACATGACCAGCCTACCCGGGCACTCGAAGTCATGCAAACCACTGCACACCCCCACCGCCCATGCACTGCACAGCACCATCGTGGCCGTCCGGCGTCATGGCAATGCAGTGGGATGGCAGTGGCACAGCCAGGTGCCCAGTGCACACACAGCCCACCTGAGACACCCACCCACATGTGCAGACCCACAGGACAATGTGGAGGGCACCGTGGGATATGCACAGCAGTAGGGGACATGTGCAGGGGGCCATGCCCCACCACCATCCCTGCAACCCACCATGCACAGTTGTAAGAGGAAACACGGCACTCACCTGTGTCTCGGTCAGGAGGGTGCTGCTGACCCCCGGCACCACCACTGTGCCCTGCCTGCATGGCCATACCTCCATTGTCGACCTGCCCTCCATGCTCCCGGGCCATCCGGGCCCTATGGCAATCCTCTGGGCCTAGAATGCAAACATGGAGAGAGTCCCATCAGTACACGTCTGAACCATAGCCCCCCCTTGCTGTGTGTGTGCCCGTACAGCCTGGCCATGACATGGTGGCGAAGGGTGTACATGAAGCACACCCACAACCGGCAACACAGGTACCGGCTCCCCCCCGGCAGCATGGCCTGCCGACCACCGTGATACCAGGACAGACGGATATTACTAGTGTGGAGAAGGAGCACCTACCTGGCCGTGGCATGGGGCCCCGCTGGGCACGCACCTGCAGTCTCCCTAGGTGATCGGGGTCATGCCGCTGGAAGTTCCCATAGTTGTGGCAACACTGCTCAGTGGTCCTGCTGCTCCTTGTGACCTCCTCAAAGCCCTCTGCCACCTCCTGCCACACCATTGTGCGTGACCTCAGGGGGGAACCTGCCCAAAAAGGGCTCCTGCATGGGGCTCAACAAGTGCCACCAGGCTAGCTAGCTCTATCACTGTCCACACTGGTGCTCTGGTGCGCGGCATGGTGCTGACATTGGCGATCACAAAATGGCGCCCTGTAGCACACGTGGCCCACATGCAGAGGCAGCATGGTACTGCACTGCCAGTTGCAATGGCACTGGCACCAGACTGCGCAATGGGGAGCAGCCATGTGGATTCATGGTGCCTAGAGGGCAAAGGTCAGCCGCAGGGTCAAGGGTCTGTCCGCGCACTGAGTGCCACAGCACAATTGGAAGGCCCCTGCAAGGAGCACAGTAGGGTGCATGTGTATGACGCCATGCAGTGGCCTACCATGCTGAGGTGCCATGACGCCCATGGCGCACCATGGCACGAGCGCCCCGTTGGGCATATAGCACACAAGCTCCACAGGCACAGTAGTGGCAGTGCCCTGTACTGCCTCTCATGCACAGTGTGTCAGCGGTGCCGCTAGCATCAGCATCAGCGCCGTGGGCATGCGTGGTGCTGTGCCGTTTGCGCACGGCACAGTGGTGCGCCACAGCTTGAGCACGCTCAACACCATTGCGCAATGCATAACAGCACGATATTCAGCCAGGTTATGCAAATCAGCTCATGAACCATTCCATGGTGCATCCACTGCATTAGCATCCCATTACAGTTGTGCCTGCCCTCATTTGCATGCAATGCGCTATAAATATGCGACCTGGGAATGCATAGGCCATGGATCGGTATTGCAGTCCTTTGAGGTACAGTAGGTGGCATGCTGTGGAGATGTGGGGACAGTGGTCTGGGAGGGCTGTATGGGACTGCACAGTCCAAGGTAACACCTGTCCTTCCCCCAGGCATGAGCATGACCGAGCGAGAGGATGAAGAGGAGAAGGGAAGAGTACGAAAGAGGAGGCCCAACTTCACCAGGGTGGAATCCGATGCCCTGTTTGTGGCCTACCTTGACAGGGAGCCGCTGCTGTGTGGACAGAGGGACACACCACAGGCTCGTGTGGTGGCGTGGGGCGAGGTGGCATGTGCCATCAACCAGCAGGGCAGCCACCAGCGTTTCATGCAGGAGTGCAACAAAAAGGTTGGCACGGACAGGAGGCAGATCAAGGATAAGGTGGCTGCCATCAGGGCGGCACGTGCTGCCACCAGTGGGGGCCAGCAGAACATTCCCCACCTGATGCCACTGGAGGAGTAGGTGGCTGGCAGCATGTGGCATAGTGCCATTGAGGGTGTGCCTGGTGGAGGCTTCCAGACAGGCGGCAGCCCATCACTACATGGTAGGACTGGCACTGGCAGTGTGTGGGTGGTGGGGGGGCAGGCCCTAGGGCCAGGCGGAACCACTAATGCTACTGTGTTCCTTTACAGCTCCTGAGCATCTGCATGGGACAGTGGTGGTGGGTGTGTCCGCCGAGGGGGAGGCCCTGGATACTGTGGAGCGCCCATCCACCTCCACAGGAGTCCGAGGGACCAACCATCTGCAGCCCTGCACATCTGTCTGGACTTATGCCAGTGGTGCGAGTGTGGACATGGCCCTGGCTGTGTTCCAGCATGATGCCGCTCACGGTGTCCTGTGTGCTGAGACACAGATCAGGGCCAGCTCCAGCACCGATGATGACATGACGCACGTCATGGACAGTGTTGTATGTGGGACACAGGATGAACCCACGGATGGCATCCGCCCAGATGGCTCCGCAGGTAGTGCTGGCATGGTTGCCTGCACAACAGCCCCTGTCCAGGCTGCAGCTGCAGGCTCCAGTGGAGCAGCACTGGTGTGCGGCCAGGGTAGTGGGGCTGTTGTTGCCACTGTGGCCATGCCAGTGGTGCCTGGAGACTGGCAGCCGGAAGGGCAGTGGCAGCAGCCGGCCAGTGTCGACGTGGGGACAGGGGCAGGGGGCAGTGGCAGTGCACCATGTGTGGACGTACCCCAGGATGGCAGTGCTGTGTGGCACCCAGCATCGAGGGGCGCTGTGCAGCAGGGCCAGGAACACCATGGGGGACAGCATGCTGAACATGCAGATGACCCCTTGGATGACCACAGCCATCTTCTCCAGGCCTCTGTGGATCAGCAGATGTGGCTTATGGTGGCAGTGGATGCACTCTGTGTGGCGCTGCACCAGGCAGAGGAGTGGCAAAGCAGGGACCATGCCCTGCTCCTGGCAGAGTTGGCACAGCAGTGGACGGATGTGACCTCTGCCACTGACAGGCAGACCACTGTAATGGCAACTGTTGTGGCTACACTGGCCAACTGTCTGGGTGCCCAGCCACCGCACACCCCACAGAGTGCTATGTCCACCCCCCCATTCTCGGCATTGGGTGACCCCTGCCATGTCGACGCCGGGTTTGGTTGTGGGCATACCTAGCGAACCTGGTGTGGGCATGTTTGGTGGCCTACAGACCCCTGCATGGACACGGTCGCATTCATGCAGTGTCACCCTTGAGGGCCCTTTGGTGCCACCCCATGAGGCC
Organism: Neoceratodus forsteri; assembly: GCA_016271365.2. Lineage (NCBI taxonomy): Eukaryota > Metazoa > Chordata > Ceratodontiformes > Ceratodontidae > Neoceratodus > Neoceratodus forsteri. Next base: position 92,254,698 of record JADMNL010000030.1, read on the forward strand.
ACTGGTCAGCCTGGTACAGCTGGCAGGTCTCAACAGGGCTGCCCACACATCTGTGGCAGCCGTGCTACTGTGCTGCATGACTGACCCTTCCCCCTCCACAGCCACTGTCTGCCACTGCCCTGTGTGCACTGTGGGGTTCTTTGTGCATTGCATGGGTGTGGTGCCCAACCCTGCACACACATGGTACCTGTGCACACCCTTCTGGCTGCTGGCCACTGTGGTGTGTGCATGATGATACCTGCATAGCATTGTCTGCCACTGTGCATTGGTGCTCAGTGTCTGAGGCTGCACAGTGCCAGCCACTGGGCGTGGTAGTGTTGGGTCCTGTGTGGGTGTAGGGGGGCCTGTTGGGGTGGGCGTGCTGGTGGCCCTGTGGGCATGGGTAGGGGTGTGTGTGCATGCCATGTGCAGCCCTGTTGTTCCCTGCCTTTGTGTGTGGTTCTCTGCCCATTCCCACTCCCCTGACGCCGTCCTCCCCTGGTGTTCACCCCTACCTGTCTGTGGGCTGTGCCATTGCCCTTGGTGGTTGCACATGGCCCTGTAGACCTACCTGTGTTGTCCAAAGTGCTCCTTTGCAATGGTGTCCCAGTGCTGCTGGGCTATCCAGGCCAGCTGGGGATCCCTTCGCCCGTGGGGTGGCTGCCTAACACCAGCTGGACCGGCGTCCTCTTTGTCCCCACCATTGTCCCCCTCCTTGACCTCAACGGCTATCCTACAGTCGGTGGCCATGTTGTGCAGGATACAGCAGGCCAGGAATAGCCCGCAGACCTTTGAGGGGCTGTACTGTAGGGTGCCGCCTGACGTGTGCAGGCAACGGAACCATGCCTTCAGGAGCCGAATACCCGCTCAATGACATTCCATGTTGTGACATGTGCCTCATTGTACTGTTGCTGCGCTGGGGTCATGGGGCACCGGTATGGTGTGAGCAGCCAGGGCCATAGCAGGTAACCACTGTCACCTGTATGTAGAGGGGATTCGTTAGCATGGTGGTCTGCGACACTGTGCCATGGGCTGTCATGGCCATTCCCCATGGCACCCCTGCCCATGCCCCACACACCCCCACGTCTGCACCCATCGTCCAGTGTGCTGTGCATATTCACCTACCAGATGGCCAGTGGGGATGTCCCCACTCTCAAACCTATGGCACAGTGTGGACTGGTGCCAGATGAAGGCATCATGTGCTCCCCCAGGGTGCGTGGCACAGACATTGATTATGCGCCCCCTGGCATCGTACACCGCCTGGCAGTTGACACTCGGGTAACCCTTGTGGTTGATGTATGCCACCCCCTGTGGGCCAGGGGGCATGTGGATGCCAACATGGGTGCAGTCTATGGCCCTGAGCACGCCAGGCAACCGTGCTACCCTGTGGAACTCCTGCATGTTTGCTGTGCACTCCGCCTGTGTGCTGGGGAAATGGATGTACTCCGCAGCATGTGGCAGCAGTGTGCTGAGGAATTGTGTGAGTAGGCATGATGCAGCCAACTGGGTTATGCCTGTTGTGTCCTCTGTTGGTCTCTGGAAGGTGCCCGTGGTGAGCAGGCTGTGATCTTAGTCTCCACGGACAGCGCATAGCTCCGTCGAGTGGGTGCCTGCATCTCATCATTGCACAGCTCACAGAGCTGCCTCAGAATTGCCTGGTTCAGGTGCCACTGGCCCACAATCTCGGTGTCACTGTACTGTTCGAAGTGGTGCGGGCACAGTACAACCTGTTCTGGGTGTAACGCCGACGGGCCCTTCCTTGGCCGCGTCTCCCTGCTGCCTGCCTTCTCACACCCCTCATTACCGCCTCCATCTGGAAAGTGGCACTGGCCATGTCCCTGGTTGGTATTCCTCCCCCCTGGGTGGCTGTCTACCTGGTCCCCCCTGGCTGTGTGTTGCTGGTGCTGCCCCTGTACTGAGTACACCCCTGGCTGTTCACCACTGTGTGCCCTGCTTCTTGACCACTGCCCTCCATCCTCTGTGGCACGCTCAGGCCCTCTTGCACACACACACACACATACACACACCTTCTCTCACTTGCACACACCTCCGGTGGGCCCCCATCCACCTCCTGGCCACACCTGCCCCCTGCTTCCTGGCTTGCCTCCCTGCCACTCTGTCTCCACGCTCCCCCGCTATGGCTCCTCTGTAGCGCATTCATCCTCCCCTCTCTTGCTCCATTTTATATTGGCTCATTTCCGCTGTCACGCAACTTCCGCTTGCTCCACTACTGCACACATCACCTATTGTTGAATATTGCACTGCGCACATTATTACTGGTTACTCCCCCTGCACTTGTGCATGCATTTATTTCCGTTGCGCTGCAGTGCATTACGTGTTATGCTGTGCAGCTGCTCCGGCTCAATATCACACTATGGTGCATATCCGCTCTTGCGCGGGCGCATCCCTATTGTGCATGTCGCAACTGCTCTGAATATCCCACCCTCTGTCTTCAACTGTTTTCCTTTGGCATCGCTTCTATTTAGTATTTATTTGCTTTTGTTGACCAGGTAAGTCATACTAGACAGCCAAGTGCCTATTTTCAGGTGCGACCTGGGAGGGTTACAAGCTTGGATAACAGGTACAGTGACAGATTGGACATGAACACAAAGAGTATTACATGTCATATAGTGAAAAAAGGCAACCAGTAAAAAAAGACACCCTCTTGGGGAAGGTTACAGACGGCCCGGGAGAGTTAAGCTAGAGCATACACATATAGTGAGCGAGTATCTAAGCTGTACTCATCTGCTTGTAACTGTTGTACATACAGAACACTGCGAGCTCTTTTGACTAATTAGCAGATCTTTAAAGACAAATCCTTATCAGGTGAGAGACTGCTAAAGACACAAAAAGTAATGATGTGACTGAGCACAAACAGAAGATAAGAAGCAATGTTTTCCAGAGACAACAGGGTGCTAGGTCCTTGTGTGGGTTTTTTTCAGTTTCAGGAATGACACCAGTTTTTCCCAACCTATGTAAGAGGAAGTGGGTTTGTTGCACCATTGTCCCCATTACTGCATCATTTTGTCTGCCTCCAGAGAAGAGAAATGGAAAGAGCCACAGTATGACTCTAACCACTCTACCCCCACCCTATAGAACAATGGAACAATGGAACACATCCGCTACTTTTCAGCACCTTGACCTGCTTTTGTTCCTCAGAAGCCCCATGCCCAATGGGACAGATAAGGGGCCCATTGGGTATCTTGACTGGATACAGAAATTGAAAACAAAAATGATTATATTACATAAAATATTTCATTGCCATATTGGGAAAACTAGAATATACAGAGAAACATGGGAAAAAGTTTTTTTATCTACTGAACAACTGGTGTTGGATACTTATCTGTTGACATTTCTACACTACCCATTTGTACATTAGATGCTGCACATTAAAGATTCATTGTCGCTGTCTCTCCCAAGATCTGTTCATATATACTATGCATAGATGTTTCATTCATTCATCTTGTCTCGTGACATGTGTGTCTATAGAACACAAAGGGAAAATTACGTAGGAACACAGGTACGTCATGTTGACTTATAGCTTTCTATGCATACTGGATGCAGTTGTAAATAAGAGCTTGCTCTTAATTTGCTTTCCAATGAATCTGAATTTGAATACATGTGGAACATCTTTTTATAGTAGCTTTCCTTTCATTACTTACTGTCGAGAAAGTACTCCTCTACGGCATTTTGCTCATGCTGTTAATACTGCTGCTAGTTGTTCACTTCTATATAACGTACTAAAGCCTGGCACATGTCAGTAATAAGCCATGACAGGGTGTGCATTATAGAGATTTAATGCACAGTCAGGCGACGTCTCTTGGAAAATGACATTTCTAGATTTTTTTATTGCCATTTGATAAGTAATATCTAAGGCAAGGCAATTTTATTTGTTTGGTACCCTATCTAAAGGCTCAGAGTGCCTTACAACATTAAAACAACATAAAATACTTCATTAAAACATGGAAATATAATAAATAAAACAGTCAGCAACTTTAACAAATTAATCCAGAAAAGCCTGTGCAAAGAGATGTTAAAATAAAAATGTAAATACAATTAAAAAATAAAGCCTTATGTTGTATTTATTGATTGTCACATCAACACCTTACACGAGGCAAAGTTTTCCCACTTTTGATTACGTAGAGCAAAGACTGACTAGCAGGAATGTAAGCGGTCCCTGCTCCCCTTCTCTTCCATTGGGTCTGTTTTCTGCAGGTCTATATAGGCTTTCAAGACTAGATTTCATTTTCTGTGCTGGAGTCCAGTTCCAAATCACACAAGACTTACACCATGAATTATGATTTGTAGTCGAGAGGCAGCATACTCAAACATCATGAAAAAACAGGCCTTGCTCAATGCAAAATGAGTTTTGCTCCTTGATTCTGTAGTTAGTGGGGAACTAACTATATTGAAAACCTCAGTTTGCATGAAGCGCGACAGTTAGTGGCATGCACTAAAGCACTGCTTTAGCATATGCAAATGAGCAGCAGAGCCATGCATGCAGTGCGTAGAAACATAGTGGAAGTTTTTTGAAGGTCATAACAGGCTGTTTGCGCAGCATTAGCTACCACCTTCAAAAAAAATGTGTTTTAATTTTGCACAAACAGCATGCCCCCCTACAGTCCCTATTAACATCGTTCCTGATATCCAGTGGCACTCTCCACCCTCACCTGTTCCTGTTTTCACTTCTCCGGTGTTTGGTGGTACCCTTCCACCTCTGGAGTCCCCCATCCAGTGACAGCAGCTGGCACATACCCTTCCCTTGACTCACCTCCATGGACAGCAATCGTCTGACTCCCATAAGCACAGTATCCATATATCAGTAGTGTATCAATATAGTATCTGCAGTCATCTCTGGAAAATCACGGCGCTTCTGTGATTGTACAGCAATATCTCACAAGTACTGTATTAATGGCATTACTTGAAGCATAGGTTATTTTGCCATGTTTGCATGTTTTTAATGTTTTTGCAATGTTTTGTGTTGAGACTAATTACATTTGCTTTTATGCCTGTGTAATATTGTAACCACTGAATGTTGCACTAAAGTAATCTGAGGACACCATTGTAAATGAACATTGCTCAATGCTGTTGTTCCAAATAAATAAAAATAAATGCAAAAATCAAATATATCTGCTGGTATCACAATATAGCGCTTGCAGGAGTCAGACTGTGGCCGGCCATAGAGGTGATGAGAAGACATGTGCCAGCCCCCATCATTTGGGCGGGATGGACTGGGAGGCTGCAGGGAGTAGGAGTACCATTGATCACCAGGGATCGGGTTAGGGAGAACAGGTTATATGAGGATGCCACTGGGCACAACAGATGGCGACAATGGGAAAGGTTGGGGGTGCCTCTGGGCATCAGGGAAAATGATAATGGGAACAGGAGGGGGGGATGACTGCCACCGGATTCCAGGGGTATACTGGACACGGGACAGGGAGCGAGGGGAAATGATCACAAACAGCCAAGCACAACTGAGTGCATAGCCTCCGTGCAATCCAAGGTGCAAAGGCAAATACCTTTAAATGCCCCTATAATGGGATGTTAATAAGCAGAGTGCCTTGCATGATGAATGAGGCCATTCACTTGAAGAAACACTTCAGTGTGGCAGCATAGTGCAGCAGCCCAAACTCCTCTGGAATGCCCGAAGTAATATTTTGCTCCTTGGCAGCATATTGGTAAACCACAGCCAGTTCCATCCTGTGGCCAGCAGGCTTTTTTTTCTTTTACATCCTTTCCCTGCACTTGCTTAATGATTCCTTCCTTCCTTCCTTCCTTTTTACTGTCCCTCTTCTCTCTCTCTCCCTCCTCCTCCCTCCCTTCCTTCCTTCCTTCCTTCCTTCCTTCCTTCCTTCCTTCCTTCCTCATGCATAGCCGGGAATTCTGCAGCATGAAAGTCACTGAATTCGGTTCCTGATTATGGCACTGTCAAGTCTGCTAGTCTGGGCACACAGCCTATAATTGTTCTTCACAAAATCTGCTGTTTGACTCTCCGTGACTGCCAGAAGTGCATCCTTACTTCAGAGGAGTAGTCAGTAAGCACTGTACATAAGTCAGGCACCAGCTTTTTGTCAGCCGCCTTTCACCAATTATCTTTGTGGGTCAGCCAGTCAGTGCCTGCAACTGAAATATTCTCTTCCACAACTGTAGGTACCGTAAAGACTACTTGCAAGTATATTTATACATAGTAACATTTACTGTTTCATTTTTCATGACCAAGTATGTGAATAAAGTCAAATCCCTTTTTTATTGTATTTCTCACTTTGCAGTAAAGCATTTTATAATAATTTGTGTATGAAAGACTGTATACAAAATAAAATTTCATTGCATAAACTGTGTGGTGCAGTTTGCTTTTGTTTCATGTTTTTCACTTATTATTTGAGTTCACATTAAAAAAAAAGGTACAGGTTAAGAAAGGGAGATGGTGTCTCAGTCACCTGCATGGCTGTTGATTAAAATAAAACATGATTTTAATATTATAGCAGGTGAGGGATCATACAGACTTTTGATGTGGTGATGATGATGATGAATGACATACAGGACACTCTCCCCTGCTACTCTGCTAGGGTCAGAGCTGCCTGTCCTGCAGATTATTCTCACCTGGTGCTTCTAGTAGCCACCATCAGACTGTGTGGGAGGAGGTGTTCCAGCACTGTTCTTCCTGGGTCAGTGGCCAGCGCAGCTGGATGTCATGTCTGTGACTCTAGAGCTGCCCTTCGGGAGTTTTCCCAGGCTATTGCTTTGGGGAGGGTGGGGTGGGAAGCTGACTAATGCTGTCATTTTGTAACTGTATATCTAGTTCATTTTTTGGTGCCTCGACCTGCAATTGCACCTAAGGTACTTAAGCAATATGAAAAGTGACACAATTGTCATATTCTTTGATAAATACTGCAATATATTTAGCTGCAGCTTTTTTTAATGGAAAAGTCATCATCTGGTTAAGGTTAGAAAGGTAGTTTGGCAAGCAGTTTGGTCTAGGTGTTAAGAGCACAGAACTGAGAACTTGGGGACGGAGGTTTGAATCCCACAACTGCCACTGACTGTGTGATCCTGAGTAGGTCACTTAACCTCTCTGAGCTTCACCACTCTCATACGTTTTTTGAAAATTCAGTGTACTTTAGTTTAAAACAGTTAACATAACACCAGACAACACATACAAGAAAAACATGGCCACCAACTATGTATAATGAGCTGATTAATGATAAATTGAATGGTGACAGAGCAGTCAAAGGTAAGTTCAGAGTATAAAACAAAGTGGCATAAGATCTCATGACAGTCATGAAAAGGAAAGTTCTTTGGGCCTCACTATTCACTTGGTCTGATAAGTTAATGTGGACCAACCCCATGCTATTCCATATGGGAGATTAGGTATGGAATGTTTCCCATCTGTGCATGTAAGTTTTGTATCTGTTTCGCATGCTGGCCAGCATCTTCTCAGCTTTTAGAGCACCTGAGATTTGGTTATGCCATTCCCTCTTGGATGGCACCTCCTTGACTAGCCAGTGTCTCAGAATGTAAACTGTTGTTTGAACGCCAGCCCTACAGCAAATCCGTAACAGCGGCACAACCCGTTCAACATTCACAGTGTCGGACGGGTTGTCAGAGCACTGTATGGATACAGTAACTCCTGGTGCTGGCTGCTCCCCCCATTGATCCGCCCCCCCCATACCTCTCAAGTGTCCCTGATTTTCAGGGGTGTCCCTGATTTCACCTCAAAATTTTACTCTGTCCCTCCTAAAATCTCGTTTCCCTGACTAAACATAGATCCAGAAGCAAATGATTTGATACCTTTTAATGGACCAACATAGATGTAACAACAAGAACAAAGTGCGCCCTCAGCTTTCGGACCAACAGTCCTTCTTCGAAGTTGAGCTTCTGAAGAAGGACTGGTTGGTCCGAAAGCCAGAGCACTTTGTTCTTGTTGTTACATCTATGTTGGTCCATTAAAAGGTATCAAATCATTTGCTTCTGGATCTATTCTTGCAAGGACCAATACGTCAACTACTAAATCTAGATTCCTGACTAAACAGTGATGATTGTAAGAATAAAATTACGTCAAACAATAAAGCTGCAGACTTCTTGTTCTTCAGAAAATGTATTATACACTGAGTCCCTTATTCTACCAGCTTCCTGAATGGATATCACCAATTTTAAAAATGTGTCCCTGATTTTGGGCCTTTGTCCCTGATTTTTTTAAGCCTTGTCCCTGATTTATGAGGCAGGAGGTTGAGAGGTATGCCCCCCCCCAGAGTTGATTAACTTTAAGTCCGGGGGGTGCAGGGGGGCAAAATCCCCCACAAACAGTCTAAAGGCTCGTTCACTTGAGCGACTGTGAGCCATTGCCAGTGGCTCACAACCATCACATTGATGTCCCTTCCAACGCGTGAACCCTACCGTGTTTGTGTTGTAGTGTTGCTTAGTGTTGCAGTCATGATCCCTGATTTCCTTGGCTTGCGGCGCGTTGTGGTGGTTTTTTTTGCCGTGTGAACACTTGCATCAGTGTACTTTTCTTTTCACTCATTTACCAATGCTGTGACCCACACCACCTGAAAGGAAAAGGGAAACACCAAAGCTGATGCTGTGTGAATGCTGTTCTTAGCGATTTCAGAATCATTTTTCTGAACAATCGCAAGAGAGCCGCTATAGCATCGGGCAGTGTGAACGCGCCTTTTATGTGCCCTGCGCTGTGGCGGTCAGTCGATATATTTGCCAGGTGATGTGATTGCTGTCGGCAAATTAGTGTCACTGTAAAGTCATCAACATGACTTGGTGAAACCTCTCATATGGTTATTTTGGTGGCTGCTATCAATGCCATGTACCATTTCTTTTGGCTCACAACCTTGTCTTTATAATCCCCTACTGTGCAAATCTCAGGGGTGAAAGCCTGCTGCTGGCCTAACAAGCAATCTAAATGTTGTTTAAGTTCCTTCCACAATAGTTATGATTTTGGGCAGGCCCAAAGAATCTGCACTAAATCTCTGGTTAGCCTACTCCAGAGAGTTCCAGCATACCTTGCCCTTAATGACTTGAGTTTAAACCATATGGGTTCTGGGGTGGCTGGCTTCAAATTTCTCTCAAGCTGTCTGATTTTTTTTAGTAAGGAGTCAGCCTGAGCCCCCTCTTCTTTTTGCCTTTTCAGGAAAGTCTGATCACCCCTCCTCTGATACAGCATTTTCTTGTTTCCCACGGCATATCTTTGTTCACCACAGAGTCTGTATTATCCGTGGCGTTTTGGCATGAGTCCTCCTTTTCCAGTTCTGCACTACTTGCACAAAGCCACAGATTGCCCTGTGACTGAATCTCAGTAGAATTAACCACGTGTTGGGTAAGAGTATCATGTATCCTGATGCATTATTTTAGTGTGCTGATAGACTATTTCTTACTCCAACCTATGGGTTTTTAGTTTGATTTTGAATTAAGAAAAGCAACAACATTGGTGTTAGAATCATAGGGCTTGGGGAGGTAAGAGCCCCCCTCTCCTATCCCACTATTCTACACTTGTGCCCTATAAGCCTGTCAAGCATTATTATTTAGCTTTTGTTAACCAGGTAAGTACACTAGACAAGACATTTGCCTATTTTCAGGTACGCCCCGGGAGAGTACAGGAAATATGACATTACAACATGATACACTTTTGGCAGTTACATAGAGTCAGGGAAAACACAAGCATCATATAGTCAGCAGGTACACACAAATGGTCTGGACATATACTTAGCTACGCTTTCAAAATTCAGTCCACTATTAAAAGCAGTAAGTGCCCTTTTAAGCTTCAGTGCCCCCCCCCAACGTTTTGTAATGTTCCGACACCCTAGAGCAACAACTAATAGTTACAGTAACTATACAGGGATATCGTGTTTACAAGGCAATTAAGCAACAGTGGGAGGGAGAGCCAGAGCAGCAAGTATGACCAAGGATGCTTGGAGTTCAGTCAGGTGCACGCACAGTAAGAAAAGTTTGAGGAACTGTTTGGCTAAGGCTATGTCAGTGGGTGGGCTATTACCCAAGGCAAGGTTATTCCAAACCTGCAGGAGCCTATGGCTAAAGATAAGTTGCTCAGATTTCTGCTTGTGTCTGGGAATAAGGAACCTGTTACCCATGCAAGCACACAGGTGATCGTGGCAAGAGGAAGCAACAGTGGAGATCAGGGTATTCAGGTTACTGGGGAATTTATTTTACCAGAATATGAAGCCTTAAAGTGCTAGGTGCTGTACTTGCCTACCCTTCAGCGATGGCTAATTCTTCTCATAAACTTTTTTTTTTTTTTTTGCAGGGAGGGTGAAATTAGCTGCAGCTAGTGTACAGTACTTGAATAGTGCACTTTCTTATATTCTGGAGCCAAGATGCAGCACTCGGGTGTAAGATAGACACATACAGATAAAGACAGCGATACATGAGAGTAGGAAAATTAAATGTGACTTCATTCTGCTTAAAGAGCAGAGCCAGAATTTTCAAAACCAGTAACACAGTTGCAACTGTTGATTTTGAGTTACAGCGCTGTCCTCTAAAATGTGTCAAAATATCCTTTTCCATTTTCAGGCTTTGTTTTTCCATAAAGATTTTTCTGCCTTCAGGTGAACGGGCAGCTCTTAAGCCCTGTCTCCTCATCCTGTGACTGACTTCCAGCTCCTCCAATTTCCAGATTGAGCATCCCCCATGTATCTCCCCCCCCGCAGCAGGGCTGGGAGAGGGAGAGCCATCCTGTCCACCAGCCAATCATAACCAGGGTTCCCCATTCCTTGGATGGCAGAGTGGGTCCCAGGGAGATGGGCAGGGCTTCATGAAGCCTGTTCTCCTACTTTCTTTTTTTTTTCTGTGTTCCTGTCCCCTGCTGTGGTGCCTCTGTGTGTGTGGAGGTGTACTTGTCCTGTGCAGCTCCCTCCCTTTGAGTCAGTCGAGCCTGCACTGCCACTAATCCTTTCCCAAAGGCAGTCATGGACCAAGACAGCCCACCCCTCCCAGGAGAGGAGCGCTGTCCCTGCAATGCTCTAAATTCTCTCACCCCGATCCCTGGCAACCCACACTTGTTCCCAAACGTGGGTTACCAGCATGGCAGGAGGTAAGGCGTTGAACATCTTAGCCCTCAATGCCACCAGGCAGGCTCTTTTCTTGCTTTTTTTGTGCATGTATGTCAGTTTACCTGCATTATGCCCATCTGCATTAAAAAAAAGTGATGCAAAACTAATGCATGCAGCACCCGGGGTGTGGCAGCACGTGGCAATTGCACACAAGAGTTAGACCACCTTTTTGAAGATGTAACTTTTGTGTGCAATGTGCTGGGATGCAGAAGTAAAAAATCCTGTACCATATATTAAAGAGCTTGGGCCTGATATTTAAAAACTGGCAAAGTGCAGTACAAAGTTTTGTGCTGTGCTTTGCCCATGCCCAGGAATCTGAGGATGCCATATTCAGTGGGAGAGCGCACCAGCGCCATCCGACTGATTATAGGGGAATGTCAGTACAGCGGTAAGTCAAGTACTGCTGCCCTGAGAGGGATCCCTGCTGTGCAGGTAATAGTGCTGCTAGACCCGATAGTGTCAGAGCGCAAGGTGGGATGTTCAGAGGGACCCATGCAAATGAGTCGATTGGGCATGCAAGGTGCTAAGGAGCCATTTGTGTACCCATTATGAGCTCATCTGCATGGGTAGCAACAGCAGGTTTGCGATGATCTGCCCCCACCCCAAGTGACTGGACTTATCACAAGCAAGACCTCCCTGGCATCTAGCACCCCCCCCCGATTGCCATGCCATCATGTAAAGATAGCATCCTTGGTACCTAGTGGCTCCCCCCTCCCTCCGATCACTGGCCTGATATAAATTAACTAAATCCCTGGTGCCCAGTGAAATTAACTAAATCTCTGGTGCCCAGTGGTTCCCCCACTGTCCCATTGTCAGACTGACATAGAATAAATGTATTCCATGGTGCCTAGTGGTTCCCCCACCCTCTGCTTGCCAGCCCATATACTAATATAATATTCCCTGATGCCTAGTGTCCTCCTGGTACCTGATCCCTAGCCCCATGAAAAAAAGGCTCCCTGCCGGCCAGTGGCCCCCTCTGGTTCCCAATCCCCAGGTCCATGAAGGACAATGGACTCCCTGGCACCCAATGTCCCCCATAGTCCTGGATCCCCGGCCGCATTCAAAATGTGTAGACAGTGCCCAGTCACACAATACAAAGGTGGAGTGCACATAACACAAGACAATATTCCCTGGTATCCAGTTGACCCCTCCCAATCACCAGTCTCTGGTCCACACATCAGTCTCTGGCATTTAATTGCCCTCCCTACTGTGGCACTGACCACCTACCCTGCCACCCCCCAACCTGAAATACCGGTGCTGCGGGAGTCCATATGGCGACTGGCACAGCCCTCTTCACACCTCCTTGGCTGACCACAGTATGCAAATCCAGAAAGTGTGTGTCCCATGTAATGTACAGGGTACATGTCCTCTGTACAGTACGGAGGGTTACACTGCCTGGTTGCTGTCAACGTCCCATGTACGTATGCGTGCATTGGAGGGTCTGAGTGACATTGCATGGTCACTCCTGAGGGGCCAGAAAAATGGGAAATAGTGATCTCCTGAGCAGTTGTTGACATTTAGTCACCCAGTAACCCTGTACCGAATGAACACCCAGGCCACACCCTGCTTTGCGTGAAGCTATGTCCTGGAGGAAAGGGTGGTGGAGTTGGGGTGGATGTCCAGTGGGCTGCTTGGGGCCAGTGGGAGAAATAGCACTAACTGACAAAAAATATTTAATATCTTATTGATCAAGCTCCATTGATAATATATTAACCCTTTAAGAACTGGATACATTTGAACGTATATAGATTCTAGATGTATAGATACGCCCGCAGTCTTCTACATGCATCAAGACCACTATTACAGTTGTAAGAGTGGTCTTACATTGCTGTGGTATCAGAACTGCTCACCTTTGATTTGTGGTTCTCATGTCTTAAGAATGCACATGAGACCACTCTTACAGCCGTAAGACTAGCCTCGTCACTCATATTAGCATACAGAATATTAATGAATCCCCTTTTTGGGAAATGGATTTTGCCAACTGAACAGAGAACTTCAGAATTTTTGAACTCTTACGGTTATAGGAGTACTTGAAATGTTTAGAAATAAACAATCCTAACTGGCTAAGAATGATGTCATGGTTTTTAATGATAAGATGTACATTTTTTATTTTATTTAATTTTTACCAGGAATTGGACTGGATTAATAACCACATCTGACATATAACTTAACGTAAATGTAATGTAAATGTAAAAGCTTTATTTTTATACAGGAAACAAGTCATTAGGACAAAACTAGTTCTGTTTACAAGACAGTCCTGTAAATTATAAGTCATAAAAGTTGTACAAAATATAAATAACATTTACAAGCAATCACAAAGACAATATTATAAATACGTACCTAACAATTACATACATCAACCAATGAATTATTAATGACTTGTACAAATGTAGATTTAACATATGGTACAATACAATATGGAACATTAATAGAATTGTAAAACAAAGTGGATAAATATTTTCAATATTTTTTTTACTTACAGTTTCTGTGCCCATTTCCAGGCAACCCCCATCAGTGGCTACTAAGCCCAGTACCCCAGCATCTCTGGCAGTTACAGCCCTTCCCCTCTGAACTTCTTGGCTTACCCTCCAAGAGGGCACCCTCAGATTGGGTCAGGGTCAGAAAGCAGTTGTAGTCTCTACATCAGGACCTCCAAAGTGGGATGGGGGGGTGGCCAGTTGCCAAAGCCAAGGCCTGACTATATCCATCATCCTGTTGTCCTGGACGTTTTTTTACACTTTGTTTTTGTCTTGCAGGTCTGCATCCCTTCCCACATGCAAGCTGGCACTCTTTGAGCATTAAGTGCACCTGTGTATGATACTGCATGCCGCTATATGTTAAGTGGCTGGCAGCTGCCCTTCCCTCTCATGCCCCACTGCACTACTGCCTCTGGTACCCAGGTGGTAATGTGATAGAGGAGATCACAACCCTCCTTCTCTGAGGAAGGAGAGTACTGTGTGGGACACTTAATCCTCTCTTCCCCGCCAGCCCTCTAATGACTCAGGCTTGCTCTGAACCTGGGTTCCTGGCATTGCCAGTGGTAGTGGTAACACTGCGCTGATGGCCTGGCTATGATATTTTCTTTTTTATAAAGCTTCTTGCTCTCCTGCTGCCACCTGCACCTTACTTTAGGCCCCTTGACCAACTGCCCACAGTCCTGACTGCTGCTCCTCCTCGCCATCCAGCAGCTGGGGATCCACACAGTGTGGGACCTAGGAGCACCAGGGGCCATCATAATTGGTGGCAGCGAGACACAGGTTCTCCTTGGTTTTTCTGCTTCCCTCCTCCCCAGGCGTCCTGGTGCAGGCCGCGCGTCCCCACGCATAGATCCTCACATGCATGTAGCAACGCCAGCAGCCACTGCAGGACTCTGCTCTCCCCTAGCTGGGAGTGCAGGCACCCAGCAGCGCTGCTCCAGCACCATGGCTGCCCAGCCTGACTCTCGAATTTGCTGCCACACCTGGGTCATCGGCGTGGGAACGCGTCTCGCTTCCACTGGGCCATTGGGTGGCTCCCTGGCTATGATATTTTCAGTCTTAAAGTAGCAGTATTCGTTGATTAACAAAAATGTTCATTATACAGTTTTTTTTAGCAAAAATGTATTTCTGACATCCTTACATTCATTCTGAGTGTATTTTCAATGTGCTTGCATATCTTTAAAACAGTTTTGTAAAGTTAACTTTTTTTTATTAAAAGGAATAAATAAACAAATCATTATTACATCAAATAATTGACAATCAAACATACATAAGATGACTGTTAGAGCAAAACATCACAAGGGGGTTGGGTTTAAAGCAAATTTTTTTTCATGACTCGCATCATTAAACATGGTCGCCATTCACAGTTTGTTAAAATTTCTTCTGCTGAGGTTACCTGTAGAACCTACATACTAGATTCTTACTGTGGATATATTAGGATGGTGTTACTGCTTGTTTCTGATGGTAAATAGCATAACTCCCACCAAAGTAATGTTCCCATGGCAGGCATGTTGCAGGAACAGACATTTTTAAAAACTTCAAAAGTCTGTATCTCAGTCCAGAAATGAAAGAAAGCAAAAAAAAAAAAAAAAAAAAAAAACAGATATATTGATGTTTTTGCCAGAAAATCCTGACTTCTAAAAAAAATGATATGGTGACTAGCAAACACTGTTGCTTTAACATTTGCAGATTGATGGATCAAGCAGAATAATTGTTACTGTACACTTAAAGCTATACAATCATTTAATAACAGACCATTTGGAAAACCTTTAACACATTTGGAAGTGGAATGACTAAATGACCTTACTATGGTGGATACCGCTGGGTCCCCCACTTTGGCTAAGGTATAGGATGTAAAGTTTCCTGGGTGCCGTGACAAACCCATACAGAACTGCTATCATTGTCACATCGAACATGACTAGTCAAAACTTAGCAAGCAAAACCAAGCAAAAATCTAAACTACATCACAACTAATAACTCATTTTGAAGTTGGAGGGGGTCAGAAATGAGATTGTCTACATAACATGTTTGACTAATATGCCAGCCCTACCGTCTTTATTTCCCACTTCACCATTTTGTTCTGTCAGCCTTTAGCCTTGCAAGGCGTACCCCCCCAATTCAAAGCCTGTGGGTGCCATCACAGTTACATGCACAGCTCCAGCTTGATTGTGGATTGTAGCAGAGTTGGCCTACAGAAAGAGAGAGAGAGAGAGAGAGAGAGAGACGGGGTGGTGGGGAAGCCTGCAATTTCCTTGTGGGTTGCCACAGCAGACTGAAAGGCCAATGGCTCCTCATGTCTGGATTTTACTCAATGAAACACAGACTGAAGCATTTGCCTCATTACCACAAAGGGCTGCCCGTGCCCCTGGACAGCCAGGCACATACACTGTAGCAATATCCTCTGTGTTCCTCACAAATACAATCTAGGCTAACCCTTAGAAGCAGACAAGAGGCTGTTTTTTTCCCCCCTGATCTCACAGGTGGCTGCTCCCTGCTCTGTGTGTGCGGCCTGGAATAAAGTTAGATTGAATGCTCCAGAAACCTTGACAGGCTGTTTAACAAGGTGTCGTACATCCCATTTCCTCTGCACTTCCTCTCTCCTTAATCCTTTTATGCAAGACTCGCTCAGGAGTAAGCACGTGTGAAATTGAGGATTCTCTAATACACATTTCATGACACAACCTCACAGAGCTGGAGTGTCTGAGGATCCTTCCATCAAACAGTGCCATCAGAGAGAAAGGGAAGGAGAAACCTAACTTCAAAGTGACTTCCACTTTTCTGGGGCTCTTCATACTTTCCCCTGCAAAACCGGCTTTCTTCACTGAAAGTAGGACACTAAATTTCTATGAGAAATACCCCTGTGTTTTAAATAGCATCTGGAGGCAGGAATTAAATTGGGCAGGAGCCCACAGGAGCTCAGTTCCACCAGCTGTTAAAAATATTGTATGACAGTTCCACTACCTCTGCCATCTTTCGCCATTGGTTATAATAGCAGAGTCCCATCAGCTAAAGATGACAGTTCTACCACCTAATAATCTAGACATGAGAGTTCCCCCACCTAAACATTTCCAATTTAACCACTGCTTGGAGGGGAGTGAGCTGGGCATCAGTGGAAATCTATTTGTTTATCTGTTTGTTTATCTATTTGTTGACCGGGTAGGTACACGTCCAAGGGATCTTTTTCAGGAGTGACCCACATCTAGCCAATTGTGCATCAGTAGCTGCTCCTCTGACAGAATGTATTCATTCCAAGAAGCCTTTTTCAAAGTGCAGCCAACACTTCTGTTAGAAGACTACAAAAACATAACACTAGAGTCAATTCAGCTTATGCTGTATTTCTTGTAAGTTCTAAATTTTTCCTCCCCATTATTTATTACTGGAGTTATTTGCTTGAAAACAGGATCTTTTCTCCTAGACAGCACCTCTATTCCTATTGCTTATACCCTGCCTGAGGTCATAACACACTGCTTGTGACTTCCCAGTCATTCCCATGGCAACTAATTGTGATGTCACAGGAGAGAATTACTACTTAAGTAAGGAATAAACTACAGCAGCAGATGAACTCTAGGGGACGAAGGTCATGTATTTATGCAACCTTCTCCAGTAGTAAATAGCAGGAAGGAGAAATCTGTAATATGTATATGGACCATTAGCTGAATTGCACCTAAACATTCTGGTCCGGATTTTCAAAGGGTGATGCAGAGCTTGCATCAAGCCCTGCGTCAAACTCATTGTTTGGCGCTGCTGCGCCAAACAGCTTTGACGCAACTGCGCCAGATTTTAGTACATCGGTGCAGTTATGACAGTTTTCTCACTTTAGGGCAGCTTTTATAGAATCATGAAATTGGCGGCAGAAAAGGACCTTTGGCCCATCAAGTCTGTCCTCCCTCCCCCTTAGTACACCCTCCTCCCACTTGGGCTCCTCCCAGTAACCCATGTGCCTGTCCCATGCTTTTTTGAAGCCTGCCACAGGATTGGCCCCCACCACCTTCTCTGGAAGCTTGTTCCAGGATTCCACTCTCTCAGAGAAGAAGTGTCCCCTCATGTTTCTCCTACAACCCCCCCCCCCACATAGTCTCAGGCTGTGTCCAAGCGTTTTGGAGCATACCCTCTGAAATAATCTCCCCACCTCCACTCTATGGATCCCTTTGATGTACTTAAAAGTCTCAATCATGTCTCCCCTCTCGCTTCTGGTCTCCAATGTATATAGCCCCAATTCCCTGCATCTCTGCTCATACGACTTGTCTTCCAGCCCCAGCGCCATTTTGGTCGCTCTTCTCTGAACTCTTTCCACCAACTCTATGTCATTCCAGAGGTAAGGCCTCCAGGACTGGACACCATACTCAAGGTGTGGCCTCACCAAGGCTTGATACAGGGGCATCAGGACCTCCTTTCTCCTGCTTGTAATTCCCTACCTATACTTGCCAGCATACCGTATGCCCTCCCCACAGCCCTGGTGCACTGCTTCCTCACCTTTAGGTCACTGATTACTATTATCCCCAGATCCTTTTCTTGATCTGTGATCCTGATATTCTCCCCCCCCAATTATGTATTCTACCTGTGGGTTCCTGACTCCCATGTGCATTACCACACACTTCTTGGTGTTGAAATTCAACTGCCAGGCATCTGCCCACCATTCCAGAGTCCCCAGATCCTTCCACATATCTACTGTACCCCCTGCTGTGTCCACCTTATGGCAGATTTTCAGATCATCCTCAAATAGGGCCACATGCCCTTTGAGGTTGTCCGATATGTCTGAGATGTAGATATTGAAAAGGAGTGGCCCCAGCACGGACTCCTGGGGGACCCCACTCATCACTCCCCTTGTCCCTGAGTGCACCCTGTTCACCACCACCCTCTAGGTCCTGTCTGATAGCCAACTTTCCACCCATCTGGTTATTTTGTCAACCAGCCCTAGGCTTTCCAGTTTATAGACCAACCTTCTATGCTTATGCCAGATACTGGGTGCAAACCCCATGAAAAGGGTATCCAGGATTGACATAAGCTAGACCAGCAAACAGCTGGTCTAACTTGTAGCAATCAGTGCATGGCATAGAAAATCTCAGTCACCAGCTGGGTGAATTCTGCAAGCTTCATCCACTGTATGTTTGGCGCACCCGGCATTTGTGGCATTCGCAAGCATTTGAAAATTCGTCCCTCTGTTTTTAAAAGTTTTCTTTGAGGTGTCAGCAGATCTGTAAGGAGGCAGTTTGGAAGGCAGTTTAGCCTAGAAGTTAGAGCACAGAGCTGTGAACCTGGAGAACAGGGTTTGAATCCCACGAACAGCACTTCTTACTGTGTGCCCTGAGTAAGCCACTTAACCACCTCATGCATAAACTCTCTCTAATCTATCTGTGGGCTGTCTTCATTATTAGAATCCATGCTTCACTAGTCTATTACAAGTTGTTGTAATGCACAAGTGAAGGCAGCATTGATTCTGATAATAAAGATTGAAAATGGGCCAAAGAAATGCCTACTTTGATGCTGTGCCATTGAGGTACAGTAATGCTGCTGCTGAGCACTGTTGCTCTGATGATGTCATTCTGCTTGATGTACACAGCCTTTTTAGGACAGCATCAGGAGTGCAAGATGGGAGGCAGTATAGCACAGTGGTGTAAGGCTCTGAGCTGCAAATCTGGAGACTTGGGTTTGAATCCCACAGCCCCCACTTGCATACTGTGTGATCCTGAGCCAGTCACTTAACTTCCCTGTGCTTCCAGGTTGCACCTGTAAACAAGCTTTCAGCTTAGTGTGTCTCACTTAGTTAAACAATGGGGGAAAAAAAAAGATCTGAAACACCAAGCTCTTTGTTTATATTTTTCATCCTTTATAAAAACCCATTAAAATGGACTTGAAATCAATAAGTAGAAACATTCATATGATATGAAGGCCGTGTGCTGCAGCCGCATGGCTTTCCTTTGGTGAAGTTTTGGGGTTGGTAGTATAGCCTAGTGGTTAAAGTAACTAGCTGTGAATGAGCTTGATACATCCAGCATACCTGGGTTTGATTTCCACAACCTACACTACCATACCATGTGATTATGAGCAAGTCACTTAACCTCCAAAGTGTTCCTGAGTTGCCCGTGAAAACAGGCCTTGGGCCTAATGGACCTCACCCATTTGCCAAAGAATTAGAAAAAAATTGTAAAGTTCTGAATTCATAACTGATGGTAAGTGAACCCCCGGTCCTGTCTTAATATTAAACAATTACAAAAAAACTCTCTTGACCCCTCAATATTTTGATAAGACTATGATCCATTGTCTCGTAGGCTCCATCATGGCCCCTTGTCCCTGAACAAAAAACATACACTACCATCTTGGAGGAAATGGCCACAGCTGCCTATGTACTTATTACACGACTTGTGCAACATGCAGCATTACCATGTGACTTGCGCAGTGCAGGAATTTTACTAAGGTCTCGACAGGTCTCACACCTGTGCATCCCTTCCCCGCAAAAGGGTCCTCCAGACAGATCCAGGTAACATTAGTGCTATCTCATGAGGGATACCAGTCTCTGAGTTGAGGAGGTGGGGTCCTCTGGCCATGTGGGGAGTGGCATTACCTGTCTGGAGAGTGCCTCACACACAGGATAAGCACAATGAGGTTACCCCTTGACCTGCCCAAACTGGAATATGTCCATCTGGGCCAGTTGGTGGGGAAGAGCAGAGAGAGGAAAAGCAGAGCCCTTGCTTGGACTCTTAAGCCTCCGGCTTGTCCCCACAAACCAAATTCTCCACCTACCAGGTGGCCCCACCTGACCTTCTTTCCTAGGGGAAGAGATCTAGCTGAGTTAAACGTACCTAGGCTCAGGTTACCAGGGGCAAGGGGGCACTGAGAATTCCTCATCTGCTTCAATGTTTGCAGACTATCCAATACTTTCTGTAAGCTGTTGTATTAATCAGTCATGCAGACTACTGGACCAATGAGAGCAGCTGAGTAAAGGCAACAGTCACCCATCCATTCCCAAGACAGGCCTCCGAGATAGATGTTCAGGATGGTCTCTTCTGTCCATTGTGTGCCTGCTCAGCTTGGGACTCGAACACAAGTTGTCAGCATGGCGATCACACCACTTACCATTAGGCCAGTGTGCAGCTCGAAGCTTGTTTTGGTTAACTTTGTGCTACTCTGGTGTGAAAAAAAGTCTTCTTTGCCTCATGGGAAAACAAAAAGCATCTGTGTGTGCTTAGACACACTGCACAGAATTTCAGATTGCTGGTGCAAGGCCCAAGGCTGCAGGTACAACCGTGGACTTAAGCACTACTGATACACCTCGTTCACCTGCTGCATCTGTACTTAGTTGTCAAACAGTAGTAGATGTTGTGGTCATTAGATGTGCTATGTGACAGCCTGTGTCTAAGGTTTAGATACAAGAGACTCAAGGTGATGGTGAGCCAATACCAAATTTGCATTTGGCGAACATGCCACAGTCTGGTGTTTGGGACACTGGCGAAACAGGTCCAAAGAAACACAGTTTCCCTTCTGCGCTTCGACATCATGATGTAGTTCTTTTTACAAGACGCACACCATGGGCATGCCCAAGCTGTTAGCAAGTCACATGACCTACAGCAGCCAATCAGCAACCCTGGAGATTGGGCTCCCGATGCTGCACACATCTTGTTGCCATTTCCAGCTTTTACAGGAGACGGAGCTGTGGCTGTGGCTAATGAAGGAGCTACTTTTAGACAGAAACATAGACAATGCTGGCAGAAAAAAACTGATGGTCCATCCACTCTATCTGTGGTTCTCTATAAATCAACAGGACCTAAATGTCATCCAGGGTACTAGCCCTCACTATCTTCCCCACTAATCATTCCCTGCTACTATT
This sequence comes from Neoceratodus forsteri, assembly GCA_016271365.2. Taxonomy (NCBI): domain Eukaryota; kingdom Metazoa; phylum Chordata; order Ceratodontiformes; family Ceratodontidae; genus Neoceratodus; species Neoceratodus forsteri. The sequence goes on from JADMNL010000030.1 coordinate 92,276,054, forward strand.
GCCCTGAGTAGCCATTATACCTTTCACTCTGTCCCAATTGCGCTTGAAACCATTTATGGTTTTGGCTCCTACTACCTTGGCTGGAATATTGTTCCAAGGTTCCACCACCCTCTTCATAAAATAATACTTACACATGTCTCTCTTTTTTTTAATAAAAGGTTTTATGCTCCTGTGCTGACCGGGCAATTTGTTCAGCCCTGTCCCTGGGTGCTGTTGGCCAGTCTGCTACCACTCTCCATCTGGGATTATGTCCCCTGTGAACTCCCCCTTACATGGCAAGGCCAGGGGAGGGAGGGATGTCCTCCCCCTTCCCCTCAGAGACTCTCATCCAGCTGTCCCTAATAGAGTGGCAGGGTGGGCCCCAGCACCTTGGGCAAGGCTTCATATTTATTTAGTGGAATTTTGTTAACCGGGTAAGCCCACTGAGACAAAATGTCCCTCCAATTACAACTTCCTGTTGCTAGCCTTTGGAAGACAGAAATCTTGCTTGTAGAGCAGAAAGCAGCTAACTAAAAGAAGCTACAATTTTCTTACTAATTTAACACTTCTATCTCAGCAGGAGTCAGTGTCTGTTGAGATTAAGCAGACAGATACTTTATTAGAAGTAGAAGGGGTCTTATTTAGGGTTAAAAAAAGAAAAGAAAGAAAGTCAGTGTGTGTTCTGTGCTGGGAAGGGTACTGTATTAATTTACTTTGCTAAATCAGTAGGAGGAGAAAGAGCTTAATTGGGGGTGTGGCTTAGACAATATAAAAGCAGGTGACTCCAATTACAACTTCCTGTTGCTAGCCTTTTTTTTTACTAATTGCCCTCCATCCCACCCCTCCACCGACCCACCCTAAGCCAGTTCTACTTTTATAGCCACGGATTTGACTGACAACAGGAACTTCTTGTTTGGCAGTAGGAAGGTAAGGATCATAGAGAAACATTAGTTTTGCCAACCCTAAAGGAAAAAAGTAGCTTGCTCTCCCCCTCCAGCTGCTGGTGGTCTGACACTGAGCAAAGAAGAAGGAGGCTACTGAAGAATATAGGAAGTTGCTGTGCCAGAACAGGAAGGGTGAGAGTTGTAAGAAGAGGAGAGAGTATGCATACAGAGAAACAGGAGAGGGGACACAAAATAAGACATGATAGGAGTGGTGCAGTGCAATGGCTGTGGGGTGGCAGTGTTCCGGGAGACATTCTGGAGGCTGCGATGCTGCCCTATTTGCAGACAGAGGATGGAGAAAGAATCTCTGGTCTGAGGGAGGAGGTTGCCTGTCTCCAGGCTGACCTGGATAGGATTCATGAAACCTCCTCCCCCACCCAGGGACCACCAGGGCCAATGCTACTACCTCAGAGGTTGCCAAGAAAGAGGAGAGGCTGGACCAGGGTGGGCTCAGGGAGGGAGAGGGTGGTGGAACAGAGTTGCATCCCTCCAGCTGTACCTCTCCACAATTCATACGCTCTTCTGTGGATAGTAGTTCCTCTATGGAGGCACCCGCAGTGGAGACCAAGGAGGATGCTGGGAACCTTCACAAAGGAGACCCACATGAGGGTGGCATGGGACCCCACTGGGGAAGGAAACAACTCCTGGTGGGGGAGTCAATCATTAGGGTAATAGAAGTGGGGGAGGAAGGGGAGATGGAGGTAAGGTGCCTGCCTGGCACCATGGCTTGGAGGGACAGGAAGTGAATCCTCAGGATCGTGGGAGCAGCTGCACAAGGGAGGGAGCTGGATGTCACTGTCCACCTAGGGACAAATGACCTGGCTAGGAATGGGATCAGAGCAGTGCAAGAGGAGTTTGTAGAGTTGGGGAGGGGCCTTAGACAAGTAGCACATATGGTAACCTTCTCAGAGGTGCTGCCTGTCTATGGCAAAGGTGATGCTAGGGTACTTCTCACCAGGGAATTCAATGAATGGTTGAAAAACTGGTGTGGAGCTCAGGGTTTTGGCTTCATTGGGGACTGGGGAGCCACCTGGAGGGATGCAGACCTATACTGGCGCGATGGCCTGCATCTGTCTGGGGGGAACCAGGATCCTAGGTGAGAGGTTTAAATGCTTCATTGGTAAGCATTTAAACTAGCCAAGGGGGGAGACACTAAAAAGGAGCAGGGAAATTCCAGCCTTCCCCCACAAAACACGGTAATTAGTGAGGTAAACACCAAGGTAGAGAAGTCATTAGGGAGCAGGACAGAGGTAAATGTAAAAAAAGGCAAAGGCAGTAAGGGCAGAGATGAGGCTAAAAGGGGTAAGGCCATCAAAAAGTGGAGGGTGATGAGTACCAATGCCCGTAGTCTGTGTAACAAGCTCCCTGAACTAGTGGCCTTAATGGAAGAGGGTTGCCTGGATATTGTGGCAGTCACAGAAACATGGTACACAGAGAACCATGACTGGGATGTCAACATACTAAGATACACAATCTACAGGAGGGACAGGGATGGTAAAAGAGGAGGAGAAGTAGCTCTCTATGTAAAGGAAGGGATCAAAGCAACAGAACTAAAGAGTAAACAGGGAGCAGATGAGGCACTCTGGGTCACCCTGGAGACAGAAAATGGCACCACAATCCTCATGGGGGTTGCATACAGACCCCTATCTCAGGGGGAAGGAATGGACAAGGAAATGATAGAAGGCATCCTTAGAATGGAATAAAAAGGGGAGATATTGTTGATGGGGAACCTGAATATGCCAGATGTTAACTGGAGCACCTTTGCTGCAGGCACATCCAAGAGCAGGGTCATTCTTGATGCCCTATAAGGGGCATGCCTCAGACAGCTAGTATTGGAACCCACTCGGGAGGGGCAATCTTAGACCTGGTACTCTCAAATGGGGACGGAGAAAAATCTCAGATTTAGAAGTGGGTAGCCATCTGGGAACAAGCGACCACCAAACAGTGTGGTTCATGATAAACACAGCCATACAATCAAGCCATACAAAAGTGAGAGTATTGGACTTTAGGAGGGCTGACTTTGGGAAAATGAGAGAGTGCCTCAGAAAAGCACTAGCAAACAGACACGAAGGAGAGGTGGAGCAACAGTGGGGAGTAATCAAAACAGCCATCATGGAGGCAACAAGCCTTTGTGTAAAGCAAATCAACAAAACACAAAGAAGGAAAAAGACGCTATGGTTCTCAAAAGAGGTGGCAGGGAAGGTTAAGGAGAAAAGGATAGCATTCAGGAAATATAAGGAAACACAGAAAGAGCAGGACAGAGAACTTATCAGTTAAAGCAGAAAGAGGCAGGGAAGGCAGTCAGAATAGCAAAGGCCCAAACCGAGGAAAGGATAGCCAACTCTGTTAAGAAGGGGGATAAGACCTTTTATAGGTACATTAGGGAGCAAAGAAAGACCAAAGCAGGGATACTGAGGCTTAATAAAGGGGAGGGAATGTAGGCAGAGGGTGACAGTGAAAAAGCAGGGATACTGAACGAATATTTCTGCTCAGTATTCACAAAGGAAGAGGAGGGAGAGGTACCTAAACTGAACAAGAGAAACACTCTGAAGACGGGGGTCGATACCAGTCCATTTACAGAAAAAAAGGTTCTGAAAGAACTAATAAAATTGAAGGTGGACAAAGCAATGGGGCCTGATGGGATTCACCCAAGAATTCTAAAAGAACTAAGGGTAGAACTAGTGACACTGCTGACTACTCTCTTTAACAAATCATGGGAGGATGGGGTGGTGCCTGAGGACTGGAGGAGGGCGGATGTGATTCCTCTTCACAAAAGTGGGAGCAGGACAGAGGCAGGAAACTACAGACCAGTTAGTTTGACCTCAGTGGTAGGGAAAATGATGGAATCACTTCTGAAGGAAAGAATTGTTGAGTACTTAGAGGCCAGTGGGGCACAGGACTCAAGGCAGCATGGATTCATGAAGGGAAGATCATGTCAGATGAATCTAATAGATTTCTTTGACTGGGTGACCAAGTAGTAGACCAGGGAGGGCTGTGGACATGGCCTACCTAGATTTTAACAAGGCATTTGATACAGTCCCACACAAAGATTAATACAAGTTAGCCAGCCTTGAAGTGGGTCCCAAGGTGGTAGCCTGGATAAAAAATTGGCTAGACAACAGGACGCAAAGGGTAGTAGTAAACGGAGTCCACAGTGAAGAAAGGAGCGTTACTAGTGGGGTACCGCAGGGTTCAGTACTGGGACCGGTCCTTTTTAATGACTTTATAAGTGACATTGCAGAGGAACTGGAAAGAAAAGTATGTCTCTTTGCAGATGACACAAAGAATTGCAACAGGGTTGATACACAAGATGGAGTGGAAAGGATGAGAAGGGACTTGGCAAGGCAGCTCAGACTCAGTGCAAAGAAGTGCAAGGTAATGCACCTCGGAAATAAAAACCCAGGGAAAGAGTACACAATGGGGGGTGAGATACTGACAAGAGTAAAAATGGAAAGGGACCTGGGGGTAATTATATCAGATGACCTAAAGGTGGGCAAGCAATGTGAGAAGGCAGTAAGGAAGGCTGGGGGGATACTGGGGTGCATAGGCAGAGGCATCAGTAGTAGAAAACAGGAAGTTGTTATCCCTCTGTACAGACAGTTGGTGAGACCTCATCTGGAGTACTGTGTACAGTTCTGGAGACCCCATCTCCGCAAAGACATAGAGTGGAGGCTGTTCAGAGGAGGGCAACAAATGGTGCAGGGTCTACACCAGAAGACATACAAAGAAAGACTAAAGGAGCTTAATATGTATACCCTTGAGGAAAGAAGGGAGAGAGGGGACATGATAGAAACTTTCAAGTACCTCAAGGGAATCAACAAAGTCCAAGAGGGTAGCATCTTTCAGAAATAGAGATGTGCAAGAACAAGGGGGCACAATTTGAAGATAGAGGGGGGACCGATCAGAGGTAATGTGAGGAAGTATTTTTTCATGGAGAGGGTTGTGGATGCATGGAACAGCCTCCCTGAGGAGGTCGTGGAGTCAAGAACAGTGGGGGAATTCAAGAATTCGTGGGACAGACATAAGGCAGTCCTAATGGGGGCTAGGAGGAAGTAAGCTGTTGGTTAACTAGGATCAGCAGCTTATCTGTTAGGTAGGAAAATGGGCAGGCTAGGTGGGCCAAGTGGTCCTTATCTGCCGTCAAATTCTATGTTTCTATGTTTCTTTGGGGGTGACCCGCAATTAATAATACAACATAATACATACAGTAGCAAATGAAGGCATACAGTTGATGAGATTAAGAGGCATACAGGAATAGGAGACAAGTATGAGACCATGAAGCAAATAATATACAACATTATACGTCATGTAATAAGACAAATATAAGTCTAAGTATCAGACAGCATACAACATTATGCCATTGTACAAGGTCTATGTGACAACAATTGGGCATCATCCCAAATAGGGTAGGAAATATCAAATATCAGTAACAAACAATGCAATAAGGGAATAAGAACAGTGCAGTTAAACATATGATAATTTTCTATAGGAATAAGGCAACTGCATATAAGTACCCAAGTTGAGGCAGTGGAAATATCAAGACCAAGAGCTAGGGGCAGGCTCACATCAAAGATTAAGTGAGAGTATCAGGAAAGCCGTTCATTGGTCTCTGTATGAAGCCCAATCCTTCCTACATTTTCCTGCTAAGTTTTTCTCCCTCCCCAAGGCTACAGCAAACAAGGGGATACATGTGTGTGGAAGCATGACTGCACTCCAGAACAACCAGCTCTGTTCCACCCCCCTGCCCATGTTCCATCAGCCACCCGAGCATTGGTGATACCACCAGGCATCCACCCGGTGGCAGCCATGAAACGGGATGGCTTACCGCCCTAATCCAGGAGAAGAGAGTGGTCAGGTGGCCACTCAGTCCTCTCCCAGCCTTCCCCAGGGCCAACCCTGGCAATCCAAGCTCATTTCCGAACTCAGGTTGCCAAAATATACTGGATAATAGGAGCTTGTGTTAGCATTGTATAGTGCATTGCTGCATGTTCTATACTTGTATTGTCTTTTGTTATCCCCTACCCTCTTCGTTCAAGACTGCCCAGGACCACCTTCTAAATGAGTTTCTCAATGGTGTCTTTCCTGGTAAAATAAAAAAATTAAATTGAATTGAATTATAGCACCTCAGCCCTCTATGCCACCGAGCCCCCTCGTATCTCTCTTTATGTGAAAACAGTAACATTTGATTACAAAACTTTTGAAATCATCAGAAAATTATGTACTATCATTCCAGTTAGCTAATTCTCACTATATTTAACTGCATTTTCAGGCAGATAGGCTAGTGAAAAATCATGCTGTAGCGGAGCGGAGCGGAGAGGAGAGGAGAGGAGAGACTGCGCAGCATGAGCCTGCACTGGCAGCTCAAACCCTGCAGCAGGAGCAGGGCAGAGGGAGTTTAGCAGACTGGGAAGATGTGTGTGTGTGGGTGGGGGGTTGAAAGATTTATTTGACAAATATTTTTTTACTGAAAGCTTGTGGAGTATATGGCATAGAAATCCATATTTAGATTTTTATTTCTTCCTCCCCACAGCAACAGGAGCAGGGCAGATTGAATTTAACAGACTGAGAAAGGTGCAGTGGGAGTTGTGAAGGATTTATTTAACAAATCATTTGTCTTTTTGCTGACTTCTGGTGGTGCAGCAGGGCACAGACACCAGTCTTTTTATATTTTGTGTGTGTGTGTGTGTGTGTGTGTGTGTGTGTGTGTGTGTGTGTGTGCGTGTGTGTGTGTGAGTGTCTGTGCCTGTCAGCCAGTAGATGAGTAAGAAGTCAAGCAGACTGCTCTGTGAGACAAAGGGGGCCCCGGTTTCAGAGACATCTGTCAGCGCTAAGCACTCATTAGCAGTGCACATGAAATAGTGCATGGCTGACCTGGGAACATATTCAGACAGGCAGTATGCACTGACCAGTGCACGCTGCCTGTCTGAATATGGGAGCAATAGGAGCATAGTACGCAGTGACTATCACAGGGACAAAGGGAGATAGTGCGTCCTAAATGGGATAGTGCCTTTGCCCCTGTGAGCTATTTTCCACTGCCAGCATGCTAATAAGCACACATGGCATGCAAGGGGCTAAGGGGCCATTTGGAGGCCATTATACGCTCATTAGCAGCTCTGCACAATGCAGCCACACACAACTGCAGAGGCATTGTGAGGAGCCATGACCCACTGATCACTGGCCCAATCTGTTTCCCTGTGCCACATCTCATTCCTGGCAGTCTAGTGCCCCCCCAATCACTACTCTGTTTTGTCTCCACTTGCCACATTCCAGACCTGGCCGTCTAGTGGCCCCCCAACCCCGATCACTGATTTGAGTGGTCTACCCAGTCTGATTCCTATTTCCCTGGTAGTCTAGTGGACCTCCCACCTCGATCACTGGTCTGAGAGATCTACGTGGTCTAAATGTACTGTCATGGAAGTCTAGTGGGCCCACCAACCCACAACTGTGAGTCCAAGTAGTCTACTGTGCCTAAATTCTACTACTCTGGTAGTCTAGTGGATCCCTCACCCCCCACCCCATTGCCATACCACCCTCTCTCCATCCCACCCACTCAGTCCCCCCCAGTGCATGGTCAGAACTGACAGCTCTGCCAGCCGGAGACAGTGACTGGCACTACCCATTTGCTCAGTGCCTCAGCTGGCAGCCATCTGAGGAACAGGGAATGAGTGCACACCTACTTTAGAAACAGCATGTCATTCCATGGTTGTGAACCAAAATAAATAAATCCTTTCATAACCACTGCCCAATATCTGCAGAAATACCCCCACTTAAAACACCAGGCCACTGTACCTAAAAACCAGACTGATTCTCTGCAATGTGGGAGTATTGTATAGATGCCAGCATGAATCTGCTGAAAGCATGTTGCAATCAGTGTGATGAAAAGATTGTTTGGGATTAGTGAGGTCTACTCAAATTTTGGGAACCAGTGCTCTGATTGATGATTTAAAATGTGAGCATAGTATCCTCGTAAAAGCCATGTCTACTCTCCATTTCTACTCAGGTCAGATGGACCAGCAACGGCAGCACCGACAGCTGGGTTGGGTTTGGTATGGGATTTGATGGGATAAGACTATTTATTTTAAGCAATCAGTCACCATGAGTGGCAGCAGCCCATGGCACCTGACACATCCATTGGCACCAAACTGGTACTATGTCACACAGTGTCCAACATCGATATGCCAGAGCTAGAGCTAGGCCCAACATACGCATCCCAGCCAGTGCTAAATGTATTGTAAACACCAGCGTATGCTGCCTGAAACGTTACATACTCACATTAAACTGTCCAGCTTTCCTCCTGCTTTATCAAGTGCTGACAGTTCCAGAAACATCTTGAGTCTTGCTTCCACAAACAACACATCCTCTTTATCATCCCTCTCCTCCCTCCATAATGAATCATGTTTTATCAGTAGCACTTTACAAGCCTCTGCAGCCCTAACATGGAATCAGATCTCCACTGAGGTCAGAGCAAAAAACTCAATTAATGAATTCCAATCAGCTCTCAAAAAAAATCCCAATAGTTTACCAGTGCAACTGCATACATTTAAACATTTTTGAACTTTGTAATATGTATAATTATCTAATAATAATAATATTTTTATTTATATAGCACAATTCCAGTATCAAAGCGCTGCACATAAAAAACATATCACAAACAATTTAAAAAGTCTTACACAGATTCAGCTTCAATTTAAGTTTTTCACCATTCATAAATATCAGTTACTAAAAGCCTGTTGGAAAAGATGTGTTTTCAAACTGGTTTTGAAGCTCTTCAGGGTCCTGCACTCTCTAATCTGATGAGGTAGAGAGTTCCACAGGGATGGTGCCGCTAACATAAATGCCGGAGCCCCAGATGTTTTTAGCCGCACCCGGGGAACCTCTAACAACCCCTTGTCAGATAAGTGGAGAGGATGGCCTGGGCTGTAGGGAATCAGGAGCTCTTGCAGATAACTCAGTCCCAGTCCATGCAGGGCTTTATAGGTCAGAAGACCGACCCTGAAGGTGATCCACCACTGTATAGGCAGCCAGTGCAGAACGCGTAGCACAGAAGTAATATGACTGGAGCATGAAGACCCAGTCAGCAGTTGTGCCGCTACATTCTGCACCAGCTGCAAGCAGCAGATATCAACCCCCGGAAGCCCCAGGTAAAGCGAGATACGGTAGTCAAGGCGTGAGGTCACAAAGGCATAGATCAACATGGGCAAGTCATCGGACAGAACGAGGTGCTTAATTCTGGCTAATGATTAATTCTAACTCTCATTAGTGTCCTTTGTGTATATTGTTTTATGTCCATTGTACCGTACAAAGCAAGCCTACCACTGTAAATAGGATTTTATAGCCTAACTGTACGTACCTGGATAAAAGTAAAGTTTTATGACAGTGATGATAATGGCATATAAATAAAGCCAAATTTATAAATAATAATAACTAATGACAATAACCATATAAAAATAAAAGCCAGAGAAGTCAACCAGTTCTGAAAACAACACATCCTCTTCATCATACCCCTCCTTCCATCACAAATCATGTTTTCTTGACATATAAATAAAGCACAATTTAAGAATAATAACTAATAATAATAATAACTATATTAAAGAAAAAAACATAGAAGTAAAGTGGTTCTGAAAAAAAACACATCCTCTTCATCATCCTCCTCCCTCCATTAATCACATTTTCCTCATCATGCCTCACTGTGGCAATTGGGTGGTACCACCTTCTCCCTGCACACCACACAGCAGATGGTACAGTTGGAATGACATCCATCACTATAAGAGGTGATGAATTCACTATTTCATCAGAGTCATGGTAGCAGCATGCAGTACTCATTAAAGAAGTGGCAGAGATGTTTCTGACACAACTTGCAGACGGGTTTGACAGCATCACATTGGACCTGCAATTTGGCATGGCAGCACTACTAGATCCCTGATATAAATGTGTTAATTCTCCATAACTGTTGCTTACACTTATGGTGGGGCAGCAAACACAGCTTGTAGAAACCAGTAGGAATGTGTATGTACAGCCTCCTGGTCGTACTCCTCTTCTGCTGATTTAATGTCAAGGCTAGATTCTCAGAATTTTGAATTCCCTCACCTAAAAATCTAGATGTGAGAGTTCCCCAACCTAAACATTTCCAGTTTAACCAGTGGACAAAAACTACTGTTCCCACTTTTACACCTCCTGGTTACAAGTCTCCCTGTACTCCTCCCACCGCTGCTGGCACCACAGTATCGCTCACCACTCCCAGAAGCGTAGGCACAACTCCCCCTCCTCCTGATTACCCCTACAACAGCTTTTACAACGTCAGCACCAACAAGCTCAACATGATCAGATGTGCCACTGAGAACACAGAGTATGCAGAGTCGGTATCAGTTAAAGAAAGCCCATCCCCGGCAATATAACACCCCACATTAATTCAATGCAATTTCATTTATTTTTATTTTTCTATGCTTTTTGATGTATACTTTGTTTTTTTTGGGGGGGGGGTGGTATTTTTATATAATTTGAAAATCAGTGGGGCCAGACTCCAGAGAGAATATAGTAATCAGCATGCAAATAAAGCAGAGAATATAAGGGGTATACTGCTTGAGGCCAGAAATGAATAGTAACTAATACTGTAGCTCACACTGGGCCACGGCAGTCTTAGTGGGTTTTGTGGATTCTGTCACAAGACAGGAAACAGTAATCCACAGTAGATGCATGCTAACAGCATCCGATGCACATACGCTACAGTAATTAACATTTAGTGCTGACCTCAAGGATTTTCTATCGTATTACTTGTAGTCTGTTTTACCCCATGCCAATTGCTGCATTGGGAGCTAAAGTGGTTTGGCCAAATTCACAATGCCACACTGAATTTGTGGGTCCCAACTGGAAGCCAATCCAAAGTTACCAATGCTCTCTTCTCTGAACACGTAACCTAAGTATGCAGGTAAGTGGCTCCAGTTCTAACAGAATAGACCACGGAGATGTGGCCTAGTGGCCACCCCTTAAGTCCTGTGTGTCAAACATCTGATGCACTGGGAGCATGAGTCATATAAATGAGCTTAAACTTCTGTCCGCTGTTTCTAAATGCAGTGCAGCAGCCGGATGGTGTCTGTAATACCGCAGCAATAGATTCCTGCCTGTGAGGGCTGGTTAGTGGTTGAGGGTTCCCCAGGCACAAATCAGTTGTTGACTGTAATGTAATGAGCACAGACACACTCCTGTAACTGCTCTGTTTATGGAAACCATTTCCCCAACTTATACAGCAGGCTGCAGTAACTTAATCCTTCACTGGGGACAAATTCTTAATTGGTGGACTGACAGTTATTAAAATGTAAGCGGCTAGCTCAAATTACTCAGGTCTATGTTTACATGTACCCTGGGTGCAGAAATGTGTATGCCATTTATGCCATGGCTTACAAGCTGAGTTTTATTTGTTATTTTTTTGGGGGGGGGGCCTTTCTGAGTCCTGGCCATCGATGTTGGTTGCTTCAATTTTCTTTTTTTTTATTTCTTTTTATTATAGGAGACAAAATACAATAAATTATTAATATACTCCATCACAATATCATTTAAGTCAGGTATTTTGTGCAGATTAATATTGTCAAATTTGCGATTGCATTCTTATAAAGTATTAATTGCACTATATAAAAAATAGTAGCAGTTTCTAATTATTTCAGTCCAATCTTTGTCTTAATCATTTTCAGTTCTAGGCAGGCAGCTGAACACTCACTGCCCCCCTCGTTCCCCCTACCCTCCCCGCTCCTCTTCATGGGACAAATTCTGGGTCTCTAGAGGACATATATAGTACCCATCTGTGCCATCTCAACTCAAAAGGAGGTAATTTACTATGTAGCTTGGCAATTAATTGCTCTGGTCTATAGATTTCAGTCATGATTCCTCTCCAATCTCTCAAAGAAGGGGCCAAAGGCATCAGCCATCTGCGAGTTATCGCTTTTTGGGCTGCAAGTACAAAAATTGGAAGTAAAGTGTGGTCCCTATGTGGTCTGTGGGGGGGACAGACCGAGAGAAGTACTATTTCTGGAGTCAGCTCAATATTGTCTCCCAGACATTCTCCCCACTCAAGTTGTAGTGAGCACCAGAATGGAGTCAATCTAGGACAATGGCAAAAAATATGTCCCAGATCAGCCAAAGGGCAGCCACACTGCTGCCAACAGATATCATAGGACTCCGGGAGGTATTTTGTCAACACCACCGAGGATCTAAAATATCGTGATCTGGCTTTCCAAGCAAACTCCCTCCAACTTTTGGAAGAGGTTATCTTTGTGGCTTTCAAGGTAGCCTGATGCCACTCCTCAAAGGGAAGCTGAATCTCCAAGTCTTTGTTCCAAGCCTCCAGAATTGACAATGAAGAATCTCCCCATGAGGCCCGAAGCATTTTATAAAAGTGGCCAATTAGTTTCCCCCATAAATCGCTCTCCAGGGTGTCTTTCAATAACATCCAAAAAGATGGGGAAGAAAAAAGAAGGGGGCTTAACGGTTGCTTCAACTTTCTGATCTCCACCCCTCCTAAAGCTATGTAACAGGACTGTTGTGCTTTGTTTTTACTTTGAATTAAACCATGTAAATGCATAAAACTAAGCAACGCTGTAATTTATGTGCTGCTTACTATGTACTTCCTTCATTACAACATGGAGCATACAGGGAGGCAGGGCAACAAACAGAACTATATATACAACTGGTGGGGGATGCCAATAAGGATTCAAGTGTACAAATTCTGTTTCTCTGCCTACACTCCTAAAGTATACAGTTTCTGTGTCTCTTATGGCTATGAGGGTCTTCCCTGAGTTCTTTAGGTGAGAGAGCTGTAATGCAAAGCTGGTGGAGGTGGTGCACTCTGGGATGGACTATCTCAATCACCCCCCTTCCCCTGCTATGAGTGATGCAAGCTGAATTATGGGGGGAGGGGATGGTCAGCAACCCAGCACCATCATGCCAAATGCCAGACTCTGATCAATTGATTCCTGCAATGATGAGGCTGCCATGTGAAATGAATCATGAATATTGTGGTGGTCTATACTTACATTCCAGATGTTTTGTTTGAGATATGCAGGTAGTTAAAGAATCACAAACTGACGGCGTCATCATTACCACTACTTCCTTCTCGATATTAGTCTATCTAATGCCAAGCTACAGTACCATAAAGTGTGGTTAGTTGGGGACGAGGCTCTTGTTTGGGGTACCTAAGGCCTACTCCATATTAAATGCAAGAAATTAGATTTGTATGTACCCAGTAAATAGGGACAAAGCATCCTGAAAAGGGCTCCAACGACTTTACGTCCTGTTGAAGGCTTTCTCAATCTTACTCATATTTAACATTATTCCTAACCATTCTGAGAAACTTGGGGACAATGGATTTTTCAAGTGCAGTAGAATATTTTTCTTAGCAATTAGTATTCTCAGATTGACCAGAATGTATACTTTTCTATCCCATTCCTCATTCTCCAAGACTCCAAATATGGCAATTGCTGTGTCAGAGGGAAAAGTTTGCCCCAATATATATTCCAGATGATTATGCACCACAGAATGAACATCGACTAACATTGCACTACATGGCATCTCCCACAGTTCCTCTTTCTCAAAGTTTCTGATTATTATCACATCATCATGTGATAATAATGATGCTGTGCAGTAACAGTTCTGTGCTGCACATTATACACTGCACTTCCCCTTACTAGGATGCACCATATAATAATTTCTTCATGTGCCGCAAGTGATGCCACTTATGTTATACGTCAACTAGTAATGGTTGGGTGAGAGGACTGCACAGCAAAGCTGAATTCATATAAACATGTTATGAATCACTTGCGTTAGCTAGAATGATTTACAATAAGTTTTACATCCCATTTTTTGTTTAACTTGAAAAAGCAAATGTAACGCTCGTCCCCTACCTCAGAAGAGGAATATTCCACTTTAATCATGCCACAAAAGATGATAGCTGTTCACAGGATAAGATGACCTATTGTTCGGAGCACTGATTGGCTGAAATCACATAAGTGATGTAGAATATTTGACACATTATTTGTTAATGCCACGTGACAAGCAATCTCAAAGATCAAAATAAAGAAAAAATACATTGCAACATCCAGAATAATATAGTACGGTTGTGACAGAAGAAACCTAGGGTCCATGTTATCTGCCCCCTCCCCCTCACTGAGCATGACAGTATTTATATCCAGTTTAGAGTATGGACACATATCCAAGTTTATCAGCTGGATTTCTACCACTGCTCATGCTATCGGTAACCCTCAGTACTATATTTCCCCAGGAACTGGCCTCATCATGTTTTGAAAACCTGAACAGTGCTAGTTCCACAAACTTCCTGGATAGGCTATCTCACATGTTAACCACCCTCTGTACTCTAAAGGTTTCTTTTTTTTTAATTTATTTTTATTTGTAGTTTTCATACACACATGCAGCAGGTAAACATTGTACAGTATACAATGCAATCTTGAAATACAATTGTTTAGACATTATATGAGTTAACAGCCAGAGTCACTGGAGTCTTTAAAAGTTATAGAGACTTCCCCCAGAACTTCAGACTCTGGATTGAATAAAAATGCTTCAGAGACATTTAAGGAACAAAATGCTCTAAAGGTTTCTAATGTTTTCTCATATTTGCACTCCCCCAGTCTGAGTGCAAGTCCTCTAGGTCTTCCTTACCTCGTTTTTGGGGTCTCTAGTGAAAGTCTTACCAGGAATAATTTTGCCATAGAATGATGCTCCAGCAATCTACAAGGAAAAGAAACTATCAGATCTATTAAATCAGTTTAGGCCTGTTACATTACTACTAAAAGCTACATACTACATGCTGGTCTGGTTACCTCTCTAACTTAGTGCAACACTGTGTGTTTCTAAATTTTAGAGTGGAAGGTGAGGGGCACACCTCTTCCAGGTGTTTTCCCAATTTGGAGATAAGGAAAACAAGGATGGTCACATGGCCCAAGCAGTACCAAGGTTGCAGCTGTTCACAGCTGGACCCTAGTCAGTGCCCCCAGAGCACTGCTTTGGATAACCCTACACAGCAGCACAGAAAGGACTCTAGGTCCATCAGGTCTGCTCCCCAGCTTCATAAGAAGGGACCCCCAAGTATGTTGTGTAAACGTGTACTAATTTATAAGGTCACACCTTACTACTCAGCAAACACTGTGATTCCCATGGTAAGCAGACATTTGTCCAGGCTTACCTTATAGATATAGGGGATATGCAGTGGGGACCTATGTGATAACATTATTTATCTACAGAAGCACAGTTTGGCCTCAGGTAATCTCATGAGTGGTGTAAGCTGCGAGTGATGTATGTGCCTGAGGTCAAACTGCTTGAGTGTTGACAAATAATGTATCACACAGGTGCCCATTGCATGTCCTGTTTATACAACAGGCTGGTGTGTGTGTGTGTGTTTTTTTTTGGGGATGATTGACAGGTAGTATTTATCCAACATATGTGTGATAAATTCTAGTTTCTAAAATTTATTACACATATGTGGAGATAACATTTTTATAACAATGGATTTGTGTCCACACATATTGTACAAACACAGAAACATAGAAGTTGACAGGAGATAAGGACCGCTAGGCCCATCCAGCCTGCCCGTATACCCTACCTGTATCAGCGGCTGCTGACCCTACTTGGTCATTGGCTCTAGCTTCTCCTTCCCACCTCTAGGGTTCCCTTATGCTCATCCCATTCATGTCTGAAACCTGCCACTATGCTTGCTCCTACCACTTCCTGGGGAAGGCTATTCTATGCATCTACCATGCTTTCTGTGAAAAAGAACTTCCTCACATTACCCCTAATCCTGTCCCCTCTCCAATCTCATATTGCGCTCCCTTGTTCTTGTACCTATAAACAGAGGTGCATAGATGGTTAAGGACAGAAAAAGACAATGAGTCCATCATGTCTGCCATTCCATTTCTATGTTGTTTGACCATGAAGGTCAGTGCTGTGTTCATACCCTCTTTCTGTGCTGGTAGGCTGTTCCATAGGTTCACCACCTTCTAGAAGAAGAAATGCCTCCTAATGTTACTCCTAAATGTACCACCTTTGAGCTTCAAAGTGTGTCCTTGTGTCCTGCTGGAGCACATTGACCATATCAATCATCTCCATCTGTTTGATCTTGTCAGCGCCCTTCAGTATGCGGAATACTGAGATCATGTCCCCCCTCAGCCTCCTGTTCTCCAGGGTGAACATATTAAGCACCTCGAGTCTCTCCTTAAAGCTTTTATTCTTCGTATGCCTTATTATTTTGGTGGCCCTGCACACCCTCTCTATTATCTCAATGTCCTTTTTGTGTTGAGGAACCCAGAACTGCACACAGTGTTCCAGAAGGGGCCTAACCATGGCATTGTAAAGTGGAAAGATTACATGCCCTGCTCTGTTGGTCACCCCCCTTTTTGATGCACCCCAGCATTTTTCCAGCCTTCTTGATAGCAGCAGCATCAGCACACTGTTTCTCATGCTTTAGCTCCTTGTTTATCGTGACTGCTCAGTTCCTTTTTCTCTGCCACTTCAGCAAGAGAAGCCTTACACAGTGCAGAGTCTACCTCTGTTTCACCTCTCCATGTGAAGCACCTTGCATTTGACTGGACTGAATCTAAGACTCCAGGAGCTAAACCAGTCACCCAGCTTGTTCAGGTCCTCCTGACATTTGACCCCATCTTCAAGGGAGTCACCATACTGTCCAACTTAGTGTCTGCAGCAAACCTGAACAGACTGCTGGAGACCCCCAGCTTTCAGATCATTGTTGAAAATGTTGAAAAGCAGTGGCCCCAGCACCACTCCCTGAGGGACACTGCTGAGTACCCCTCTCCGTATCCCTCTGCTTCATACTTCCTGCCCTCAAGCTGCAGTACGTAGCAATCCACCTTTTGTATGCTGTGCATATACCATACTGGTGTACTTTGACTAGAAGCTTATCATGTGCTATAGTGTCATAGGGTTCCATGATTCCGCAGTGACATAAATTGTGTCAAATGGCATTACAGCGATGGTACAATGCTGACAGTCAGCATTGTGCCGTCTGGAAACGCAAGTGTTTTTCTTGAGGGCCTTTCCCCCACCCCCATGCAGAGGGCTCTGCCCCCCACACTCCCTGCACTATAGATAACCAACTCCAAGTCAGAATTGATTTGAGGGATGGGGTGATATCCCCAGAAAAAGCAGTGTTGGGAATACTGGGGACCATTGCAGTGAACTGCTGATTTTGTCACTGTAATGGTCTTTGCGGTATTCCCATCGCTGTTCGAATGTAATATGGTATCAAAGGCCTTGCTAAAGTCCAGATAGACTATGTCTATGGCTCTGGCCCTGTCCACCTTCCTGGTCAGCCCCTTGAAGAATCTGATCAGGTTGGTCTGGTTTGAACTACCCCTCATATAGCCATGCTGAGAGGAGTGAGAACTTTGTCCTAAATCAAGTAATCCATTATTCTGCCCTTGTTAATGGATTCCAGAACCATGCCCAGCACTGATATCAAGCTGATAGACCTATAGTTGCCAGAGTCTGACCTTGCCCTTTCTTGAGGATGGGTACCACAGTGCCCCCTTTACAGTCCTCCAGCATCACACCTGTATGGAGTGACTCCTGAAGGATTACTGCAAGCGACCCAACCAATGCTTCCTTTAGCACCACAATGTTCCTGAGATGTATCCCGTCTGCCCCATGGAATTTCCCTGATTTGATTGTTGCAAGGTGGTCAGCTCCCAGAGCAGGCATGATGTCCATAGGTTGCCTCATGATTACCCTTGATGCCATGGGCCCACCCAATGAGCACTCCCTTTGGAGCCCTTTGGTGAACACCAAAGTGAAGTATTGATTCAGCATCTCAGCCATCCCTCACGGTTCATGTGCAGGCTTCTTCTACTCTCCCCTTTGCCTTACTCTTTCCATTAATGTACTGGAAGAAGGTTTTGGTATTATCTGTAGCACCTACTGCTATCCTGGTTTCCAAACCCTCTTTGATTTCCTTAATTTTGTTTTACTAGTCCTTCAGTGCTGTTCTGTACTCCTCTTTTTTCTGGAGGCAACCTGTCTCTTTCCAGTCATTATAGACCCTCGTTTTGAGCAGTATCAATTGTCTGAAGTTCCAGTTGAGCTGCCGGGGGAGGGGCACTTCTTGTCCTGTGTTTCCTTATTGCTTACAGGGGGTGCAGACCTCCAAAACTGCTTCAAGCACATTCTTCAGTAGGTCCTGCAGGTGCTGTGCATTCCCAGCCTCATGCAGCTTCTCCAGACCCTGGGTCAGCAGATCCCTCATTTTGCCAAAGTCTGCCTATCTAAAAGTCTGGGTCCTGTTGGCTGAGGCTCAACTAGTCTTACCTGTCACCAGATTGAAGGTTACCCTGTTTTAATCACTGCATCCCACTGACTCCTTAATGTTCACACTGGAGATAATTTCTTCCACACTTCTAAGAACAAGGTCAAAGATGGCTTAAAAACTAGTCCCTTGTTGGACATTTGGTTTTTGGAAGCTGTCCTCAACTCTGCCCTTAGCATTCTCAAGATGCCAATCTATACCTTGAAGACTGAAGTGCCCCCAGGATCACCAGTCTGTCTGATTTGGCTTCTCTTGCAATTTTCACACTCTCCAAAAGGAGCCCAGATTGCCTGCATTTCTTTCTGTATGACATGTTTACAGGTTGTGTTTTGGGTCATCCATTTGACCATCGATATAAGAGTGCAGAATAGATCAGATGAATGCCACTCAATAAATCCTGTATAATATTCTTTATTTCTCATAAAACACCTCTGGGTAACATTTCATAGTATGAGACCCTACTTTCTCAGACCTGTTCCATCTGCTGTGTGATGGAACTCCTTTCTCCAGGGGAGAGAGCCTGAGGACAGCATAAGGCCCCTAGTAATGCTGGAAGGAGTATATACTCGAGTCAGATAGAAGAAGGTTGTGGTTCCATGACCACATAAGGAGGCATGTCATATAAGGAAACTATGACCTGTTATGAATATGTGTACGTGAATTTTGGTAGAAAAAAGTTACTATTGAATAACACAGCAAATGGAATGGATCTGCTGAAGTAGTGTCTCATGCTACAAAATGTTACCCAGAGGTGTTTCTTGAGAAATAAGGAATATTATGCTGGATTTACTGAGCGCTGTTCAACTGGTTCTCTCATAATTTCACCAATCAACTCAGCATCATGCTCCATTGAGGGTCTCTAGCACACCCCAAGGTGATTCTTTTGGCCCCTCATTCCGCTAAGGCAAGGCAAGTCAAATTTTATTTTTCGAGGCACCCAATCCCGAAGGCTCTGGCTGCTGTACAGATAAATACAAACTATTCATAAAATAAAACACTAATAGATAATCCAGATAATATATCATAGATTGAAGGAGCGCTCCTTTCTCCTGTGCATGAGGCACTCTTATTCTGTGAAGAGTGTCTCACGCACAGCTGCCCTGGAAACAGGTACGTTCTGGGAACAGTTTTTTTTTTAAATATATTATTGATCACTCTCAATCAATAATATATTAATACATCCCCCATTGTCACTTGGTGCTGAAAATGAGTGGTTTCATTTGCCTTCAGCTTGAGACAGAACAGCTCAACTTTGCTTTGCTGTTCTTGTTCAGCTGAAGGCACATGAAACCACTCATTTTCAGCAATGAGTAGCCCTGTGGACATATTAACACATAAAACAAACTCAGCCCAGATAGACTTGGGTGCACTCTTTGCCCCTAATGTCCTCCATGTCCTCCACAGTGACTCCCTCCATGCGTGGGTGGGTGGGAGGGCATTAACATAGTGGTTAGAGCATTGAGCTGCAAACCTGGAGAACTAGGTTTTAATCCCACAGCCACCCTTGCATACTGTGTGACTATGAGCAAGTCATTTAACTTCCCTTTGTTCTCAGGATGCAACAGGAAACACACCTTGGCTCAATATGTCTTTCCTGACCAAAAATAATAAAATAAAAATAAAATAACAAAATAAATTAAAATTAAATTAAATAACATAGGCATCTCCACCCTTCTGCTACCAGCTATCACTGCAGATCAATGACAGTGAACCACTGCAGGGAAAAGGGGGGAAAGTATAAAAAAGAACATTTCAGAAAAAAGCAATTGCACTACTAAACAATTACATGCTGGCGATGCTTGGAGAATGGGCTGCACAAAAATGTAAAACAAAATGTAATGGCATGGGTTTGTGTGGTAAAATGGTCAGATATGCTGCTGTCTAAAGGATATTATTGTTAAAATTCTATAACTAGAACTTTCTCTGAGTGCAATCACGTCTCATAATCAAATGACGTCCGACTTCCATTCTGAATAACCTACAATGAGAATATTTGCTTTGTTATCCATCTAGAGTGAGCAGAATGACTTCTTTGAGTGTATGGATCTCCATACACAATTGCGTTCTGCCATACATTATAAGACTTTAATTCATCATTCATGATTTATAGGCTTGTCCCCTCACACTGGAAGTTTAATTGCATATTTTAGTCAGGCCTTTGTATACTCCCCTATTTATAAAATGACTAGAAAAAATCTAGAAACTTCATTGGCTGAGAGATGTCACCTGACTGAGCATTACATTTCTGTAAACATGGTCAAGTGCCAAATCTCATTTTCCTCCACAGAAAACCTACTTAGAATCATTTTATAAGTGTAATAAGCCCCTCCTCGTGAATGGCAGAGCCACAAGTGAGTTATGTGAGTCATGTCCCTACACAAGTGCTGATAAACTGCACATTCTGAGTCAGATTATTGCACACTCGATTTTTACAACATCGGTTTACTAATTATAACTTTTAAATCTGATGTTTCTATGAAGATTTAACCATTTCTCTTTGATTTCCGTGGCTAACTTCAGAGCTGCAATAGGTCATTGTGATGACATCAGCATTGCATAAGTAAAAGCAGTGCTCTCTGATTGGTTCAGTATTTCCATTGTGATGATGTTAACTTTCAAGATATTAGTTATGACAACACTTAAGACAACATATTTTTGATATATTGCCGTTAGTGCTGTCATAAGCCGAGAAATCACTTTATCTTGTCATTTTAATCCCCTCTCCTGTTGTATGAAGCATGGCTAGCGATTGGTTACTGCCCCTTAATCTAACCCTAGGAGAATCAGGAGGTATGAGGCGAAGTGAAGGACCTTATACCTCTAGTAACAAAGGTAAACCAACCCCTGAAGTGCTTTAATGCAATTATTAAACAAATCTGCGGTTTATAATTTTTTAAATGAACATTTCATAAATAAGATTCTAATGGTTCTGTTGTACATAAGGGTTTTTGTTCATTAACATAACAGTTTTAAAATACTGTCAGCCAATCAAAAGACTCAATTTCCAGGTATGGTTTTATCATTTTAATGAACAATTAAATCCCTGTGTGTTTTAGTGGAGAGAGAGCGAGAAAGAGCGGTTTACTTTGGGGTCTCCCCTCCAAACAAATAGTTGTATTCATTTTTGAAAGGCAGGTAGTGATTTACATCCATTTCAAAACTCAGTTCCATGGAGGGGGGGGGGCCGGGGAGCAGCAGCTGTGAGAAAGGGACTACTCTATATTTTGTGAATGTCATTTATGTCCAGTGGCTCCAAAGCATGCTTATTGTTTGTTTTAAATGCAAAGTGACTGGGTGTATATCCACACCTCAGACACCCATGCTCAAGAAAAAAAAGAGGCAATACATCTTTAAAAACTTCACCCAGAAATGAACCTTGGAAGAGCTCGGATCTGCAAACTGTACAGATAAGAATCATGCTCTCAAGACAGATTCTCTCACACAAAGAGCATCAGCGAGGCTTTCATTCATCCTCACTACCTAAATGAGTCACTTTGCAGGATCACTTTCTCATGTCAGGGTTGTTTGTGCTTTCAGGAATGAAGAAGATTAAAGAATTTCCTAGTTGTCGCATTGTATGTTCATTTTTTTTCTCTGCCTCACTTTGTTTGTTTTGGTCAAACCCCTCCCACTCCTTCCACCTTTTCTCTTTGCTGATTTCCTAATTTCATGCTTCTCTGAAACAAGATAATCAACGGAGTCCGTTCTCACTTTCTCTCTCTCTCTCTCTCTCTCTTATTTCTTTGCCCATCCAATTACCCCCCCCCCCCGTCTGTATAATCAGGATTCTCAGGAAGCGTCGGCTTTTGGCGCAGAAAGCTTGGATTCAGGAAGGAAATTAGTTCAGCTACTGTAGCTCCAGCACTGAAGATTGGAAATGAAAGTCAAACGCAGGAAATATTTCACTGGCTTCATTTCCCGAACAAAGATCATAGGGGTGTCTTCAAATGCAAAACATTCTAGTGTAGAGAGAAGGAAAGGGAGAACATATTTTATAGCCTTGGTTCCTTTTTAAAATGGTTTTCCTGCTATGGGCTGTTTAATGTTGCGCTGCACACTACCTGACAGCCCAGCACCATGGAACCAACCCTAGTCATGGAAACAGAAAATATTAGCAGAAAAAGGTCTATGGGTCCATCTAATCTGCCCAAGCCTGCCTGGTTATAAGACTGTGCACTTGTCAGTTCTCATTTCTCTCCCTCTCTCCCCCAGTTGCCCCATACATGCTTTTCCTATGTGTCTGTCCTGGTATACTTTTGCTTCATCAAAAATATTATAGCGACTGGTCGTTTACAGCGACAAAATGACAGGTTGCTGTGGGTCACTGTAATGGTCATGCTACAGCCGTGGGACCCCCGACACACTTTCTCCAGGACTTGTGCCCCCTCCCTGAAACACCTCTGCCATGGAGGTGATTATAATAATATCTGTTGGGTACGGGGGGGGGGGCACAGCCCCTTGCAGAAAACACATTTATGTTCCCTACAGCACAATGTGGACCGCGATCGCGGTTGACATTTGTCCTGTCGCTGTAAGGCTGGTCAGCAGGTTTTCTGTCAAACCAGCTTGGTGGAACTGCCTGTCCCATGCCCTTTTGAATCCCCCTACTGTCTCAGCACAGATAGCAACATATAGAAACATAGACAATGACAGCAGAAAAAGATTACTGGCCTATCCAGTTTGCCCATAAACCCTAACAAACCCAGGACCTATTGTCCATACAGGGTTCTAACCCATATTTTCTACCCCCATACTCCCCACCCTACCGCTACTACCCTGAGCAACCATGAAGCCCTTCACTCTGTCCGAGCTGTGTTTGAAACCATAAATAGTTTTGGCACCCACCACATCAGCTGGCAGATTGTCTTACTGCTCCACCACCCTTTCTGTGAAATAAACCTTTCTCACTTCCCCCTTCAACCTCTTCCCACCCCTGTCAGTTTGCACTGATGCCCATGTGTTTTTGGTCTGCTGCTTATGCTAAATAGTTCTTCACAGTTTACCTTGTTTGTTCATTTCAGGAACTTGAAGGTCTCCATCATATCTCCCCTCTCTCGTCTGCCAGTGGTGGATCTAGGGGTAGCGAAGGCTGTGTCCACACACCCCATTTTAACATACTTGCTTGCCGCTACTACTGCATTTCATTTTGTTGGAAGAGTCCTGAGTTATTGCTTATACAAAAGTTTATATTCAAGTGATAGATTTCATTTGTAGTTCTGTCAAAAATGTAGCGAAAATGATAATAGCAGAGAGTATAAAGGGTTAATACAAATTTAAAAAATTGCATATCAAGTATGCACACCACCCCCGCACCCCCATTGTAAATCCTGGATCCACCACTGCATCTGGCCTCCAGTGAATACATGTTCAGTGTCTTGAGCCAATCCGCGTAAGATCTGCTGGTAACCCGTGATATGGGTGACTCAAACTGAGTAACTCAATATAAGTGACTCAGTTTGAGCGCCTGTGGAAATAATGAGTAGGAATAAACAGCGAGGAGGAATTACAGTGAGTTAAAAGAGTTCAAGGTAGTTAATAGTGAGGTAGAGGTAGGGAAGTAAGGTTATAGGGGTTGTTTGGGAGAGCTGCTTCCAGCTGGCCATCTGGTGTGGTGGTCAAGGTGATGGTCTGTGAAGCTGGTGGACTGGGGTTCAGGGCTGGCATGGCATTGTTGTGTTCTTTTTTTGTTTTGTTGCTGTTTCAGTGTTTAAATTGTTTTCTATTTTCATGGAAGTCCTGTTCCCCCCGAGTTTGTTTCCCACACCAGACAGAGAGGTAAACATCCCTAACTACCTCCTCTTCAGAACCGACAGGCAGACCAGGGATGGAGGAGTAGCCATTTATGTTAAATACAAATTTTCAGTATCTATATTAGATGCTACCTCCCTTGCCTGTGGATTTGAATTCCTGTCTCTTAAAGTCGAGCTTTTCCCATCAGTGGCGTTCCGCATCATTGGCTGCTATAGACCTCCAGCAGCAGGACCGCAACTTCTGACACACCTGTCATCCCACCTGGATACTACCCCAATGGAAACAATCATACTAGGTGACCTTAACTATGATTGGCTGACTAGATCTTCGTTACCCCTGAAACAATTCTGCGACTCATGGGCTCACTCAATTTATTACGGAACCTAAAAACTACTTAAAAAAAAAATCAATGAAGAAGCACCCTCTGGATGTTCTCCTTGTTAACAGACCTCATTCCTTTTCCCATGCTGGTATCCTCTTAGAGGACGTTAGTGACCACTGCTTTATTGGTGGCATAAGAACTGTTACCAAACCTCTATCTACATCAAAGTTTTCCACTAAAAGATCCAGACAGAACTTTGATCCTATTGCATACTTCAATGATCTAAAAAACTCTTTGCTATGGCAGAGTTTCTACCTGGCTAAGTCAGTGAGCGATGCCTATGACGTTCTCCATGAAATCATATCCAGCGCCCTAAACAGCCATGCTCCCCTGGTTAAAGCACGAATAAAAGCCAGAACCTGTCGTTGGTTCTCACCGGATCTGAAGGCTGCCTTACTCAAAAGAGTTTACCTCTGGAAAAAGGCTCATAAATCTCGTGCCGACGCAGACTGGTGTCTCTTCAGGGCATCTAGAAGCGTCTGTACTAAGTTGGGCAGAGAGGCCAAAGCCAACTTTTATCAAACCAAGCTATTCTCTGCGTCAAACTGCCCTACCAAGTTCTGGTCCACCATAAAAGAGCTATCTGGCCACTCTCCAGGAAGTGCACTTCCTTCCAGAATTACCACTGATAATATTATCATTAATGATAAATTAAAGATACTGCAGGCTTTCAACAATCACTTTGCCACTGCTGGCCTGGCGTTTGATAATGCACCTGTAAGTAGCATTCTTCCTCAGACCAACACCCAGCCTTCAGAACCAAGTAACAATAACATGGACTTCTCCTTTTCACCTACCACCATAAAAGAAGTTGAAGATCTTCTTCTATGACTAGATACTAAAAAAAAGTGCTGCGGCTGACTCGTTCGACCCATATTTCTTGAAAATAGCATACCATATACTTGCTACACCTGTAACACACCTATTCAATCTGTCCCTAGCACAAGGCTCCGTCCCCAAGACATGGAAAACTGCTCACGTCTTTCCCCTGTTTAAAGCAGGGGACCCTTGTGACATAAATAACTATAGATCAATCTCCCTTCTTCCCATACTTTCAAAACTTCTGGAAAAAATTGTGGATACGCAGCTGAGATCTTTCTTAGACAATGCTAGACTACTCAATCCAATGCAGTCTGGCTTTAGAGCTAAGCATAGTACAATTACGGCACTGGCAAAAGTTACTAATGATTGGCAACGGGACCTAGACAACAAAAAATTAGTTTGTGCTGTGTTTCTGGACCTCAGTAAGGCTTTCGACACTGTCAACCACCGCCTGCTCCTCTCCACCTTAAAAACTATAGGCATTGGCTCAACTGCACTGGGATGGTTCCAAGACTACCTTTCTGATAGACAGCAACAAATTAAGGCTGATGGAGAGATTTCTCCACTTAAACCAATAAAAAGAGGTGTCCCCCAGGGCTCCATACTGGGCCCATTACTGTTTGCCATTTATATCAACAGCTTGGACGCAGGCATCAAAGATGCCAGTATTCACTTGTTTGCTGACGACACGTGCTCTGCTTAAGCTGGGAATCTCCTGAAGCTGCCTGCGCTGAGTTACAAGCTGACTTTAATACTCTGCAGTACCAGCGCCTTAGCAAAAAGTTACTACTAAATGCAAAAAAAAACCAAGGCCATTCTTTTCTAACCATCAGGCCCAGGGGCTTACTCTGCTGTCGCTAGTCCATTACCATCAATCTCTACCTTTATTAGGAGAAAATCTTGAATTTGTGACTAAATTCAAATACCTTGGTATTTGGCTAGACAACAAATGAACTGCTGAAAAAACTGAGATAGAGGCTTGGTCTTTTTTTCAGAATTAAACGTCTCTTGACCACAGACGAAAAAAGACAGCTTGTCCAATCTATGTTCCTTTCTTTAATTGACTACGCTGACTTCATTTATGGCCATTGCCCTGCCTCATATCTTGCAAAACTGGATGTATTATATCATAGAGCACTGAGATTTATAACTGGCCTCCAGTACTCCACACTTCACTGCTCTTTACACACAGCCATAGGGTGACCCTCCCTTCAATACAGGCGATATAGAAATGCAGCCCTATGGATGCTCCGAGCCCTTACCAACAAACTCCCACAATACGTTGTTGACTGTTTCCCCCTTAGTCCTATTAGGAACTATGCCTTAAGAAGTCAATCGCTTATTTCTTTGAATGTCCCAAGGGCCAACACTTGCTTTGGAAGTGCCGCCATAAGTTATGCCCTGCTTACTCTCTGGAATAGGATACAAAAATCGTTGAGACTTAGCTCACCTGTCAGTCCTTTAAGACCCTGTATGACAAAATGTTTGCTGAAATCTGTAATTGCTTCTATCGCACCTAGCAGCTTGACTATTGTTCCTCTCTTCTTCAACGCTAGTCCCAGCTGCTTATCCAAATCAGCCCTTCCCACTACTACTCCCCCCTCCTCTGCCCCACTTGCCCTCAGCACCCTCTGCATCCTCTTATTCACCACCCTCCTTCTGCGCAGATTTATCTAAGGCTTACACTGTTATGCGACCTCCATATCTTAGGAATTTCCATCCAAGCCTGAAAACGTGTTTCTGCTGGACAGGAATATAAATAATCTTTCTTTTTCTTCTGTGGTTTGTATATGACATCCATCACATCCTGCTCCTGTGGAACTGTATATATATATATATATATTACGTTCGGGTTGTGTTATATATATCTTTCTTGTACATGTGACTTGGAATGTAAATACTCTGCTCCTATCAGTATTGTAAACATGTTGTTCCTTTTTGTATCATGTATATTTATATGTAACTGTACAATTTTCCCTGCCAACAGCAGGTCCACCTTGTAAATGAACTTGCTCAATGGTGATCGCCTGGTTAAATAAAGATTTGATTGATTGATTGATTGATTGATTGAGGTTGCCCTCCCCCCCAGCGTAAACCCTCTGCAGGCATGTAATCCCCCCTCCCATAATTTTCTCTGTCCCCCAGTGTCACCCTTCCTCCCCCCAGAGTTGATTATATTATTAATGGGGGGTGCGGGGGCAGTATAGCGCAGTGGTTTAAGGCTCTAAGCTGCAAACCTGGAGACGTGGGTTTGAATCCCACAGCCACCACTTGCATACTGCGTTACCCTGAGCAAGTCACTTAACTTCCTTGTGCTCCCAGGTTGCACCTGTAAACAAGCTTTCAGCTTAGTGTGTCTCCTAGAAAACAAAAATGATATTTTTTAATCATTCCTGTAATACAAATAAAATGTTGGTCACTAAAATTGTTAGGCGCTGTGGTGTTGATTGCTACTATTCTTGTCAGCAATATGTAGTCACTTGTTAGTTCGGTGCTAATATGCTGGCGCTCTTATCACATGGAACCAGATCTGCCTGCTGGCACTGAATCAGTTTGGTCACCTTATGTTGCACTTCCTTCAGCCTGTCCTTATCTTTCTTTAGGTGAGGACTGCAGAACCGGGCACAGTACTCCAGGTGGGGACTCACCAGTGATCTATAGAGCAGTAGTTATACCTCCTTCCCTCTGCTATAAGTACCCCTCCCTATACACCCCAGCATCCTGTTTGCCTTACTGTAGGTCTTGGTCCACTGGTTTGATTGTTTTAGGGAGTCACTGATGATGACCCCTAAGTCTCTTGCCTCAGAGGTTATTCTCAGCTTTACCCCCCACCCCCCCATATGCTGTCCTCAGGTTCTGGTTCCCTATGTCCATCACCTTGCACATTTTGACAGTGAATTTCAACTGCCACACCTTTGACCACCTCCCTAGCCTTTGCAAGACTCTCTACATCTTCCTAACCTCCTCCTCACTGTCTACCCTACCACAGAGCTTAGTGTTGTCTGCAAAGAGACACATCTCGCCCTGGACCCAGGACCGATCCTTGTGGCACCCTACTGGTGACCTCCTTCTTTCCTGAGTTGACTCCAGTAACCACAACCCTCTGCTGTCTCCCTTCCAACCAGTTTCTCACCCATCTAACTGTGTCCTTCACTGCACCCAGATTCTCTAACTTCTTCAGCAACTTTCTGTGAGACACCGAGTTGAAAGCCTTGCCGAAATTGAAGTAGAGTAAATGGACCTCTTATGGACGTTTGTTCTAGTTTGTCACCACTCTTTTGATAAATAAAGTTCTTCCTGACATCCTGATATTTGTTATGAATCTCCCCTCCTCACCAGTTTCATGGACTTGCTTCTGATGCTTATGTTACCACTCAGTGGGAACACCACACTTCTGTCCACCTTATTCATGCTGCAGAGGTACTGCACTTGAACATCTCAATCACATCTTCTCTCTTCCTCCTGTCCTCCAATGTATACAACTGAGATTCCAAAGTGCTCATTATAAGACCTCTCTTATAGGCCCTGTGCCTTTTTTGTTGCCTTTTTATGTACAGCCACTAGTATATCCCTGTCCTTCCTCAAGTGTGTGCTCCAAAATTGCACAGTATTCTAGGTGTGGTCGAACCAGGGCTCTATAAGGGAGCAGTATTACCACCCTCTTTCTGCTAGTGATTCCCCTCCTGCTGTATCCCAGCCATTCCAACAGTCCTATCACACTAAGTTGATGCTGTCAAGTTCTCCATTAGGCCCTGGATCTTTACTCTGCTGTGCCTTCCTCGAACACTCCATTCATCTTGTATTCTGTTCTTGGGTTTTTGACCCCTATGTGTATTGGGTTGCCACTTTTCTGGGAGCCAAATACCCTTTTCCCCCTGGCATCCACCCCAATATTGTGTTCATTGTGGGTGCCTCTTAACCTACAGCCAGGAGGCCAGGTGAGTGACAGCTTTTGCAGTTGATTCCAACACTACTCCATAGATGTTTGACAGGAGGCATGCAGAATGCCAGGCCTATGTCTCCCTCCCAAGAAGCTGAGAACCTAATTTCCATAACGCTTCATTTTTTTCCCTCTTGCCCAATTTTATGGTTTAGCCTGTATAAGTTTTTGTCTTCTGTCTTGTATATTGAAATAATGTATCTTACAGATTTGATGCCCATCCCCCGACCCTCAAAAAAGCAAGTAGCCACATCTCATGAAATAGCCTCAACATTTTAATGGCTTTTGATTGGATTTTTAAAGCTTCCGACACAGTCGTGGGACTGGGATCCGTATACATCTGCATCGGGCTGTTGCGCCCAAGCTGCCCGCAGCTACTGTCAAAGGCTGCGGGAGTGTTTTGACAGTTTTACCAGATTTGTAGCACAGTGTGTTAACTAATAGTGCCAAATGGAGTTTGCGCCATTTCCACCCGACAGATGCTGTTACCTGTTAGACCATCTAATAGACGGTCTGAAAGTGCAGACATAAGTCCATTTTGAAAATAGGACTGAGGGATCCATGATGAATCATTTAAAAAAATCCTGTCCTGAATGTTTTATCTTGCAATGTGAGCATCAATTCAAATTGAAAGGAGAGTGAGGTCTAGTTCATTCCAAGAGGTATGTCGGAGCAAGATGAATATTTTCCTTTTTTTGTCTCCCAACAGCAATTAAAAAAAAAAATAATGAATTAGGGTCCCATAGAAATCTATGGAGAGTCCAGATTACTTTTAAAATATATGTCTGATGTAGTCATCCAGAATGGGCCATATAGTATGAGCGTCTGGACTTGGGAGGGCAGTCTGTAATGATATTTACTCTAATGTGTTCTTGTTTGATGGGTGTATTTTTATTATGTATTGTTTTCTTGTTTGTAAAAGGACAAAAAAAAAAGAAAAACTGATCAAAATTTAATTGACAAAAAAAAGTAATGTACATTGGACAGTGAGTTTCTTCTTCGTCCTATGTAAATGCATAGTAAAAAAAATGGCCATTGCACATTCCGTGCGCACCTGCTTCTCGGGTACATGTATAGTTCCAGTTTCTAAATACTGTACTGGGCTGAGGGCCTCATTACTAAGAACACCTCTCTTGGCTTCATGAATAAATGAGTTGAATGGATTGGGTACTACATGAGCATTACCAGGGAATATACAATGGACTTACAGATTCCTGCAACTTTTGTACCTTGATAAATTTTACTTTCGCAATGTTAGTTTTTTGTTTAAATCTGTAAGTGTATACTTGCTGTCTTCCCTGAAAAGAAAGTTTCCCTGCCTCTG
The DNA here is from genome assembly GCA_016271365.2 of Neoceratodus forsteri. NCBI lineage: Eukaryota > Metazoa > Chordata > Ceratodontiformes > Ceratodontidae > Neoceratodus > Neoceratodus forsteri. The sequence continues at coordinate 92,306,510 of JADMNL010000030.1, forward strand.
AAGTGTCACCCCTGTACGTGGCAGTGGTATAGATTCGTGAGACAGGAGAGTCAAATGCAATTTAATAAGTAGGGCTGTGCCATTGTGTCTTGGAGGTCAAGGAAGTCACAGAGTCCAGGACGTTTCCCATTTTTATGACTGCTCTATGATCTTTGGCATTTTCTATGGCAGCACCTTAGGTTTTAATGTTTGCAAATGTCAGACCCATGATGTTGTGCCTTGTCACCACTGCAGTGCACTTGGTCTACATCTGGCCCCAGTGAGAGATTCTGCAGCTTGCACATGCATTCTGGGGCTGGATTTGCAATGCCCCTGAAAACTGGGTGGCTGCGGGAAAAAAATGGCACAGGTGGGACACCACTTGTGAAGCCACAGCTTTTCCCACAACTGCCATATTTTCAAAAGTGGAGCTGGATCATGACTGATTCCCCAGTTTACGGAAGCTTGCAGCAGTTTTATTGGCGCAACGGTGCTGAAATGTTACACCCGGTAGGACCAGGTGTAACGTCTCCTGTAGCTGCATCCACTGAAAATGCGAATCTCCGCAGGTACAGAGATTTTACCCCAGCGGTGACTGTGGCATTGGACCTAGTCCCTGATGGGCTGAAAATCCAGCACCTGGTTTTTGAAATGGCCGCACAATCTGCTGCATCCTGTCACTGGGTCACATAACAATGTCATTTTTAAAATATTTAAATCTTTGCCTTTGAGCTTATACAAAATATGTCAAAATACAGGTAATTTGCTTTACACACAATCCATGGCATCTACTATAGTTGTCGTTTTGACTATGACAATACCATGATTTTTTCCAAAATGTTCCATGACAGAAGTGCAGCCCTAATGATAAGTAAGCCCTGAATCTTCTCTAGCAAGCTAACTACCTCCCAATTCAAATCTTTTTTTTTTCATCAGCACTTTGTCTGCCTATGCCCCTGGCCAGTGCACTTTGGACCAAACCCTCAGCACCACAACCCGACTTCTCCTGGACTTCCCCCTTTGCTTCCAAGGCAGAATGTTCCCAGTCATCGGAGTGGGGATGGTGAGATCTGGATGTCATCCTACAGCCAGAGGGTTTTTTCCGCTGATTTTTTGTTTCCCCCACAGCCATCCATGTGCAGTGGTGTAACAGACTAGCTTAGCCTCTGCGGATATGTCCTCATATGCCTGTGTTAGCTGGCTGTTTTCATGCCCGAACTGCGCTATTACCTGGACGCCTCCAGGTGGCAGGCAAGCTGTGGGTGACGCAACCCCCCCTCTCCCCCACTGGGGAGGAGAGCAGTCTGTCAGGAAGCTCAATCCTCCCTCCCCTGGCTAGCCCCTGAATGACCCGGCTCCATTTCCAAATGCGGGTAGCCAGTGTGGCAGGAGGTAAGGCGCTAGGCACCTCAGCCGTCCACGTCACTGGGCCAGCTCCAATTCAAATTTTTTATTTTATTTTGAGCCTCAGGACTAAAGCCCAAAATGTTTTTAGACCCTCGAGACACTCCTGGTGACACGACTCAACTCCATTGAACATAATGGCACAGACAGCCAGTCCACTGGCACAACGACCGTGATGCCGCTTGCAGTGGTGGCATCCTAGGTTTCAGGAACAAGCCTGGAATACTGGGGTGGAGGACTGAGAATCCCAGAAAATGCTCTTCTCCTTGGGTTAGAAAGTCGTTCATCTTCTGCTGCGCTGGCACCACTGTGGTGCACACAGGTGTTGTAGGCAATGCAGGGATGCCTGTAGGATGGGAGGCATGCAGCTTTGCTCTGTGCATGCCCACTGTGTGCTTACAGCAGCATATTATGCCAGCACCTCAGAGGAGGGAGAACAAGGGAAAAACCTCCAAGCCCCACGGGATGGCATCACAGTTTGTTTGGGCCCCGTATTACCTGTCTGTGCAGCATGGAGTAGACCTTTGTCATTAAATTCGGACACTGGAGGGGGTGCTGCCACAAATGCCCCATGGGGGGGCTCAGGACAACGTAAGAAGCCCTCTAACAGGGCTGGGTTGTAGCCCAATAAGACTGATTGGGGCCATGACTGGGACATGAGGAGTAAAAGAATGCATGAAAAAAGGCGAACATAATGGCACGGAGAGGGACTTCATCTATTCTCCTTCCAGTTCAGGGAACAGGAGATCTCAGAATACTACTCACTAGACTCTGTAATCCAGCAAATCAAGGTTGCTTTACTGATCTTGGGCTCTGTCAAGTCATCTGGCTTCGCCTGAGATGTCTTTCCATGTGACTTCAGCTCTGGATTTTGTTTCTGTGAGTCTAATAACAGTGTGTTGTACTCTTTACTCTTGACCTAACAGCAATACGAATAAATATATATCCATCAGAGGCTAAAAGTGTGTACCTTGCACCAACCTACTGAAATAAATGTCATTTTGTAAACATATTGACTGCCTTTTCTATGTTTTTTTCTTGCAGGGGCAAGAAATGAAAGTTCTCCTCCTGTCCCTAGTAGTTCCTCTTCAGTGGTCTGTTCCCATGAATCACTGTAAGGTGATACTGAAAAAACAAATGATCCCTGTTAATTACACTGCAAAGTCTCATTAGAAACTACCAGTGTAAAAAAGAAAAGAATAACTTTCAGGTTTTATTATAATAGTACTGGAGTTTGGTTTTATTTTTCTAGTGCACAGTGGGTAGGAATAATCTTCTGAATTTAATTTGCCTGACTGAACAGTATCTTCCAGCTGTGCTCTGGTCCAGGCTGGCCTTGTCTAGCAGAAGGGCAGGCCTGTCCCAGTAGGCCTCACAATAAATCCATGGTGTCGAAGTAGTGTATCACTAAACGCAGATTATATCTGTCCCCCTGTGTTCTGATTGAAGAGCTCAGCCAAGCACTGTGTGATCCCTTGCCATTCACTGATACCATTTCTCCAACAGAGATAGCTGGGGAGATAAGAGCTCAGCCCCAGACCCTGAACCCAACCTACTGTGTGTGTGTGTGTGTGTGTGTGTGTGTGTGTGTCCCCACATGTTTGCTTGTCAATGCAAATGTGAAAAAAAGGCTGCCAGGCACTGGCAAAGGAAGGCTCCTCAAACATTTATTAATATTTAAGTAGAACTGTATAATTTCTCTTTGTATATGAGAAAAAATAATGGCAGTTTAGCACAATCCACAACTCTTATTGTTACAGTGGAACTAGTCTATTAAGGACACATTCAGGACCAAAAAAATCTGTCGTTAACATCAATTTGTCCTTAATATGCAAGTTTCAAGTAACTTGTTTTGCGAGTTACATTTTTTTACTGACAAGCAATCTTACAAAACAGTTAAAGTATATTGTACCAGACATCTTCAACAACAGTGCAATCGAGTTTACACATCAGTACACAATTACATACAGTAATCCTGCCCAGGCAGGGCACCAAGAGTCAACTCACAAAAAACACTTCATGGAACATCAGATGGCGTATTCAATAAAAGCAGCAGAATGTTGGAAGTCTACATGACCCCCAGCCCGGCCACCCTAGGGTGCATCAGTGTCTTAGAAGGGCAGGTAGTGCTGCCAGATCTTGTTAAACTTCCACAAAGATTCTCTTATTTTATACGTATGTCTTTCCAGCCCCATCAGACACTTCTCATCACATATCGTCATTCCTCCATTGCAGGGAGTCTGGAGTCTTCCACTGTGACAGGATGAGCTTTTTCCCCACCAGAAATGCTATTAATAACCATACCACTAGAAACTGAGGGTTTCACGTATCTTAAAGGGTAACATCCCTGTAGACAGCCACACACCTATTGTGTGGGGCAGCCCTCGCTTTTCACTTTAAGTGCAAAAAGAAAATCTTTACTCGCATAGAGCCCTTGGTCATCACAGTAATTTTTTTTTTCCTTTTTGGTACTCAAATCAGGTGGGGATATACCCCATATCTGCCCTATACCCACACCCTGCACTCCCCCCCCCATCAGCAGCATCCCTAGGTGCTTAGGCGGGAGGCCCATGACTTACCCCACATGGCACGGCTCCCCAGGGGCAGGGACAGAGATCAAACATTGGGTCCCGCCTGAGACTTATGCTGGCATCTTTTTGTTGCATGGCTTGGAGCCAGCCCTGGGAGCTTCATTCTGCACTGCCTTGAGGGATTTTTATGCTTGGTTGTTCCACCCCTGGTGGAGATGACGTGTAATGATGTCCTGGCACACCGGACGTGCTCCCATTCCTGACATGCCAACATCCACCACTTTCATCAGTCCCCTGCCTCTGCCTTGGTCCCTGACTTACCCACCCCTAGCTGCCAGGGGTTGGTGTATCACTGGGCTACAAAACTCTCCCTTCCCAGAGGAAGAGAGCAGTCCATTGGACACTCATCTTCCTCTCTCCAGCTGACCGTGCGGTGGTCTGTGTTCGCTTTCAAACGTGGGTCATCAGTTCTGCAAGCAGTAGCACTACCATTGCGGTGGCAGGCTGGCTTATCACAGTAGTTCTATCACTTTGGGACATTAATTATCTACTGTTGCTCCTTCCCCACCCCACAGAAAGGACATGCGTCTGTTTTACCAGCTTTTAAGCACGAACTGAGGCTGCCTTGGTTCGTGAGGTGGCAACCCAGGAGATCAAGGCTTGGGAGGAATCTTAGTTTTAGAGCTGCAAGGCTGGTGCATAGAGCTGAATACCTAATGTGCACCCCTTGAGCATCTCCCCACATGGGTGGGAAATGGTATTGTCTTCAAAAGAAGCTGCCTACCTGTCTCCATCCCCGCCCTCTTATGCCCAAGGTACAGTGTTAAGGACATGGACAGAAAAGGCTAGATGGAAGACAAGGAGATATGAGAAGGAGGGAGACTGGGATAAAAGAATAAGGAAATGAGACAAAAACAGATATTTATATACTGAAAGTCTGCATGCAATACAACCTTTCATGATTTGCCACCACAAGAGGATGCAACGGAATCCTTGGCACATCTCATCTCTATTCTCTGTAAGACCATGGGGAAATGTTACAAAAATAAAGAAAAACAAGTGGCCTTGCAACACTGAGTCTCTGGAATTCCAACATTTGGAGGCTGTGGCTTTCCCATCATTAAGCTTTTCAACAACCACTAGAACGCCTTACTGAAACATGATTCAAACTATTTCTTACTGCATCTGAACTCAGCATCGTTTCTCAGAGTTTCTTGTAACAATGGAACTGATTAAGAGAGTACAGTGCTCAATGTGAACCAGGAAAGACTGTTTCTCAGTTCCTACTACCACCCCTGTAGCCATTATTTAAGCAATGAGCCACACGGGGGTGTGGGTTATTTACCCACTTGGCCCATGAGGCGAAGCCAAGTGGATAAATCCACCCCAGCTGTGGTAAATCCCCCGATTAACCTAGAACCCTGAGTGGCTTATTGCAATTATAACAAGTACTGTTTTTTTTATTATTTTAAAAAAAGCAGTACTTGGTATAATGCTTAATAAGCCAGTCACTATTACAGCACTGTTTTTATTTTGTTTGGTTTTTCCTGATGTACGGAGCTGCTCTTTTATGGTCTCCACTTAGCGGGGAAACAAGATGGCGGTCGGAGTTTCGTGATTTCGGCCTCAGATTGTTTTTTTTTTAAAGATGCAGCTGGCTGGCACGGTTTTCAGTGATTATCAGTAGATAATTAACGGAGGTAAGGTGCCAGCCTGCCTATCTCATTGGTCAGTGTCCGAGGTCCATGGTATAGTTAAGCAATAATGTCCAAACAACCAGGCACTTACTGGGGATTAATGCCCAGCTGGGGGTTGTTGAAGGCACAAGGCACAGCTGAGGGCAACTAACTCCAGCAAGGAAGTTAAGCCTATAAAAATGCCCAGTTGTAAGTGCATTATTGCAAATATAAGTCAAACCATGTTAGTAATGGGGAAAAAATTACCTTAAAAAAAAAAGACAGTTTACAAATGCACATGCCATTCTGAGCTGCACCAGGCATTTCTAAGGGATTAACGCCCAGTACAGCAGCCCATCAGAGAATGTGTTGACCTCATGAATAATTCATTAGACTTATAATTGCATATGTTGCTCTGGATATCGTAGCACAACAAACACTTACTACTAAAAACCAGGTAACCATATATTTTGTAAATTATTAAGCTGCTTTGCTTTAATAACAGCTATTTGTATGTCATGTGTGCCAGGAAGCATGTTCCTTACTTCAGGCGACATTTACTTTGGAAAACTTCTAAATACTTCTTCTTATTTGAATTGGCAATCTGACTCCAAAGAACAGCTACAAAGATTGATGGCAGCCAGGCAGTGAAAGCAGAACACTTTTGTGAATTTGGGTATCAAATCATTCTCTTGCAGCTACTGTTTCCCCTACTCTTATTTGTTCAAAACAGTACACAGTGCTGGAGGGACATATACTGTGTTTGTAGTTACTGTTGTTTAAGAAAACTGGACAACTTTGTCCAGTAGAAAAAGCTAAAAAAGTGTAGCAGAGCACACTTCTGAAAAATCACTGCAGGTTCCAGCTGCAGAAATGCTAAACAGGGCAGGAAGAAAAGCCAAGTCCAGAGGTAAGGGGAATAGATAGAACATCTCTCCATTTCCAGCTCCTTTGAGAGCCTCCTGGAGGGGTATTGACTATCTAGTGTATCCAGTCAGCTGTCTGGCCCATCATACCCTCAATCTGGCACTGCCCCATGCCATACAAAGGCCTGGCTAGCTATTGCTAATCATGGGAGCCACCTTGCGTCAAATGACTCAACTGAACAGTTCTGGGGGCTATTTGGAAAACACTTGCTACATATGGCATGCATTGTAACAAAAAAACATTATACTATGGCACTGGAAGTAAGCTGATTCCCCCCACCTTTGCTCAATGGTTAAGAGAGATCTCTTTGAGAGTCAGCTATTAAAGACGTGCTAATCTTAGTAATAACAGAACAGATACATTCTACAAAGTGTGGAATCCCTTCCTCCATTTTCAACTACGCAAATCACCAATTAGATACAGATCTAGTTGTATTTTAAATCCATTTAATGACTCTAGCCATTATTAAAGAGCGACTCTGCACTTCAGCGTGTGTTTTCATAAATGTGTCAGTTGCTACAATTTACTAGAGACTACTTTTTTCATTGTCAATGCTCCTTTCAAAGATTTACAGCACATATTTGTCCTCCACCTGACAAAGACTTGCTTAGGAAGCATTTAAAGACATTCCTCTCTCCCCTATTAACCTCACAGTGCCTTTGTTTATGACATCATAGTGCTCACCATGACAACATGCTGTGATGTCACAGACAGCTATTGTCTTGTTAGTAGGGGAGAGTCCGATACCTTTTGAAAGACTCAGTGAAATAATTATGGCATTATCTAGAACATTTGGTAAGCCAACAGCAGGGGAAAGTAAAAAAATAACAAATAACTAGAAAACGATAAAGTTAAAACATAATTGTTGTAAATACAGGGCTGAATTTTCAAAGCCCTTGAAATTCCCACAGCTACAGGAAAAAATGACTCAAGTGGGTCTCCGCTTGTGGAACCGCAGTTTTTCCCACAGCTGTGGCATTCTTAAAGGTGGAGATGATTTACAACTAGCTCCACTAGTCATGGCAGCTTGCGGCTGTTTTTTCTGCACAGCTGTGCCAAAATTTTGACTAGGTGGGACCACGTGTAACACCCCCGCAGCTGTGCCAGCTGAAAAAAACAATCTCCGCAGGTGTAGAGATGTCATCCCGCAGTTTTGGCTACAGAGTGGGACTTAGTCCTGGGGGGCTTTGAAAATCTCACCCCTGGTGTTTTTAATCTTTTTTCTATAATAGAGAGTTGCTCTTTAACCTTCCCCACTATTTATGAATTAGCATTTTAGTTATACAAATTCACTCTGGCTATTGCAATACAAAATCAATATATTTTAGGAATGTAAGATTTTTTTTATGTACTGAGTGCTGACCCGAACGATTCTGTATCATGTTGTATTATAAGATTTTCAATAAAAAGTTAATTATAAAAAGGAAGATACTTACTACACTGAACTGATATCTCTGTTGCTAGAAACCAAAGTTATTCTTCAAGCTCTATATCATTCTGTGTTCAAGAAAAGGGGGCATTTTCTTCATTGCTATTTATTTTGTCACTATGTTCCCATTGCATAGTCCGTCTCCTACTCAGAGGTAGATAAATCTTTCTTAAAGGGGTTGCAATTTTTTGTCAAGAGGGTAACATATGCATGGGGGGGAGGACATTCAGATTTAAAACTCATATTTCATTGAAACATTGACTGTTTGCTGGGCTGAATGGGGTAGTGGGTGTTACTTCGCTACATAGCTGGATTGGCAAGCTCCCCCACCCTCTCTGTGGAGAATCAGTCTAATACCACACCCCAGCTGTGAGGGGCACAGGTAGTCAGCCTCATCTGAGTCAGAGGCCATGCCCACCACAATTAAAAAAAATAATATATTTTCCATATGGCGGAATATGTATCTTATAGATAGTCCAAGATTGACCCAGTTTGGTATAGTTCCAGTACATGCAAGAGTGGGACACATATAGTATAAGGGTAACATGAAATGTGTATACAACTCACTTTTTATAATGAGGATACATTATCCATATATAATAACTGGTGATCTCCTATTATTACTTGCTGTACACTGCTTTTAAAATGTTGTAATAACCCAGTAAATGCCATAATAATGCAATACCAGGTTCTTATGGCATTTTCGGCCTCACGCTGTCATTGCTCACAGAAAATACACTGGCTTGAGACCAAACCGACCATGCCAAAACAACCTGCATGTCACTCACTCAGGCAACACATCCACCCATTCTCCAGCCAGCCCATGACATTTTCCGGAAATAAATAATCATTCTTTAGAACAGCTACCATCTCAGTGGAACAGCCATTTGCTACTCCGCAAAGCAGAAGCCGCTCACTACAACGGCTGCTGAGGCACACACTTGTTCCCGACATGAATACAGCTTACAATTCTCTATCGAAACCTTGCACCAGTTATAATAAAAAATTAAAGCCTGTGCAAGATTTGTCTTTTTAGGATTTTCATACGCCCTCAGTGTGTGATAGCTTCATAAACCTCTCGAGCTTCTCTCTCTCTCTCGGTTTATGGATTATCATGCATCTCAGTTGTGTGAAAAATCCTTATACCACACACCTGCACAGGCATTATTCTCTGTATAATAACTGGGGTCTGTTTCTTCTCCATAGGGAAAGTTGAGCATAATTCTCTGTTATAACCAGCTGGTTATAACGTCATTCATGTGCCGGCTTTCCCTTGCAGACCTCATGCACAAACAGCTTTCCTTCTCTCTGCAGCATTGCCAACTTGGTGGGAAAGAAAACTGCTACAGAACCCTATCTTTTTGCCTGAAGGCATGTAGTACGTCAAGGCAATGTGAAACTGTCCTGCTTTCATAAAACACAAAACTAGTGAATCTTACTGTTTTTGTTCCTTACGTTTTAAACCTGGCCATTCTCTTTGGTCTGGCATTGCAGGTGTCTGGTCAAAACCGTGACAGCAAATACAAGCGGTCAAAAATCACACAATCATAACAGCACCACATGGTTTCGAACATATGAATGTGCCAGCAGAAACAGACCGCCCGGTCTATCTAAGTCTGCTCGAGTGTGCAGCTAGCACCCCAAGTTTGCAGCTGCCCCACCTCCCTCTCCATTGAGGAGGTACCTGGATATGAACCAGGGACCTCTTGATTTCAGTTTCAGAGCTTGTATATCTAATTTAGCACATTTTTGACTGTGCGGTTTTGTACTGACTGCACGGTGTGGTTATTGACCACGCTGTTGTTGCTGTCGTGATCTTGACATAGCACTGGTATGGCAGCGCGTAACACAGAAGTTGCACAGAGCTTCTTCTTTTTACAGAATGCACAGCAAAGTCTGACACTGTATTTGTAGTATACAAATTATTGGAGTGGCTGCAGTTTATTAATAACACATAAATTACCACAAAAGTGAAACAGCTCCAGTTTGTAGCTTAATAAAAATAAAGACACTGATACAATTTTATACCGAAAAACATTCTTCACGCAGTAGAACCTAGGGGCGAAAAAACAGTGCTCAGCAATTATATGAAACAAAACATGGGGAAATGTGAACAACTCAAATTTTATGCACACCCTTTTTTATACACACCCTTGGTGTAGGATGTTTTTATAACCCCCCCCCCCAAGCTTCGCTCTCGGGGTTTATGAAGCATCCCACACCAAAGGTGTGTATACAATTCTCATTATAAACACCTCCCCATGTATTACTCTATATATTATCAAATGGGTAGGGGAAATCCTGAATGCTGCTTGGCTGAAGCAGTCTTTGACCTGTGAAGATATCCTCCTAGTATATCATTACAGGTCAGAAATGATTAACAAGTTTAGCCATATCACAACACTTTGGGGCCATTTATAATTGCAAGAATACACTCCTGGACATACTCTGGCTTCACCTCGTGCCTTACAACATACCCATGTCTTGATGATATCTGATGATATATTACCATGCCTGTTGTGCAGTACTGCTTAATTGTACATTTATGTAATATATATATGTAATATATATCTATATTATAATATATATGTTATACACACACACACACACACAGATAGAGAGAGAGGTAGAGAGAGAGAGAAAATATATCATGCATTTCCCCACACTTTCACATATCTGAAATATAACAGAGTGTACCAATTTTTGAAATATTTCTAATTATATGTTTGTTATATAAGAAAAGAAAATATTTTATTTCCAGCAGTCCAGGGATCAAGGGGTACCTGATGTCACTTTTGAACCAGGGTCTGCCAAAGTTGCAGAATGACATGCCGCCATCAAGCCTTCAGATCTCATGGCATGTGACGCAGTTTCTCTAATCGCCTTTCATATTTTCAGGAGCCACTGATGTCCAAGGAGATGTACTCGAAATAAAACAGCTAGCTCCTTCTCTGCCCCTGTCAGGTGGCTGGAGCGCACAGTGAAACTTACTGTGTGGGAGTACAGTAGTAGAAAACAGTGAGTTCTTAGCAGAGCAATAAAGAAGTAAACAGTAGGCTGCTATGAAGATCTATAGGGCCCCACAGTGCCATTGTCTTCAAAAGGAATTAAAAACAAATTGCTGAGGGCCAGCACATAATTTAGAGACTCACGGCAATTTTATGACTTGCTAATGTTCCTAATTACATGCCCGTGAAAGGCTTAATTAATTGGGGGTGCAGCAAAAAGTGGAGCCTGTGTTTGTTATCATGGTTCCACTGCATTGATTTTAGTGCCTATGGAGAATTTAGGGCCTCTTTATTTGCACAAAGAAAATGCAAGTCTCTTGAAAAAAATGCACATTACGATCAACCCCTCGCTGCTATCTAATATACTTTCCTCTACTTAGCCAAAGTGCTTGTAATCATATTTTGTAAATGTTGGTGCTGTTAATTGCATTGTGAGGAAAATAGGTTCCGCTTGACTGGTTACAGAGAATTTTATAAAGTTCAACCTCCACCCCCTTCCCCCCTTCCCAATCTAAAGACTACACAAACTAATCAAGAACTTAATGCATTTAGATACTTGTCTGTTAGGGAGATTTACCAAATAAGATGGCTTCCCCGGCTCGTATCCTTCATTGCTTTTGCACTGTGTGCTCAGAATCCACGCCTAAGACTTTGCAAGAGAAGAAAGCGTTTTGATAGGCTTCAGTTTAGCACTGTCAGTGTCTGGGCTCTTCTAACGATGTCTTTCTGGCCAGGGTAGGAAATGAACAAAATTCAGTGGGGAGACCCACTGCTTTTGATATAGTATAAAACATACCTGACAGAGGTCTAAGGACATGTTTCTTTATTATATGTTGCACTTTTAGGGACTTGGTAATTTCAGGAACCATGGAAATTCTGGAACCCACACAAGCAGTAATCTCCAGAACCATTGGAAAGCAGGGACATTATGTATAGGTTCTGGTGGTTGTGCAATTTACTACTTGTACAGGCTCTGGCATTCTGGCAGTTCCAGAAATTATCAAATCATGATTGGAAGTAAAATTTTATAATTACCAGTGACCGTCTCTAATGATCGGATAATGACCTCTGATCAAACACCGTAATACCCAGGTAACATAGAAACATAGAATTTGATGGCAGATAAGGACCGCTTGGCCCACCTAATTTGCCCATTTACCTACCTACAGGATAAGCTGCAGATCCTAATTAACCAGCAGCCTATTTCTTCCTACCCCCCACCAGAATTGCCTTATGTCTGTCCATGCATTCTTGAATTCTTCCACACTTTTAGACCCCACAACCTCCTCAGGAAGGCTGTTCCATGTGTCCACCACCCTCTCTGTGAAAAAATACTTCCTCATATTACCCCTGAGCCGTCCCCCCTCTATCTTCAAATCGTGTCTCCTTGTTCTTGCACATCTCTTTTTCTGAAAGATCCTACCCTCTTGGACTTTGTTGATTCCACTGAGGTACTCAAAATGTTCTATCATGTCCCCCCTCTCCCTCTTTTCCTTAAGGGTATACATATTAAGCTCCTTTAGTCTCTCCTCGTATGGCTTCTCTTGCAGACCCTCCACTGCCTGCACAAATCAGTAATCACCAGATATGGTGTCATACCTGGTGATTACTGCCTTTTTACACTTCAGAATAGGAAAGGCTGCTCTTCCTGCCAGACACTGAGTGCTGCCACCTTTTCAGTACTACTCTTGGACTTGCTATCTTCATTGGAAATAAAAAACTCTCTTCCACCAATTTAGAAGTGCTGGCAGCAGCAGGTGAGAGTGTTTCACTTTCGTTTTCAGCCCAGCTCCTGGGGCTGATCTGTGCAGGCGGGGCACTTTCCTGTACCTCTTCCGTGCTGACTCCTTGCTGCACTAATGACAAAAAATAAAACTTAAATGACTGTGTGTCTGTGGAGTCATAAACCTTGGATGAGTAAAAAAAATAACACACAGCAGCCTATGCATTATTCTCTATATATCATTTTAAAGTGGACCCCTGGGAGCACCGGAATGCTGAAACCCACTAAAATGGTAAAAACTGGAAAGCAGGAACCCTTGCAGACATTGTGTGTATTCCAGTGGCTCCAGATTTTGCTTTTTGCACATGTTCTGGCATTGTGGCTGTTCTGGAAACCACTAATCCCATTTTTGCACTTTATTTAGCCAGTTTTATGCCTTTAGGGATACATTTTACACAGAAGCAGTCCTTTCCTATTTTGCTCCTGGAACTGAGTCAGACTTTAATTTCACACCTGGAGCTAAGTCCCCCCCCCAATATCAACCACTGCCACTGACAAATGGCACTTTTACACTACCAGTTCTATAAAGGAATGACCGTTACAGAAACAGTTTACCGTTACCTCCATTGGTGTGTAAAATGCATTTGTTCTGATTCCACAGTGAACGCTTGCCCGAACCACATTCCCTAGTTGGCGTGGTTTGTCCCGCTTTGTTCCATTGCCTCCTGCTGTGTGTAATGGCCATTCCAGTAATAGTGTGTCCTATTCTCTTGCCCTCGTGTGATGAGTGTTTAGTGACACAAATAGCAGATGTGCTGTACTCAAGCTCATGAATGAAACTGTTTTTGAAATGTACCAAATAATCTTTTTTGTGAACAAACTGGCAGTAGATTGGGCAGAAAACCTCGGTTGGGTGGTTGAAATGTGCCCCATAAACAGGAAGCTGTTACCACAACATAACCACAAAAAGTAAGCACGCCCTCCCCTCAAGCACCCGGTGAACTCTTGGACTAGTGGGGAAGCAGGAATTAAATGATAGAAAATGGAGGAGGGGTTTGCCAAAATAGTGCTGTGCGTGTAAAGTCAAGACACAATGGAACAGACTACAACAGCGCCACACAGGCAATGATCATTTCGGTAAAGAAACCTGTGTGTAAAAGCACCTTAACTGAGAAAGCAGCTGAAGGGGCCAGTGAGGAAAGGATGAAATAGTAAGGATGCCTGGTGCAGCTCTGCAGGCAAAAACAAGTAGAGCACCGAGGAAGACTCAAACGCCTAATAATAACCCATGCCTCCAGTTGTTTTTTTTATACTTTTTATTCACAGCAATTATTTCAATACATAAAAATACTGGTAGTGTACACACATGATATCTATGCTGTAGAAAATAAATAGAAAAAACTTTCAATGAGACAAGAATTCTTATAAGCAATTAATTACAGCATAGTCTAAGTGCGAAAGAAAAAAACAAACAAAGTTGAGAGCAAGAGTTCAGATAGATAATTAAACATCTTCCTGGGTGCGCCTATCCTGAATAACAGGTCCTTACAAGCTCCCACTACTCCCCACTCTCCCCCTCCTAACAGATCCTACAAGCTCTCACTACTACCCTCTCTCCCCTTCCTGTCAGGCCCTTTCATGCTCCCACTACCCGTCCTCTCAACCCCTACCTACTGCTTATCTGCTTATCTCCCCTGACCCCGCTGCTGTTAGCTACTGCTGTTTCCCCCCCTTATCCACTTAGTCTGCTACATACTTCCCCTAATGGCAGTACTGACTCCAATGAGCAACCCTCCTCTGTCCCCACTAGGAACCGACAAGGCTTTGCAGCTGCTACCTGGGAGTACCCATAGCTTGCACATAGTGTGACATTGCACTTTAATCACCTCTGTTGGTCTAGGACTATCTCCCCCATGTTTTCTGCACCTAGGCACTGGCCTAAGCTATGTTATTGTCTATCCTAATCATACTAATTGCAATATTAAATATGGAATATGTATTACGTACTCTGATTGTTGTGGCAATGTCTATCTTCATCCCATTAATTGTTCTATGCAATATTTAATATATAATATGTAATCTAATTACTATGTAACTGACAATGACTTTCAGCGGCTACTGTTTTCCCTCCAATCCTTGTACCTTGTTTGTTCCCCCACCCCTTGTTTGATGAGGATCCTTTGTAAATGAGCTTTTAGCTCAAAGGTTTGTAATTCCAATACCTTCAATAAATAAATAAAACATAACACAGCATTCTTATTTGTGAATATGGCTAGCTGCCAAATACTATTAATAAAAAGTTGGTTTTGAGGTACACAATGTAGCCAAGTGCTGCATCCAAATGTATTCAATCACCTGGGAGTGAGTTATCATGGCACAATTCACAAACCATGGAGTGTGTGTTACTTTGTTTTTAAAATGGCACTAGAAATAGAAATTAAAAGAGACACAGCATTTTAAAGTTGAAAATGAAACTGTTTTACTTGGTGCAAGTGTTAGGTGCAAGGTTTTAAATAATGTAATGAGGTTAGCTACTGAAAGAAGTACCAAATTGTGGGTTGTTGAGACATAAACACACTCTTTTTGGGCACCAAAAGTCATTAACATTACAATTTTTTCTACACATTTTTATACATTAAAACAGAATCCAGGCAGATTTTGATACTTGATGAGAAACAGGGAAACAAGAACTTTATACTGAACTGGAAGATCTGGTTTTGTAGTTGTAAATTGTCAAGTTAAACTGGATAATATCTGGAAGAATCAAAGAGTCTTGTTTGATTCACTGCCTGGATAAAGAGCAGTGATGATCAAGAAGGAAATAATAAAGCCAAGTTTAACTAGGAACTGGACAAATCTGGAGATACTATTTGTGTTTTCTCCAGCAAACAACCCCAAATTATATGTTTAGGGCACTAGTGAATGCAATCAGGCTGAGAAATTCCTCTCAAGAAGGTTCTGTTGTATTTCCTCCTCATTCTTATGACAACTTCCTTGGGCTGGGGGATTGGTGACCAGGCATCACGTGTAGATTGCAAAGTTAGGTTTCCTGCTCTGGGACCAGCAGATGCATATGCATTGCAGAAATAAGGCGGCTTGGCTAGCAAGGAGGGAGGCTATAGGTTGTGTGGCATTTTAGCACTCTTGCACACTATCCAGTGTCACTGGCTGCAAAGGTAGCTGCTCACTAGCTCTGCAGTAAGAGGATAAAGGGACACTGCTGCCCCTTTTTGTATCATATTATTTCAAGTTGAAAACATACCTCTCAACCTTTCAGCATTAAAAATCGTAGCACTGGCCTTCAAAAATCATAGCAAAGGGCCAGAATGTGTAGCACTTTCTTATTTTAAACAATATTATATCTACAGATAGTGGGCCTCATATACTTAGTGATAAGGAATGTTTCTATCAACTTAGTTCAATAATTTAATAGTTTGTGTGTCCAGAAATGGCTCCAACATTATGAGGAACATCAGTAAACTTGTGAGGAGCAAGGATAAACTTGAGTGTGAAAACCATAGCGTTATGCGGAATTCATAGCGATTGAGAGGTATGGTTGAAAACCCACATTTTATGATTACTTGACCTCCTCTAAAATTCATTCATGCTGCTGATTGTTGTATCTGCTTTTTTTCTTGGTAAAACTGAAATGCATGCTAATGGTTCAGTTATACCAGACCTTGTTTTATTTCCAATCCTTGGTCTACTCTTATTGCACACTTTCTAACTATTAGGAACACCCCAAACAATGCAGCCACTCATGATCAAATAGTCTTCTCTCCTCCAACCATATCTTGAGTGTGTAGGCTATTTGGAGGCAGTTTCAAGTCCAGACAAGATGCAGCAGGAGTTGATCGAGGACTGCAAACAAACACATTTTAGTGTGGTAACACCAGTATGGTGGGCAGTCTGTTCCTCACTTTTAAAAAGAAAAAAGGAATCAGACTCAAACTACCAGCTACATCAGAAGATGCTACAGAATGTGAGCAGTCATAGATACGAACGTATGAATGTTGCAGGCAGAAGAAGGCCCAGTGGTCTATCAAGTCTGCTCATGTTGCAGAATCCTTAGCGGCAACTAAGGGCTCCACCCCCTTCCCTACTGCTACCTCCTCCAAAAATGGTAAGATTTTTTTTAAACTAATAACTTTTGGGGGCCTAAGGGGGTCGACAGTGTCCATTTAAGATACACATGTGATAACTCGATGGTCAAGGTGGGGAGAAGGGGAAGAAAACAACTTAGGGGACTGGCTGGTTATCCCAAAATGATGGTGCAACATTTATGTACATCATAAGTGAGAAGACTGGAGGACCAGCAACATGTTTTCAGGACTGTGTTGCAAAACTCACATAATGTTGCAATCCAAAAGCTGCATTCCCATTGGCTGACTAGCAGACATCATTGCACTGATAAATGATCCTCAGTTGAAACAGAATGTCTGGTGTGTACCTTTCCAATTTTTAAAAAATAATAATAAAAAAAAAAATCACATAACATAACATAACATAACATAACATAACATAACATAACATAACATAACATAACATACTAGACACCAGTAGAGTAGGTTTATTGATCTATCAAGTCTGCTTGTGCTTCAGAACCCTGATTGGGTACCGTAGTCCTCTATCTGTCTCCTTCCACTGTTACTCCATGCCCCAGTCCTGCCCCCCCCAGGCAAACCAGCCTCTGCTTCACCCCTTGCCTATACCTGTCCCACCCTCTCCTGAATCCCTCCACCGTAGCTGACTGTGCCAGCTCCCTGGGCAGTGCATTCCACGGTTCCACCACTCTCTTGGTGAAGTACCTCCTCCTACTTTCCACCCTAATCCTACCACCCTCAATCTTCCAACTGTGTCCTCTGGCGATTCCACCCAACTTCAGTTGAAAGATCCTATCTCAGCTTACCTTATTTACTCCCCTGAGGTACTTGAAGACCTCAATCATGTCCCCCCAGTCCCTTCTCTCCTCCAGCGAGAACACTATTTGCACTATTCAATTTTGTATTTAAATTTTTTTCTGCCCCCAGCAGGGACTGCGGTACCGTCTGCCTTATTGGACCTGCTGCCACTCCAGCACTGATGCTCCCTTATTACTTGTTGATCAAGCTCTCTGCCTACATGTACCCCTATGTAGCCCTGTGGATCATCCCCAGTTGCAGGATATTTTCATGACTGTCACAGGATCCTATACGTTGGGATGGAAAAGGGAGACAAGAGGCTGTTGGTGTATACATGGCTCTTCAGGCATCATCTGCATGCCCTCTACTATATTTTGTCCTTTTATAGGTTCACATTGCTGCAAGCCCCAGGTGCACCAATGATATGGGGCACCAGGCTTGTGGCACACTAATGGGATTTTATATCCCGTGTGGCAACTGCTGAAAGTTAGACTAACTTTTTGTAGTCCACCTTGCTGTAATCCCTGGGGCCCTTTTTACTGTGCTTACACCAAATATTTGGTACAAGCTTCCATAAATTGGTAAATCAGATACAATTGCAGCAAACTTGTTTGGCACAATGCCAGAAACAAAGTATGGTGGCACAGGACTTGACGCAAGCTCTGTGTCACTCATTGAAAATCCATCCCAAAGCACCAGCAGCTAGCAGTTATTTTTTTAATTTTACATTTTTTACCTTGCTTTCTTTCCCCTTGGCTCCTGGTTGGCACCTACTATGTCCGGGCATCCCCTTCATCCTCTGTCCGCTGTCCGTCTGCGCCCATCTCCTATTTGGGCCACCACCCTGCAATCCCTATGGCTTGCCCCCCCATGGCAGGGTGGCGGGGAGCCCCCAACTCCCCACCAGGACCGGATCCAGTACGGGTGGCACCCTCAGAGATGGGGCATTAGGTGGACGCCATCAAGCCACATGACCATGGCTGCCATTTTGTCCACTTTTCCCAGTGGTGGAGCATGCAATGCCAACAATGAGTGTGCAACACATGCATCCACATGCAGCATGCCTGCTGGCTGCTTTGCGTTTGCGCCCCACTGTATTGGCCTGGCATGCCAAAACCTAGCCTCCACTAGGTGTGAGGTAAATGCCGGCCGCTGATCCTCAGCCTCCCTGGGAGAGGAGAGCAGTCCTCCATACACTCGATCCTATCCCACACCAGCTGGCTCCTGATGATCCGCTCACACTGAGAACACGTGTCGCCGGCATGGTAGGAGGAAAGGCGTTGCTGCCTCAGCCCTCCATGCCACCAGGCTGGCCGTAGCTAGTCGTTTCTTTGATTTTAAATTATAAATCAATAAGCATCTTTCAGCCAATCCCAGCAAAAGCTTTCCCTACTTCTTATCCTTGATACAGTTGTGTTTGCATGCTGAGTACTCTGGCATGCTCGCTTCCACTACTTAGAAGCTCCCATTTACTCTCTGTGCACTGGCTGCTTTCCACTGTCCCAGCCTGTGTGTCCAACACACAAATAACAGGTTTGGAGGGGAGGAGTATTATTTCATGTGCTTTTTTCTGTTCTCTGTACCACTCACCTCAATATATTTATATATACATATATATATATATATATATAAAATACAAATCACACATGCCCCCAATGCAAAGCATCATGAGGCTGCATATGCAAATCACCACAGAATGTTATGTGTGATTTGCACATGCAGCCCATGATGCTTGCATGGGGCATGTGTGATTCTGTATTTTCTTGAACCTGGCTTCCCAGCCAAATGCCCTTTGGGGTAACCTTTCCTCAGTGTTTAGCACAGAGGTTCTTTTGTCTTATATATATATATATATATATATATATATATATATATATATTCTTCTTATAGCACTGTTTGGTGACAAGCCAGTAAACACACCAACCTTAGTTGCTCTGTGCATTTAGACACTACCAATATTTACTTGAGCCCAGGAAGAAACCCACTGATTTTAAAAACCTTTCTTGTGAATGTGTCAATTTGGCATTGATTTATAATATGTTTATAGGGCTATTGTGGGGGGTGTTTCTTATTAAATAAGAAAATTAACTCTTGCTGTCTGGGGCTGACACTAATGGTCCTGTCGCACATACAGCTTGAGATAATGTTCTTATTCAATAAGAAGCACCCTGCATTAGCCCAATCAACATGTAGTATAAATTGAATACTGATTTCAATGAATCATCGTGCAGAGGCACTGTACCTCTTCTTCTGTGTACAGTATGCTCTCATGCTGGAACCTTAGGAAGGAGGGCCAGGTAGAGTGTGGGGGTGGGGTGGCTCAGTGAAAAAGAAAAGACTCTAAACTTATTAGAAATCACTCAAGCTAAACTTCAGTGATTTATAATAAGATAATAGAGCCTCTGAGGGATGTCTCTTATGGTATGAGACTTCTCTTGTGAGGTTTGAGCAGACAGAACCGCTCAGCTCACTCTGTGGTCCTCTCATCCAAACCTAATGCGTGGAGTCTCTTATACCATTAGAGTCATCCTTCGGAGGCCCTATTAACTTACAACATTGGGAAGCTTCCAGTTTTTAAAGGGACCACTACTGTTGCTTCATTTGTCAGCCTAGGAGCAGCTAATCAATAACTACTCTCAGTTTTGCCATGTACCCTCCATTCCCCTAGTGGATCCAAACTCATTGAAAAAGAGGCACTATATTTAAGCAATAAGGTATAAGCAGATGTTAGATTAACAGTCTGTTGATCACCTCCTTGGAGTGTAATATGGCACGAGGCACAGCCGAATGCCATATTGCCACAAGCGGGTGATTAACTGACTGTTAATCTAACCTCTGCTCATACCTTATTGCTATTATTACAAGGTCATTTTTTGTACATTAGTTTGGAGTTCTCTGTAAATACTTATTTTACCAGTTCATTTTATTTTTACATGAAATAGTCCTTCCACATTATTTTGAATTGTTCATGGCTTGTCAGTAGTTTCCATGGTGACAACAGCTCAACACTATGTGGTTTATAAGCTCGCCCTAATATCAAGCGCTTTACAGTGATTGCTTATGTTATGACGAATGGGCGAAGTCTGAAATCATCATTGTGTAGGATTGGTTTTGAAAGAGCATTGTAAACTGTGGCAAGATATGCCATTAGTTTGTGCAGAAAAAACTTAGAAATGCTTTTTTTAACATTTTTTGTCCTGGGAAATTTGGTGTGTCTTCATGCACAGTAGGCTTTCTTACATGATGCGTCTGACATGTGGCTGTTGTCAAATTCATTAATTTTACACTAGTTCAGCATTTTATGTGGGAAGCTGATATCTCTCCATATTGGTGTGCAGAGTTACTGAATGAAGTCATGCTTACTTTTATGACTCTGTATAATAATGTGATTTAGAGCTAGTCTGACCCCCTCCTTTCCCGCCACTGTCTTGGCAACTGGTGTGGGTGGTAACGATTATCAGTAGCATTTCTGACAAGTGAAATGTATACAAAAACAGACTTGTACTGATACAGCTGTTGTTACTGTAGCCAGAAAGTGAGTTCAGTGCAGATGAAGTCTCATTCATTTAATTTGTTTGACGCAGCACCACCATTCATAAGCGCAGCTTAGCAACTGTTGCTAGGTGGACCGTGACATTAGAATTCTGTTTTGCGGGAATTGCAGGAGGTGGGGGGGTGGAGACAGATCAGAGGTGTCCTAATTTGTTTTTCAACAAGTTCTTTTTTTTTTATGTTTGCTTGTGCGCATGCGCAAGAAACATGATGCGGCAGCTTGCTACAGAAGCAGGTTGTGGAGGTGCGGCATTGTTGTGGCCAATGCTGCCACTGCATTTTGGGGCTTGTGTGTTGGGCACTAATAAAGGAGTATGCTGCCCATGACACTAATTTTAAAGCATGCCACCACCTTGAAAGAAAATAGCCACACCAGTCCAGGAGCGCCTCGTCATAGCAGCAGCAGCCTGTTGTTTTGACAGAAGCTGAGGCTGCGATGGTGGAGTGGCCCTGATTGATGCAGCACAGTGTTGCTCTTCTGGTGGTGGGGGCCCTCCCTCGACATAATGCCCCCATTTGTTTGTGTGCCAAGGGGTGCCCAATCCCTCGGCATCACGCACCACCCCAACAGTCTTTCTTTGCCCGTGGGCTCAATCCCCATCGGCTTCAGTTCCCCTTCCCAGTTCAATTTGCCAATGGGAGCCCCTTCCCATCAGCATAATGTCCCCCAACTTGTAGTGTGCTGAGGGGGTGCCCAATCCCTTGGCTCTTGCCCCCACTCAGTATGTACCGACGGGGTTCTCAATCCCCGTCGGCTACAGCCCCAAAACACTCAGGTGGCATGCTGGGAGCCCACCCCAGTGTGCCAAATGTCTCTGTAAAAAGGAAAAACCTTCCCACGATGTGTTTCTTTTTTTTTAAACCTGTAAAACAAGAAAACTGTCCTTCAAGGTCTCTCCTGCCCCTTCCCACAACCCGTGCCCACCCTATGTGCACCCCACCTTCCCACACCCCCCTCACCCCATAGTTACCTCTGGAGCTCAGCACGACAATCTTCGGTGGACCAGGAACATGTCTGCACTCTTCAAAGCCGACCGCGAACTGAAGAAATGCTGGTAAGATGTATAATGGCATACATTGGGTTTTTTCAACTTTGTGCACATCTTGGGCATTTGGGGGAATTTTGGCACCAAATTTTCAACATGGGGTTATTGGGACCCCTCCTCTTATGAATTCAGTCACTGTCATGGCGTTATTTGGTCCCGAAAGGTAATTTCTCAGTCACTGCACAGAATCACCTTTCAGGACAGAGTAACAAAGCAACAGTGCCACTGTTCATGAGATGGGCTCTCAAAAAGCCTATGTTGCAAATTTGGTGAAAAAAATCCAAAAAATGACTGTTTTACGAGCATGTGTTGCGCAGTTTCCACGTACACTCGTAACTCCGCGAATCTGTAATATTTTCACTTCAGATTTTCAACATTGACATTTTTTCACACCTCCTTATGAAGAGTGCAGCTGTCATTTTACACATCCTGGCCAAAATGTGTTTTTGCACTTCCGGTACAGAATAGCACTGTTGTTGTGGGAAATCAGTTTTCCGGATAGATTGAGCAAATGACAGTGACACTGTTCATGAGCAGAGGTCCTAAAATGCCTATGTTGAAAATTTGGTAATGAAAGTCCATAAAATAACTGTGTTACAAGTGTATGTTGCTCAATTTCCACTCACCCTTATGACTTTGCAAATTTGTAATATTTTCACACCAGATTTTCAACACTGGCATTTTTCAGACCTCCTTGTGAACAGTACAGCTGTCATTTTTCACATCCTGGCCAAAATGTGTTTTCACACTTCCGGCGCAGAATAGCGCAGTCGCTGTGGGAAATCAGTGTTTGGGACAGATTAAGATCAAGTGAGTGAGAGAGGTGGTGTGAGCAAGCTCAACTGAGCTCTGTCAGGACTGCTGTAGATTTCTTTATGGGCAGAAAAAGGTTCCAACGCAGCCAGGAGCTGAGTACAAAAGGTCAGCCTGCAGCGCCAGGAGAAACAGAATGAGTGAGTGGGGGGGGAGTGAGTGAGCTCAACGGAGCTCTGTTGGGACTGCTGCGGATTTCTTTGTGGGCAGAAAAAGGCACCACCACAGACAGGAGCCCAGTACAAAAGGGCAGCCTGCAGCACTGGGAGAAATAGAATGAGCGAATGAGAGAGGGGGAAGTGAGCGAGCTCAACGGAGCTGTGCCGGAACTTTAGAGTTGCCTAGCCTCCTACCCAGGGTCCTCTGTGGTCCTATATTACAACTGGGTCTCTGGGGTGGAGACAAAGCAATGATTAGATACTTTTAGGATTGCTGTAATAACACAGATTTATTTATTTATTTATTTATTAAATTTTGATGACCGGGTTGGCCCACTGGGCCCACGAAGGTCCCTTTTTCAGGGGCGACCCGGGGAACAGAAGCAATACAATACATACAGTCAGGTGATCCAGAAGCAATACAATACATACAGTCAGGTGATACAGGGTTATGAGAAGTAGACAAGATAATGAGGATAACAGTACAGGCAATTATTCAAATCGTAGACCATAAGTGCAACACTTGAACGATTTAAGGATTTAAGGCATGATTTAATGCAGGTTAAGGTGAGAAGAGAGGGGGGAATGGGTGTTGTGATTAGGATCGGGGGTGATTATCCTATACCCTCACAGTGGCATGAGCTTGTCTTGAGCAAATGGAACTTAAGCCTAGTGCGAAAGATTGGTAGCGAGGGGGCTTCCTGTACTAGAGGTGGGAGAGTGTTCCACAGTTTAGGGGCTGTGAGAGCAAAGGAATTGCCTCCCTTGTGAGTCTTGTTTCTGGGGATTGCCAGTAGGGACCGACCTGAGGTCCTGAGCATTCGAGGGTTAGGCTTAGCCATGATTATTCCTGTTAGGCTTGGTGGGGCCGCCGGGCTCTGCAATTTGTATGCATGGCAGAGCAGGGGATACTGTAGACGAGCCTCGAAAGAAGGCCATTGCAGCTGGGCTAGTGAGATGCAGGGGTGGCTTCTTGGTTGACACATTGTCGCAAACCTCACGACCTTGTTGTACAGGACCTGAAGCCTGCTAACCTCATTCTTTGCCATGCCCTGGATTACCAGGGCAGCATAGGTTAATGTGGGTAGGAGGACACAGGAGGCGATTGCTTATCTAGCCTCTGGGATAAGTTGTTTTTTTAGCCTGTACATGTGCCAAGTTTGACGTGGCTAGATTTTGTTACCTGATCAACGTGGGGCTTAAAGGTTAGACCCTGGTCAATAGTTAGCCCTAGGTATTTTATGTCGTCAACTACGTCTATTCGTTTATCCCCAACGGTAGTAAGTTTTAGGGAATTGGTCCTATCTTGGCCAAGGGATCTAGGACCAAACAGCATGGCTTTTGTTTTTGTTGCATTGAGGATCATTCTGTTTGATGTGAACCAGGCCTCGAGTGTGTTTAGGTCCCCTTGTAGGAGAGGGCCCAGATCATGTGGTGTGGACCTGGCTCGGAAGATGACAGTACCGTCTGCATATTGAACTACTGAGCTATCCCCACAGTCCCGGTTTAGGTCATTTGTGAAGAGAGAGAACAGGAGGGGGCCAAGAATTGAGCCCTGAGGCACACCCTCCTTGATGGGTAAAGGGGCGGAAAGCTCTCCCTTCCAAATGACCCTCTGGGAGCGGCCTGAGAGGTAGCTCCTGAACCAGTTTAGGGCCTGGGCATCAAGCCCAATGTCTTGAAGCTTAGTAAGAAGAAGGTTGTGGTCCACAAGGTCAAATACCTTGGACAGGTCTGTGAAGATAGCACCCGTCACCATGCCCTCATCCATTGCCCTGAATAGGTCCACTGTGAGTTTCATGAGTGCCGTGTCTGTTCCATGGTTTGCCTGAAAGCCATGCTGTGAAGGAGCTAAGATTTGGTGGAGCTCCAGGTAGTCTCTCAGTTGCCCATAAACTAGTCTTTCTTGCAGTTTGGCCAGGGTACACAGCAGGGAGATGGTCCTGTAATTGCCAATTTGTTCACGAGAGCCACCCTTGTAAATGGGGACCACGTTGGCAGCCTTCCACTGGTATGGAATGTACCCTTCAAGTAGAGACCTGTTGATGATCCAGGTCAGAGGTTTGGCCAGGGACAGTGCACCTTCCTGGAGTAGCCTTGGGCTGATTCCATCTGGGCCACCAGAGCCTTTGTGTTTGAGGGCTATCAGAAGTTTACGGACCTCACTCACTTTGACCATTCTCAGGTGAAATTGGGGTCTGTTCAGACAGGGGGATTCATCAAAGATCTGTACAGGCATGGGTGTTGGTAGCCCTACCTTGTATGCATCAAGGTTGGTGAAGTGGTGGTTGATTGCTGAAGCTATAAGCTGGCAATCACTGACACACTGTCCTTGTACCTCAATTTGACCTTGTGCCTCCTTGGAGTTGCCCTTAAGCAGTTTGTTGATTTGTGCCCAGAAAAGCTCAGGGTTCCCCAGTGTGGACCGTTGGAGGTGGGTTTCATACTCCTTTTTGGCAAGTTTGATGTCTAGCTTACATTTATTTCTTAGGGTTTTGTAAGTAACCAGGTCTGCAGGAAGGTGGGAGAGCTGGAATTTCTTCAAAGCCTTGTCCCTTCTTTTCATCTGAGATTTCACAGAGTGGGAGATCCATTTATGGCAGCCTCCTTTTGTACGAAGTTTTTTGAAAGGGGCAACTAGAGATGCCGCATTGAGGAGTGAATTTTGGAAGTAGGCAAGGGCCTCGTCCAATGTCAGGAGGAGCCTAATCGGGCTCCAGTCCAGGCTACTTAGGTAGTCATTAAATTTTGCTGGCATGAAATTGGAGAAGTCACATATTGTGAGTATCCTGGGGGGAATCTTTGGTGCTCTGTTTTTCCAAATACAGAATATTGGGGAGCGATCACTAATGGTGTCAGCCAATATACCTGCTTTCTGTATGTTGAGGGAGTTAGATACCAGAGCCCAGTCAAGAGGAGTATGGTTCCCCGTTTTGTAATTAAGCCTGGTAGGTAAAGAGATGACCTGTTCCAGGTTTGCATCTTAGATTGCACCCTTGAGGACCTTGTTGGGGCCAGTGGCCCAGTTCAGGTTGAAATCTCCCATTATTAGGAGTTCATTGGTTAATTCACTGCCAACCAATTTGGTGATGCCCTCAAGAGCAAGTTGGGCATTCTTAGGAGGGTTATAGAAACAGCCGATGGTGAGATGCTTAGCATTACCAAGGGTTAGACGGATGAAGATAGACGCCCCGTCCTGGCAGCTACCAAGGCAGAGTTTTAGTAGGCTCACATTTAGAGTGTCTTTCGTATAGATTAGGACCCCTCTCCCTCTCTTTCCTGCCCTGTCCTGTCTGAAGGTATTGTACCCAAGGATCATGATCTCGTGGTCATGAATATGGGCCTTGAGCCAGGTCTCTGAGATTGCAAGGATGTCTGGCTTGTAGAGGTTAAGCCAGGCTTGGATCTCGTGGATTTTAGGTCTAAGGCTGCATACATTCACGTGTACTATTCTTAAGCCTTTTAATGATGCTCAGTGAGGATCCTGGGGGGTAGATACAAGGAAATTGTCTAGAGGGGGCGCTGGGTTAAGCTGAACGTCTCCTCCATGGAGCAGAAGCAGAGCAAGTAGTCGAGCTAACACTTGCCTAATTGAAGGTTTTGAGAGGCTGTGGAGCCTTCTGCGTGCATCACGGATCACCACGTCATAGGGGCCTCGCTTTACCAACTGTTGTTCTGTTTATTTCTCTAACTGAGCTAAGTACTGAGCTATACTGTTAGGATTGCTGAAATAATACATATTTATTTGTTCTGTTTATATCTCTAACTGAGCTGAGTAATACTTGGAGTGCAATAGGATTTCTAACTGGGCTAAGTGAAACTATATGAGAGTTGAGAACAAAAAAGTATGGTAGCTGAGGGGTGAAAAATGGACAAGGAGGCTTTAGGATTACTGCAGTAATACAGTATCTAATGGATGAGATTTGAGACTGAATTAACCCGGTCAGCAAGGGGGCAGTAGGGGGACTATTGTGTGTGTGGGGGGAGGACAGGAATTTGAGTAAATAGGGGCCTAACAGTTGTAGTAGGGAACAGAACCTGGGAGTAAGATGGGGCCAAAATGGTGCAGGTGCCACATGACAATTGGGCGGGCATCTTTGGAAGAGTGGTGGGGTATACAGGGTGTGGGTCCGCCATGATCCTGGACCGGGCTTGGAGGATGGGGGGGGGCCGTGTATGGTCTGTAGATGACTGGCTAGTTTGAGGGAGGAACTGTGGAGGTTAGGGAGGAGTCTAAGTGGCAGGCCAGATGAGTATGGTTGGCATCCTGGCTGGGGGAGGGGAATAGGGGATGGCAATGGGGGATGGAGGAAGAACTACTGGGGACTGAAACCAACCCCAGTATCAGAGGCTCTAGCAGAAAAGAGAGGGAAGGGTGCCGAGGTGAGGGGGCCTCCTAATGGGAGAGTCCAAGAGGAGTACCAGGGGAGAGAGCAGATGGCTGCAGGTAGGGAGGGACTGGGGTGGCAATGGAGGGGAACAAGTAGGAGGGGGAACCGAGAGGAGAGAGATGGAGGAGGGTATTGACTAAGAATAGATTCAAGCCTCTGCTATGGGAGAGAGAGGGATCAGGAACATTCTGAAGGGGGGGAGGACAAGCGGGGCATGAGAGTGATGGCAACAGGTAGGGGAAGAGATAGTGAGGACGAAAGGGTATAGGTGGGCTAGTAAGGAAGGAGGGGTGGTGACTGGAGGAGAGAAGGCTATGGGATGGGAGAAGGATGGGAGGGGCATCATTATCGGGGTAGAAGGGAATGGGGGCTCTAAATCGACAACAGCGGGGATAGGAGAGGGGTTGGAAATCAGCAGGGGAGAAGGGGAGGTCGACATGGGAAGCCCAGTAGGAAGTAGTCAGGCTGGGAAGGGGTTCAAGGGAGATGGGAGGAATAAGGCAGAGAAAGGGTGGGCGAAAGTAGGGGTACAGATACAGAGTCACAGAGGTGTAACGCTTGGAGTGAGGGGCAGGGAAAGAACAAATACTGGGGTGGTGGAAGGGGCATTAGAAGGAAAAGGGAGAAGGGACGGGGGTACTCATTCTGGGAGATTCTATACTGAAAGGGGTGAGATGGGGCAGAAAGGGGAAAGGCACAGCCGGGTTGAAGTTATCCCCAGGTTGACTGCAGGAGGGGCAGGGCAGGCACTGGTCAAGGTGTAGCAAGGGGGAGGAAGAAACCTCAATTAGTATTGCATGTGGGTACAAATGATTTGGTGGAGGAGACTGTGGAAGAAGTGAGGGGGAGGTTCGAGTAGTTGGGCAGGCAGGCAGGCAGTGTGAGGGGGTTGGAGAGTCGGTGACATTCATGGAGGTACTCCCGGTACCATGTGCAAGCATGGGGAGGAAGGGGAGGATTGAGGAGTTCAACAAGTGGCTGAGGGATTGGTGCCACACCAAAAATTATGTGTTAGTAACTAACTGGGGTAGGGTCTGGGGGAATAATGACTTGTACTCGGGGGACAGGGTACACTTGAGCAGGACGGGGAAGGGGAGTATTAAAGGCAGGATTAGAGGGGTATATCTCTACTCCGGTGGGGGGGGGGTGGCCAAAAGACTGAGGTTGGTAGAAAGGTCCGGACAAGGGAGCCTAATGAGCTCACCCCCCTAGATATAGGTAAAGGCTAAGGCGTAGTAACCCTGGGAGGGGGCGGGCAGAGTGGTCTGAGTGTAAGACAGAAGGCACCACCACCCAGTAAGAATAAGAAGGAGAAAGGGTGTGGACTACCGGGAGGAGGGACACAGGCCAAGGAAGAGAAGAGTGAGGAGAAGGAGGGGTACGGGTGGAAGGTGGTCTCTCTCAACGCAAGAAGCCTGGGGAACAAAACTGCAGAGCTTCAGGTGCTCTTTTCAGAGGGGAAAGTGGACATTGCTGCAGTGACAGAGACTTGGGCCACAAAGTACCATGATTGGGGCTTGGCAATCCCAGAATACAGGATATACAGGAGGGAATGGGGGGTTGGAAGGGGGATTGCATGCTATGTGAGGAAGGATTAAATGCATAAGGGCAAGGGAGAGGAGAGGACAGAGGCACTTTGGGTGCAGCTCCTGGACTCCAGGGCAGAAAGCTGAGGCTGGGGTGGTGTACAGACCACCAGCTCAATGGGGTACTGGATGGGGAGTTGGCAGAGCAGATGGGGGGGGGTGTAGAAGGGGGAGTATGGTGATAGTGGGGGAATTTAACATACCACAGGTTGACTGAAGCACCCCGGCCACTAGCAGTACCAGGGAGCAGGTGCTCCTTGATGCATTTCAGGACGACCTTCTGACACACTTGGTAAGTGGGCCTACAAGGCTTGGTAGCACTCTGGATCTAGTGCTGGTAAATGCGGAGGTGGTGAGGGAGGTAAGGATGGAGGACCCACTAGCAGGTAGTGGCAACCAATCAGTGTGGCTCATTGTTGCGCTGGGCAGGGAGACAGGAGGTACAGGCACTAAGGTGGTGGACTTTATTAAGGTGGACTTTGGGAGGATGGGAGCAATACTGCAAGGGAGACTCCAGGATATAAGGCTGGGGTGGATGCAGAACTAAAGTGGGGAGTCATAAAGACTGGGCTAACAGAGGCCACAGTAGCCTCCGAGTAGCCTGCACCAGGGCCAGGAGTAGGAAGAGCAGAGGCAAGAAACCATGCTGGCTGAACAAGGAAGTGCTGCAAGGGGTGAGGGCAAAGATGGCTGCATACCGGAAGTACAGGAGAACAGGGAAGGGAGAGGATAAGGAGGCTTTCAGGAGTTGGTCAAGGGAGGTTGCCAGGAGGGTGAAAAAAGCTAAGGCCTCCAGGCACTTAAGTTCTGCACAGGGCATAAAGGGAGGGGAAAAGGACTTTTTTAGGTATGTTAGGGAAAAGAGGAAGTGCAAGGAATATATTGTGAGGAAAAAGTGGGGAGAGGATTGGGTGGAAAAGGGGGAGGAGCAAGTGGAAAAACTAAATGAGTACTTCTGCTCCGTTTTCACTAAGGAGAAGGATGGCCCACTACCAGAATGGGCTGGGCGGTGGGGAAAGGGGGGAAGAGGTGACGGACAAAGTGATCACAGGAAGTAGGGTGCTAGAGGGCAGTAAGGGTGGACAAGGCACCAAGTCCCAATGGCATCCACTCCAGGGTGCTGAGGGAGATGGTGGAGCTGTTGGCTGAGCCACTGGCAGATCTGTTCAACATCTCCCTGGAAATGGGGTGTGTGCCCCAGGACTGGAGGGTGGCCCATGTGGTGCCCATACACAAGAGTGGGCCTAGGGAGGAGCCAGGAAATTATTGTCCGGTAAGTCTCACGTCCATAGTGGCTAAGCTTATGGAGGAGATACTGAAGGAGAGGCTGGTGGCATTCCTAGAGAGTAATGGCCTCCAAGATGGGCAGCAACATGGGTTCATCTCAGGGAGGTCTTGTCAAACCAACCTAATAGAGTATTGTGACTGGATGACAAGAGGGTTGGACAGGGGCCATGTGGTACATGTCCTGTACTTGGACTTCAGTAAGGCCTTTGATACAGTGCCTCATGGGAGACTGGGGGGAAGCTGACCACAGTGGAGGTGGGAAAAAAGCTGACTAAATGGATAGAGAACTGGTTACAGGGGAGGGTGCAGAGGGTGGTGGTAGGGGAGCTCTTGGCACCCAGAGCAGTGACAAGCGGGGTGCTGTAGGGATCAGTGCTGGGCCCGGTGCTAGTTGGGCTCTTTATCACCGATATAGCACACAGAGCGGGGAGCAGGACTAGTCTGTTCGCACATTATACCAAACTGGGGGAGGTGGTGGACGAAGAGGATGGATGGGAAAACCTGCAGGGAGATCTAACCAAACTAGAGACATGGTTGGTGGAGTGGCAGCTAGAATTCAATGCAAAGAAGTGTAAGGTGCACTTCAGGGCTAAGAACCAGAAGAGGGACTATTGGTTGGGGATCACAAAGGAGGAGGAGAAGGACCTAGGGGTGTTGGTAACTGGGAGCATGAACAACTCGGCCCAGTGCAGGAGAGCAGCAGCAAAGGCAAACAGGATGCTGGGGTGCATCAAAAGGGGGTTCTCATCCAGACACAGGGATGTGATCCTACCTCTCTACAGATCCTTGTCAGACTGCACTTAGAGTACTGTGTGCAATACTGGAGGCCATACCTGAGGAGAGATATAAAGTTACTGGAGGGGGTGCAAAGGAGGGCAACAAAAATGTTAAAGGGGATGGAAGGAAAGGAATATATAGTTAGGCTGAAGGAGCTGAACATGTACACACTGGAGGAGAGGAGGGATGGGGGATATGATTGAAGCGTTTAAATACCTGAGGGGGTAAATAAACCTAGCACTGAGGGGGTGTTTAAACTGAGGAGTGGAAGAGAGACGAGGGGGAATGGATTAAGGTTGGAAGGGGGACATTTCAAGAGGGAAATGAGGAGACACTACTTCTCTGAGAGGGTGGTGTCTAGTTGGAATGTGCTGCCAGAGGGGGTAGTAACATGTAGGACAGTCAATAGCTTTAAGGAGGAGTGGGATAAAGCAAGAGGAAGAGTCGGGGACAGGGGCTGGGACAAGCAGGGAAGGAAGTGAGGGGGAGGAGGCTGGGGCAGCTGCAATCTAGGGTGCTAGCTGCACACTCGGGCAGATTTACATAGACCGATTGGTGTGTTCTGCAGGCAGATTCGTATGTTCATATGTATGTTTGTATGTAAAATCACAGTGACTCTGTTCATGAGCAGAGGTCCTAAAATGCCTATGTTGAAAATTTGGTGACAAACGTCCATAAAATGACTGTTACAAGTGTGCATTGTGCAGTTTCCATGCACCCTTGTAACTTCACAAATTTGTAGTATTTTCACTCCAGATTTTCAACATTGGCATTTTTTCAGACCTCCTTATGAACAGTACAGCTGTCATTTTTCACATCCTGCCCGAAATATGCATTTACACATCTGGCGCAGAATACCGCGATTGTTGTGGGAAATCAATGTTCGGGACAGATTAAGAAAATCATAGTGACAGTGTTCATGAGCAGAGGTCACAAAATGCCTGTGTTGAAAATTTGGTGCAATAATTCCACTAAATGACTGTTATGTGTATGCATTGCACAGGTTCCATGTACGCTCAGACGTTTGAGCATTTTTAATATTTACACTATAGATTTTCAACATTGCCATCTCTTTACACCTCCCCATGAATGGTACAGCTGTCATTCTTCACATCCTGACCAATCTGTGTTTTCATACATCTGGCGCACAATGGCACGGTCGCTGTGGAAACTCAAATTTCGGGACACATTGACAAAATCACAGTGCCACTGTTCATGAGAAGAGGTCCCAAATGCTTTCATGAGGTGGGGGCCACAAAATGGCCATGTTAAAAATTTGTACTGCAAATATCAACAAATGCCCGGGGCGTTACGGTTTCTAACCATAACGTCCCACCCTGTACAGACTGACAGGCATCAGGGGTGTGCTTTTGGATTGCTGACTGTAATGCTCATGCCATTCCAACCCCCACTACCTTGCAGCCACTGACAGGCATCTAACTGTGCCTTGGACTCTTCATCCCCAGAGTTCACCCCATTCTATATTGCACCCATTTCAGCGTATATCCTTATGGAGAGGGGTGACTGTAAAAGCCGAACACCCCAAGGCACATCTCAACACTTGTCAGTGTCTGCAGGATAGGGTGAGGTGAAATGGCATGAATGTTATGGGTGACAACCCAAATGCATACCCCAATGCCTGTCCATCTCTGCAGGGTGGAGGTGGGGTTGGCGTGACGTTCAATTCTTCACTGTCAGTCCTACTCTGCATCTGTCTAACTCCTGCATTTCCAATGCTAATACCACCAAGCAAACATCTGGCATTGACAAATGCTTGTTTTTAAATGAGTTCTCATTTTTTGGGTGTTTGGGTGGGTATGGTTCAGTAAAAAAGTACTTGTTTTTCTAAGTGGCATTTTACATCAGAATACTGAACAGCACTGCTACAATTGACTAACAGACTTCAGGGAACAAAGGAAAAAATGCAGTGGAACACCATAGGATGGGGACCTGTGCCCTATACAACCACTTTTACTTGTATTTTTCTGCTGATGTAATTGTTTGCATTTGCTTATCATAGCTGAGACTGCTATTCTTAAATGGCTTGTATGTACAGACTGCAGTGCCGTGATTTCACTACGATGTGGGTCTGGGGGCAAGGTTTTGAATATGCACATTGCCAGGCTTGAAATACCCAGCATCTTCTTCTAACTCTATCTTTAGAAAAAAACAAAGCATTAATTACCGACCAATGTTTTTGACCTATCTACTTAAATAAGATTTGGGATTCTCTACTACAGTCTTGTGTTTTACAATAACAGTGGCTAATTATTCAGGTATGAACTGTGACAGCCATGTTTTTTTTTGTCTCTTGCCACTTACTGGCACTTGTTTATTGACACACGTTCAATCTAGGGGCACATGTGATCAGGCTGTACATGCCAGGTTAACATGGGTTAATGTAGCCCTGTTAGAATCATGGCAGCCAATCAGATTACTTTAAATTTCCCTGCCTTATAATAATATCCTCTATTGCTTTAAAGCAGCAGTACAATGAAAAAAGTTTTTCCAAAAAGCCTAATTTCTAGCTTAAATTAATAAAAATATCAGCACACTTGTTAAATTTTCTTTTCCAAGTGATTCCTATTCTTTTCACTACGTTTTTAACATTAACATTTTTCTGTTCTAACCCTATGACAGTTTTACAATGCTATTTCTAAGCCAAATTAATCAGTCATCTTTTTTACTTGGGAAAAAAAAATAATTTAAAGCATTCATAAAATACCAAATTCTGTTAGAACTGGACAATATTACTACCATCTGTTCAAACTGGAAAATGTGTGGAATATGTAAGAGATAACAACGGTCAGGGTAAAATGTTTTGCCCAACTTTTCTGCACTGCTGTTTAAAATGATATTCCAGTCTCAATGCACCTCTAAGGAATTTTTATTTTTTTAGGGTAAATAAAGAGAGGGCATTATTATAAGCCATGAATGAAGGGGCTAAGCAATACTGGGCAAGCAGAGGTGGAGTTGTCTTCCGAAATTTTGAGGTAGGCTACTAAATTTATTGATCTGGGCATCCTTCAGCCCAGAAAAGAAAAAACTAGGTTTATTCCATTATCCGTGCTTTACAAGATTCTGGCAGGTAGATGATCAAAACGGTAGACATTATGTATAACAAGCAGTCCTGTATTTGTCCATTTAGCAGTTGAACATGGATAGGAACAGGAGTGACAGTTCTTTGATCTCTCTATCTGTCAAAGCTTCAACTGCAATTATGAGCCAGAAGGGGCAACTGAGGGCACTGGAAGTTAACTGATGCCCCTGGGGTGGTGAAATGTAGCAATTAGTGACAAAAACCAGAACATCTCCACCACTGTCAGAAACGAGGGTCCCGCTTTGTACAGAACATGCCCCACAGGAAAAGAAACCAACATACTTTTTCAAAGAAAATCCTCTTCAAAGACAGGTAAATGCTGTTAATGTGCATTTTAAGTCTGCATTTTGATAGGTCAAAAGGGCTAATCGCTGACTTAACTTCTTGATGTTTATCTGTGTAACAAATATATCAGAGGCTGCCAGATCCAAGGCAAAGGCCAATAACAGCTGTTACAAGGCGGTGCTCCTCTTCAGTTTCTAATATCCCTGTTTTCATGTTTTATTATTGCTACTTAAAACTAGTGTGTGAGTGACAGAGCATGTAAATGCGGCACTTACAGTAGTTCATTTGCCTTCATATCAGTACTGAATACAGTTGTGCTGTCAATGCAGTGGCAGATTTAGGGGGAGGCAGAGGGTGCAGCCGTACCCTCCCCATTGTAACTTATTTGCTTGCCGCTGTTGCATTTCACTTTGTTGAAGAAATCTGATTATTGATTGTACAAAAGTGTATATTCAAAACTATGGATTACATTTGTATTTTCTGTCAAAAATGTACTGAAAAAGATAGTAGCAGACAATATAAAGGATTTAAAAAACATTAACAAAACTGTGTATCAAGTATGCACACCACCCCAGCACCCCCACTGTAAAATTCTGGATCAGACACCGGTCAGTAAGCTTCAGCTCACCTAACCCTGGCAAATGTCCCCGTAATGCCAGATAACTGCTTTTATTTATGTTTTTCCCTTTCCTGCTAGCTCGGAGCTCTATAAATGAACCTTGTTGTGCCTTGTCTGCAGAGGGCATTATACTGCTATAGGTGCTGCTTTCTGGAATTGATCATAAAAATGAAAAGCAAGCAATTTGAGACACAGTAGTGCATGTGGGATACAGTGTGTATTAAAGGTGCTAACTGGAACCACGTTCCTTTCTTTCCCAACATGCATAATCCATGAATATCCATGGTTTATGTGTGAATATTCATCATGGGTTATTTATGATAATAAATGCCATTGGACGCTCTAAATCCCACAACACATGGCACAGAGATGCTAACTGACAGCAGCCTGAACTGATATACTTTTAAAACCTGAAACCTGCTGACCCACACTGTTTAGTACACTAAAAATCAGTACAAGGGAAGGTGTAAACCCATTTGAATCCATCTCCACTTCTCAGTGGTTAGAGCCAATAACGTTAGCCGCTGTCATGTGTCTATCCAATTTTTCGTTGCATGGGGCTGTGGTTCCAGCTGTCAGAACCTCCTCAGGTAGGCTGCTCCAGATAGCTGTTACCCTCTGAGAAAAGAAAAATATCCTGCTATCCTTTTTAAAAGGTTTCTGTTCCAATTGTAAATGGTGTCCTCTTAGATAGCACAAATTTGTTTTGAATCATATGCTTAGATCTCTCATTAATTGTTCATCTGATATTGCCCGATATAGGTGAAGTAAATCCCCCTCTCAACCTCCTTCTTTCCAAGGTGAAAAGGCCTAGTTGATTTATATGATCTTCATGACTGTAAATGCCTTAGGCTAGGGATTATTTTAGGAAACCCTTGCTGTACACTCTCTCTATTAAGTCAATGTCCTTCCTATACTGTGCATTGCAAAAGGGGGAGACATAATATATAATTGGCCTCACATATAGTTTGCACAGGAAGCAGGATCTATGATGCCAGTTTGACAACACTTTCGTCGTCCGGTATCACAGCGACGGGATTTATGTCGACCGCAAGTTGCAGTCAACATAAATCCCTAAAGTCTCCCGGTCCTTTTTTCTATCAGGGAGCGTTGCCCCCGAACCCCCCATGTGGGGGCTCTGCCCCCACCCCCCATACTTATTGTAATCAACTCTGAGTTGGAGTTGATTCGGGGAGGGGGTGCAGGACCGGGAGACAGTGTGCCCCTATCTCAGGTGCACCAATACAGTGTCCTGTTGGCAAAGTGTCACTTTTGCTGACAGCGAGGCAGGTCACTGTGTTGGTGTCGTTGTCGGGGATGCATACTCAGGGGCATGACAATTTGTTCCGATTTATTTATAAAGGCCTTCCTGATACAGTGTATGCTCCTAGTAGCTTTGTCTGCCTGCAAAAGAGCCTATGGTAGTTATCTTTTTAAGATCTTTACTGATCGAAATTCCCAGGTTTCTTTCAAGCTTACTGTCCTCAATCTACATCTATTTAGAAAATAGGGTTCATTTGAATTCCCTGGGCCTAAGTGCACGATGAAGCATTTACTGTTATTAAATTTCTTTTTGTTTTTGAGATCACATCGTTGCACAGCTTTGAGGTCATTAGACGGCTTTCTTTTCTCTCTCTGTGTCCCCACCATACTTCCCAGTTTGGTGTCGTCGACAGATTTTATCCAGTTCCAGACGTCATTATCCATATCTGTTACATAGCGTGTGAACAGGGTCAGGCCCAGCACTGACCCCTAACGCACTCCAGTAGTAGCGTCACCACTGTCTCATGAAAAAACATTTACCTTAACTCTCTGGGTCCTAAAGGCAAGCCAATTATCGATCCATGCAACTCTTTTGGGATTCACCTCTAACTTGTGTAATTTACTAATTAAGGGGACATGAGGGACAGTGGTTAAAGCTTTTTGGCAGTCTAGAAATATAACATCTAGTGGTGTGTTGAGGTTCAAAAAGGCCAGTAAGTTGGTAGTGCATAATCTATTGCTTTTACATCTATGCTGGCTGCTATCTAATGCCTTTTGGTTAATATTATCTGTAATACTGACTTTTAGGAGGCTGGCACCCATAATTTTCCCCACAGCCGAGGTAAGGCTCATTGGTCTATAGTGACCCAAGGTTTCCTTGTCTCCCTTTTTATGGCTGTAGAGTGAGAGCTATGCTGATGTATTGCAAATGAAGGAGGAGCGAATATAGGGGGCTCTGGAAGGGCATGACCGGATACAGAATGCATCACATCATGTTTACTCCACACAGTAGAGTTAAAGCACGTAACAACTATACATGAATCAGTGCACTTCCTTTCTCTCTCTTACTCTCCCTCTCTCTGTCCCACTTGCACTTTTTTCTTTCATCTTTGGAAGTTGCACTGATGCTGCCTCTTGCTCCCGCCCCACTGCCTGCTCGCAGGTAAGTGAGCAGGTAGTGGTGGTACCGGCTGTTCTCTGCTCCCGATCCTGCTACCTGCCCTGGGATTGGGGTGTAAAAATTGGTAAACGCAGGAACCCACTGAAAATGAGAAATTGCATCTCAGCTGGACTAACTTGAGTAAATACACTTTAAATATGTACAAGAAGGATCCCACATAAAACAATGTATTTCATCTCAGCTGGGCTATCCTGGGCAAATACATTGTAAAAATGGATAAAATCAGGACCCCACTGAAAATGAGATATAGCATCTCCACCATGCTATCCTGGGTAAATACAGTGTAAAAATGTGTAAAAACAAGACCCTACTGAAAATGAGATATTGCTTGTCAGCTGTACTATCCTAGCTAAATACATAGCAAAAAGATATTGCTTCTCAGAAGGCATATCCTGGGTAAATACAATGTAAAAATGTGTAAAAGCAGGACCCCACTGAAAACAAGATATAACATCTCAGCTGAACTATCCTGGCTAAATACATGGTAAAAATTGATCAAATCTGGACCCTACTGAATCCATGGTCCCGAATATGTCACTGTCACATGGGATAAGAGGAGTAGGAACACGAAGAGCAATAAACTATGCTGAGAAGGAGATCCCCAGGGGCATAAAACTACCATAAAACTAGCAGGCTAATTTAGAAAAAAACTCCTAACAGCAAACAAAGGAAAGGACACACTCGGACATATGAATGTATGAAGAAGCCAGCAGAAGAAGGCCATTTGGTCTATTTAGTCTGCTCATATTGCAGGGTCTACAGCTTGAGCTACTGTCCCTCCCCTCCTTCCCCACTCCTCCCTACCCGTGATCCTTACCTTCCCCCATGCCTCTCGCAGCTTCTCTTAAAGCTGCCCAGTGTCTTCAACAAGATCACCTCTTCTAGCAGTGCATTCCAAGTGTCCACCACCCTCTCTGTGAAGAAGTGCTTCTTGACCTCCCTCCTAAACCTTCCACCCTCCAGCTTAAGACTGTGCCCCCTCATGTTATGGCTGTCATTCATCTTAAAGAGGCTCTCTTTATCCATCTTATTTATCCCTTTCAAGTACTTGAAGGTCCCAATCATGTCCCCTCTCTCTCTCTCTCTCTCCTGTCTTTCAGGGAGTACATATTTAGTGCTTTCAACCTCTCCTCATATGCCTTACCCTGCTGACCCGCTATCATCTTTGTAGCCCTCCTCTGGACCTTCTCCAGCAGGTTAATGTTCTTTTTAAGGTGTGGGCATCAGTACTAAACTCCGTACTCTAGATGAGGCCTTACCGGGGATCTGTACAATGGCAGTTTAACCTCCTCTCCCCTACTATTGATCCCCCTAGATATGCATCCCAGCATCTTGTTTGCCTTTGCTGCTGCTTTCTTGCACTGTGTGGAGTGCTTCAGGTCACTAGTGATCATCACTCCCAGGTCCTTCTCCTCTCTAGTACTCTGTCCTGGGATTCTTGGCTCCACTATGCATACCTTTGCATTTCTTGGCATTGAAGCCAAGCTGCCAGATCCTGGACCACCTCCCCAGCTTTTCCAGATCATCCTGTAGGCCCTGTATCCCTTCAGCTGTGTCCACTCTCCTGCAGAGCTTGGTGTCATCCGTGAATAGGCACATTTTGCCCTTAATGCCATCCCCAATGTCATTGATGAAGACACTGAACAACACCGGCCCCAGCACCGAGCCCTGCTGGACCCCCCTGATTACCTCTCTGGTGCCAGATAACTCTCTCCCCACAACCACCCTCTGGGTTCTGTCCCTCAGCCAATTTTCCACCCATCTGGCTATCTTTTCCCCAAGTCCAAGGTCCACCAACTTCCTGATTAACCTTTTATGGGGCACAGAGTCACAGAGGACTACACACACAAATCAAAACACTCTGCACAACATATGGTTTTACAAATTCTGATTGTAGTACTCCTTTAAGTCTACCCAGCAATCAGAGTGGGCTACCAATCTGGAATGGATTTTGTCCTGGTCACAGCATGGAAACTGCTTTTTTGTTTTCTTAACCAATTATTTTACCAGATGAGACACACTAAGCTGAAAGCTTGTTTGCAGGTGCAACCTGGGAGCACAAGGAAGTTAAGTGACTTGCTCAGGGTCACACAGTATGCACCTAGGGGGCTGTGGGATTCAAACCCAGGTCTCCAGATTTGCAGCTCAGAGCCTTAACCCACTGCGCCATACTGCCTCCCCTTTTGTCCATGTTGCTAATGATCTCCTCATCTCATCTGACAAAGGCAGTCTATCCCTTCTTATTCTTTTAAATCTTAGTGTGGCTTTTGACACTTCCGATTAATCTGTCATCCTTGATTGCCTTAAATATTATGCTTGGGTCTGAGCCCTCCTGCTTTTGCTCTTATTTTTCTGACTATCCTACCTTGTCTCTGGCACTATCTGCTCCTTGTCCCCACATTCTCTTCTATGTGGCATTCTTCGGGGTTCTTTTCTTGGTCCTCTCCTCTTTTCCATTCATCTTCTCAATTTAGGGCAACTCATGTCCTCCATTAACCTCAACTGTCACATCTATGCATGCAACTCCCAGCTCTAGATCACCTTTGGCTCGTTCCTTGATATTGTCCTTCTCTCCTTATCATCCAGCCTTGTAAGCATTAACACACAACAGGGTACGCGGTTATTGGGTAAATACTGCATGCCCTTCCAATTCCATGCGTTGGAGGTACAAGGCGTTAGCCGAGTACCCTTCAATAATGGGGGGGAGGGGGAGTGCGGTACTTACCCAACAACCGTAAACCCTGGAATGTGTTAGCGTGTTTATAAAATGGCATAAAAAAATGAAAAACACAATACTAAATCAATCTTTAAATTAAGAATAAATAAAATTTCGTCACTGGTAAATCAGTCCTCACATCAAACAGCTGGGTTTGCCCTGTCAAAGAGGTCAAATTGGCTGGCAGATAAATTACTCATGTTGTTAGTTGAAGGCTCCTCCCTCAACTGGCTGAGTTACTGAAGCTTCTGAAGCAGTGTACTGATATTTCTAGGCAGTCAGCCTAGAAGCAAGTTCCAAGACTCACAAGGCACTTTTCAGACCCATGTGATTATCGGTTAGTTACCGCACAGATCTGGACAGCTATTGACCAATCAGATCACTTGATTAGTGCTGCCCATTTTATAAGGCCAAATTAATGCCAGGCTCCAATTAAATATCCTTCTGCTCAATCTTTCTAAAACTAGAGTGTCTCTAAGGAGGGAATCTCGGAACAAACTAAATAAACCATTCAGGTCTTTTTCTGGTCATCACTTTTCTGTTTGTAAACTGAGGTTCTCCTCTTGGGCAAGAATATCACTTCATTCCAACTCTGTCTCCTCCTTTTTCCTTAACTTGGACCTCACTATTACCCCATCTGCCTGGAGTCTTTTTGTTTTCCTTGAACCTTTACTTTTCTTCCCATAGCTCTAGTGTCTGCAAGTCTATATGTAGTGCTTGGGAAGGGCTCATTATGTATGGAAATACATACACCATAAAATGCAGTTGTGCTGCGGTAGCAACATAATTACTGCAGCATGATTTTTTGTTCTGCTGCAGTAGTTACGTCACTGAGCAATTGGGTCGATGTAAGATTTGAATACAGTGGGATCAGAATTCTGAGCAGTCTGACCAAAGGTAATGGAAAGGGCAGTCGATCAAATAGCAATTTAAAATAAATGCCTCTTCATATGGAGGGTGATCGAGCTACAGGGAGGTTGGCCTGATGAGCTGCGGGGCAAGCGGCAAGACAAAAGCCATCTACACACAAAACGAATGGTGGTCAGGTGTGCTGTGCAGAGAAACAAAGTGAGTTTTTTTTCTTCATTTCAGACTGCCTGTTTGAAATCACAAACTGTGTCTCTATCCCTTGTATAGCTACTGATATACTTTAGCGAATAAGGTATGGGCAACCATACACAACAAGGCTGTGTTTCAACCTTAGGGTTGTCATGATGACAGGGACCTTTCGAGCTTTGCTCTTGAGGTCACACTGTCATCATGACAATGCCTTGGTGGAAAAACAGCCTTGTTGTGCATGGTTTCTCATACATTATTCTATACATCATCACCTCTGCTACATCTCCTGTTACCATCACTGTCTTGACTTGCATCTGCTAAGATCCTCATCAGTGAATCTGTGACTTCTCCCCTTGATTACTGCAACTCCTTTTTAAAGTACACATAACACTCAACTGTCAAGACTTCAGTTTGGTCAGAATGCTGCTGCCTGTCTCCTCACATGCACCAAGAAGTGTGATCATATCACTCCTGTTCGCTATGACATCCACAGTCTACCCATTCCTTTCCAGATCCTTTGCCTATCTCACTGATGTTTCCTCTTGCTGTTTTTTTCTCGTTAATGATTTATTTACCCTGTATTGCCCAGCTGAGATGCAACAAATTGTTTCTAGTGGGGTCCCTGCTTCAACTCATTTCCACAGTTGGGTGGACTGGAACACTTAAGAGGTTAGGTGACTTATCCAAGGTCATTTGGCTTTAGCAAGGTTTGAACCTCTGATCTCCTGGTTTCCAAGCCAGTGCACTAATTGAAAGGCTAAAGTCTGTAGTTCAAGGGGGTGGTGCAACTGGCCATGCCCCCATTTGGTCAATTTAAGGGCCACTCTCCCCACTCCACATGAGTGCTTTTTCCATGCGGCCGGAGGAGCCACCCATCCTCGCTCCCCTCCCTGTTTCTCCTCTGTTTGGGCTTTCGGCCATGATTCTGTGGCCACCTCCTGCTGCCAGCTCGCTCTCCTCCTGCCCAGTGCTGTCCTCCACTTCTGTTTGCTTCCCCCCCAACCTGTCTCCCCCTGCTGCCTCTTCTCTGTACCTTTTTTGTTCTCCATCCTGGTAGTTGCCTGCCTCTGCTCCGCCTGCCCAGCTCAAGCTGGCCTCCGCTCTTTGCCTCTCCCTTTCTTCGATGCTTTCTACCCTGTCACCTCCTGGCCATCGTTCCATTGCCCCCTTCAGTGCTTCCAGGGTGTGCTGTCAACCACAGTGCTTGAGCTTCCTGTCCCTGCCATGGGCTGGGTCTGCTCTCTCCCTGCTCCTTCGACCGCTTGTCTCCCTGTCTGCCTTTTGTGTACTTTTTGGGGTTTCCTCCTCTTCTGAATGGCTTCCCTGCTTCTGGATTCCGATGTCCTCCTCCAGCATTGGACTCCTGCATTGTTACCATTTTTGTTTACTTCTCTCTCCTAACTCCAGCAGTGCTGCCTAGCAACCTTCCCAAAACCTGCTAAATGGGACAGTGGGGATTACTATACGTTCCCTGCATTCTATCTCCCTGCTGTCCCTGGCCTGTTTCCCCAGTGCTCATACATTCTCAAGTTGTTGGCCCTGCATGTATCTTCCCTGTTACTAGCCTGGATTGCTTGATATTTACTGTACTCCGGGGCATCTTGGCTTAGCTGCAGCTTCTTGTATTTATTTGACCTATTTAATTAGCTGCTTGGTGTGGTGGTGTCCTGTTCATGCCTTCTTTGTTTTTCCCACAGCGGGGGACTGAGCCATCACAGTGGGCATCATGGCCCCAATCAGTGGGAGCAGCTTCATAATTGTTGTATATTTTATCAGCCACTGGCTCGCCCAGCCTCATACTGCTGTCCTGCATAGCCTTTATGGCACTACACAACCAGCAATTCCAGGCAACTCTCTACCTAAAGGCAGCTGGCTTTATCCAGCCTTCTACCATCCTACTATTATGTACCTGGTTTACACAGTCATCCCAGCCTTCCTGTCCCTTGCAGCACCAGTAACACCCCCCTTTCATTACTGGCAGCACATCATGTTTACTCACTTTGAATCACATCTCCTACCATCCTGGTTTTGCAGCCTCCTCCTAGCTACCCAGCTTCACAGCCTCCTCCTCTCCAACCATCGGCCCCGGGCTGGCTCCGCCCGTTCTCGCCGTTCTCTCCCTCATAACATACAATTCAATTCACTCCTAATTTAGCATCCTAATGGACTTGGTCAGCATGCATTCCTGTGGTTGACAAATGCTATTTGCCTTAACTAGACCCACGAGAGGGTTCGCAGCACTGAGTCTGATCTATGTACAGGTCTCTCCATGTCTGCTATCGCCCTTCATGACCCACGTGTGGGTCCCATGCTGCATTACGCCTAACTCATGCTACATTACGTCTGCCTTCTCCACCTTTCAGAGACATGCCGACCATATCCATTACTTCCAGGACTCAGGGCTAGCCCTGTGGCTGAAGGTCTGTCTCTGCACCCCGAAGTCTGCATCTTGAGCATGCGAAGCTTGGGAGGGGTCCTTTCCACCTGGCCCATAGTGGGGAATGTCCTCACTCCGGGTGGGCCTTCAGTCATCAACCATACTGATGGCACCTCTTGATGTAGCA
Source organism: Neoceratodus forsteri (assembly GCA_016271365.2). Taxonomy (NCBI): domain Eukaryota; kingdom Metazoa; phylum Chordata; order Ceratodontiformes; family Ceratodontidae; genus Neoceratodus; species Neoceratodus forsteri. The sequence continues at coordinate 92,350,484 of JADMNL010000030.1, forward strand.
TTTAAGACTTCAGCGGTGAAGGGGGTGAGGCTGTCATAGGAAGGGCCCCTTTAGCTGCCCAAGCTGGTTCAGAGGCACCCTTTAAAGCTCTTCTCCCTACAACCGCCTCTGGTTCATCTGGCTTGTTCTTAGTTTGGTAGCCAGGCTGAGCACCTCGGTGGCTGCTAGTCTACTCCTCCTGCTTTGGAGGTTGGCACCAAGATGCCCCAGTGTTGCAGAATTCACTTGCAACCCTCCATGGTGTTCCTGTTAGACAGATAGAGCATGAGTGTTCCCTTAAATTGCAATTCCCCAGGATTGGTCTATTAAACTGCAGTAGCAGAGCTGTCACTAAACAAAACTGTCCCAAAGCCTGGAGGGAAGGCAACCTAGGCCTTGGATCCCCAGAGGTTTCCTCCTCAAAGGGAGTTTTTCCCTCCCCTCCTTGCCAATGGTCATAATATTAGATAGGCAGAGTTGTAGTCCCTAGGTCACTTAGTTAGGTTCTGCTGTTGGATGGAGTTGGGTGGCTGCCCGTAATTGTCCCTTTTCCCCATTTGGCTGTTCTCTGTCTCTCGTTAGGAAGCCAAGCCTTCAGGCCTTACAGTCAGACCTCAGTGTGGGTCACTATTCACCTGTCATTTCTTGCCTACTCTACTCAAACAATGCTACCAACTGAACCCATGTTACCAACCGACCTACGTACAGGTCTTCGATCCTGATAAGTGTTCACCACCTTGTATGCTTTGCTTGGCACTCTTTTTGGGGTTCTTCCTAAAGTACCTGTAGCCAAGGGAATCACTCCCGCGGCACCTCTAGGGGTGGAACCCTCCTTTAGGGTTCCTTGCCTTCGTACCCCTACAGAGTTGTATATCCCATGGATAGAGAGGCGAACAGCCAAAGATTATCCACATTACACAAGCACGAAACCAGTTGCACAGGCACATTGAATTGGAAGGCTAAAGTCTGTAGTTCAAGGAGGTGGTGCAACTGGCCATGCCCCTGTTCAGCCCATTTAAGGGCTGCTCTCCCCACTCCACACACAAGCATTTTCCCCCTTGCCCCTCCATCTACCTCTCTTCCTCAAGTGGGCTTCTTCCTAAGGTACCTTTAGCCAAGAGAATCACTCCCATGACACCTCTAGGGGTGGAACCCTCCTCTAGGGTTCCTTGCCTTTGTATCCCTACAGGGTGGTATATCTCATGGATAGAGAGGCGAACAGCCAAAGATTACCTACATTACACAAGCATGAAACCAGTTGCACAGGCACATTGAACCACTAGAACACATTGCATGCTCCCTTCACTTCTCCTCTGCAGCACTCCTCTCTGTTCCTGCCCACAAACTATCTACTGTTGGTAGCAGAGCCTTTTCCACTGCTCCCCCCCAATCATCTCATCTCCCTTGCCTTTAACTCTTAGCATGACCTCTTTGTCTTGTTTTCTCTTGGTCTATGAACCTTTATTATTATCTGATTTATACTTATGCTTGTTGTGCTTAACATTTTGCTAATCCTTTAAAGCACTTTGCGATACATTTTGTACGAAACACGCTAAATAAAATAATATATACTGTATTGTATTGCATTGCATTAAGATGCATTGTATTGTATTGCATTGCATTGTGTTGTGTTGCATTGCACTGCACTGCATTACATTACATTGCTTTAAATTGCATTGCATCACATTGTATTGTATTGAATTGCATTGCATTGTATAGTATTGCATTGCATTGCATTACATTGTATAGTATTGCAGTGCACTGCATTACATTGTATTGCATAGTATTGTATTGCATTGCATTGTGCTGTATTCCATTGTACTGTATTGCATTTCCTTGCATAGTATTGCATTGCACCACATTATATTGCATCGTATTGTATTGTGTTGTATTGTATTGTATTACATTGCATTACATTGTATTGCATAGTATTGCATTGCACTACATTACATTGCATTGTATTGCATAGCATTGCATTGCATTGCATATTGTATTGTAATGGTATTGTACTGCTTTGCATCACATTGTATTGTATTGTACTGCATTGTATTGCATTGCATTACATTGCATTGTACTGTACTGTACTGTATGGTACTGTACTGTACTGTACTACATTGCATTGATTGCATTGCACTGTATTGCAATATGCCGTACTGTATTGCAGTATTGTATATGATTATCTCTTCTTCTGCATGGAACTTAAACACTGCAAAATATTTTTGTGTATGTTCAAAATATTCTTTTTTTTTTCCAGTAAAGATTTTATTGAAATTTTTTAAATAGAAATAAAACATTACATGAACATGAACATACGATTTTACTTTTGTACAATCATTAACACTCATATAATAAATTCATCTTCTGTCTACATACAATTGGATTGTAATTAAATACCTCAATCTAACCACTTCTATAACCCCCATAAAAGCTTCTTATGGATGAAACGAAAGATCTGTCACACATAGATGACAAACTTTTTACTGCCTATACCTCTTGAAACCACATTCCAATAGTGTTATCCTTTAGGTTGGGACACAAAAGGGGTTTATTTAATTTAATAATAATGTGAGCTGCATCTTATCACTTCCCTCCAACATGGCCAATATCGGTGACCAAGTGCTCTCAAAGAGATGGGATTTGCCTGCAATAACAGGAGCTATACACTCATTATTGATGGTCTCACTTAATTTCTTATACCATTCCTGGAGAGAAGGGGCACAATTCATCTTCCAATTAGAGAGCAGAACTCTGTTGAATACTAGAGTGGAGGCCCAAATTCCTGCCTTCTGCTGCATATTGAGAGCTGTGTCTCCCGAATCTATGCCCAATACCAGAAATTTTGTGGTAAATGGTATTGTAACCTCAAAAGCAGACATACAAAAGTTATGCACCATTTTCCATAAGGGAAATATGTGCGTACATTCCCAAAGCATGTGCAATAGATTGGCATGTTTTCGTTTACATTTCCAGCAAGACCCTTCTGGAAGATAACCCATTGAATGTAGTCTCACTGGGGAATAATAATAATAATAATGTAAACTCTTGTATTGTATTGTATAGTTCTCCCTATAACTTCTTTGCTGGCTATACATGCACATTTACAAGCAGAGGACCATTCTAGTTCCAAAATGCATAAACCCATGTCCTCTTCCCATTTCTGTTTAGCCGACCCTGTTAACAATGACTGCTCTGTAACTTCATTTAGTTGTTTATAACCTAAGCTTACCCCTTTTCTGAGGTCTGACAGAGACAAGATGGATCACCATTGTTTATTGCCTGGACGGGTGAAACTCGTGCCTAGAACTGATTCAGACAGAGCTTTTCTGAGTTGTAAATAAATGACAAAGTGGAATTTATGTAATCCGAATTTCTGTTTCAGTTCCTTGAAGACAGAAGTGTGCCTGACTGATCCAAAAGATCATTAAGATTTGTGATACCCAATATCCCCCAACCTGGATCCTTTAAAATGTTTCCATTATAGAGTAATTTGGGGTCATTCCAGATTGTAGTTAATCCCAAAGGAATTTGTTCAATTTTCAAAATGTTTTGGAGTTCCTTAACACTAGACAGGGGATCAGCAATACAAGTATTACCCTTTAAATTTCCAGACCTTGACAAAAACAGAAGATCAGAAGGCTTGTAAGGAAGAATGATCTGCTTCTCTACTCTAAACCATAGGGACCCTCTAGAACTATTATCTGGAGTGATGTACAGTGCCGCTTGTTTGACTCTAAAAGCCACTAAATATTTTTCCCAGTGGGGTAGTCCGAAGCCTCCCACTGATTTGTCTAACCTCAACTTACTTAATGACAACCTTGGCGGAGTATCTCCCCATAAGAACCTCCTAACCATAGCATTCATTTTCTTAAAAATTGATTGTAGTTTATGAAAAGGATATTCTGAAATAGAAAAAACAATTTCGGAGCTACTAACAACTTGACAGAATTAATTTCCCCCCATAAAGAAAAGTTCAGCTTTGTCCACTTTTAACAATGGCATAAGGTTCAGGTCTAAGATTTTTTTAATGTCCTTTGGTATTTTAATACCTAAGTAAATCAAATACTCTGGACACCATGCTTCTTTTCCAATGTTTCCCAATGCTGTCTGGTCCCATAACATTATTAAGTGACAAAACCTGTGTTTTCTTCCAATTAATCTCCAACCCTGCTATTTTAGCAAACAATTCTAAAATGTCTTCTAATGGTTTTATAGCCGATATAGGATTTAAGACAGTGAGCGGGATGTCATCAGCAAAAGCGAATACCTTATTCGTTATTGCATCTACCTTGATACCTTTTATTAATTTGTTATCCATTAATTTCCAAATTAGGGGTTCAAGAGCTAAAATAAAAAGGTATGGTGAAAGCAGATAACCCTGCCTTGTCCCCCAAAACATGTTAATAGGATTGGATATAAAACCATTAGTAATCACCTGCACTGAAGGATTGATATAAATGGTTCTAATACCTGAAATAAAACTATTGCCTATATTAAACTTGTCCAGTGTTGCAAAGAGGTATTCCCACTCCAAGGAATCAAAGACCTTAAAAAAGTCTAGGGCTAGTGCTAAATCTGTGTCTTTAAGTTTTCTTGCTAAGAAAAGACAACTTAAGAATCTTCTAATATTCTCATAACCGTTTCTATTTGGAACAAACCAACCTGTTCTTCCCCCAGCAATTTGACTACTAAACCTTTGAGTCTATTAGCCATGATCTTTGCCAGGATCTTGTAGTTGACATTCATCAGGGAAACTGGACGATAGCTTTCAAAATTTTGTGGATCCCTATCTTTCTTTGGAATAAGTGAAATATAAGCTTTTTTCATTAAATTAGGTAAAAACTGTGTGGAGAAAGCAGCTTGAAGAGTTTGTGGAAGGTAATTCTGATTCTCAGGGCTTAGGGACTTGTAAAATTCCCCAGACAAGCTGTCTAGACCTGGAGTTTTATTTACTGGCAATTCCTGAATGACCCTCCAAAATTCCTCTGCAGATATGGGTCTATCTAATAATTATTATTTTTTTTTATTTATATAGTTTTTGTTGACTGGGTAAGTGCACTAGACAAATCCTGCCTATTTTCAGGCATGACCTGGGGAGGGGGATACAGATGAATGCCAACTGACCTTGAACCAGATTAAGCTGTTGGTGGTATTTTTAGTGAATGAGGGAAATTTGGCCAGGACATAGGGGAAATTCTCCTACTCTTTTCGATAAGTGTCATAGGATCTTTAACATCCACCTGAACTACCACCAATCCAGGCAGATGGGACCTTGGTTTAACAACTCATCTGAAAGATGGCACCTCAGAAGTGCAGCACCCCTCTCATGCTGCACTACAGTGTCAGTACTGGGATATTAACCCAAGTGCCAGATGTGGGAACTGAACCCACAGCCCTCTGATCTCCTGGCCTCAGAGGTGAGTGTGCTACCTATTGAGCCACTGACACTGCTAATTCCTTGTCTAGATCAGACAGTTTGTGTAAATCTACAGATGACAAAAATGCTTCAGTTACATCCATTTCTCCTTTCTGTCTACTTTGATATAACTCTGTATAAAATAATTTGAATTCTGTTGATATCTTATTATTGGCCACTACTACCTTACCCTATGCATCTTTAATGCCAGCAATGCTATTATGGGAGATCCTCTTTTTAAGTCTATATGCCAACAGTTTACCAGCTTTTTTGCCCAATTCCCAAAATGACTGTCTGACTCTGAATATAGCATATTTGGCCTTAGCTGAAAGGATTTTGTTTATCTCATATTTAGGTTTGGCAATTTGACCTAGGAGATATTTTTTAATTTGTGGGTCACCTTTAAATTGTTGTTCCAGGAATGATAACTGAGCTTCTTTTTCCAGAAGGTCTTTTATCGTTTTATTTTTTTTTCCCCCACAGAAAAGCTGATGATCCTGCCCCTTATATAAGCTTTAAAGGTATCCCATAAACAACCAAAACCCACTTCTCCTTTGTAATTTATTTCAAAAAAACCCATAGCCTGTTGATTAATCCATTTGGTAAATTCCAGATCTTGTAAAAGTGAAACATTAAATCTCCACCTAGAGGTTTTACTCTTCTCGCTCCAGAAAGAAAGAAAGGACTGTTTTTGAGATTGCATGGTCCAAAAGAATTATATTACCAATTTGAGATGATAACAAATCTGGAGCTAGCATTTTAGAAACCAGAATCATGTCTAAGCTACTACATGAAAAGTGTCGATGTGAGTAAAATGTGTAATCCCTACCTTGAGGGTGAAGCAGGTGCCAAGAGTCTACCATGTCTAGCTCTTCTACCAAAGACCTTAAGGCTCTTTGAGAGCCTAACAGCTTAATGGAGGATGGAACTCCACTTCTATCCAGGACAGGGTCAAGTGTTTCATTAAAGTCACCCCCCAGAATGATATTTTTGTGCTTAATTGTGCTCAATCTATAGCTACTATACTTAACAAATTCTGTTCGACCAGAGTTGGGTGCATAGATGTTACATATTGCCACTTCCCTTTCCTCTAGTGTTCCAGTCAAGATCTGGAACCTAACTTCTGGATCTCGGAAGTGTGAGGTCTTTGTGAAGTTTATCCCTTTCCTGATTAAAATTGCAGTCCCCCCTTCTTAGAATTAAAAATGTTAAACTCTGCCTGAGCTACCCATGCCCTAGCTACCTTCTCAGATTCCTCTATTGAGAGATGTGTTTCCTGCAGTAGGGCTATATCTACTGTTTCTCTTTGCAGAGAGGAGAGTATTTTTTTCCTCTTTATGGGGGAACCTAAACCTTTAGTATTCCATGTTCCTATAATAAGATTAGTTTTAGCCATTTTAGAGATGTTCACAGCAGTTAATGATGCACTGAAGTAATGGTTGGAGGCAACAAATGATACTTAATTGAGGTAAAAAAGGTAGAAAGGAAAAGTAAACCCAAGCTGACTAGTTTATTACAATAATGCAAATTAAAAGGAAAGAAGATGAAAAAAGTAAGATAAAACACAAATTAATATCAAAAAATAGCCAACAGACTACAAGCTGCTTAACACCGAAGAAAGACTTCAAGGTGTCCACAAACTGAGGTAAAAATACTGTAACAAACTTAATTAAATTGACTACTACTCTCACAGTCAGGCTAGTAACAACAGCAGCAGTTGGTCTATAACTCTACATCTGTACGAATAAGAGCTTTCAATCAATCAATCAATCAAGTCTTTATTTAACCAGGCGTTCATCGTTGAGCAGAAGCTCATTTGCAAGATGGACCTGGGTGGAGCATGAACAATTGTATATACAGGTCAACACAGGTATTTACAAGGCAATACAGATAATACTCTTTACAGAGAGGAAGAAAAAGAAGTTCATATGTACATAGAATTATACAGATATTGTACAGATTACACGGTATTTACATACATAGAAGTGTCTATAGGAAGATAAAGCAGGTTATCTAAGGTTGCAGGAGGAAGTAGGCATAAACTTGTTTAACCAAAGTAATAAATTATGCAACTCTAAATTTACTATTAGTAATACTTTAAGATTCCAAATAGTGGTATTCTTCTTTGAGAACTCATGGATTGGTTCAACACATCACCGAGTTTATAACATAATCAGGCCAGACTGTGACTTGAAAATAATAGCAATGCGAAGGAGTTTGCACAGATAATCCGCCCACAGACAAACTGGTTTTTAATACTTAGTAGTAAAATCTTATTCCAAACTATGAACAGACAGATGTTTCAAAAGGTGATTGGAAATTTCCAAAACCATCTTTTCACATACTTCGACTCCCTCCTAGCCCCCAGAATTCCAACTCCAACCCCTTACACAGCCAAATATATAGGTATGTGAAAAAGTGCAGCTTATTTAACATTGACTGTCCTATATAGGACATGACAACTTACCTCCAAGAGGAAAAATAATTTTTTGGCTAAACTTAAGTCTAGGGCCCATAATGCCAATAGACCCTGCGCATAACCTCATGCTAGCCAGTGCGTGTGGAGACAAAATAATAGTTTCATAATTTAAAAAGTAATTTCTGCACTGCAGAGCCACTGTCACTCTTATAACAGCCTACCACTATGTGGCCACCAAATAAAACGGGTTCTTTTATTTTTTAATTGTTTAACCAGGAGTGGCATACTAAGCTGAACGCTTTTTTACAGATGTGACCTGGGAGCACAGGGAAGTTAAGTGACTTACTCAGGGTCACACAGTATGCAAGTGGGGGCTGTGGGATTCAAACCCAGATCTCCAGGTTTGTAGCTCAGAGCCTTAAACCACTGCGCTATACTGCCTCCTGTTCTCTCTCCTTGTATCTACATGCCGAGAGCTACTGAATGTCTCCTGCATACTATACTGAATCCATATCACCACTTAAGAATGTCTGGCAAAGGTGGAAGGTAGTGGTTACCCAGGTGACTAGAAGTAAATTTTCGATATATTAAGATATTGGAGTAGAAGTCAATCTATTGAATCAACTTCACCTTTGACACTTCTGAATTTCCTTAGAATAACAGTCTCACAAATCATGAATAAACATAGGATATAAGAATGAGAGCCAGCAAAATCCGTAAAATGATCACCCTGTGCTCCTTCCATCCCATGACTTGGTCATCAACCAGTTCGGAGCTGATTTCTAATATAACAGGTGGAGTCATATAAATATATAAATAATAAAACACCTACATACTGTAAGATAAACTCGTAGATTGTATAAGATTGTCTAGTAAATTAAGACATCTAGCCTATAAAAAAACAACAACTCAACTTTCCTTTTCACTCTATTCACAACTTACTGGCGATAGAAACTACCAAAAAAAAAAAAACCCCACTAATATGCGCCTCTTTAACAGGTAGAAAAAAAATAATTTAAATGCTTCTACTTATCAGTTTCCCACTGAGTCCTCATACCTCGAGTTACATGGCTTCCATGAGTCGAGGGAGCAGTGAAACTGTTAAAAGAATTGAGTACAGCATACTTAAAGAAAAGGTTGAAAGCTACATACATATAATATGAGAGCAGTTCAAAACATTGCATAGCGATATAAATAACAATGACTTCAGAAAAGGAGAAGGTATATTCAAGAAGCAATCCTTCTATATAGAGCTTCTTATTCCTTTATTTTAAAAAGAAACCTACCCTTGGCCATCACAAAGTCTTATGTTACCCCACTCTTCCTTCAACAAACAGCCACACAGCACTACATACATGCTTGGCCCCAGTCTAAGTAGTCGGAGCAGAGCCATAAGATGGCAAGATTAGTTGTAAATGTATAAGGCATAATTTGGAGTTGTGGGTAAAACGCAATAAAGTACGTGTCCTGCAGCATTGAAATCTCCGTATTAAAATATTAGCAGGCCGAAAAAGGTTTACTCAATCGTTTTCAGTTGCTGAATCAGTCGACTGCGTGAATGCCTTGCAACACTCTACTATCCCCTCAGGATGCTAATCCAACATACAGGAGACCCACAACCTCCAAAAAAAAAGAAAAAAAACTAATTAAGGATTAAATCCAGATAGCTCAGTAGATCCATATGTTATAATCAACCCCTAAAAGAGTTCATTCAGAAATCATTTCCTCTTCCTGGTGACACTCTTCCTGTAAGGGCATTGGAGATTGGCTAGGGGATGAAGGTGAGCTCATAGATTCTCTATGATCCTGCTTCTGCTTCTTGTCTGTCTTCCTGCTCCAGCACTACCCTTGGGATTAATCTTGGCTGCCCCTTTATTTTGTGCACGACTCCTCCGTTCAATGCGTGGTGAAATTTTCCTAATAAGTAATCGGCTGGAGACTCTGGGAATCAAGGGAGCAGAGGGGTTGTCTAGTCTGGTAAAATTTGCACTGTGTGAGCCAGGAGAAGCTTGTTTGCCCTCTTGACTGTGTGCAGACCTTGACACCGCATGAGCAGGACTTTCAGGATTCTTGCCACGTGATAACGATTCCGAGGCCGTTGACTGACCCCAATTAGTTTTTTTTTTGAAAGCCTATCCTGTTTTAATTCCACAAGCTGATGTTTAGTACCTAGTTGAGGACTCCCAGTTTTGTACCTTTTAATAAAATCCCATGCCATTTCTGGGGTAGCACAGATAATGTTAGGTCCTGAGGCAGGTTGCACTATTAGTGTTGCAGGGTACTTCATGAAATAGTTTAAGCTTTTCTTCTGTAATGACCTTTTCACCTCATCAAACCTTTTCCTCCTCTGAACAACTTCTGCAGAAAAATCTTGATAAAGGGATATTTTTGCTCCTTTCCACTGCAAGTTATGACTTTCCCTTGCCAACTTAAGTAGCTCTTCTTTGACAGAGAGTCTTAAAAAATAAGCTATAATCGGTCTTGGAAAGGCACCTTTCTGTGGCTTTGGGGCAAGTGAACGGTGTGCCCTTTCTATTTCTACAGGCCAATCCCAGTTTTTTCTGAAAAATGTCAGCAAAAAAGATTTGTAGGAACTATACCATGTTTCTCCCCTCCACTCCCTCGGGCATACCAGTAATTTTTAAGTTGTTTCTCCTTCCCCTATTTTCAAGATCATCCAGTTTGTCCAAAATATAAACCAGTTTTTTGTCATAATATTCAGAGCTGTCTTGTAGAATGGTGATTTCCTCTTGTAATTTATCTACTCTCCCCTCAGAAGTCTCGAACCTCTGTCTGAACTCATCTAGGTCATTGTGAATTTGGACCATAGAGGTTTTCATCTCGACTATGTCTATTTTAAGACCCTCAAGCATCTCTGTTATTTTGAGTAGTTCTGAGCAGGACCTAGGTTTGGGGGAGGTTGCCCGATTCGCCTGTGCTGCTATATTGACTCCATACCTCTGGTTTGCGGCCGACATCGTGTCTGATCCCAAGTAAAAAAGACGTCTGAAAGACCCCTTAAACTTGAGTAGAACGGTCCCATTTTTACAGATTCACCTGTTTGTACCTTAAAGTACTATACGGACTCTTTTTCAAACCGCTGTTATTTTTCCCATTTTAAGTGAGAGCCTCATCCAGAGCTATTCTTCAGCCGTTCATTACTAACTGAGCCGTGCGCAAGACTATGTTCAAAATATTCTAAAATGCAGTTGTGCATGTTCCAAATGAAACCAAAACAACAGCCTCCTTTTACACAGTGTGTAAACTCCACTGGATGGCAGAGCTGTGGTGAGTACTGACATCTTTTTATATGAATGACCATATAGTGAAAGAAAATATGGACAACTATGCACAACTCGACATGTGTTTCTATCTCAGAAATTGAGAGGACATCGGGGACCTCTCAAGGTTCCTGTGATGTCCTCTCAGCCCCTTGAAGAAGACAAAGTCTTGTTGTGTATGGGTATTCATACACTAGTCTGTATGTATTGCATTGTATTATATCACATTGCAATGCATTGAATCACATTGTATTGTATTGTACTGTATTGTATTGCATTGTACCATACCACACCATCTGTTACGGTAGGGTATTGTATTGTACCGTACCATGTTGTCTTTTATTGTACTGTACTGTACTGTACTGCTCGTGTACCTGATTGCCTTGTACTGACATAAGCATGTGCCTTTTGTATGCTTTTTGTCTGTTGTACTCAGGATGTACTCTGCACACAAGTTTCTGCGCTGCAGTATTGTTTGACTTATGCTGAGGTATATATGATTGTCTTTGTACCCTTGTGTCACTGTGATACTGTTTATTTACTGTTGTCCCTGGTCATGCCTGAAAATAGGCATTGTATTGCCTAGTGCACCTACCTGGTAAACAAAAACTAACTCAAAAATACATAAATAATGTTTTGTATTATATTGTTGTGCACTGTACCATATCATATTGTATAGTATCGTACTGTATTGTATCTTGGATTAGCTCCAGTTGGTCAGTAGTCAGTTTGCTTGCCTTGAATTCTAACTGGCAGCCAACAGTGTTGTTCACTCCCACCTCCCATCACTGTGATCCACTCTTGGTTGTTGAAAGGTTGGCATTGTTTAGTGATTTACTGAGCATAGCTTATAAATCACTCAAGTGAGCTACAGTGATTTATAATAAGTTTTATCATCCATTTTTAAATAAATAGCGGTATATGTTGTGCTCTTTCCCTGCTTCCACAATGGAATTTTCCATGACTGTAATGTTGCTGCACATGATGCCAGCTGTATGTTGGATAAGCGGGTCTGTGGGTCTGAGTGTTGATTGGCTGAAACTGACTGAGGTCCACTTATCAGGACCAAAATGGGGAAGAACACTTTAGTAATAAACTGTGCTAGAGTATGGAATTTTAGTCCCCTTTACTTGAGAGAAATCACCTCACATAATACCTTTAAACATCAGTTAAACGGTGTCCGACCTGGTGATGTAGAGGACTGAGGCACTATGCACCTTGCCTCTCCCATGCCGGTGACCCAAGTTCGGGATCAAGCTTGGGTGCCGGGGGTTGACTGGGGTGGAGAGGATCGAGTGTCCAATGACTGCTCTCTCTCTCTCCCGGGGATAAGGAGGGATGTCATCTCACTCCTTGGCTGCCATCTGGTGGAGGCTGGGTGTCAGTGCTAGAGTTGAGTGCCGTGGAAGGGAGGGGGTCACAGTTCTGTAGCGTGTGCACATGCCTCCATGTGTGCATGCTTATGAGCCCCTGTGGCTGGGGCACAGGGAAGAAAACTGGAAAAGGGAAGGTGTCGGCACTGTGAAGCCCTTCCTACCTGTCCCCACTCCCACGTCACCACCTGACCACCACCCCCAATTCTGGATGAGAGTCACTGGGCGGGGAGAGACTGGCCCTCCCCTTTCCAGCCACGGGGGTGTGGAATCCATGGGTAAACTCTCAGGGGTGGTCAGTTGGGGGGGTGGATGCTGGACGGTGGTGGCAGGGACAGGGCTGAGAGCCTGCCAGAGCTGACCTGCTGGGAGAAAAAGCTAACAAAAAAATCAGTTAAAAGAATACTTACTCCCTGCACCCTCACACATTTCTAACAAAGTTGAATTATACTACTTGTGCTGATATATATATGTATTGCTCTGCTTGTAATTAAATTTATATTTTTCTATTGCTTATATGTCCATACTGGGATGTTCATTGTACTTGTAATGGTTATTTATCTGTTCTCACTGTGATGCTTATCTGTGTGTGAATAAATTCTTCACCATTTCTGCAAATGGAGTCTCACACTCCAGTGAACTTAGCCCCGTGAACAAAAACAAATAAATTATGAAAGTGGTTTATAAATCTAAGGTAAACGATTGCAGGGATGAATAAATTGCAGTGCAGTGTTATCAGTATGAATGCATAAAGTACTAAATAACCACAGAAGGGAAATAGCTGCATGGCCAACTGTCATTGCAACTTCGACACTGCTGTAAACTCCCATTCGGGTACATACACACATATGCACATGCACACACACACAAACACGCACACACACACACACACATATGCACACAATGGTGCACTTGCACATAAACATATGTAGACTTATTTTCCTTTTACCTGCTGACACAAGTTAGATAGAGGGTAACATTGCAGCAGAGGGGCACCTTTGCTTTCACAGTAGATTTGCTGACATTCAAAACAGGGCTGTTTGAGATGGGCCTTTCAACACAGGCCCCTCTTCCCTGATTGAGCTGGCCGGATGCCCACTGCCTGTAGGGTGGCATTATAATGAGTTTCATTCAGGTTATTTTAACTTTGCTTCACCTTCTTGCCAACTGGACAGTTTCCCTTGCCGCACTTCATTTACATTTTTGAAGGGTGGTCTATGTCCTTTATGAGCTGGACACAGGCTGCCAGAAGATACCTTTACTGAAGCTCTGCAGAGTCTTCAAGAGGCTGGGGTGGTAGGTTAACACACTAAGGGACAGTTTCTGAAAGTGACTCCCTCCGTGCATCACAGAAATGGTTCACCAAGCTCTGCACCCCTGGTCACTGTACCACTTCGTAATGTGGTCATTAAATTGTAACATTAAAGTGGAGGCAAGCCATGACCTCTACACCCTAGCTCTCTGAGAGACGCCAGTGAGTGTAGGACTCTGACTCTAGTTCTTTACTGGGAAGCAGGCACTTTGTGGATTTTTGAAGGGGCAAATAATGTATGCACCCCCTCCTTGTACCTGTCCCTAAACAAGCTTTCTAGAACGCTGGTATAGCCTCTAAACCCAACTCCTTTTTGCCACCCAGCATGGCCATTCAGTTCATGCTTTTATTTAATCTGGCGAGAAGAAAAAAAAAAAAAAATAATTGCTAACGAAATTCTCATTTGCAATAGTGACCTGGCCAAATTAAAACTGTAGCCCAAGCATTCTGTGAGGATCCAGGTCATGGCTTATTCCATGAAGAGTAGGGGCATCTGTGAGTAACTGTGGTAGCATATATAGGTCATACTAAGGATCATACTAAGGAAAATGAGGAGTGGGAGGGCTTATGCACCCATGGGTGCTCCTATATTGTAACAGTAATTAAGGTGAACAATATGACAGGGACTGACCAGATGTCAAAAAAGCATCCAACCATTTTTGAACTCAATTTTGGTCTTGCTTCTAACTATATTTAATGGTAATTTTTTCCATGGTTGAATTACCCTAAGAGTGAAGAAAGCTTTTCTGGATTTATAATGAAAATGTCTCCCAGCAAGTTGTAAGGGATGCCCTCTGGTTTCATAGGGAGTATCTTTAAACTCTAGACCCAGTCCTGTCATTAGATATGGGTCATTGATTATATCAAATAGGAAGAGTAGATCACCCCTAAGATGATGAGTTTCAAGCAACATAAGATTGCGGGCAGTTAGTTTAATGTGATATGGTGTGTCATACAGTCCTTGTACATGCTTAGTATAGTTCCACTGTACCTTCTCCAACTGGAGGCAGCTAGCTTTTTTAAACGGACACCATAATTGAGATGTGTGTTCCAGGTGAGGCCTGGCATAAGCACAAAATAGTGGCAGCATAAATTTGGATCCCGAGATTTTATATTATGACGTATGGACCAGATGACCTTATTAGTTCTGTTAATGACCTGGTTTATCTGTTCCGAATGCCCTAAGTCCCTTGAAACAATAATGCCCAGGTCTTTTTCATCAGATGAGATGTGATATGTAGAATGGTATCTCCCAGTATACAAGTAGTATAGGGGTTGCTGGTGCCTAAATGCATAACTTTGCATTTATTAGTGTTTAATCTCATGTCCCACCTTATGACCCCTTCTGAAATACGGTTTATGCCCCGTTGAATGGTCTCAGCCTGATCGATGTCAGCACAAGGGCTGCCGATTTTTATGTCATCTGCATAGATAATAGATGTAGAGACACAATGTGTAGTGAGATCTGAGATGAAGGCCTGGAAGAAGCAGGGACCCAGGACTGAGCCCTGTGGCACCCCACTGGTGACTGAACCTACTTTAGATAGTACTCCATTTATAAGGACCCTCTGGGTCCTATTTGACAGCTAATTAATAATCCAAGAGATAATGGAAGAGTTGATAATAAATTGTAACAAATTTTCACTTAAGGCCCAATATGGCATAACACTGAATGCCTTACTAAAATCAATGAAAATGATGTCATAAGGGGTTCTTTTATCTACCTCAGCGCTAACGGTTTCATAAAAGCACATGAGGTTGGTTAATCAACCCCTGTCTTTCATAAACCCATGCTGCTCTTGATACCTTTCAACTAGGGTGGGGAAAATAAAATCTTTAATAAGGCTTTCAAGTACCTTGTAAATAGGGGAGGTAAGGCTGATGGGACTGTAATTTTCCCAACATGATTTAGGACCTTTTTTTATAAATCAGAATGACGTGGGCATGTTTCCATTCAGCAGGCACAAAATTGTGCCTTAAGCAGTCTTCAAACAGTATTTTAAGTGGGAGGGCAATACAATCTGACAAGAAGTATAACAGGTGTCCAGCGATGTTGTCGGGGCCAGGGCTAGTTTTGCCATTTTGTATCTGTAGTATTTTGTGACTCTGGTCTGCAGTAAAAGTAATGCCACTGGAATTATCTAAGCATGGGGTGGGTATGTTTTGCTGATTTGTACTGAAAATTTCACAGAATTTTATGTTAAATAAGTCTGCCATTTCCTTCGGGTCATTTAATGTAATGTCATTTATTATTAAAGGTCCTACTTGACTCACCGTTTTTTTCAGGGAGTTTATTTAGGCGTAAAACTGTTTCCCATTATTTTTATTAGTAGTTGGTGGTCAATACTGCCCTGCAGTGTGACTTGAAGATTCAGCAAAGTTAACTAAGAGCACTATTTCATACTTTCAGTAGTTTTCATAAAGTGCCTGTTTTGTGGAGTTTTAATTACATTTTCACAAACGTGCACTTTGTGGCTTTTCTCCATGAATTGTGCATATCATGATAAGAAGAAAAGCTCTAACTGCAGAAAATTTGCAAAAAAACCTAGAAGTAGGGGAATGTTACATGGTGACATAACTATTTATAGTTGGAAGGGACTCTAGGTTCATCACGTGTGTCCCCCTTCAGAAACATGACTAAAATAAGCCTCACCAAATATCAGTTTCAACAGTCAAATTGTAATCTGCAAATACAGCAACTCTGGGTCCTTATTTCAAAAATTTTATTCTCAGTGGATGTCCCAGGTAGACATCTTTGAAAAAACAGGTCAAGTTCTTGACTTCTGACACATATGTCATAACAGCGAACACTGAACCGCGACTCTCAGAACAGTGAGTGCATATCGCCGAAGACAATATCGACTTGCCATGCACAACAGTGAACGGCAACACAGTGAGGGCACTATACAGTGCCAAGGAGGACAACATAACCTATTGTTTAATGTGCAATCCCCCCACACCTCCCCATATTATTATAACCCCCCACACATCGCCATATTATTATAACCAACTCTGGGGGGGGCTCATCTTGGGGAATGGAGAAACTCATGGGGTGATGCACCTCGTGCAGGGCTGCCTGTCAGGAGGGGGAGAACAGTGTTGGGGGGAACAAACTTAGGGGGACAGAACCAAAAAAACCTTCACCCTGAAACAACACGCACCCCACACACTAAAAGTAGAAGTGTACCACCAGTTCCTAACTCAGGCCACTAGCATCAGTCGTTGTAACCCTAGCCACTGCACCACACAAGCGGCTTGGAACTGGCCCACTCAGCAACACCTCATATGCCATCCATAGTCATCCTCCCATACTATATCCTCCAGCAAGTTGCCATTTTTTGTGACTCCCTGTACCCTCACTCTTCCCTCATGGTTGCTCCTGTCACAGTCACTTAAAATTGAGTTGCTCATGTTTTTTTTCTTTCAATTCTATTTGTATCTCCTCCAAGCACCGGAACTCTCTCAGGCTCCCAGTTCACCTGCCGGTCTACCACCCACTGTGGCCCCCACCTCCTCAAGGACATTACTTTCTCCCAGTGGGACCCCCAGGCCCCAAGGTTGATGGGGAGATCGAAGGGGCAGAGGAAGGGGTCCAGTGTTGGGCATGTGGTGGCTAGGCACTGTAGGGCCATCGCCTATCTGGGCCTGAGTTTTTTTTTCCCATAGTCAATTCCCTGTGAGCTCCCTCCTCCCTCCCAAGTGTGGCATGCAATGACGCCATGACGCATGGCAACCCTGCTGGTGTCAGCCACACTCCCTTACATGTTTGGTCTGCCATCCTGCTGTGCCCCCAATCTCCATCGAGGGTTGCTGGGATGCCGGACAACCCCATTGCCCTCCCCCCCCCGGGAGAGGTGAGCAGTCCATCGGATGCTCAATCCTCTCCCTCCCCTACCGACCTCCAGCAACCTGAGCTCTCTCCTGAACCCGAGTCACTGGCATAGTGTGAGGTGTTGGGTCCAGTGCCTCAACCCTCAGCACCACTGGGCTAGCTGAGTCGCTCATTTTGAGTCACCGTTAAGACGAGATACCCAGGGTGACCAACAACCTAGGATGTGGTGGGGAGGGGGGAGGAAAGAAGCTGTTACCATTGTAGTTTTCTTTTATTTACCCAGGATAGCTCAATTTAGATGCAATATATTGTTTACAGTGAGGTTTGCTTTGACCCAGTTTTACACCCAATAGATGATTTTTACATCTTAAATGTGTGTATATGTGTATCTACGTGCATATGTACCTATATCTATACATATAGGTGTGCATGTGTGTATGTACATGTATAGACTGAAGCACAGCACACTTATGTGATTTGAGTGGTTGTGGTGGGATTTGAACCTGGGACCACTTGTCTAACAGCTAAGCACTCTAACCACAGAACTGCCCTGCTTTACTGTTGTGCCCACTCACACAGCTGGAGTTACAGCTGGCTTTGTGAGCCAGGGCTGCAGTACCAGGATTTCTGCATTTAGAAAACTGGAAAAAGATACTTTTTTTATACTCAGATAAGTCTAAGACAACTGCTGTTTGAGGTTTCAAGGGAATAGCTGACACAACTCAGCTTCATAACTAGATCTGTTGGTGCTGGCAGGGCACTGCTATAGGTGAGTTTATAGCACTGTCACTGTACATTTTGCTAGCAGCGGAATTACTATCACCAAGCACAGAACATGGGTGTGAGGACTGGGGAACAGGTGATATAAGGGAGTGGAATAATGAGAAATTGAAGGGGCACTGAAGACTCCTAGAAGACTACATCTTTGGAAACAGAGTCGGAATACAGCAGCACACTTATTTAAACTTCCCGGTCCTCCTCATGAAATAGATGCAAGTCCACTAAAAATATATGCAGTAGTGCAAAAGTTTATTTAGTACATCTAGTAAATAAACTTTTGCACTTTTGCATATATTTTTTGTGGACTCACATCTGTTCCATGAGAACCAGGAGGTTAAAAGTGATTTTCTGATCTTCTGCTGTTACTGTTGGACTTACCATATTTGGTAGGTTCTGTTTCTGTCATTTTAATATTTTCATGCCAGCCTGTATTTGGCTGAAAGAGATCTTAGTTTGGCCCCAACAGGGTGGCCAGCTGATCCCTCCCACTTCCCTAGTCATGTATCTGCCCCCAACCTCAGACACATTATGATGTGCAGCAAGGGAAAGTGCGGGGGCATACCTCATTGAAATGAATGGGTGTTACTGGCCCCTTGGCACTGAGGGTTGAGGCGCTGGATGCCACACCTTGTGCCACGCCGGCGACCCGGGTTCGGGAACGAGCCTGGATCACAGGGGGTCAGCAGGGGAAGGAAGG
Source organism: Neoceratodus forsteri (assembly GCA_016271365.2). Taxonomy (NCBI): domain Eukaryota; kingdom Metazoa; phylum Chordata; order Ceratodontiformes; family Ceratodontidae; genus Neoceratodus; species Neoceratodus forsteri. Next base: position 92,369,570 of record JADMNL010000030.1, read on the forward strand.
ATTAAGCATCTGAAGGACAGCTCTCCTTCCTCGGGGGGACTGGGGACTATGCCTGGCACCGTGGCGACCTCTGGTGGAGACCGGAGGTACCGCAACACTTCAGGGCCAAAATAGAGGGTTGCAGAGTCATGGCAAGATGTTCCCTGACATCATTGCACGTCGGGACTCCACCAGGGAGAGGAGGGCATAATGAGGGGGGGAACCAAGAAAAATACCCGGCTTGTGGATAGGCGATGGCACCTGCATCCACCAGACCACACTCCATCGCCGGTGGCACTCCTTACCTTGGCTGAGCCCAGCCCAGCCCGAATTTACAGATAGAGTGCCCTGGGTGGATAGGGCGGCCCAACCTCGGGGGGCTCAAAGCCGTGGGGATAGCTGGGCTGGTGCCAGGATTCAGGAGGCCTCTCAGGCATGGAGGTAGAGTTGGGGGCAATGCAGAATGCCTGAGAGAGTTCCACAGACTGGAGGCAAAAACAGAGTTAGAAAAAAAAACAAGAAATGAATGGGTGTCAATATTCCTTAACATTTAGTACATTAGGATAGTGAGTTGGAGATTAATGAAGGCTACTGATTGATTAACAAGGCCCTTGTTAGTTGAGTGATGGCCTTTATTAATCTTTAACTTGCCATCACAGTGTGTTAAATAGTAATGAAAACTGACTCCCAGTCATTTAAATGGGGGTGCATCCCTGCACTCTCCCTAGCTGCACTTCATAACATGCCTGAACTTGGGGTGTGTACACGACTACAGAAGTGGAAGGAATTGGCTGGCCACCCTGTCAGGGTTAAATTATGATCCCTTCCAGCTAATTATAGGCTGGCAAGAAAGTATTAAAAATGTCAGAAATGGACTGTTGCTGACCTAAGGTACCCTATCCTGAAAGTTGTACCTTAAGGTCAGAAAATCACTTTAAATAGGTGTGGAGCTATAATCCGGCTCTGCTTGTATATTTTGGGGGTTGGCAACCTCCACAGCTGCACCTGGTCTCTGTACCACCAGTACTCACTCATTCCTGCCTGCCTTAGACTATGTCTTTGGTCTTTAACTGAAATGGGACTATCTTCCCTTGCCATACACCACAGCAGCTTTTAGTGTTCCTATAATGCCAACATTGTCTGAATGCAGCAATTAAATGCAGAATAACATTCCCTATCTTTGTTGAGAAAATGCAAAAATTAGCCCATTGGAGGTTGACAGTGTCCCTCTACAAAAAAACAAAAAAAACAAACAAACAAAAAAAAAAGCAAGTTCTTCTGGCTGGGGTTAAGTTTAAAAAACCTGGATCCCAGAGGTGAAAGGTGAGCCACTGACACTTTCCAAAGATTATCACACAGGGCCTCATGACGGTCAAGGGAGCATTCATTAAGAATAAACAGGACTAACTGAAACCAAGTACCCATCCTCTCGTGAGCCACAGCCTCACCTTTCATCTACTGATCTGTGGAGTTAGGGTCAGGGAGTCCACACAGGACAAGCTCCCTCTGCATGGTGCAACACACTAGCTTGGCCAAGGTACTAACCATAGTTGCACACAAGGAATGGGAAAGGATTTCTGGAGTGGGCAGGGTGGTAGTGGTTTAGGAGACAGAGAGGAAACATTTTGCTTGATTTGCAGGAGGAAAAGAGTTAAAGAGTTGGCGCACCTGGTTTCCAAGGCCAGCAACATGGGTTTCTCCCACTGGGACATGTACCACATGTACTTTTCAAGTTCAAGTTTATTATGTTAAAAGCATGTATTAACACACAAGTTATGACATATGTAAGTAAAAAAAGTGATAAAATAATTTCCAACATACATACATTTAAAATGGGATCCATACAGTTTGCCGACACATGTTTTCCCGACAACCATTTTCCCATCACCACCATCCCGTCAGGTATGTTAACATAAACATAGAAACATAGAAGTTGATGGCAGATGAGGACCGCAAGGCCCATCCAGTCTGCCCATTTCTTTTGCTACCTTATAAATGTGCCATTGGCCCTTGCTCTGTCAATTGCCTATCTATTCATACTCATCTGTATTGCTCCCTTATGCCTATCCCATGCCAGTCTGAAGCCCTGCACTGTATTCATATCCACCACTTCCTGAGGTAGGCCGTTCCATGCATCCACCACCCTTTCTGTGAAAAATAACTTTCTCACATTACCCCTTAATTGGCCTCTGTCTAATCTCATGCTGTGTCCTCTTGTCCTGCTATCTTTCTTATATTGAAGCATGTTAGACTCTTTCACCTTGTTAATGCCCTTAAGGTGTTTGAATGTTTCGATCATATCACCTTTCTCCCTCCTTTGTGCTAGGGTATACATATTGAGCTCCGTTAATCTGTCCTCATATGTTTTCTGATGCAGTCCCTGCACCATTTTGGTTGCCCTTCTCTGGACTGCCTCAATTTGGTTAATGTCCTTGGGAAAGTGTGGCCTCCAGTACTGCACACAGTACTTCAGATGGGGCCTAACCAGTGTCTTGTAAAGAGGGATTATTACCTCCCACTTCTGACTTGTGATACCCCTACTAATACACCCCAATGTCCCCCTAGCCTTACCTACTGCTTTAGTGGTCTGCTTGAATGATTTCAGGTCATCTGTGATGATGATGCCCAAATCTCTTTCTTCCCTTGTGACTGCCAGTGACTCCCCTCCCAGCCTATAGGTGGCTTCAGGGTTTCTCTTCCCTATGTGCATGATTTTGCATTTCTTTGCGTTAAACACCAGTTGCCACTCTTCTGACCATTTTGCCAGTTTATCCAGATCTCTTCTCACTCTACCCAGATGTGTTATCCCGCTTTACTATTCCCCGCCAGAACTACATCAAAAAAGCTACGGGCAGAAACAGCACAGAATACTATTTTTAAAATAAGCAGCTACTTATGCTCATCTTCCAGTATGAAACTTGGGCTGCGGAGGGCATGTCAAGCAGAAGAAAACTTGACTTACTTGCTTTATCAAAGTCAACGTAAACTGTGGCTATTTCAGTGCAGAAACAATTACTAAATAAATACATAAACTCCTTTACTATTTTTAAAATCAGCAAAACCACTTTTTTAAATGTGCCTTCAGAATCAATTTGTAATTTAATTGTCCTACCTGAATGGTAGCCAGGATGCTCAAGGCGTACATGTCCTTATCTGTGTTCCTGTGAATTAGTGAAGATAAATAATCTTTATTATGTCGTGCAAACTGTGCAAATTAATTAAAAAGTTAAAAGTCAGTGTTTAACACTTGCTGACATCTTACATCTTACAGCACCATTTTATGGGCTATACCACGGACGAAGTCCTTGCCAATGCGTTGTTCTCTGTCAGCAACAATGTTACTAATTTTCTCTTCCCATTTTGCATATTTCTTCTTAAGCGGTGATTCTGGCATACCGCGGTTTATTTTTTGATAGTTGAGTTGGTCACCATCTGTTCAATGGAGTTTGAGAGTGTAGTATTCTGTCATCTGTGTAACATAAAAGTTGGATTCTAGTTTCCCCAAATGCTGGAGCAAAGGTATCCACATTGCTTAGGGCTATTATTAATGACTTCATATATATTTTATATATATTTCAATAAAATGGAGCCAGCAGACATCTTTTGACTCAATTTGCAATTTCAGAAGACAACTTTCTATTTCTCCCTACTCTTATTTGTGCAGTGTTAGAATGTAATAACTATTATTTTTAACACAAGCTCATTCATATCTAGACCCTGAAGCATAGCCCATATGTCTCTATTCACATTGTCAAAGGCACTGTGAATGTCTAGGAAGGCTAAATATAAGTTTTGTTTCCCACAACATATTTATTCATTAAAAATTGTAGGATGAATATATTGTTGAGTATGCCCTTTCCTTTTTGGAATCCAGATTGAAATTTTGAAAAAAATATTGTTCTCAGCCCAGTTTTCCAGTCTTGTTAAAATTATGTGACAGGATTTTTAATCCTATACAAAGACGTGGAATAGGTTTGTAATTTAATGGGCCATTTGGATCACCCGTTAAATAGAGGGACTGTTATACCTCTGGACCAATCTGCTGGCAGAGTTCTAGAGCAGTAACAATTTCATTAGAGTAGTTAATACTTTTGCCCATAGTTTTGGTGCAGCTAAAAATAACTGCTGGGATTCCATCACATCCTGGTGCCTTGTTAGTTTTTTGTGCTTTGATAGGGCACATGGTCAGAACAGCATCAGTCACAATAGCGTGGTCAAGAACCATGCTGTAAAAATGCTTCTCTGCCCCAGCACCACCCAGACTAATGGATCCTAACTCTGGGGGGAGTGGATCACAGGGCAAGAAGAAAATTGTGGGTCCGTGGAATACTGTTTCCACAGCCCCTTGTAAAAAAAACTTAAGTCCTGATAGGCAAAATCTAGGGAGACCAGGAGTAGAACCCTGGTCTTCACTGTCACCCAGCTGAGCTACTCCATGCCTCATCCCTCCAGACCATGGGAACAACTCGGCCAACCTCTGGAATACTGCTGCCCTTGCCCTGTGGCAGCACCATGGACAACGACCAGGGGAGCACTTACTGCAAGCTCTATCAATCCCTTCTTGCTGTCCATGGCAGCACTATCCAGACTAATGCTCTCTTTCCTTGCACTATTCTGGTAGTGCTATTCTAACCGGGTACCCTTTGATAGCAGACATCACTTCTTGTTCATTTATGATTATGGGGAGGATTCCCCGACTGGTGGTGTATAACCCTCTCCACTACTTCTCTCTTGATAAAATGTATTTATTAGTCCTTTCTCTGCCATATCATTTAAAATATATTTTTCTTGGAAAAAGTTTAGTGCTATAAATGACTAATACAGAACTTCTTTCTCTGTTTTTTGTTCTGAAAGGCGCCATTCCCATTTTATCTTTCTCTTGTATAGCCTCTTGTATCTGACTCCATAATCCATTCCTATAATATTTCTTCTTCCTTTTCAGCATTTCTTTATATTCCTTTTTAACAGAGATAAAAGCATTGAGGTGGTTCATATCCGTTTTTTTTTATTTCTTTAACCAATATAGATGCTAATTCTTTCATTTTCTTGCAATTTCTTCCAGAGAAGAGAGCGAGAGGACATGATTGAAACATTCAAGTATATAAAAGGCATTAACACTGTACAGGCACAGAAATGTTTTCACTTTAAGAAGGGCTCCAGGACCAGGGGACATGACCTCAGGCTACAAGGAGGGAGGTTCTCTACCAACACCAGGAAGTTTTTCTTCACAGAGAGAGTGGTGGATGCTTGGAATAGCATGCCCCAAGAGGTTGTGGGGGTCAACACTGTGGGGGACTCAAGAATGCATGGGATAGACACAAGGGAGCCCTGACTACAAAGGGCAACTAGAGTGTCAAAATAGGTCTAAAACAAATGGGCAGACTAGACGGACCTAGTGGTCTCCTTCTGCCGTCAACTTCTATGTTTCTGTTGTCATCAAACCATTTGTTCCACTGATTATGCATTTCTTTTTTGTTTAACCTCTAGAGTCAATAAACTGTATAACTGTAGAACAATTTTCCCATAATATTCAAACATTTCTATTGATCTCCCCTTTGGCATCTTGAAAATTCATTTTTATTTTTAGCATATCAGATGCACTTATGTCCTGTTTCTTAAAATTTTTCACTACTTGCGCCATTTCCCGTGCTTCTTTTTTTTTGGCTATTCTCTTTGTCGTTATACAGATCTAATTTTTATTACCTCTTATATTGCTCGCATTCTTCAATTCTTTTGCTACCCCGGATTCTTGGATATTTTTATTATTTATATTCTCTAGTTAAATTTTAAAAGACACACTAAGCTGAGACTTGTTTCCAGGTACATCCTGGAAGCATGGGTAAGTTAAATGACTTGTTCATCATCTCAGAGTATGCTAATGGTGGCTATGGGATTCAAACTCAGTTCTCCATGTTTGCAGCTCAGTGCTCTTGATCACTACGCCATACTGCCCCATACTTAGCTCTGCGAAGTGTTACATAAGCTTCAACTTGATGTCACAATTATGTTGATTTTTATTGGTGTCTGTAATATGCTTAAAATTATCCTCTCTGTTAATTTCTTCTTCTTTATTCTGCCAGAAATGTGGTGTATTGGGTGGGGCTCTTGCAGGTGGTTTTAAACTGAATCTTGCCATAGCAGGTGATGTGGATTGTTCAAAAGTCTGTAGAAATGAATATTTTCCTCCTCTGCCTCTCTCTCCTGTTTTGATCTGAGATTCGCATGATATGGCACTATTTCTATGACTTGTGCTTCTACCTTTATCATGACCCTCTCGTCTTCATCTTGTTTTTCTATTATACCTCCTGTCTCCTCCTTTTTCCCTCCTCTGAAGGTTTACTATGCTTATGCTTCCCCCCTCTTGCCGGATAACTCCTTCTTTAACTATTTTCAAACCTTCTCTTTCTAACTTCCAAATCTGAAATAGCAGGGGGCGATCTCAGTTTGTTGGAAATGATCTACCTGTTCTAATTGGTGGTGATGATCCATTTAGTAGTGTGGCACCTTTAATTCTCATACATTTCTCTCCATCCACTAATTCTATCTACTTGTGAGGTGTAACAAAGTAAATTAAAATATTTTTCTGATTGCTTATCTGCTTGGATTTGGTATTTTTCTTTAGCTGCCTTCTGGTTTTTGGTCAGTTCATTTTTTCAGGTGTTGATTGCTTTTTTTTTTTTTGAGGCATACTGTATGCTTCCACTTCAATAAGTAATACAACAAAGTACAAACTGTGCTAGCTCACCCCCCCAAAAAAAGTTGATCATATGTTTATACACACATATATTATAGTGGTGCGGTATGTCAAATAAAACATTTTGCACCTTAATAACCTTGGCATTTTTTGACAAAATAGCCTGAAATATGGCATGCATGGTCACCCTATAAATATCTTAAGATGTGGAAAGGTTTGTGATGGTATCTTGTATAGTGTTTGAGATATAAAGTGGTAAAAAACAGGAAAAAAAACAACACTTTTTTCCCATTGGTTAACATAAGATTTTTTGTTCTCATCTACAGTTCAGAGGAAATAAAATCTTCCCCTGTACTTTTCAGGGATGATGGGGGCAGTGCCAAAGGTGTGCCTTTGGACAGTTTGGTGAAAAGAAATGTCACCATTTTTGAATTATAACAAATATTATGATAGCTGCCAGACAGGCATGTTATTGAAAACTGTTCGGACTGTTAATTGTTAAGGATTCACGGTCAAACCTCAGAGAAATACTGTTTGCACTTTTGCCATCTTGTTTTTTCCCCCTTTTAAAATTGGATTTCTAAAGAAATCCTACATGGTTAGGAATAACCAAAACCTGAATTTAAGTCTCAGTCACATGGTTAACAACATTATTTTATTATTATTTAGAAAATTTCAGGTGAAGCATGTGTTTTTGGGGCAAGAATCATATCACCCGTCCTTCACTTTGCAAGGACCAATCGATCTGAAAATAACTGTTCAAAGTTCTTTATAGTTTGAACTTTGCTGTTTGAATTGTAAAGACTTCAAACAGTAAAGGTCTATGGAGGAGCTTTTAGCCCCTGATCATGCCTAGGAAGGGGAATGGATAGTTGCCTTTTACCGGATGGCTGGGAAGAAGCGAGGGATTATGATGGCAAAATGTTTTACATTGACCACAACTCCAAGCAGACCAGTCTGATTGACCTCAGGGATAGGTGGGGTGGAGTGAGCAGACCGGCATCTCTTTCTTTTGAAAAAATGGGGCAGATGGGAAAGTGGGGATTAGCTTTATTCTAACCATACAGTAGGGCCGGATGAGGATTTTCAAGTCCAGTGTTCTGTATGTGTGTGAGTGCATATGAAGGGCATAGAGGGATGCATGCTAGAGAGAGTTCAGGCATAGATGAAGGGGAATTCAGTAAAACTGGGGATGTAAATCCCAAACTTGGCAGCAGGCTAAAACCAGCAAACAAAGCTTGCACTCACTGCCAATCTGGCTGCAGAGATGACCGAAATGGAATGGGTGGGTGGAGTTAATGAAATGGTAAGGAGAAGCAGTAATGTGGGGACTGAGAAAGATCCTGCTGCTTTATTCTTTCAGTCTCTGCACAAAGTGTTCGCATAAGTTGTATTTTATCAATTCTGAATAAGCAGTGTGTATAGTTGAAGGGGGGAATTAGATTTGCTGAATGGTAAACAGGTTTGTTTTACTTTTTGAATGGATGCGAGTCAACGGTTGTACCTGAAAGCACACTTACAGTTTGACGTATTTGTTATGACCAAGCTTTGCGACATAGGGAATTTATTCTTCAAAACTGTAATGCACCCTACACACCGTTGAGTGCCATTTTCAGTGTTGTGTCTTTTGTTATGAAAAGTGTCATCTACAAATATGTATGTGTACTAGAGACCCAGAATCGCTAAATAAAAAACACATTACTATAGCACGCTCATTCGTCTGGAATGCAAGCAATTTTAATCCGAGGCAGGCAGCATCAATGCAGGTTAGAGTTTGCCTTAACTTTTTTATACAACAATTTGCAATTCTTCCATTGCATGTAAAATAAAAACAAGGTCCAGTTAATTATCATGAAAGTACAAATTGCACGGGCTCAGCTGTGCATATTTGTGATTTGTGGTGATACAAATAGAGGTTTGAATGGACAAAACTGGCTAATGCAGGCTACAAGCTGAAATAAAGAAAACGGTCCCTCTATGTTTTTTTACCTGAAAAAAGAAAATGGTCCCTCCTAGTCACCGCTGTCCGTCTCCCCCTATCCCGACCCTCCCACTGAGCAACCACCACCCCCGTTACCCTATACTTACCTCCAGAGGCTGTAGTCTGTCATCTTCTGAGAACCAGGGTGCATCTGCACTCTTCAAAGTTGAACCACTTAACTGAGGAATCAAGATATGTGGTGTATAATGCATTTCGATGGTGTTTTGAAGTTATGTCCATAACTCTGCCATTTTTAGGTATTTTTCTTACCTTGGGGTCATCAGCCCTAATGCTCACCCCATTCTCCTATACTGTACCCATCTCAGCTTATTTACTTATGGAATGGTGTGAGTGTTAGGGCTGATGACCCCCAGGCACACTCTCGATGCCTGTCAGTGTCTGCAGGTGGGTGTTAGGGTTGGAAACCCCTAACACCACATTTCCGCTTTTGTCATTTTAGTAACAATCCTAACTGATGCATTAACAATGTTTTTGCAATGAATATATATATATATATATATATATATATATATATATATATATGTGTGTGTGTGTATGTTATAGTGGCGTGCAGTACATAGGGCACACCGACACTACCTTGACAACTTTACCACGACCGACACTACAGTGACAACAGTGCCAGGTTGCTGTAGTGTTGGTGTGACTGGCACTGCTTTCTGGGGGTATTTCACCCCTCCTGAAGCAACTCTGACTCAGAGTTGATTATTTAAGTAGTAGGTGCAGGGGCTCTGCCCTGCATGGAGGTTCAGGAGGAAAGCCCTCAAAGAAAATAAGTTAATGTGACTCCCTTTATGCCAACCACAAATGTGGTCGACATAATAAAGGAGTCACTGTAACGTCGGTTGACAACAAAATTGTCGACCGACTGTCATAGATCCGTGCAAAGGATGTTTTATATTAAACCCCAATTTTTGCACTTTAATAACTTTGCAATAGTTCAACAGATTTGTGCAAAATGTTGAATGCACAGTCTTGTATGGTAGCTCTCTTGACATACTAAGTTTTGTTCCAGTCTTTTTCTTAATTCCCTTTCACTCTTTTTGTATGCCCTTTTTTGTTCATATGAAAAGGGATCCCTACATATGGAAAAACATTCATCCCTGTAATTACTTAATTTTTCCCCGGTGTCTAGTGGTGCCACTCACCCTCCAATCACCATTTCTGTAATGGCTAAGTCTTCCTCTGGTGTCTATTGGCACCCTCCACTGATCACCATCCCCATAATTATTCGATTTTTCTCTGGTGTCTAGTGGTACCCCCCCACCCTCTGATCACTGTCCCCATAATTAATAAGTCTAGCCCTGGTGTCTAGTGGTGCCCCCCACCCTCTTATCACTGTCCCCATAATTAATAAGTCTAGCCCTGGTGTCTAGTGGTGCCCCCACCCTCCGATCTCCATCCCTGTAATGATTAAGTCTTTCTCTGGTGTCTAGTGGCACCCCCCACCCTCTGATCGCTGTCCCCATAATTATTAGATTTTTCTCTGGTGTCTAGTGGTGCCTGCCCACCCTCTGGTCACTGTTCCTGCAATGATTAAGTCCTTTCCTTTTGTCTAGCAGCACCCCATACCGTCTGATCACTGTCTCCATAATTATTTGATTTTTCCTCGATGTCTTGTGGTGCCCCCACCCTACAATTGCCATCCCCGTAATGATTAAATCTTTCCTTGGTGTCAAGTGGTGCCCCCCACCCTCCGATCCCCATTAACACTTTGTCTTTCTCTGGTGTCTAGTGGCACCCCCAACCTTCGATCACTGTCCAGTCTGAAATGAAGAAAATGGTCAATCAATGTCTTTTTTTTCAAACCTGTAAAAATGAAAATGGTCCATTGCTGATCTGACTCCCCACTCTGACCTCCCACCTAGCACCCACTACCCCACATCCCCAACCCCCCCCCCACACACACACCCTCACTCACCTGAACAGGTCCCAGGGTAAAGATCCACTCTCTGATTGAAGACACATCTTGCTGCTGGAACTACCGGCTGCAATATGAGAAACTAAGGTCAGTGCAGTTCAATGTATTTTAATAGGGTTTTCAACTTTGATGCGTAACTTTGTCATTTATGCATATTTTGACACTAAATTTTCTACATGGTCTTTTTGAGATCCCACCTCATGAACAATCATAGTAGAAGTATGCAAATCAAGACCAAAAGGCAATTTTGTGGTTCTTTCAGCAGCCTTGTTGATGAGGTGGGGTCATAAGACGGCTATGTTGAAAATTTCATTTAATTTCATTTTTAGTTTATATTTGAAAGGCATGTGAGCAAATTGCCCATTTATACGAGCATCCAGTTATCCAGATTGCAACAGAGGCAGAATAAAAATTTAAAAACAAACACATGGTTAGATATATTCACTGAGGAACAAATGTATGAAGCAGGACAATTAGGCACAAGCACTGGGAGAATCATATAAAATGAAAAAACACAATTTCATACAATGCGGTAAAAAGCAAACCAGCTTATGTACAGCAACCATAATATTTACAGCAAGACTATACAATATGTACATATTTACTCAGGTGACCTACCAGGCATGGGTTGGGAGAAATAATCCAGCGAGCACTTAGAAGGGGAAGGAGACAAAGAAACAGTCAGGTGGCCAGGATTTGAGAGAGATAAGTAAAACTAGCAGAAACTGAATGATTAATTTGTGCAGGTGCCCTTTAGGTTAACCCAGGCAGTAGTAAAGAAGCTGTGATGTACTAGGTAGGACTGCTGCAGGGGGGTTTATTGAGCAGGTGTTCTTTCAGTATAACCTTAAAAGTACTGAGAGAGGGACTGTTCACAAGGTTGGGAGGAAGGGTATTAAAAAGGTTGGGACCTCTGTAAGTAAGCGATCTCTGCCCCAAAGAGGTGTTGCAATAAGGAACCAAAGAAGGGGATGTGGTAGCACTCCTAGTGTTCCGAGTGGGGCAAGCCTTCTTGAACAGAATGGAGACATGGTGGGGTAGGTGGTTGTGGAGGATTTTATAGAGGAATGTGGAAGCCTTCCATGTGAACTTATCCTCTAGAGAGAACCAGTGTACCGAATCGTAGCGAGCACAGGTGTGGGTACGACGGGGGAGCCCAGTCACAAATCTAATAATGTTATTGTAAGCCATTTTAGGTTTGAGGAACATGATGGAATTATTTTGTGGTGTGAAGATGATGGAGCTGTAGTCCAGGAGAGGTAAGAGTAAGCTGGAAGCTAGCCTACTTCTAGATTCGGGGATGAGGAGTTGCCTGATCCTGTATAGAAGCCCCAGTCTCTAGTGAAGTTTGTTTTGTTAAGTGTGTAATGTGTGGGCTGAAAGAGAGGTACTTGTCTTGTGTAAGGTCAAGGTATTTAAATTCTTGCACTCGCCCAATGAGAGAGCCACCATTATCAATGAGGCTAAAATTGAAATTAGATGGTTTGCGTGCACCGGTGAATATCATACATGTTTTTTGGAGAGAAGGGTGGAGGGGTTCGCATCCTTACAGTATAAGGTAGCGTTTTTGGCATATAAGATGATGTTAGTATGCAAACAGATGGAAGGTATGTTGTTAATAAACAGAGAAAAATGGAGTGGCCCAAGTATATACTCTTGTGGAACTCCATATTTAATAAGGCATTCAGAGGAAGGATGACACTCAATAACTGTTTTGTGGTACCTTGAGTGTAGATAGTTACCAAACCAGTTGTTTGTGTTAGTAGATAAATTCAGGTGGGCAAGGGTAGTTTGTAGAAGGTTGTGGTATGCCAAATCAAAAGCGTTGGTAAGGTCCACAAAGACCGCAGCGGTACAGATCATCGTCCATGGCCTTGTAAATGTCCTGTGTGAACCTGACAAGTGCAGTTTCAGTGTTGTGATTAACCCTAAAACCATGTTGAGCCTCGATCAGGATGTCGTACTTGTTTAGGTGCTCTGAGATTTGAGAATGAACTATTTTTTCCATGATTTGGGGGGGGGGGGAGTGAGATGGGCCTGTAATTGCTCACTTCTTGTTTGGAGCCAGCTTTGTGCAGGAACCTGATGGAAATAGTTTTCCAGGCTGCAGGGAGGGTACCAGAACAGAGGGAGAAATTCAGAATATTTGTGAGAGGCTTGGCAACTTTCTTTATAATGAGTTTAAGGATGCAATAGTAAAGACCATCCAGTCCAGTATTGGGTCTAGGGATCAAAATATGTTAAAACGGCAAAGTTATGCGCATCCATTGAAATTTAGCTATGCTTGCTTATAACTTTGGTAATTTTAAATATTTTCACCCCAAAATTTCAACATGTCCATTTCTTTACACCACCTCATGAACATGACAGCTGTAATTTTTCAAATGCCAGCCAAATTGTGTTTTCCCACATGTGGTGTGGAGAGACATTGCAGTGTCACGGCATAACGTTTTGGTGGGGACTTTAAAATTTTCAGTACCGGGTTCATGAGGTGGGGTAATAAGAAGGCTATGCTGAAAATTTTGTTGCTGTTTTACGACAAGTGCCGGGCCCTGCACTTTCACAGCAACACACATTTATGCAGCTAACATACATATACACATCTATAGAGGGATGGGAGCGCAGGGCTGGAAGGGAGTCTTCCTTAGGGTTGTTAATCCTAAAGCTCACCCCACTGCTGTAGCAAAAACACTCAGATGTGATGGACACAGGTGTGTGTGTTTCAGGAGTGCATACAATGGGGTGAACTTTAGGTTGACAACCCAAGGAAGACTCCAACCCTGCTTTGCTTCAGGTGTGTGTGTGTGTGTGGGGGGGTGAGGTTGGAAACCCTAAAACCATATTTTCCTACTTTTTTGTCATTTTAGTCTTAACCCTAAATGGTGCATTAACACAGTTTTTTGCAAAGAATATGTTCCGAGTTATCAGGAATAAAACCTTATGAAACAGTTAAAAAAAAGAAAGTTTGTTCTTCAAAGTAGAATTTTTGTAACAGTTTCCTTTTATAGATGTAATTATGTTGGCAGTCCTCCTTTGTCAAATTTCAAAATCAGCTCTCAGTAGAATAACTTCACTTGGTATAAAATATTAAAATGATAGTCAGGATGTCTCACACCTAATACCGTGATTTAACAGTACGCTTGATAGTTGCCTTGAGCTCCTCGCATAGCCATTACTGAGTGGCTTGCTCTGCATTTTTATCTTTTTCCTTTCCAACTCCAGGATGGTGTTTCCTAGTAGGCCTTTATTCTGCTGTGTGTGTGTGTGTGTGTGTGTGTGTGTGTGTGTGTGTGGTCAAACTTTACGTGAGTTGCCACTGATGATCAAAGACATTTTTGAATGATTTATTTGACTGCGTGTTCACAGCAACCAGGTTTTTGCTACTAAAACCGTAATGGTTTTACTAATTCATGTGACACACTGTACCCTTTAACTCCCTCATTTATATCTTGCTTGTGTAATTTATTCTGCGAAAATCTTGTGAAAAAGTGCTATTTCAGTAAAATAAGTATCTCACAGTTAATCAAATACAGAAATGTGATTCCAGTTCTAAATAATTGATAAAGAAGAACATTTTCCTTTTTAACTTTACTATGTTTAAAGTATTAAACACTACTATATTATATAAAATATTGCTTTCACAATTTTAGTTACTCTGGACCGTTTTTGGTAACTCTATCTCCTACTGCAGCCAGAAAGGCCTTTAGTCTTGATGTGGTCCATTGCTACGCTGTGCTCTTTCCTGGCTGCTTTACAAGGCCCATTGAGTTCCCAATGCTTTTGCTAGTGCTATGAGACGATACATTGAACTCTGGCCAATTCTTGTCAAACTGAAAATTTTGGCAGCACTTCTGATGGTAACCAGTGTGTCTGCTTCCTGACTTTACTGCTAACTCTGTGCATTGAGCTCTGAATTACCAGCTACCCCACCCTCTTTTACATGATAACTTTGTCACATGCTTACAAAGGGCTCTTTCTATTGGTGTACCTCAACTTTTAAAATTTTAAGTTTCAAGTGGATTTTCCTATGAAGAAAACAAAAATGAATGTACCAATCTGTACATAAGGAAACATATATACTTAAAGACAATCTCTACCTCCAGTAAAAAGTGGCTTTGCGACAGTTTCAAGAGGCACATATATTTTTCCCCATTGACTTCAATGTTAAAACTTAAACAACAGAATAACTTTTGAACTGTTTAATATTTTTTCACCAAATCTTCAAAAGGCACATCAGTGACCCAGATTGCATGTTCCCTGAAGATTTCAGACCAGACGGACAAACTGTGTGGGCTATAGCCCTGAGCAAAGAAACATGTGAAAAAAACTGTTTTAGCACGCTGTTTAGTGCTCTGCAGCTCCACAACCGCTGTTCCAACCAAAACACAACTTTCCAGATCCAGAGATCTATGGTACCACACCGCGCATGCAAACTTTCAGGCAAATCTGTTGTTTATGGTGGCAAAGTTATTAAAGTGAAAACTTTTGGGTTTAACATAGACATGGCCAGGTAACCCTAACTACAGCTTCACTACCATGCAGCTATAAGATATATATATATATACATATATATATACATAATATATATATATATGTGTATACATATATATGTATATATATATATATATATATATAGAAAGAGAGAGAGAGAGAGAATGATGTATGGACAACCATGCACAAGGCCTAGTTTCCACTGAGGGATTGAGATGACAGTATATGAACCACAAGTGTGATGCTCAAGAGGTCCATGCTATCTTCTCAACTCTGAGATGGAAACACATGTGTGGTTGCCAATATTTTATTTATATAGGTGAACAAGGGGGTGAACAAAGTGCAGGGAGGAGCCTCTTTCAAAGGAAGAGGAACAATAGTACATGTGGGCATCTTATGAATCTTAAGGGGGGAGTTTAAGAGGGATGTGAGGAAATACTTCTTCACAGAAAGGGCAGTGGACACCTGGAACAGCCTGCCAGAAGAGGTGGTGGGAGCAAAGACAGTTGGGAGCTTCAAACATCGGTGGGATAGGCACATGGGTATTATAAGTAGAGGTAAGGGAGGAGGGAGGGAGAGACACCTGTGACCAAGTAGGGTCTGGGTGTAGTGTTAAACAGGAAAAACTGGGAAGACTAGATGGGCCTGTTAGTCCTTTTCTGCTGACACTTTCTATGTTTCTATGTTTTTTTCTACACGGGAGTGAGAGAAACGTCCCTCATCAAAAGCAAAAACAAAACAAAAAAATGTCATTTCTTTGTTCTGGTCTATGATTAAAATTAAATTTACAGATTTTTAGAAGCTGAAAGGTACATCTTTGGACACTGGGTGGTTAGTAAGTAGCTGGGTGTGTGGTGAATGAGTAATTCAAAATATTATGACCTTTGAACTGTGCTGAGCAAATATTTGGAATGCACCCAACAACACTTTAGAATGCACACAACAGTTTAGAGCAGGCTGATTTTTATACAGAACAAAAGCAAACCACATACTATATAGAGGATAAAATCTGGATGGGCACCAGTTAACAACAACACTGTGTTCACTTCAAGAGGTTGTCATGAAAACCTAGTAAACCTCAAGAGCACAGCTTGGGACGTTTACAGTTGGACTGACAACCTCAAGAAGGGAACTCCTCGTTGTTGTTAATTGCTACCCATCCAAAGTCTTTTATAGTGTATGGGCACCAGTTAAACGAAATCTGTCCTTACTTTTCCATGCTCTCCTTCAGGGTCAGCTCTCACTGCCATGGCTGTTTATAAAATGGCAGGGTAAAATCATGTAATCTGATATGGTTTACACACACCCTTTGTGCCTTATTGTTTACTTGTCCATCGGGAAGTTCCAGAGATGCACATGCGCAAAGCTGTTCATGTTGTTATGATGTCATTGTGACGTACTCAAGAGGGTATAACAACTTCTTGACATCAGAACGACAGCATAACAAGGATAGGAATTCATTGAATTCCATCATTATTAACCCTCTCCCATACATTATATAAAGGATTGTGTATGAGCAATAATACACAACAAGGTTGAGTTTCAATTGAGAGGTTTCATGGTAATAGGAGACCTTGAGAGCACAACTCGACAGGTCTTCTGTTACCATGGAAACCTTAAGATTGAAACAAAACCTTGTATGTGTATGGTTGCTCATACACAGTCTTTTATAGTGTATGGGCTACCACTACTGTAAGCCCGTGCCCAGCACATATTATAAAAAGATCCCCTCATGTTCCGCTAATTCTCATACCATTGTGGGACTCAGGTGACGTTTCTGAGAGTCTGTCGCAGTTCTTTGGGTTGGCACTCACTTCTGGGGTCAGCTCTCTCACCTCCACAGCTATTTCATTGGGCACTGTGGTTTGAATAAAGGTGGCACAAGAGATGTTCTATGTTTGTGTGCTGCAGTAGTTGTGTAGCTAGTGCAGCACAACAGCAAAATGACGTAGCTACTGCAGCACAACAACATTGTTCTAGGAATGGCTATCTGCCTAGAACAATGTTCCACCATACATTATAACTGTGTTTATCATGATCTGCTGCTGCAAAGGTTAAAAGATATGGTGTTAGGCCTGCCTGATGGCCCAGTGGGTAGCGCTTTGTGTGCCCATAATGGTGACCCGGGTTTGGAAGCAACCCCAGGAAGCCAGTTAAGCAACCCTGAGAGCTGGGAAAGCAATGCAGCATGGCAGTGTTCCCAGCCAGGGAGGGGGGTGTCAGGATTCGCCACTCTCATGACCCCTGCCATGGGCCAGGGAGTTTGCATCTTCTGCAGGGGCATGCTAGTAGTATGTGAGGTCTGACAGGGCATGGCCTGATGTTGCAGGAGGTGGGGGCCTAAGGGAGAAAAGGGAAAAAGACACACTGCCAGCAGGATGCTGCTCCTGCTCAGCACAGGCCATGCACTTCTGACTGGGTCCTGGCTGCACTATATCTGGATGAGAACATGGATGGGGGGAATGGACCTCCCCCTAAAGTCTCATCATAGGGGTCAATCCATGAGTGATTGATGGAGCCAGGTAAGCCCTAGGGAAAGTGATAATGGGACTGTGCAGGCAGGAAACAGAATGGGGCTGGCAGAGATAAGGGTGCATAAATACAGGGGCTGGTGGTATAGCCTAGAGGTCAGAGTAACAAGTTGAAAATGAGCTTGGTACCTCCAGCAAAGTTGGGTTTGATTCCCACAACCTCCGCTTGCATCCTGTGTGACTCTGAGGCCTTGGGCTTAGTGGGCCTTGCCTGGTTACCAAAGAATAAAAAAAAATAAGAAATAAGAAGATGTGGTATTTTACATATTAGGGTACAACCAAAACTACATAGCTGCAAAATAGGGATTGTCATTCTCCCATTAAAATATTGCTGGGGAAGGTGATGGTGGCATAGTGGTTAGATCAAATGGGAATGTTACCATAGTGAGTCACTTGCTCCATACTTCAGTCCTCTCAGCTGGGAAATTAGGGAGATGCAAGTCCCCACTGTAAACGAGATGATGCATCTCAGTTGAGCTATCCTGTCTAAAACAATTGTAAAATGAAAAAGAAATTATTAAACAAATGACCTTAAAGCAGTAATATTTGTTAATGGAAACTTGTTTCTCCATATATTTTTTCAGTAACAACGTATTTCTGGCAAACCTGCAGCATAAACATTTTTTTTCATTTCATTTCATTCCTGTACTGAGATATGGGATCTTGAAGTTTTTAAAAATAACTGCTCTCTGCCCACACCCTTTATGAATAAATTAACTGTCTTGGTGTGTGGTGTTGTAATGTATACCATCCAAAATGCATGCTAGCAGCCTCCAAATACATCCACAGCATGGATCCAGCATAGAAAGCCAAAAAATAACCATGAAGGAAGGAGTTTTTAAAAATTGCTAATGTCACTATCTTTAGTGACTTAAGTCCTTAATTATAAAATGTGTAATCAAAGCCGTTTAAAAAAACATCAGAAGGATATAAAAATAGACTTAAGGGGCATCTAAGGATCTCAGAAATCAGAGAATGCTAAAAAACACTATGTGATAATTTTTTTTTTTTTTGCAAACAAATACTGCATCTTTAACACTATGAAGGGAACCTCAAGGCAAAAGGGCTTGCCCCTCCCTTCAGTTACACACGTTTACTCCGAGGGCTGGGCTTCTTCCAGTCTTATTGGCATTCTCACTTTATGACAAGAGTTTACTTTCAAAATATAAATAAATGTGTGAAATGTGGATGTCAATACAGCAATCCTCAGTAATCAGCTAGAATTAATTGCGTGACGATCATTGATCAGAGTATTTAACGGATATGGGGGGACTGACTGAAGGCTGAAGTGTAATTGCATTACAAATCTGAACACACCAAATGAAATTTCTGATTACTTTTCTGCTTTTAGCCGGGCTTATTATTTGGAAAGAAGGGGATGAAAATGAGTGTGAACCCATGCTATAAGCTGTTATTGTATGTTTTATGTCTTGACATTAGAATCCTGATTTTAAAATGGAAAATCAATTGTTATTTCAGAAATGGATGGTGCAGTAGTTAAGCTCTCATTGTGCAGTCCAGCAAGCAGTCCGAGCTGACTAAACCGCTTTGCTTTCATGTTTTCGTCCTCATTCAGAATGATCTTCTTACAAACTCAGTGTATCTACTGCTTGGTACAAAAACTACAAGACCACGTGCTGCACAAGACGGGGACCTTCAGGGAATATAGAACCGAGCAAGGCTGGAATATACACCATTCCATAAAGCAGAATTGTCAAAAAAAAAAAATATATAAAGTCTGAGAAATGGAACTTTCTGATTGGCTATAAGCATTCTCTCAGCCTTAAGTTAATCTTTTGTTAACCTACATGTTGAACATAATCACATACTGAACAAGGCACACCATGATGTAAAATTCCTATTTTTATTATGATAGCAATGAGGTACTCCCAATGGGTATGTTAATGGTCAGTTAATCACCCTCTAGGGGCATATGGCATAATCCAGTACCACAGGCCCCTAGAGTGTGATTAACTGACCATGAACATAAACTCTGGTCATGCCTTATTGCTTAAAAATATCCCCACAATGTTATTTGCCAGGGCTGGCACAAGGGGAGAACTGAGCCATTAAAGTTCTTTGGCTGACCTTCAGTATTAAGGAACATAGTTTGCAACCCAGCCTTGCCGAAAGTTTAGAGAATCAAAGGAGAACACGCTGGGACTTTAATGAGGGAGAGCAGAGTGGCAGATACCAGGATTTCAGCCATGCTGAGAAACTGGGCCAGTTGGAAGAGTAGGTCCTCTCCCCACCCCCAGCACTCTCTCCCATTGTTTCTCCCTCACCACACTAGAAGTAGGAAGACACTAATCTGGGGACAATCATGAGTGGCTAAGGTCCTCACTTGGCTACATCCCCAGGGAGAGTTTCAGTATATGGAATCAAAGAGCATCAAATGTGTCACTTATAAGGCAAGAGTGGCAAAAAGCCACTGCAGGGCATGGAGTGGGTTTGAGAGGAAAATGACGTGAAAGAATAGATATCCACTTTCTCATAATGAGAGAAAAGCTCTGCAGATTTACTAGTATCGTGAACTGTGGTTTACACAGTGGTAATAGTTGTTGGTTGATATCATATCTTTGTAAACATACTGTAGATAACTATTCTTTTGCATAAGCTAACTGCTGGGAGAATTCTCAAGGTCAGGGGATCAATGGTTCTCTGTAAACCCTACCCCAGGGTCCTACTTAAAGACATTTATAAATTCAGTTCAGTTCAGTTTGATTGTGCAAAAACAGACGTATAAAATCAAATGATTTGTTACATGCAAGTATATATAAAACATACAAAATTAGAAGACATACAAACTAACAAGCGCTATTACATATATTAAAATAACACTTTTGACCATTTTACAAATGTTATCAGTGTAATAATCTACTCCAGGTTTGTGCCAGTGCTGTAATAACCTAATTTCCTGGGTGATTGAAGGTCCTCGGCTGGACTTCGAGTCTAACAACCCACCCAGGCCATTTAGTTATTACAATATTGCCAGCCACCTGACCATGGATTATTCCTTACATAACACCTGGCACAACACAAAGCAATGCTTCAGATCTCAGATATTTCTGCGTGTCTATGTAGTGTGAAATATAAAATTCTAATAAGTCCTGAATGAGACAGCCTGAAACTTGCCAATCCTGTCTAATTTAGCGGGGGTGTGGTGGGGGTGTGGTGGTGGTGGGGACTTCTGTTCTTCTCGGGGTTCAGGGTTCCCACTGACCCACCCACAGTTTCTTGCTTAATGCAACATATGCTCTCTTTCCCTTCACCATATACTGTACATCTAAAGAATGTGACTGGTACCATCAGTCTATAGAATACAATGCATATAATACATTTTGACTCAGAGCCTCAAACATGATTGATGCGAAAAGTAGATCTACACAATTTTTTCCTTCCCATTTCTGACATCCAGACCATTCTGCCATTCACGTCTGACATCAAGCTGCACAGCTCACAGGGGACCTCGAGCACTTCATAAGATGAGATTCCTAGCACTGCAGCATTTGAAAGTTGCCCGGTATGCAACCTGCATCTTTAAGTGCTGTTTGTGCAGTTGTGAAAATGTTGAAAATTATAAGTAGTCCCCGAAGATGTCCATTAATATGCTTAACACGAGCGCAGTGTGTTGCCTTCCATTGTTCGCCCTCTGTGACTTTGATGTGGTTTAGTACCCAGGAAGGTCATTCCTGTCTGCAGCAGTTCCAAGCAATACACCTTATTTACCTTACAAATAAGGTACAAAAAAAGTTGTTTTCCTAATTTATGACTAGAGTAAAGTTCTCAACTATTGACTGGGGCACCTGGGGGGGAGGCACAAGGTGAAAATTATTTACACACCACGTGCCCTCAGGGTGCTTGTACTGGACAACTATTACAGCACCTTAATTAGTTGAAATTTAGTTCACCTGTCGATTGAAGCATGTCCAGTGTTAAAGTTATGCCTCCGCAGCTGTCTGGTATTGGTTAATGAATATAAATCAGATGGTTTATAGTTAGTGAACATGTAATTAGGGCTGAAATGAGTTGAATTCCAATGGATGGTGCCTGGGGATAGGAACATGAGGTCTATTTAAAAAACACATTTTCTGTTTCTGTTAGGAGAAGCTGAATCAAGACTGGAATGGTTCCTATAATGCTTCGTTCTCCAAAGACTGTCTCACAGTGTGCACTTGTGGTGACAAGTATTGTGTGCATAAAGTAAAGCAGTGGCACACCTGTGCTTCATATAGGTCTTCTGGATGCTCTGTGTTTACTGAAAGGAGAGCACAGTAGGGCGGATGAAAACTCCCACATGTGCTGCTTGACTTGGGACTGTACAGTGTTCTGAGATGGTCATGATGTCAGTGGCTAGAAGGCTTCATCAGTCAGTCAAGAACTTTGCATTCAAGCTTTATCTCAAGACTCCTGACTGCACTTGACATAGTCATGTAGTCTTGGGTGCTGCTGAGCTGTTTCAGGTGCTGAAATGGGCTTTCAACAGGAATCCTCTATTAATGACTAAAATATTCTGTCATTGAGACTTCCTAAATATCCATCACACAGCTGAACCCCTAAAATTGTTAAAAAAAAAAAGTCTGGAAAGCAGACACACTAGAAGCCTTTCCTAGGCATCCCAGAACGGCATGCCCCACTTTCAATAACATGAGTCATGAAGCTGCCCCACATCTACTTTGTTTCCTGGTTAAAAGAAATGTGCAGCATTCTTTAAACAGTTATTTTAGATATCACCTGAGTGATCCGCTAACTTAACTGCTCCACTAGAGTTATCAGATCATTGCAACAAAACTTTTAAAAATACCTTTTAGATGGCAATGTTAAGGCATCCACTTTGTAGACAGGAGCGGTGTTATGCTGTCAGTACCTAAACAGCCCCAACAATGCATATGTTCAACAGGTGAGATTAAACTGCTGTTGTTGACAAGGATCATGTTAAACTATGAAGAAAATGTAGGATTTTCCTATTGTAACTAGTTTAAAAAAGAGAATGAAAGAGAGTGCATTTTTTCCTGTATACTATTAAAGTATTTAGTGCATTTAGAAACACAGAAACATTAATGATTACCGCAGAAAAAAGTATTGGTCCATCCAGTCTGCCCATATCACCCTACTGTACCCCTGTACCTATTGGGCAGGATTCACGAAACTCCTGAACGTCCCGCAGTTGCGGGTAAGCCTCGTGTGCAAGTGGGTTGCCACTTGCGGATCTGCAGGTTACCCGCAGCTGCAGGTATTCACAAAGGTGGAGCTGGATTACAACCAGCTCCACGGATTACGGCAACATTCGGGTGCTGTTGCCAGGGACAGCACCACAGCTGCGGGAGACTGCTATGGACAGTGGGACCCACCATAACACCCTCTACAACTGCTGCAGCTGTGAATCAGGTGCTCTGCAGCTGCGGTGATTTTGGAGTGCCACTGGGGTTGCAGAGTGGGACTTAGTCCCAAACCGCATTGTGAATCCTGCCCATTGTCTCTGTGGAGTCTACGCTATACTAATCTAACTTTTTTCTTCACATTTCCACCCCTCCTCATCCCACTGAGTAGCTAATATCACCTTGACTCTGTTCCACTCATGTTTGAAGCCATTTATGGTTATTTATTTATTTTTTTTATCATGTAACACTTTACTCACCTCCGGTGTGGAGCGGCCACAACAACTGCCAGCCACTGGCACCTGTGCCCCAGGCCAGGTCTGGCATATGCTGCTGCACCTGACTCACACAGGCCCCACTGAAATTAACAGGACACCCCCCTCTGGGGGGCCTGTGACCAGGAACTAGGTGGCCACACCTCTTGTGTCCGAGGCGCGGGGCTTGGCCATGAGCTGCTGTGGTCACCCTGCGATTTTCTGCCTTTTACTTCCCCAGTGGGAGCCGGACATGCAATGATGCCTGATGCACCTACATGCAGGTGTTTGCCGCGCTCCCTCCCCTTTGTATGCTCACCACTGACAGTGCGCCTAGCCTCCGCTAGGTGCTGCTGCAGCGCGACACATGCCCCGAACCCAACCCAGAGGTAGGAGAGCAGTCATGGGATGCTCAATCCTACCTCTCCCCTGCCGGCCCCCGGTGGCCCGAGTCTGTTCCCGAACCCGGGTTGCTGACGTGGTGTGAGGTGTGGCGTCCAGTGCCTCAACTCTCAGTGCCACTGGGCCAGCATGGTTATTTATTTATTTAGTTATTGTCTTGGAAAACTACCTTTGAGCTAGGAGCTCATTTGCAAAGGTTCCACATCAGAAAAGAAGAAACATAACAGTTGTACAAAGCAAGAGACCATACACAAAGGGAATACATAGTTCTCGTATACATAGATACAAATAATACAAAAATAACTTTTACATTACAGCTTATTTACAAACTTTTAATTTTTTTTCAGCAGTGCAAAGGGAAAGAAATGACAGGAGGCAAAGAGGTGAAGATTGTAGTGCAGTCAGAAGTTAACATTGTCATGAAGCAGTGAGGAGGAGTAAGGAGAGGGTAAGGAATTTTGAGTGAGTGGTGGGGGAAGGGGAGGGTTGGATGTGGGAGGAAGTTGAGGGGAGAGTAGAGCTAGGGTAATAGCACATAGGAATACACAGGGATGGGGGAGTGGGAGAGGAGGGCAGTAGGGAAAGTAGGGTTGGGGGGCTAAGTGGGGAGCAGGGTGATGAGGAAGGAGGGGGATAGTGGTGATGGGTAGGAATACGTTGCAGTAATAGGATTTAGCCAAATCACATACACAGTGGGTATTCAGATATTTTTTTAGTTTTATTTTAAATGGCCCGTGCTTTGGAGTGTTGTTTAGGGGAGTTGGGAGCTCATTAAGCCATAGCTGAGCCTTAGAGGGGAATGACAATTGGGCTAGTGCTGTGTGACAGAAGGGAATGTGCAGGACATTTCTCACCTTTGCTCTGGTCAGATGTAAGTTTAAGGCAGCTTTGAATAGTTTCGGTAATGCTGTCAGGGTGAGGCCCAGTAGGATTTTTTTCACCAAGGAGGAATACCTGTTGCTTTATCCTCTCCTGGAGGTTAAGCCAATTGGTCTGGGCATACAGGTCACATGTGTATGTGAGGAAACCTGTACCTAGGTCCAGTCTGCAGGTCTTGTTTAGGGCTATTATAACTCATTTCAGGGCAACTTCGGTAGCTGTACTGTACATAACAAGGCCATAGTCAATTATAGAAAGTACAGAGCTGTTGACTGCTAGTGACAATGCTTCAGTTGTCATGAAGTGCCAGTGTCCATAAAATAAGCTGGATCTAGTGTTGACAGTTTTTGCTACCCGATCTATATGGTGGGAATTGGACAGGGAGCTGTCAAGAGTAATGCTTAGATATTTGAATATGCTTACTTGGTCAAGTGGTTCAAATTTACTGTTAATGATTGACAGTTGGCTGCATTTCTTTTTGTTTTGCGGAATGGAGAACAGCATTATTTTGATTTTGTTATTGTTTAGTAGGAGTTTGTTATGCTTTGTTATGGTTGAACCATTGCTCACTTATAGTGATTTAGACGTAGGGGCTACTGAAAAAGTTGACTGCATCATCTGCATAAAGAAATATTTTGGCCGGGCAGACACCAGAAAGGGATTTGAGGAACAGGCTAAAAAGGAGGGGTCCTAGGATGGAGCCTTGTGCAATGACTAGGGACACCTTCCTGATATCAGAAAGTGTATTGTGTTTTTTTGCCTGTTGTGTTCTGTGTGCTAGATAGTTCTTAAACCACAGAGTGTCATCTGGTGAGAGCCCAAGGTTGAGTTGTTTTTTTGAGAAGAACAAAGTGATTAATTATGTCAAATGCTTTTGTGAGATCAATGGTGCCAGCACCCTCTTTGACGCCCTCGGTGACCACCACATAGTCTACTGTGTGTGCACAAGAGACCCCTCAAACTCCTCCAAATCCAGTCTTTCTGGTCACTGGACTGGTCCTCCCTACATGCTGATTTGGTGGCTGCTGACTGGTCACCCATTCTGTCTGCCAATAACATTAATTCTGCCCTCCAGTATTTTAATTTGTCTATCTGAGACCAGCATGCCCCCCTCAGGCAAACCAGGGTTTGTAGTTCCCACCTCCCTTGAACCTTGGATGAACTACTGGCCTGCCTCCATGTTCGTGACCTTGTCTGGAAGACTCATAAGTCCTCTGGCTCCCCTGATGAAAGAGATGTGCAAGAACAAGGGGACACAGTTTGAAGATAGAGGGGAGACGGCTTGGGGTAATGTGAGGAAATATTTTTTCACTGAGAGGGTGGTGGACACATGGAACAGCCTTCCTGAAGAGGTTATGGCATCTAAAACTGTAGGAGAATTCAAGAATGCATGGAACAGACATAAGGCAATTTTTGTGGGGGGTTGGAAGAAATAGGCTATTGGTTAAATAGGATCTGCAGCTTATCCTCTAGGTAGGGAAAGGGGCAAACTAGGTGGGCCAAGCAGTCCTTATCTGCCATCAAAGTCTATCTTTCTATGTAACCAGGTACTGAGCCCTTTGAAATGTATGTACCAGAGCCACTAGGCTGGCCAAGGCTGAATACTTTGCCTTCACCTTCCAGAATAACCTTAACCATCCCTCCAAGTTCTGGAAGATCATCCATGTTCTCTTCTCCCCCCCATCTAGTCCTCTGTTCCGGTCCTCAAGGTTGGTGACACCCCCATTACTGACCCTCTCTCTGTTGCTTCTGAGTTCAATGCATTTTTTTACTTCCTGTGACCCTTACTTCTCTCCTTCCTCCCCCACCCCTCCCCTTATCACCTCCCCCATCCTACCAGCTGTACCCTACCCTTCTCCTTCTTCCTTATCACTCCTACTGCCTCCCTCAAGCCTCTCTTGGCTCTTAACCTACTTAAAGGCCAGAGCCCTGATGTGCTTGACCCCAAACTCCTCCATCTCTCTGCTCCTGCCATTGCTCTACCTATCTCCTCCCTCCTCAATCTCTCTTTCTCCCTTGCCTCCATCCCTGACTCCTGGAAACATGCTACCATCATTCCCCTCCCCAAAGGAGGTGAGTCCTCCTCACCTGGGAACTACTGCCCTATCTTCCTGCTCCCCGCTCTAGCCAAAATGCAAGAGCACGTTGTGCTGTCTCAGCTCTTCTTCTTCCTTGGCTCTTCCTCTTTCTTCACCCCTTTCTAGTCTGCCTTCCATAAATTCCACTCCACCTCCTCCTCCCTCCTCAGGCTTACTGACTCCATTTTCTCAGACATGGATCAGGGCATAATCACCTCAGCCATTTTTGTTGACTTGGCCAAAGCCTTTCAACACTGTATCTCACCTGCTTCTCCTTATTAAGCTTAAGGCAGCAGGGCTCTCTGACTCCTCTACAAAATGGTTCCGCTCCTACCTTGAGAGCAGGTTTCAATCGATGCAAATTGGCAATTCCATATCCCCTCAACTGCCTATCAACACTGGTGTCCCTCAGTGCTCCATTCTTGGCCCAATACTATTTGCAGCTTTCCTAAATGACCTTCTCTCTGCCTGTTCATCTGCATTCATTCACATGTACGTGGATGATACTGTTCTGTTTGCCTCTGGTTCATCCCCCTCTGATCTCTCGGCCAGTCTCCAGCTAGACTTCAACAATGTTCAGCACTGGCTCCATTCAAATCAGTTATCCCTCAATGCCAAGAACATGGTTTCAATGACCTTTGGCACTAGGCAGAAGCTTATTAGGCTTACTGTCCTTCTGTCCTTCCACACCCTTGATGGGGCCACTATTGATGATGTTCCATCATGTAAGTATCTTGAGGTCTGGTTCGACCAGCACCTTGACTCTTCTGGGTATGTGGGCACCATACACAATAAACTAGGAGCTTTATACAGGAGAAGAGATTGCATTCCTCCTCCTGCTCACCATGAAATTGGCCTGAAGATGATCCTTCCCATCTTCGACTTTGGTGACATTGTCTATAGTGCTGCTTCTAAAATCACCCTAGCTGGACTGGATTCACTCTTTCACTCTTTCTGTTGCTTTTCTCTGGATTGCCCAACCCAAACCCACCACTGCTTCTCTATTCTTCCTCTCCTCCCCTCCCTCCCTCCCTTGAAGCAAGATGGCTTTCTCACTGCTCCTCCTTTATTTCCAAATACTGGCTTTAATCTCTCCCCCCACACCTTACCTCGCTCCTCTCCAACCTTCCCCTTACACCCTTCACAGCTCTGGCTATCGCTCCCTCACTCTCCATTTTGGGAAATCCTCAACTGGCCAGGCTGCTTTTTCCTATGTGTTCCACAATATATGCACACATCACCTATGTGATTATATAAATGTAATTATCTCTATAACCACCATGTTGTGCATTTGGAGAAAGAGTAATATGCTTGGGGACAGCCCAGTTTCCAGTTGCCTCAGTGGTGCAGCCGGTAGTGCAATCAGAACAGTGTTCTGGGTGGTCTGGGTTCAAGTCCCAGCTGAGACACTTACTTCTTTCTCTCCATTGTTTGTGTGTGTTCCACAATATAGGCACACCGCACCCATGTGATTGTATAAATGCTTTCTCTTACTGTTTCCCCAAACTTTGGAATTCCCTCCCCCTTTTTTTTTTGTTTATTTAAAAATTGGTAACCGGAAGAGGCACACTGAGCCGAGGCCCGTTTCCAGGTGTGACCTGTGGAAGGGGGGAAAGGAGGTAAATGTTCAGTGTAATAGTACAGATTTCCGATTCAAAGTGCACAAAGCCAGGAAGGTAACAGTTATACAGGGGTACATGCAAATATAAAGTTGTGCATGGCATAGTGTATATCAACAACACATAAGCTATATAGCAGCGGAAAGTTACAAGCAGATACTAAATTGGTACATGACGTATGCATATCACACCCCATTGGGAAGCATAGCAGTGGCAGGTTATTGTTGGAACCTGGGTAGGCAGTAGGACACAAGGGATTGTGAGGAGACACTAACCTGAGAAAAAACAGAGGACCTGGCATGCTGGGATACAGGTAACCAGGGGTGGATAGGCAAGGTACTACCTAGAAGTTACTCATGTTTTGGGCACAAGCAAGGTGTAGGAGGGGAGCGGTAGAGGGTATGTTTAAAGAGACTCAAGGATGCAACATGTACAGTGAGGCAGGCAGGAAGTTCCACTCATGGGGAAGTGGAAAGAGAAGGTAACCCTGCCAGAGTTTGAGAGAGGGTGTGGTGGGGCAAAGGAGCATGGGTCGTGGGAACAGAGACTATAGCAGGTGTGGGTGGCAAGAGATAGGAGGGAGGTAAGGTTGGGGGGAGCCAAATCAGTATTTAGTGGTGAGAATGGAGGCATGTAGATTTCAATGGGAAGTAAAAGAGGGTAGTGATAGTGAGGAGTAAAGGGTGCAATGATGGATTCTGGGGGGGCATTTAGAGTGAAATGACAAAAGGCATTGAAGAGAATGTCCAGTCTGGAGAGGGTGGATGCAGAGGTGGACCTGTACGTGACATCAGCGTAGTTGAAAAGTGACAGGATGATCTTTGTGAGGAGTGTCCGGTGAACAAGGAGGGAGAGGGCATCTTTGTTTCTGTAGAGGGCCCAAAGTTTAGGGTGGAGCTTGGAGTGAATACGGTTTACATGAGTAGAGAAATCCAGACGACTGTCCAGCCAGATTCTGAGGTATTTGTAGACTGGGACTATGTCCCCATCAAGGGTGGTGAAGGTGGGGGGAGAAAGAAGTTTGGCTAATTTCTGAGTGGAGCAGAAATTCATGGAGACTGTTTTAGTGGTGTTGACCTTCAGTTGATTTGCCTCAAACCAGTTCAGGACACAGGAGAAGTTGGACTGCAGTTGGGAGATCACTGTTGAGGCAGAGGGGCTGGAGTTATAAAGGGGATCCACGATGGAAGCGCGACAAAGTATTTGTTGAATGCCCTGTCAGCAATACTGGCAGGTCAACCGCATTCTGCAGTTGGCTGCCAGTTCACACTGTCCATCTGTGTTTTCTTCACAGGCGAAGCCCCCTGAACCCCCACATGGGGGGCTGTGCCCACTGCACCACCCCCACTTAAGGATTATCAGCTCCAAGTCAGAGCTGATTGGGGAAGGTGCAGGACCCCCGACAGACAGCACCAGGCTTCAGTGGGTTTCCCACAGTGGCATGGTGCTATAGTTGCTGTGGGGGACTACGCTGGTGAAATGTCGCTGTCGGGGGGTAACCGTTATAAAGGATAGTGTCATCAGCATAGAGGTGTATGTGGGAGGAGGAGCATATGAGGGAGGTTGTTGAGGAATATTGAAAAGAGGATGGGGCCAAGGATTGACCCTTGTGGTACTCCAGACAGTACCAGGAGGGAGGGGGAAAGCATATCTCCTGATTGGATGCATTGAGAGTGGCCAGAGAGGTAGGAGCCATACCATTTGACTGAGAGGGGAAGAGGCCTGCATGTTCAAACTTGGTGAGAAGGATGGGATGGCAGATAGAGTCAAATGCCTTGGCCAGATCTATAAATATGGCAGAGGTGAGGTAACCTTGGTCCATACCAGTGAGAATGGTGCTGGTGACCCTAAGTAAGGAGGAGATGGTTGAGTGTTTTTTCCTGAAGCCCGGCTGATAAGTGGACAGGAAATTAGAGGTGGTGAGGAAGTTAGTGAGTTTGGTGAGGATAAGAGATTCTTATAGTTTGTCTAAAGCAGGGAGGAGGGAGATGGGGTGTAATTACCAGGTTGGGAGTGATCACTGCCTTTGTGTAGCAGAATCACTTTGGCCTCTTTCTAGGTCTGAGGTATTATGCCAAGGGAGAAAAAGAGATTGAGTAGATGGGGCAGGGGATAGGTAATGGCTGAGGCTGAGGTCTTAAGTATGAGTGGATCAAGACCATCAGGGCTAGATTTGCTTGGGCTTAGGGATTGTAGAGCTCTGAGAACCTTCTGGGCTGTGATAGGGTTGAGCTGACATGTGTGAGGAACTGAAGAGGGTGGTGGTGATGTGGGAGAGGATACCAAGGAGTCAGGGGAGAGTAGGGTGTGCCAGGGGTGGAGGGATGGGCATGGGTAGAGGGAAGAGCACATGTTGTGAAGAAATTATTTAAGGTAGAGGCAATGGTGAGAGGGTCTAAGACTAGATTGTTGTCGATTTGGTGGGGGGGAGGAGGAGGTGTGTGAGAGTTTGAGAAGAGAGGAGAGGGTTTGCTGAATTCATGGGGGAGTTTAGATTTTCTTGTAATGTGTTCTTAAATTAATTGGATTTAGCTGCCCTGGTAACTTTGGTGCAAGCATTTCTCTGGGTGTGATATTTGGAGAGGTTGTTGGGGGAAGAGTGAGGCTTTATAGTGAGCCCAAGCACGAACATGGGAGTTGCAGAGCTTGATTAGATCAGCAGATATCCAGGAGTGGTGGAGGTTTCTCAGTCTCTAGCTGCGTAGGGGGCGTGCTTATTCCAGATGTTGCTTAATATGCGGCCATCAAGAAATGAAGGGTAATGAGTACCAATGCCAGTAGTCTGGGCAACAAGCTCCATGAACTGGTGGCCTCGATGGAAGAGGGATGCCTGAATATTGTGGCATTCACAGAAACATGGCACACAGAGAACCATGACTGGGATGTTAACATACCAGGGTACACAACCTACAGGAGGGACAGGGAGGGTAGAAGAGGGAGAGGAGTAGCTCTCTATGTAAGGGAAGGGATAAAAGCAATGGAACAAAAGAGTAAACAGGGAGGAGAGGAGGCACTGTGGGTCACCTTAGAGACTGGAAATGGCACCACAATCCACACAGGTGTTATATACAGACCCCCATCTCAGGGGGAGGGAATGGACAAGAATTTGATAGAAGGCACCCTTAGGATGGCAGAGAAAGGGAAGGGGAGATACTGTTGATGGGGGACCTGACTATGCCAGATGTTAACTGGAGCACCTTTGCTCTAGCCACATCAAAGAGCAGGGCCATTCTTGATGCCCTACAGGGGGCATGCCTCAGACAGCTAGTGTTGGAACCCACTCGGGAGAGGGAGTAATCTTAGACCTTGTACTCTCAAATGGGGACAGTGACAGGATCTCAGATCTAGAAGTGGGTAACCATCTGGGAACAAGTGACCACCAAACAGTATGGTTCATGATAAACTCAGCTACAGAGTCAAGCCATACAAAAATGAGGATACTGGACGTCAGGAGGGCTGACTTTGGCAAAATGGGAGAGTGCCTTAGAAAAGCACTAGCAAACAGGCAAGAAGGAGGGGTAGAGCAACAGTGAGGAAACATCAAAACTGCCATCACAGAGGCAACAAGCCTTTGTGTGAAGCAAATAAACAAATCAAAACAAAGAAAAAAGCCACTATGGTTCTCAAAAGATGTGGCAGGGAAGGTTAGGGAGAAGAAGATAGCATTTAGGAAGTATAAGGAAACACAGAAGGAGCAGGACAGAGAATTGTACCAGTTAAGACAGAAGGAAGCAGGAAAGGCAGTCAGAATAGCAAAGGCCCAAACTGAGGAACAAATAGCCAAGTTGGTTAAGAAGGGGGATAAAACCTTTTATAGGTACATTAGGGAGCATAGAGAGACAAAGGGAGGGATAGTGAGACTGAATAGAATGGATGGTGGGTGGGCAGAGAGGGACAGTGAAAAAGCAGGGATACTGAATGAATACTTCTGCTCAATATTCACAAAAGAGGAGGAAAGGAAGGTACCTAATCCAGTTAACAGGAGCACTCTGGATAGGGGCATCGATCCCAGTCCTTTCACAGAAGAAAGGGTCCTGAAAGAACTCCTAAAACTGAAGGTGGACAAAGCAATGGGGCCTGACGGGATTCACCCCAGAATTCTAAAAGAATTAAGGGGAGAACTAGTGACACCACTGACTGTCCTTTTTAACAAATCATGGAAGGATGATGTGGTACCTGAGGACTGGAGGAGGGTGGATGTGATTCCCCTTCACAAAAGTGGGAGCAAGACAGAGACAGAAAACTACAGATCTGTCAGTTTGACCTCTGTGGTAGGGAAAATGATGGAATCACTTCTGAAGGAAAGAATTGTTGAGTACCTAGAGGCCAGTGGGGCTGGGACCCAAGGCAACATGGATTCACAGCGGGAAGGTCATGTCAGATGAATCTAATCGATTTATTTGACTGGGTGATCAAAGTAGTAGACCAGGAGGGGCTGTGAACATGGCCTACCTAAACTTTAGCAAGGCATTTGACACAGTCCCGCAAAAAAGATTAATAAACAAATTAGCCAGCCTGGGAGTGGGTCCCAGGGTGGTAATCTGGATAAAGCATTGGCTGGACAACAGGACAAAGAAGGTAATAGTAAACAGAGTCCACTCTGAAGAAAGGGGGTTACTAGTGGGGTACTGCAAGGTTCAGTACTGGGTCCAGTCCTTTTTAATGTATTTATAAGTGACATTGTAGATGGACTGGAAGGAAAAGTATGCCTCTTTGCAAATGACTCAAAGATCTGCAACAGGGTTGATACACAAGGGGGCGTGGAAAGGATGAGAAGGGACTTAGCAAGGTTGGAGGAATGGTCAGAACTATGGCAGCTTTGATTCAATGTAAAGAAGTGCAAAATAATGCACCTGGGAAACAAAAACCCAGGGGAACAGTACACAATGGGGGGGGGGGAGGTTAGTAACAACAAAAATGGAAAGGGACCTGGGGGTAATCATATCAATCAATCAATCAAAAGCTTTATTTATCCAGGCAAACATCATTGAACAGAGCTCTTTTGCAAGATGGACCTGGTTAGGATAAACTGATACATATGTATTTATATGACCAGACAAAGTTTAACACGTGGTATACAATTTACAAAGCAACATACAACAAACACTAATAGGCATACAGCTTACATTATTTACAGATATAACATATCTACAAAATGATGTTGCGGTGATAACAGCTAAAGTAACAGGTGAACAAAATTTGAGTTCAGAAGGTGAGAAAGTAAGGGAAATGACTATGTGAGCCTTGGGGTACAGGGGCAGACAGTAGGGGAAAGGACACCAGCTAAACAGGACCAGTAAGTTCGATCCCAGAGATAGTGCTAGATAAAGGTGATAACAGTTGTGCAGATGAATTAACAGGAGTGGATAAGTAGTAGAAAAATGCAGAAGAAGGCAGTAGAGGGATGTAATAATTGGATAATAGAGCAGGTTAGAAGACAGACTACATGGAGATACTATGGAAGTTGATTCCAACTAGAGGAGCTGATAGCACTTGCATGGTTCCTTCAGGAGAAGCGAGTAGAGGGTCTTGCATGAAGAAATGCTGATAACTGAGCTCAATTTTAAAGTTTTCTGCAGATTGTTCCACATTGTTGACAGCGTAAAGCTAATGGATGCTCTGCCCAGGCGAGAGTGGACTTTGGGAATTTTCAATAAGATATAGGAGTAACTTCTCAGGGCATAGGTGCCGAATAGGTTTAGTGGGAGGCAATCCGAAATCTGTTGTGGGAGTTTTTTTGAAATAGCTCTGTAGGTCCATAATGTGGCATTTTTTTCCTCGCCTAAACTAGAGGGAGGTCCATCCTACAGCTGTGTATAGTGAACAATGGTGCGTAGTGAAGAGAAGATCGGTGATAGGGTTACCACCTGTCCTGATTTTCGCAGGACAGTCCTGATTTGGGCAGCTGTGTCCTGCAAAAAAACACGAAAAATACTAAATGTCCTGATTTTATAGTAGAAAAAATATTTTCTAACTTTCCACTAAATGTTCAAGAAAACTACAATACCTTAACTAAAATACCTTTCAATGATAAGAAACCATAAAAGCAACTAAGAAACTACAATTCTTAGCCTTAATTCTGATTATATAGAGAAAACAAGTCTGTTGCATTGGTCGAGGTTACGTACTGTCCTGCGAAAAATCATGGTTCAGTAAGAAATGTCCCACATTGGGCTTCTTAAAAGGTGGTAACCCTAATCGGTGATAAATCTCAATGCTATGTGGTACAGCGTCTCCAGTTTAGCGAGGTGAGAGGTAGGACATTGACTATAAAGGAAGTCCACATAGTCTATTATTGAAAGGAATATTGCTTGTATCAACCTCTTTTTGGCATCACTTGTAAGAAGATAGTTAATCCTAAAATAGAGTCTGAGTCTCTGACGCAGACTTTTTAGCAAGTCCTCTAAGTGCTCAATGAAGGAGAGTTTATGATCTAGCCAGATTCCCAGGTATTTGAACTTTGTGACAAATTCTAGGTTTTCCCCTAGGATTGTAGAAATCTGTGGTACAGATCCTGGACTGACTGGGTTAGTTGTGTGTATAAAAGGAGAGAGAAGCATCGCTTTGTTTTTTTTTAGTGTTAAGTAATAGCTTTTTGTGTAGAAGCTGGTTTTGTAGTATGTTGAATTCAGTTTGAAGGTCGCTGCATGCCACTTCTGGGGATGGACAGCTCAGGTACAACACCGTGTCATCCACGAATAGATGGACGTTAGCCCTGGCTATTCTGTCATCAATGTTATTGATGTATATTGCAAACAGTATGGGACCAAGAATAGATCCCTGTGGCACTCCCCTAAGTAGGGGTTTTACAGGTGAGAGCTTACCTTCAGCCTTGACTTGCTGTAATCGGTCAGTAAGATAATTGGTGAACCACCGAAGGGAGAGTGAGTCTAGACCTATTGACTGAAGAGATGAAAGGAGCAGGCTATGGTCAACAGTGTTGAAAGCCATACTTAAGTCCAAGAATACAGCGCAGATAACGTTTTTTTATCTAGCTCTTTCTGCCAATCATTGGTCACTTTTGCAAGGGCTGTGATTGTGCTGTGTTTATCTCTGAATCCAGAATGGGCAGTATTTAGAAGATTTTTTGATTCTAAGTATGATCTCAGTTGTGCACTTACAATTTTTTCCAATAGTTTTGATAGAACAGGGAGAAGGGAAATTGGCCTGTAGTTAGTGAGATCACAGGTATTCCCTGATTTAAACAGGGGAATCACATGCGCTGATTTCCAGAAGGATGGAAGGGTTCCTTGGGTCAATGATAGGTTGAATAGGTGTGTTATAGGTGCAGCTAGTATGTGGTATGCAATCTTTAGAATATCAGATATCAGATGACCTTAAGGTTGGGAAGCAATGTGAGAAGGCAGTAGGGAGGGCTGGGGGGATACTGGGATGTATAGGGAAAGGCGTCACCAGCAGAAAAAAAGAAGTTGTTATCCCTCTGTACAGACAGTTGGTGAGAGCCCATCTGGAGCACTGTGTCCAGTTCTGGAGACCTCATCTCCACAAGGGCATAGACAGAATGGAGGCAGTTTAGAGGAGGGCAACTAAAATGGTGCAGGGTCTACAAGAGAAGCCATATGAGGAGAGACTAAAGGAGCTTAATATGTATACCCTTGAGGAAAGGAGGGAGAGGTGGGACATGATAGAAATTTTTAAGTACCCCAGTGGAATCAGCAAAGTCCAAGAGGGTAGCATCTTTCAGAAAAAGAGATGTGCAAGAACAAGGGGACACAATTTGAAGATAGAGGGGGGATGGCTCGGGGCAATGTGAGGAAGTATTTTTTCACAGAGAGGGTGGTGGATGCATGGAACCGCCTTCCTGAGAAGGTTGTGGGGTCTAAAACTGTGGGAGAATTCAAGAATGCATGGGACAGGCATAAGGCAATTTTTGTGGGGGGTAGGAAGAAATAGGCTGTTGGTTAACTAGGATCTGCAGCTTATCCAGTAGGTAGGGAAATGGACAGACTAGGCAGACCAAGTGGTATTTATTTGCTGTCAAAGTCTATGTTTCTATGTTTCTATGCAGCAGAAAATGGACAGAGCTGTGTCTACATCATATGTAGCATAGAAGGGGACTAGTCAGAGGATGTGAGATCATTCAGGAGTGTAGCGATGTTTAAGGGGCGAAAGGAGTGGTTCCAGCGGTAGGTGTGGGGGAGCCAGGTAAATGGAGTTTATGAGTGCAGTAGGTCATGAACTGGTCAATGAAGATGTCGGGGAGTGTACCAGCTGATGTGATATGGTGTGGGTGAGAAGCCAGGATCCAGTCCAGGAGGGTGTGGTTTTGGGAGTGGGGGTTTAGTCCAGTGGGTTCACTGATCAGTTGGTGTAGGTTTAGTGTCTCAGTTTGCTGAGTGGTGGGTTTAAGGGTAGGGGAAGCCCAGTTCAGGTTAAAGTCACCAAGTAAAATGAGTTTGCCAGAGCTGGCGGTGGCAGACATGGCAGAGACGGCATCGACCACAGTGAAAGAGGATGCTTTGGGGGAGGAGTAGAGTACTCCAATGTGGATGAGGACAGAGGAGAGCAGAAGCAGTTTAACAAGGAAGAGCTCATGGGACTTAGGGACTGCCTCATGTGTAACAATTTAGACTGACAGGTTTTGACATTGGTAGCTTGCTACACCACCACCACTTCTCTTACAGTGGTCTTGTCTAAGGAGAAGGTAGCCAGGTAGAGAGTAAGGGGTCGGAAACTCTGCATGATAGGCACGACTCAGTAATGCAGAGTATGTCCGGGGAATGCTATAACACCCAGACTCTCAAGAGGTCTATCTTAGGGAGCAAGCTCCTCACGTTGAGATGGTATATGATAAGGCCTTTCGTGGGTGTGAGCGAGTGAGGGGTCGGGCCAGGGTTAGGCTGGATGTCTCCCCCTATGTATCCTCCCTTCTCCACAAGTTCACCTTGCACCCCTGCAATTGCACCTGATGCCATTCTGCTCTATTACCCATTACTTTCTACCCACCCACTACTCTCCCTCTCCCCCCAACTCTACGCTTCCACCCTTACCTTACACCATCACTCCCCCGTTACCTCTTCACTCCAATCTCTTTTCCTGTAACTCTCACTAATTAGCTCTCCCCTACCTTTCTCCCCCTGCATAACTGCACTTCGTATCTCAGAAACCTGCTCCTTGATATCCATTGGAGTTCATGCTATACCTTATCTTGCATACATTTTTTATCTATTTGCTTTTTACAGGATGGTTCTATATGTTTACCTGTTTATACTATGTTATTACTTGACTTGATTGCATTCATTGCTCTCCTTTACCCATTCCCCACAGGATGCATCTGGAAATGAGCTGTTGTTGGCTTAGTATGTCTTTCCTGGTGAAATTATTTAAAATAAATAAATAAATCAGGCTATAGCAAGAGAAATGGATTGGGGGGGGGGGACTTAACCAAACTGGCTGAGGGTAAAGGTACTTCAGGTACAAGGTATGAACTTCTCAACAATACTAATGTAGCGCACTGACAAGGCAAAATAAAGGTGGGAGAAGGAACGAGGTACCTCAGTTAGCATGCTGAGTTGGAATAAGTGATGGCAAAATGAGTATAAAAGGTCAATAGAGGCACAACGACAAACTATTTAATACAAGATCCTGCATTACATATATTACACAACAGAAACCTTCTCCAAAATGGAGGGATCTGGTGATTATCTCTGCTGGTAATGTGGTATGAATACAGCAAACCTACAGTATCTCACATTCTATTATTCTGCTCTCTTTTAACAATTGTTTAGGAAAAGTGTTAAATCTATGTTCCAATATAATAGGCCTCCAGCTTAAATTAGATCTCCTACTTTGTATTCTAGGAGACTGTAGCTCTGTTTAACCTTTGTCAAAACATTTTGGGTTCTTTCTACATGCCTTGGCCTACAAAGACTAATTACTGTCTCGTTGGAAAATGACAAGTGTATCAACTTTTCAGGACTAGATACATTATATAAGTACTCTCACATTTAATGAGAGACTTGGCTACATAGCTTCAGACAATCTTGACTTGTTTGAGCAAATATGGAATCCATTCCTTAGGCACATATAATCTAAATGAGACTGTGTAATTTTTTGACTTTAAGTTCCTTACTCACAACTGTGAAACTCTAAAGTACTATCCTGATATTAGAGATGTATGTTCTTTTATAACTCTATTATTCATTAGTTTTGTTATTGTAAAATCGTTCCTGTATGTATTTTTATAATTTCTCTTCAAAATTAAATATAAAGAAAAAAATGCAGAATGCTCAGTATTTGGAATATGCTCCAGCCTAATTGCACTGAGCATATGCATGACCTCTGACACATTCTTCCAGGGTGTCACTTAAACACCAGGATGTCTACTGAGCATGCTTGAAGTGCTGCTTATAACTGAATACTACAGCTTACATGCCAACTGAGAGTACAGGTGGAACACATATTCCAGTGCCATGTAAACACAGTATTTGAAAAGCTTATTTAGACTATTCCATAATTAAAATACTACAGATTGCGGAATACTAAGGCCATGTAACCGCACTGGTTGTCAGCATGAGCAATTTTTTCCCACCACCTTCACTGCATGCTGTTAGGGCTGATCAGTCTGTGACATCATCATGATCCCTTCTTCACAAAACAGATGCCTGCACAGGTCTCTTAAAGCATGGTTTAAAAGGCATTCTTGTTTCTGAAATCAGTTGGTGCATTTAATCTGATGATAGTCTAGTTACTGTACAACTGTTCTATGTGGATATGAGGCACGCATTTAATCAAATGAGATTTTGCCCAGATGTAAGCATGTAAGCACATAATCACATGTTCATACAGAAACTCAGACTAAATAATTATTCCCTTCCCAGTATCGCTGGAGGTAGCACTGCAGGAAGCACTACATGCTACCAGGTGTGAAACCTGGGTTCATGTTGCTAGCCCAACTTGCTTACTAGGCCAATAGAGTTTTAGGGTGTCCAGTTAAAACCATGACAGCAAATACACATGGTCAAAAACTGTGAGGTCATAACAGAACTGCGTGGTTTTGGGGTTGGTATATCTAATCTAGCATGATTTTGACTGCGCGGTTTTGTACTGATCACGCAGCGTAGTTACTGACTGCGCTGTTTTTGACTATGTGGTCTTGACATAGCACTGAGTTTTGGAATGCACTGCAGAGGCAATGCCCTCCAACTCCAAGGGAAGGAATCCTGTCACACTGCTGCTACACAGGTATCCATCGCCTTTGACAGGGGACTGGGAGTGGCATGACCTTTGTCATTGATGACCACACAATGAGGCTATTAACATAGCCACTTTCTGCTATTGTGAGCACTCCATCCTCAGGGTGGCAGTATTATGACAACATGCAGCTTTACCATAATGTTACCAGTCATCTGGCAAGCACTGCCTGTGGTCACGTAACAACTACCCCAACGACAGAGTGCTCACAATGATAGGAGGTGGCCTTATGTAAATAGCCACAATCTCTGTCCCCCTTCCCAGTTTTAGAAACAGACGTACAGACCCATGTAATGGGGTGGAAGGGGACTCTATGAGGGGGGAATGGAGAATCACAGCAGCATGACTTTAATGCAGAGAAAACAAGAATTAAAAACAGAATCAGTAATTATATGACTAATGTTTTTGGAAATCGCTTCAAGGAAAACTCAACCTCTTCTTAGCTCTGTTGTTAAAATAATAATATCACTGTTCATCACTACAATTTCACAGAAAAACAGTAAAAAAACCTAAATATGATGGTTAATGCTATACGTGCTTAGCAAGTGTCAGTATTATGATACACCAATTGCTGCAGTTGAGTTTTATGCACATTGGATGCATTGTGACAAACTCACTAAGTTTGTGTATTTATGAAGTTGGAAATAGTATGTTGCGACTTCAGTGAAAGCTGAAATTTAAGTCACTGTCACACTTTATGACTTTCGTAATGAGACTGGAGCCTGGTTGCTTGCAAATATTTTATTTGCTGGTGGCATATTGTAAATCATAGGTGCTGTACTTCCTCCATTCATAACATGAAACTTTAAAGCAGTGGCACAGCCAAAAAAATAATTTTTTTTTCAAAATGCTAGCTTCAGCTGCAATTAATAAAAATATTAGTATACCTGTGAAATCTATGTTTCTAGGTGCCTCCTACATGGTACCATGTTTTTTTTAGTTTTCTCAATCCTAAAGCTTGCCTGGTTTGCAATTCTATTTCTAAGCCAAATGTGGCAGCCGTCTTTTTTTCTTGAGAAAAAAATCAAATAAAACATTTACAAAATACTCAAATGTTGGTCAAACTAGAAAATGTTACCACCAAATAAAACTGGAAGATGCCTGGAATCTTGTCTCGTGAAAAAAAACACAGAGTGAGATTTTTGTGCCCAATGTCATTGGGATTATCCTACATTTTGAGGTTCTAATCCAAGTTGGTTCTAATTAGAACCCCAAACATTCTAGAATGTTCTGATTTTTGACCTATTCATTTTCATATGCTTGCACATTGCTACAACTTCCATTTTTATCTGCTAGAACTGTTTTTATGGAAGGACACTCTCCTTGGTTCTAAATTTCACCACCAGCCAAGTTCAAGGGATTTTGTTCTTTTTTTATCTGGTTCTACCCGTCCCTACTTCTATGTTTTATTTTTTCCTCCTCCCTTACCCTAACTGCTCTCCTTGCCCTCAGGGTTTAAGATGGGTGTTAACTAGTATAGTATGCCAAAGTTTCATTTCTTGCAGACTTTTTTCAGAGACAAAATCCTTGTATATGACCATATAAAATGATGAAGGCTGTTTTGCAAGGAATTTCCAGAGAAATGTTGCAGTAATTTTTGCAACACTAATTAGTACTAGATAAGAAAATTCATAAATTACATATTTTATGTGCAAGTGAAGAATTTATTTTTTGCATTTCACTTTCCTGGCATTTTCCCCAAGTTCATTAACTCTGAACATTGTTCAGAGGTTTCCACAATTCAGAATTTCTATGAATGTGAAGTGCAGAAATATCACACTGCTCACACTTTAAAATACAAAAGTTTACAGGGTATAAAAGGATACATTCTATGATTTCAACTAAGATCGCTGATGTTTGATAAAGTTGTTTTTCATTGCTTTGTTTAAAGCAGCAGTGCATGATAGTGGTGTAAATGTTTACCTAT
The DNA here is from genome assembly GCA_016271365.2 of Neoceratodus forsteri. NCBI lineage: Eukaryota > Metazoa > Chordata > Ceratodontiformes > Ceratodontidae > Neoceratodus > Neoceratodus forsteri. The sequence goes on from JADMNL010000030.1 coordinate 92,410,936, forward strand.
ATTTTTAACCCTTAGACTGCCGACAGAATTGGAACGTATAGGAATTTTGGACTGATACATCAGTCTGTGGCCCTGCAAGGGTTAAAGGACACAGAAACAGGGTTTAAAAAAAATGAAAACCCACAAAACCAAAAACGTAGCACTGTAGGTTAGAGACTTGTCTACAGAATGATATGCTCTGTCTTAGATATGGGATTTAATTTGTTTTCATCAGCTTTAAAAGACTGCCACAAATGTAAACAAACCCCAGCTTTCTATTCACACACTGTGCTTCTGTAGATGCTTAAAATGGCTGCAATGTCCTTATGCAGTGATGTCAATGGAGTGACAGTGCTCCAGAGAGATAATACACTCTGCATAGGGGCCTTACAAATATACTAGTGAATTAACATTATCAAAGCATATCTTATCAAAATCCTTTACTCTGCATGTTTGTCAACCTTTTCACACATGCACAGTAAAAGATTTTAATAAGAAATGCTTTGATAATGTTCATTAGTGGATTTGTAAGGCCCCTATGCAGAGTGTATTATCTTCCTGGAGCACTGTTACTCCATTGATGTCATTGTATCAGGATGTTGTGGCCATTTTAAGCATCTACAGAAGCACAGTGATTTGAATAGAAAGATGGAGTTTGTTCACATTTGTGGCAATCTTTTAAAGAGTACCTTTTGTGCCTTTTCTGAAATTTCCCCCAGAAACCCACTCCATTGGTTAAAAAAAGGGTTAGAAGTAAAGTTTCTCCATGGATTTCTAACTATTAAAAAAACTTTTACAGGATAAAGAGCATGTCTGGAATAAAGCCAAAATGACTAAACTTAAAAGTGATACACTGGCCTATAGAATTGTTAGAAATAAATGTACTAAGGAAATTAGAAAAGCTAAATCAAAATACTATTTAGAACAATTTTCTGCTTTTTCTAATAATCCAAGAAAAGTCTGGAATAGTATAAAATCTTTCTTAAGGGAGGGGTATTAATCATACCCAATCCAATACCTTAATTTACAATAAAATTGTGATTCATGACTCAAAGGAGCAGGTTAAAGCATTTTATATTTTTTTTTCTGAGGTCAGTTTGTCTTTAGAAAAAGAGTATCTTAATATGTCTTCAGTTACCTTGGATTTAGATTTTAAGTCTCCATGTCAAAGGCCTTTGTTTTTCTTTCATGAGAGGGGGGAGGGAGACATTTATAGTGAGCTTAGTAAAATAGACACTAAAAAAAGTACTGGTTCTAACAATATTGATTACATTTTTTATAAAGTAGCTTCGAAGATTTTGGTCCCAAATATAACTTACCTTTATAATTTGTCCTTACATACTTCAGATTTACCTAAAGATTCAAAAACTGCTTTATAATTCCTATATTTAAGGGGGCGAATCATCTGATCCTAGCTGTTATTGTCCAATAACCATGTCCAGGGTGCAGCTGAAAACATCTGGTGCTCGTTCATTTGTCTTTGTAGCACCTACCCTGTGGAACTCTCTACCTCGTCGGATTTGGGAGTGCCAGACCATGGACAGCTTCAAAATAGCACTAAAAATGCATCTATTTAGTCTTGTTTTTGTGAATTACTGAGAATTAATTGTCTATTTGAGTGCTTTGGATTTTAATTTGTGTTTTAAAGTTTTATGATCTTATACTTGTATAGAGCTTTGATATTTGAATTGCACTTGATAAATAAAATTATTATTATTAATATCAATTTTTACTTCAATAATAAAATATTTTGAAAAGTTAATCCACAGACAACTCACTTTTTATTTAGTTAAGTTTAACATTTTGACTAATTATCAATCTGGATTTAGAAAGGGTATAATACAACTAATGTGATATCAAAAGTAGCTGATGATATTTTCACTTCTTTTAGTTTAGGGCATATTACTCCTGCTATTTTTTTTTGGATTTATCAAAAGCTTTTGATACTGTTGATCATACTATTCTGTTAAATAGGTTAAAAACACAGGTTTAGGATTATCTGCACTGTGGTTTCAATCTTATTTGTTCTTTCGTCAACAATATGTAAAAGCAGGCGACTTTAAATCAGATATGTTAACAATTAGTCGGGGGGTCCACAGGGCTCAGTCTTTGGGCCCCTTTTGTTTCTAATATATATAAATGAACTTCAAACACACTGTTCTACATTGACTAACCTTTACCTATATGCAGATGATACTATTTTGTATACAGGTAATAATGATCGTAATATAGTAGTTAAAAACATACAGCGACATTTTTATAAAAATCAGACTGCATTACTGAACTTGAGGTAATTGCTTAATGTAAAAAAAAAAAACACAGTGGATGATATTTTCCAAAACGACTGTAGACCCTTCTCATTAAAGATTGATATCGAGTACTGGAAATGAGATTGCCGTGACCTCCACTTATAGATACTTGGGAATTACATTAGATGCCCAACTTACATTTAAATTTCATATTGTGAATATTTCCTTTAAAATTAAAATGATTATTAGCTTTTTTTAAAATAAATTTCATTTTAGTTTCCTTTTAAGAAAACTTCTTGTTAATTCCTTATTTCTGTCTGTTATTGACTATGGAGACTGTATATACAGACATACAATTAGGTCCATACTGGATGCTCTTGACCCCCTCTACCATTCTGCATTAAGGTTTATTTCTGGTTTGCCTCGGAACATTCATCATTGCCATTTACATACTGCCATGGGATGGGGCTCATAAGCTAGCAGAAGACAACATCACTGGTATTTATTTGTATATAATTTTGCCATAAGCAAACTCCCTTCATTTCTTTTAAATTAATTGTGTGTCAAACAGACATATAGATGTAGTCTTAGGTCTAGTATATTACCAAAGTTTGTTATCCCCAGAATTCGCTCAAAATTTGGGGACTATATTTTATCTGTATCTGTTTCTTGGACTTGGGAAAAATTAAAGAAAATATTAAACAGAGTGGTCTAATCCCAATCTCCCATTTTAAACTTCTTATTGCTGGGGTTTTGCTGAAACAATGTGATTGCTATTGTTGAACTTGTGTTTTTCTATTAATTAATATTGAACACTTATTTTTATACACCATTTCACGTAATGTGTTTGCTTATACTACTAATGTTATCTTTCTCTATGTTGTTGTGTAATGTAACTTTTTTGTCACTTTTTTGTGCTTGGACGCAGTTGTAAATGAGAGTTTCTCTCAATTTGCTATCCAATAAATTGATTGATGATGATGATGAACCCAGAAGGATCCTTAAGCCCTCCTGACTTGCAGGCTGCATTAAAAAATTTTCTAACTGCAGGCTTTAGGAAGGGAAGGGATCATATTTTGGCTCTGTGGAACTGAGAGCCTGATCCCTTTTACTTCCCTATTTGAAGCTCCACCTCTGCACTAGCATATTTTGTGATGTAACAGTCAGGAAAGTGTGGGGGTGTGCTTCACTGACTTCAATAGGGCTTCTCTTTTAAGCACTAATTTCATTGTTTTAATGTCCTGATTGGTACTAATCAAGGCCACCGCTCAGCTAAGAAAAATTAAAATGTGATAAGGGGTATACCTCTCAACTGTACCACATTACGAGGAACGTTCCTCATTTTACTTCACAAAATCTCCCTGTTCCACATTGTGAGGACTTGTCCCACGTTCAATATTAACATTTTAAAGCAAAAGTCTATAGTAAGTGATGGAAAAAATGTATTATTCAATTAATAACAGACTTTCTGAATATAAATGCAAACATTTTAACAGTGTTCTGAGCTTCCTAGGTAAAGATTTGATTAAGTGGTCCACATTTTGCTCATTTGTTCCACATTTTGAGAGGCAATGTTCCACATTTGGGGGACAAAAGGTTGAGAGGTATGATAAGGGGAAAGCTTTGGTACCTGTGCTATAAGTTTCTTTTTTAAAGATGTATTTGTTATAATGTTGGCAAGTGAATGTGAAATACAAAAAGTGTGTTTTTAAGTCTCTATTAATTATATACTCATGAGATATTTTTCTTGCTATAAAAGAGTTGTAACTCTAGAGGGCACTAACTTTGACAAAGCCTGCAACAGGTGAAATGTCAGTTCTTTTCTGCTGCACTCTGGCTTTGGCATTCTGCTTATTTGTGAATAAATAAGAAGTTTTGCACTATCTCATGAATGGACCTTGGTTAATTTTACTTGGAGGCTGAGTGCCATAACTTCTTACATTTAATATAGCCTACTTCTGTAATACAGAGAAGTGCTATCATGTCTGAGATACAGTTGGCATAAGAGCAATGAATTTTCATTACTCCCCTACCCCCCAATGAAGATGTGAGATTCATCTGATAGAAGACAGAGGCATGACGTCTGTAAGGAGAAAGGGAATGGTAGGATTGAAGGATAAGAGAGCCACCATCCAACCCCATCTCACAGTAGAAACCTACTACTAGGTTAAAGACCATAGTTAAATACATATACTATATTATGGCATTCTTCACTCAATAGTAAAAAAAAAACCCTGTGAAGGAAATCTCTGGAGATTCATGGCCCGACCACTATCCTTCATGGCATGGGAGCTTATTATTGTGATAGCTCAGAATGCTAGATTGGAGTATGAAATTGAGGGGAAGTTTTTGGAGGGATAACTCATGCTATCCCTTTAACAGGATAATGCTGTGACTCAATTTCTACAGCCAAAGGAAGATCCCTGTAAAGGAGGCCCACCCATCAGAAGTGTGAAATGAGGGAGTAGTGACTGCTGAAAGGCTATCACCCAGCCTTAAGACCATGAGGAGGACTATCCTTGAATGGAAACTAAAGGAAAGGGATACAGAATGACACTAGGTGAACCTTAGGCAGGTACAGGGAGGATAGCTTTCAGAGGTCCTGCTGACATGGTCTGCACAGCTAAAGGAACAACTGTGGGTGTATGGTCCCCCCACTGACAGCTAAAGTCTTACATACTATACCTTTAATGTGCCACTGACTGAAAGTCTGTACAACTAAAGCTTGCCCTGGAATGTTGGACCATACCACCCAGTGGGACTACCAGGAGGCACTGTGGGAAACAAGTGGCCTACAGAGAAGGACCCCCCTCAGGCGAGGGACTCATCCTCAAGATGTGGACTTCAAGGGGAGCAGAGCAGTCTACTCAAAGGAACAACCCTGAGGACAAGATTCAAACTGAATAATGACTGCTAAATGGAATGACTGATACAGGTGGAAAACACGACTGAAAAGCACTGAAATTTGAATGCCCATCAAGGTCAAAATGGGAGGTAAAACCCAGCCTCAGCAGGAAGGGCTGGAAGCTGTAAATACACTAAGACTAGGTTGGTAACTGCTGAAGCAGACTGAGTAAACTAATTAAAATAATAGTAGAGAGGGGCTGGCTGCCTTCTATGAAGCAAGGTGAAAAAATTAAGGTATGTAGTTGAACTAAGGGAGTGCAAGTGGCCTGGTACGAACAACAAAATGGGAAGCCTTAAATAGCACAAGGCAAAACAGCAGAAAGACACAAGCAAGACATACTGCGAAAACTAAAAGGCACACCAAAAATCAAAAGCTAAAGAAACATAGGAGTTATGTGAGGACAGGAATTCAACAGGAAAAGTTGACAGAGAAAGGGAAGGAAGCACCAACGGCAGCCAGAAAAGATAGAAAAACAAAATACTGACCCAAAAGCTGCTGAAGGAACAAACCAAACAGAAAGCCCAAAAGCTCAAAGGGAAAGCAGAAGGCAAACACAGGGAGAAGGGGTAGAGGGTGCAGAGAACCAGCAAGGCCTCTGGTTGCAGCAAAGAAACAGTGCTTCTGAATGAAGGTGAAGGAAGCTAGCTTAAATAGCTCAGGAACAGGGATGTGGCTGGTAGCTCCCACCCACCGAACTGCAGGCATAGACTTTGTGTTGGGGGGAGAGAAAAGGCAAAGGAAGGGAAGGAAACATGCAAACAAAACAAATGCATATCGTTTAACATAAAAGAGACGCAGTAGCACGATGGATATTATTAGAAACGCATGGAGGCAAAGGTCAAAGTTGGGGCAGGAATTAAAAAACACACAATGGAGGCAACGTAGTCCTAGAAGGTCAATCTTCCTGTTAGATATTCATAGAAAAGTTGTCAGCGAGAACTCCTCATTCAGTCCCTTGGGTATGCGGGTTTCCAGTTCAAAGAGCCAGTATGCTTTTTGTTGATGCAATCTCTTCACACAATCACCACCTCTGTTGCCCTGTAGTACCTTTTCAATGCCCAAGAATTGAAGATTTGCTACTAATCCATGTTTTGCCTCTGCAAAGTGACTCAGTCCATAACAAGGGTCATTCTGTTATGTGCAAGTGCAGGGAGCCTTAAAGAGTTGCTGACATGAATATGTTCTCTGGGCAGGCAGCTCGTCACAAGAAGTTGCCTGCCTGAGGGCCTAAGAGATTCACTTTTTAAAATTTTTTATAAGGGGATTATTTAAATATTTAATGTATTAACTTGTTTGTAATACTTCCTTGTTCAGCCCAGCCACTGATTGCAAGCTGCAGCCCTGCCCTTAAAAATTGCATTTATGATGATGTGAAGTACGGAAGGGGCTGCAACATAACCAATAGGCCTGTAATAGGTTTTGGAGGCAGTGATGGCCTTTTATGTGTTTATCTCCACTTGTAGGCAATTATGCATGCAAAGAGGGTAGTATACTATAGTATACTTCCCTGTTATATGTACAATTGCCTATAAATGTATGATAGAGAACTCACATGTTTTGAAACAGTTTATTTCATAAACTGTAGAATATTACATATTCAGATGTCATTCAGATTTACGGATTACACTGGCTTCATATTAAGACATTATTCTAGTTCTTTCAAGTTCCATGATAATGTGGTCTGGTGTCTGCCAGAGGTCTGAGTGTAATGTCCATACTTTGTTCTGATGTTTAAGGTCCAGCCTTCTTGTTTTAGTATACAAGATCTGTAAACCAGGATGTATAATAAAGTCTATTGACCCTCTCCTGCAAGTGCCCATGGTTTTTTGTGTAATTTTTTTTTATTAATTACAGTTTTTTTTGTAAAGGGATCAAACAATAACAACACAATTAAATTCAACATCAGCATCAACAACTTTAACAAACAGATATGGTTGTCAGTCCCCTTCGATTGAATTTACTAGGTCTCTCTACTTATTTTATTGGGTGGCTTTCAGGTTGTATTCTAATACCCTTCTGCTTGTCGTGAAAGGACTGAGTGGCCCTCTGTTTCCTCTGTATAATTCATAAAAGGTAGCCACACCTCCATGAATTTATCTACCCGCAGCCTTAATTCTGCTGTGAGTCTTTCCACTTGGTATATTGATTTAATTATGCTTACCCACTCTGTCAAGGTAGATCTAGATTACTAACATACTAAAATTCCAGCAGAATAGGCCTAACGGTATTTCGTGTCTGCTCATTTGGTCAGTCCCCACACTGGGAGCTGACCTTGCTGCCCCCCTCGCCTTCTCTGGCTTCTCCCTTCCCAGTTCCAGATATTCTCGCTGCACTGGATTTTGCTTCCAGAACCCTTCCCCTGTACCTGTCCCATCCCCTCTTGAACCCCTCCACCGTCTCTGCCTCCACCAGCCCCCTGGGCAGCGCATTCTATGGCTCCACCACCCTCTCAGTGAAGCAGCACCTCCTCCTTTCTCCCCTGAATCTTCCCCCCTCCAAAACTATTCTTAGGTGGACTTGAACCACTGAACTTTCCAGTAAGAATCCAATGCACTACCGATTGTGCCAGTCATTTCCTAGCAATGGCCTTGTGGGCCACTGCCAATAAGATCTGTGCAAAGCTTTTTTGCTGGTTTGTTTTGCTTCCTTTGAGTAGCAATCCCAGAATCAAATGTGTGAAGTTAGGCCTAGTATTTAAGCCCACCATTTGTTTATATATTACTCATACTGGGCCCGATTAACAAAAGTGTGGGATACATGCATGTTTCACATGTACAGAGCCTGTGCAACTCTGCACTCTGGAACAGGTGCACACTGGCCAGTATTCACCATTGCCAGCCTCCTGTCCACCCTCCTGCCCCCTGGTGCACAGGTGCACAGTGGTGGATTGAGGTTGCAATTGGCAGAGCATGGGACACAGACGCACATCCAATATGATGCCCGCCCTGGGTCCCAAAGTGGATCCCCTGCTGTGTACATGCAGGGGATCCTGGGAAGGCTTGGACCTCGGGATTTGGAGTCCAATGGGTGACTGTCTGAATGGCTGCCCCTAGCTCCCTGGTGGGCTGGGGCAACAGTGTGATGGGGGTCACATCACTGACGCTGCTGGCAGGTGTCTGTTGTGGGGGCACATAAAAGGTCTTGTGGGGTCCCCCATCCACATAACACCCTCTCCAGCCCGGCCTCCGCACCTTAGTAAATGGTGTGGAGTGCGTACAACCGCTTGGCACACCCCCGGGCTGCCTAGGGCACATTACTGCACAAGTGGCTGGAGAATCTAGTGTACAAGGCACTAGCTCACCTGTAGTGAATGCCACTGGGGATTCACTGGATCTTGCTGGCATTCAGTCGTAAGTATGCCTGCTAATTGCACATATGCAGCATATAGGCGTGTGAAAAGAGCCCATTATTTTTAAACACAGAGGTGTGTGTGCATGCTCGCATATGTGTGTGTGTGTATGTGTGTGTTTAATCATATTAAGCACACACACGCATCTAATAAAAGGTATCAAACTATCCAGTAACTCCTGTGTGTGTTTAGTAAATAGTTGTTTTATACAACGTGAACAACTCCATTCTTTTATTTACATGCTACAGTAGTGTAATCTTTACTGTGTCACCGCCCTCAATGCCATCAGCAACACCTTCCACAATAACACCCTAATTATTACGCCCACCTCACCATTACCATCAGTGCCACCAGCCGCACTGTCAGCACCCGCAGCAACACTATCATCTCTGTCAATAACAATGTGATTCGTATCATCACCACCCGACCACCGTTACTGCCATACCATCTTTATCACCAGCATCACCAACATCACCAGCATCGTCAGCATCACCAGCACCGTGAGCTCACCACCAACACCAGCACCATCTGCATCTCCACTTTCACCATCACCCTGTACTGCCACCAACACATAATTACCATCTTCACCTCTGTTACTGCCACTACAAGCAGCACTATTACTGCCAGTGTTGCCTCTCCCCCCCCCCCACCTCAACCTCCACCAGCACTCTGGGTTCACAGCTGATTTTGTGTAGTGTATGAAGAAGTTCTCACTAGGCAAAGAAACAATATAATTTAAAGTTCAAAGCTTTATCTGTGAGTTCACAAAAAAGTACATTTGGAGAAGAACATAATAAACTTAACCTGACCTTTAAAGACAATAAAACCACTACAAGAAGTTATCCACTTCAAATTACACATAGGAGATTCAGAACAGACAAGAGACAATATTTCTTTACTGAATGTCTCATCAATCCCTGGAATAATCTTTCAGACAATGTAATTATCAAGGAAACAAGGGATGAGTTCAAAAATAATCAAGACAAATTTGTAAAAAGCAGGGAATATTTGAATTATTACCATTAGACCACAGGGGCCTACTCACAGGTATCAGCCTTTACAGCTCCTTAACCTTTTGTGAACCTTTGTGAAGACAAAATTATGCCAGAACTGTCTGCATGGGTCATCTTCACCTTGAAGAGGATTTACGTATAGAAAAAAACCTTACTCAGGTCTTACACTCACATAGATCTAGTTATCCAATCAGCTGACATCATCTAGTTTGGCTATTTTATAAACGACTCTGACAGTAAGACTGATGAGGCCTAGGGCACCGACAATAAGGTCTATCTGAGGGTATCAGTCATTCTTCATTAAGGAAACTAGCATAGTCAGGGTGTAGGGCAAGGCAGTACTATTTTATCCCCTTGCATTTCTCAGTAGTTATGCTCTGGGAAAATTGTATTTGACATTTCCTGGGCTACCAACCTGAGAGCCCAAACTGGAGTGAGACTCTTGTGGTCACCTTCTGAGGTGCAGGGCACAACATGATTCACAGTTTTAAATAAATCAGCTGAGGTTGATCATATCTGATAGCATAGCTTACTAATATATGATGACACAAAATTAATCTGACCTGTGAGCAGAAACACAGACTGTAATGGATTTTATCTGATGTTTTAACATAACCGGAGATATTGGTGTTTGTAAGCAGCATGCGTCAGTTTTCATCCAGATATAAAATTTCCACCCTCATTCCAAATCTACTCAAATGAAGCACATTTCTTGACCAGAAATCATCCCATGCATGAAAATCATGGTGCATTTAATAATAGCATTTGTGAATTAACCAGTCAAGCCTACACCCTTGATATTTGCTAAGCCTTGACATAGTCACATGCTTTGATTGTGAGCTTTTTGATTGACATTTGTGCATGTGTGTGTGTGTGTGTGTGTGTGTGGTCAATATTGCTGCCTCAAATACACATCAGAATTCACTACATACAGGGGTAAAGTACAACAGTGTGTGGGTTGAAACTACCAGTATCATTTTGGTGTTTCTTGCAGAGTTTCTACTGTGGTGAGCTGAACTGTGAATTATTGTCATGTGTAAACACTTTCAAGGGACCTCCCTGTAAAATAGACTTTTAGTCCCAGTGTGGCTATTCAACCTCACTAGTTGGGCCAAACAGTCCTTATCTGCCATCAGATTCTATGTTTCTATGTTTCAATTAAGTCAAGAGGATTTTGTTATTCTTCAGATGTGCTTTGTCCCTCTTTTATACTTATACCCCTCCCTTCTAGCTTTCTGCTACCTTAAGTGTGCCGGCAGCCATCATGACTTTGCTGTGAGCTGTCCTGTCTTCTGTTATTCCCTTTTTTCTCCCCCCAACCCCCACAAGGTGAGGCTTCTAACGTAGCTCAGAGAGGAGTGCATCCAGATAATTTAAGTGTGGAGAGCTCTCCTCCCTCAGATGTCAGTGCATGATGTCACCGACAAGGCAGGATGTCAGATGCTTCTATGCACAGTGCCAATGCCCTGCTGTGCATCTTGGGAGGGAAAACTATTGTTGCTCCACCATGCATGATTCCCATCCATAATCAAACAGAATCCAGTGCACCCCCCCCCAAATTGCCAGTCCTTTCAAGTGTATTTTCTTATTCACTTTTTCTTTCTCTTAATGATTTTCAAAAGGAGTTACTTTATCAGATTTCAGCTGAGACGTGAAGCAAGCCCAGCCACCATACACGCTTTTAACTGCATATAAAGCTTTGAACAGGCTGGGCCCCCGATACCTCAATGAGCTTCTGACTCTCTTTGCGCCTTCCAGGATTCTTAAGTCCAGGGGGGAAGGGAATGCTTTGGGTGCCACTGTCTTGTCTAAAGTCCGCCGGTGACTGGGCTTTTTTGATGGTGGTCCTTACCGTCTGAAACTCATTACTTGAGGGGATCCACATTGCCATATTTATACAGTCTTTTAAGATTAAACTAAAGAGCTACCTACTACGGTTTGATTACCTATTGATTGCCTTTGAAATGTACTGCAAATGCATACTGTAACTGACAAACTGTACTGTAACGTAATGTTTAACGTATTATGTTTGTTTTTATACTTATGATTTGTGTTTTAGGACTGAGTGTTTTTATGTCTGTTTTATATATGGCTTGTGTTATTTAATGTTGATTTTTGTACAAATGCTCTAAGCCTTGGAGGAGCGCTTTCTAGAAATCGAATAAACCAAATCACACCAAACCAAGCCAGACAACAAGGTGATCCCCTTGGCTGGGTACCTAACCTAACTTTTAAAACTTTAACTCATGTGAAGTGGCTTCTTGTTCACGTTTAAATAAATTGTGATTACTTTAAAATGTACAAGTGGTCAGTGGAAAGCTTGCTAATAGAGAATGCCACACATATTCCAATCATTAAATAAATCCAGACATACTGTAACAAGTTCGACCCTTGCTCATTCATTTTAATCCTGTTTCTTATAGTTTTTAGGGGTGCTGTTGGTGCATAGCATATGCCAGTAGTCAAACAGAATCCAGTGCACCTCCCAAACTGATAATCCTCTCAAATTTGTTTACTTAATCACTTTCTTTTTTCTGATTTTCTGCTGTTTTAAATGTTAGCGTAGGTATCCAACCATGGGGCACAACTAGTTCTAATGGTTGGGCTGAATTTGCATCTCAGCTGAAATCTGACAACAAAGTAATCCCCTTTGAAAATCATAAATCACAAATTCAATAATTACGTTGGTCCACTGGTGCAGTTGTAGTCCTACAACCTGTGATGCTGATGACCCAAGTTCGGAAGTGAATCCGGGTTGTAGGAGGGCTGGCTGTGAGGAGGAGAATCAAGCATCCATAGGGCTGCTCTCCTCCACTGGGGGGCAGAGTGGGCAGAGCCTGATGCTTGCCTGGCCCCTGGTGGAAGCTGGAGGAAAAGTAGCTTAGGCCAGGAAGGTTGGGAGGTGTGGCAGACATCAGTGCATGTCATGCGGGAACGCATGGCATGTACCATGACATCATTGCACACCACACTTTCCTGAGGGATGAAAAGTGGAAAATGTCCAGTGGCAGGATGATGAGGGGTGCTCCCAGGCCAGGCACTCAACCAACCAGGGCATGCTGTCCTGAACTGGATCAGTTCTGTGGCGGGGCTTGAGGAAATACCATTGACCCAACCAGGGGAGGTAAGCCCTGTGGGAAGACGGCCAGCAGGTAAGTCCCAGTGAACATTGGGGTAACAGGGCTGGGGCGCTCCTCAGAAGGTGGGCCAACTGGTAAGGAGGGAAAAAAATTCAGTAATTGGCATATATATATATATATATATATCTATATCTATATCTATATCTATATAGATATATATATAAATATAGATATATATACATATATATATATATATATATATATATGTTACCTATTCACTGCAAAAACATTTCATTAATGTATTAATGCACTAGTCAAGGTTAAAGTGACAAAAGTAGGGAAATGTGGTGTTAGGGTTCCCAACCCTACCACATCACCCCCACCCTGCAGGCAGCAACAGGAAAAGCCATTACAGTTTCACCTCTCCTGTGTCTTTGCAAATTAGGCATGGGGTGTGCCTCAGGGTTGTCAACCTCAACACTCACCCCATTCCATCAGAACCTGTACTGCATCTTCTCAAATCAGGTGTGGGGTGTGCCTTGGGGTTGTCAACACTAATGCTCACCCCATTCCATTAGTAAATAAGCTGAGATGTGTATAGTATACGAGAATGGGGTGAGCATTAGGGCTGACAACCCCAAGGCACGCTCCACACCTGATTTGTGAAGACACAGGAGAGGTGAAACTATAATGTTTTTTCCTGTTGCTGCCTGCAGGATGGGGGTTGAGTGTTGGGGTTGTGAACCCTAACACCACATTTCCTTACTTTTGTTGCTTTAACCCTAACTAGTGCATTAATTATTTTGTTTTGCAATGAATTTCCTTACTTTTTGAGATAGTATAATTGTATCCTCATTTGCCTGTGGGTGCACAGTACCCAGAGGGTCCTGCACTTCCATACCTCCATAGATGCATACATGTATGTTGCTGTGGAAGCTCAGTGCCCTTTAGGACCTACGATTCCATTTCTGCCAAAACAGCAATTTCTTTCCTTTATTGTATGGCTAGTTAAAGTTACAATGTTATCCTATGGGAATTAGCATTTTTTATGCTTTTTTATATTACCCCTGTATGTTTTGGTGGGGTTATGTGCTATTCTGGTAATACTCATGAAAATCTTTGTTTTAATAAACAGGTTATCCTTTAAGTACAAATATTGAAGGAGTTTTGGCTTGTTGAAGTTCCAATGTTATCCTATGCGAATCTGCATTTTTTAATTTTATGCTTTTTTAATATTGTCCCTAAATGGTTTTTTTGGGGGTATGTGTTATTCTTGTAGTACTCATTAAGACCTTTGTTTTGATATATAGAGTGTCCCTTAAGTCCAAATATTCAGGGAGTTATGGCTTGCCCTACGGGAATTTGCATTTTTTTTAAGGCTTTTTTATGTTGCTTATATCTGTTTCTTTTTTTGGGGAGGGGGAGTATGTGTTATTATTGTAGCACTCATTAAAACCTATGGTTTAATATACAGATTGTTCCTTAAGTCCAAATATTGAGGGAGCTATGGCTTGTTGAAGTTCCAATGCTATCCTATGGGAATTTGCATTTTGTATGATTTTTATATTGCTCCTAAATGTTTAGGAGGGGAATATATGTTATTCTTGTAGTACTCAATACAAACTTTGCTTTGATATATATATTGTCCCTTAAGTCCAAATATTGAGGGAGTTATGACTTGTCAAAGTTCCAGTGTTATCCTATGGGAATTTGCATTTTTTTTTATGCTTTTGTTTATATTGCCCCAACTGATTTTTAATTTTTATTTGGGGGAGTGGTACATATTATTCTTGTAATATTCATTAATGCCCTTGTTTTGATATATCTTCTCAAATGGATTCCCCCTCATCATCCTCTTTCAAGTTTCAAGTTTCAAGTTTATTGTTCTTCCATTAAAATTTCATGACAAAACTTAATGGACATTACAATGAATACAAAGTGGTTAAAAAACATACAATTATAAAACAAGAGGAATAAAAAAAGGAATCAATCTAAACTACATTTTATAATAGAATTATGACTGGCTTGTGTGGAGAGAATACAGTCACAATCAAGGTTCTGTAAAGAACCTGTGGTACAATAAAAACAATATTTTTGTTTTTATGTTCTTCTTAATCTCTTTAAATGAGCCTTTTTTTATAACTTATTATAAATATTAAAAACATTGCAATCCTAATAGCTTCATCAACTGTCCCTGGGTGCATTAGGATAACAGCTGGGTCATAGGCTAAATCAATATATTTTGTCAGAAAATTCTTGAGGTATTTATTTTGTGCATAATCATATAAGGGGCATTGTATAATAACATGTAAAAGAGTCTCTTCAAAACCTCTATTGCATAAACATTTTTTCTCATTTATGGCAAGTTGATTTAATAATAAATTAAAATATGTATAGTTTGATGTAATTAATCCAAATCTTGCCCAGATAATAACTTTCCGGTATTTAGGGGCAAGAGGAATTTGGAGATAGACTTCTAAATTCGAATCTATTTTGTTTTGACTAAGCCATAAGGCTTGTCTTTGGGAGCGAACTAAGGACATTTGTCTAACAAATGCTAAGTTAAATATTTTCCTTTTTACTGTAGCTTTGTATGATTCATGGATCTTTATGTTAAGGTGATGATCATGCCATAAGTGTGAGAAGTCAGAGTTACCTAAATTATATAGAAGTGCTTTTAACCATGTGGAATAAAAGTCCTCAGTATATCATGTTTCTTTTTCCTTAACACATAATAAGGGTAAGCCATTATTTTTATTATTTATTATTCTAAGTCAATAAACAATTAGCTTTAGTTTGATCAGTTCTGCCAGGGGAAGTCTACCTACAGTAATTCTGCCCTAACTAAGGAACCAGTCATAAAAGATGGAACTTGTAGAATGGCTTTATAGTAATAGAGCAGTGGCAATTCCAATTGTGGAACCTGTTTTTTTCCCCATATTTCACCCCCATATAAGAGGAGGGGATTCATTTTTGCTTCCCCTGCCGTAATTGCTGGTATTACCAAGGATCCTCCATAATTATAGCTAAATCTTAGTAGTGCTTTAACTATATGATTAGCTTTAGCAATTTGATCTTTTATATGCAGATTCCAAAATGTTTTGGCATGAAGTGTTATACCTAAATATTTATAAGATGAAACAATTTCGATACATTTGTTTTTATAATAAATCCTTGGTTTAATTTTTTGATTCCCAAATGACATTAGTTTTTTTTTCCAGTTTATTTCCAAATGTAGTTTATCACATTTGGTTATCAGTTGGTCAAATTTATTTTGTAAACCTTTGGCAGACAGAGACAGAAGTATTAAGTCATCTGCATATGCTAAGGAGTGAACATGTAGATTCATTATTTTTGGGGAATCCCGATAACTATTTAAATTGAAGCTTAAGACAGAATCTATATAGATATTGAATAATAATGGCGCCAAGAGGAAGCCCTGCTTAACCCCCTTATTGGAAGGAAAATAATGAGAAATAGATCCCATTTGGTCATGTCTCATTGCTGAAACAGTATCAGTATGCAGAAGAAAAATGGGGAGTAACAAGGAGTAGGGGAGACTGCGTTTCTCAAAAATTTCCCAAAGAATCCCCCTATCCACTGAGTCAAACACAGCAGAGAAATCAATAAATAAAACAATCAAATTCATTTTTCTAAATTGAACATATTTCTCCAGAAAGTGAGCCAAAACGAACACATTATCAATGGTTGAAAACCCCTTCTGAAATCCTGCTTGAGAGTTAGAAAGAGGACTTTTTGTATCCACCCAGTGTTGTAGTTGAGTTAGAATAATGCTTGCAAAGATTTTACCTACAATGTCCAGAAGGCTTATTGGTTGGTAATTACTAAGTGAGTAGTATGAACCTTTTTTATGAATGGGGATTATTATGTTTTTTTTTCCAAGAGGAGGGAATAAATCTTTCTCTTAAACAAACATTGAACAAGTTTACTAAAAAGGGAATCCAGAAGTTTTTATTTTCTTTAAAGACTTCTCCTGGTACCTTGTCAGGCCTGGGAGCTTTGTTGTTTGCTAATTTAGAAATAGCTGATGCTACATCTCCAATTGAAATAGCCACGGGAATGTACAATAGTGAATAAACCTCACCAGGCATAGTCTTTTCCAAAATATTAATAGAATTGTTATTAAACAATTTAGAGTAGTAAGCTACCCAAGTTTTTTTGGGAATATATGTTGTCAGGGTGGTTTGATGAGATTTGACTCCCCTTGCAATCATGCTCCAAAATGCTTTGGTATCATTTTTTGTTATAATTTGGTGCATGGATTCCCATCTTTTTTGGGTAAACTCAAAATTTTTAAGATTCAGGAATTTTTATATGCTCTTCGAGCCTGAGTTAGGTTTACGTTATCTAAACAGGAGGGCTTTTTAATATTCTCTCTGATTAATTTCCCCAACTTCTGTTTTTCTTTCAAGCATTGTGAATCAAACCAAGTCAATGGAGAGGTTTGTTGAGTGATGTTGACATAAATTTCAGATGAGATGGTGGAGAGTAGCTCCTCAAATTTTCTTATAATAGTCTGACTAGGGATGTTTGAGTACAAGGAATTATCTAATAAGGTTGAATTAGAGGAGTAAAGAATGTGTTTAACCTTCTTCATATTCTTATCATTTATGCAAAGTCAATTCTTCCTTGTTGGAACTAAAGGAACAGGGTATTTTTCATCTATTACTCTTTTTTTATATTTTAAGATATCGAAACTAACCATCAGCACAGCATGGTCGCTCTCAGGTCTTGCTAGTATCTGAAAATTCTTTACACACTCATAACTTTCTGGTGAAATTAAAACAAAATCAGTAATGCTATTCCCTTTTGGGGAATAGTATGTACGTGTCTCACCTGGGTCTCCCAATTCTCTTCCATTCAGGATCAGCAGGTTATTTTTTATAATGAAGTCTTTTAACTTACGCCCAGCCATATTTAAGCATGTGTCTACAGCCTCCTCTTTCACCTTCTGTCCTTTATCCCCATCTAATGTTCTAAATGCTCTTCTGGCTCTAAACCCCACTATGGGTAAGTGCCTCTCTGGTCTCGACTCCAGAATCCTTTGTCTCTCTGCTGTTGCTATTGCTACTCCTCTTGCTTCTTTACTAAATCTATCTTTCACTTTTGCTTCTGTACCATCTCTCTGGAAACATGACACTGTTATACCCCTTGTTAAAGGAGGTGATCCCTCCTCCCCTGGAAATGACCGGCCTATCTCTCAGCTCCCCATTCTTGCCAAGCTTCAGAAACACTTGGCTCTATCCCATCTCTCTTCTTACCTTGATTCCTCTTCTTTTTTTATGCCTTATCAGTCTGGTTTCTGCAAACACCACTCCACCACCTACTCCCTCCTGAGGATCTGTGATTCCATACTCACTAGGATGGACCAGAGCCTCATCATCTCCACTATTTTTATCGATCATGCCAAGCTTTTGATATGGTCTCCCACACCCTTCTGCTTGCTAAACTCACTGTTGCAGGGCTCTCAAATGCAGCTACCAGTTGGTTTCATTCCTTCTTAGTGGGTAGAACACAATCCATTTGGATTAGTGATGCAAATTCCCCATCCCTTCCCATCAACACTGGTGTTCCTCAGGGCTCTGTGTTGGGCCCTCTGCTTTTCTCTATTGTCCTAAACAACCTTTCCACTGCCTGCCCATGATACTGTCCCAATTGCATCTGGCCCTTCCCCTTCAATTGTAGCATCTAAACTTCAGCAAGATTTTGACAAAGTACAGCACTGGTTTCAGTCAAGCCAGTTATTTTTAAATGCCAAGAAAACAGTCTGCATTACCTTTGGAACAAAGCAGTGACCCTCTCAGCTAAACTCCTTCCCAACACCACATCCTTGATGAGACATTACTTGAGGCCTCCTCCTCCTCCTCCTTCAGGTACTTTGGGGTCTGGCTTGATGAGCACCTTACCTTTTCTAGACACATTGATGCCATCAATAAAAAGTTACATCCTAAACTCGGCGTGTTATACAGAAATCATGGTTGTATTCCTCTGCTGGCTCACCATGCTTTGGTCCAGAAAATAATGCTACCTAATTTTGACTATAGTGATGTGGTCTACATTGCTGCTCCTAAATCTTCCCTGATTAGGCTGGGCTCTGTTATCCACTCTTTCTGCCATTTTGCTCTTGATCATACTCCCCGTACCCATCACTTTACCCTTTACCAATCCCTCTCTTCCTTCCCTAGCTGTCAGCTGCTATATCCACTGTGCCAACTTTCTTAATAAATTCTGGTTTCATTCCCTCCTTTCCCTAGCTGTCCTTATCTGTGTCTCTCAAACCTCTTCTTGTCACTCACTCAGAAACTATGATCACCACTCTTTAAACATCCCACCTAGGACAAACTCGGCTGGTCAGGATGCATTCTCTCAAACCATTTCCCAAAAATCTGGAATGCCCTCTCACATCCCATCCATCATGCTGCCTCCCAACATATCCTCAACTCCCTCCTCAATGATCATTTCCAGTCTTCCTGTAAATGTGTTTAATGTAAAACTTTTACCCTTAACATATTTGCCTATGCACTTGTTGCAAATTAGTACCTTCCTATATTAATTATGAAATTATTTGTTCTTGTTTTTTTATTAGTCTTCCAGCACCTTTTTTGTAAATATTGTTATTTATTTAAATATATTGTTATTACCGTGCATGTTTCCATTCTATTTCCATTACACACTGTTTTTGACTGCTGCTGTTGTACTACTGTGTATCCATTTCCCCTTTCCCCCAGGATGCATCTGGAAACAAGCTTATTGGCTCAGTATGTCTTTCCTGGTGAAACTTTTAAATAAATAAAGATTGTCTCTTAAGTCCAAATACTGAGGGCATTATGGCTTGTTGAAGTTCCAATGTTATCTTATGGGAATATGCATTTTTTATTTTTTAGGCTTTTGTTATATTGCCCCTAAATGTTTTCTTCTTTTTTTTTGGGGGGGGGGGGGTATGTGTTATTCTTGTAGTACTCATTAACACCTTTGTTTTGATGTATGGATTGTCCCTTAAGTCCAAATATTGAGAGAGTTATGGTTTGTTTAAGTTCAAATGTGTGGGGGGAAAAACAAAGTCCAAATTCATTTTCCATATGAGGGTATCTTTTTCGTATAGACAAAATAAATACAAAAAAGAATTCCTTCATATGAAAAAAATAATTGGGAATAAAAACTAGGTTCAACATCTATTTATATATGAGAGCATCCTTTTTCATATGAATGAAAAAAATATATGAGAAAGGATTCCTTCATATGAAACAAAATTGGAAAAAACAAAGTCCCAAATATTTTTTTGTATGAGGGCATCCTTTTTCATATGCGTGAAAAAAGTATACGAAAAAGGATCCCTTAATATGAAAAAAGAATTGGAACTTAGTTTTTTTCTGATTCTTTTTTGTATAAAGGGATTCTTTATTGTATGCTTTTTTCATTCATGCAAAAAATGATGCCCTCATATGAAAAAGAATTTGGGCTTAGTTTTTCCAGATTCTTTTTTCATATGAAGGGATCCTTTTTTGTATGGCCATAAAAAAAAACAGAAGTGAGTCATGAAAAAGGATTTTAAAATTTTAATAGAACACATTTGGGGTAATTTTTCCAACAGTTAAATGAAGAATTCACTTAACTTGGTCCCAATGACCAAGACACATGTGTTGGTGTGTGCCTAGGATGTCATTTTTGTGGGATTTTAAACTGTATTTTTTGAAGAAAAAAATGGAAACAAGATGGCGACCATACAAAAAAGGATTTCTTCCTCACAATAAAGGATGACCCCCATACACAAAGGGATCCTTTTTCATATAGACCATATTCTTTTCTCCTTCTAAGCAGCTATCCAAAAGACTGTACTGAGCATGCTCAGAACTGGCATTTTAAAACTGAATAACTTTGAAACAGATATATATTTTTCAACAAACCAGCAAAAGGCACATCTATGAGCCAAGCCCTTTCCACCCTGAAAATTTAATACCAAAATTCCAAACTGTTTGGCACTAGGTGATGACAAAAAAACACCAATTTTTTAAACTTTTTTCACTATCCACATCTCAAACCGGAGTGAAACTTGGCACGTCAAGAGATCTACACTTGAGACTGTGCAGGCAAAATTGTGTACAAATCTACTGAATGTTTGCAAAAATATTAAAGTATGAAGTTTGAAGTTTAACATAGAAACCCCTACTCAACCCTAGCTATAGTGGTGTGACAAGGTGCTGTGTCAGCATGTGGTCTGAAAGTAAAACAAAATGGTTCTATTAAATACACCCTAAAATAGAAAATAGAGTTAAAAATTGATGTTTTGACATTTTTAACTCAATTTTCTATTTTCAGAGTGTATATAATATAACCATTTTGTTTTGCTGACATATATATATTCTACCAGTTCATCCTGTATACCTCCACAGCAAGAACTGTATAGCATAGGGATATATATACAGTACATCCCTATGCTATACAGTTCTTGCTGTGGAGGTATATGGGATGAACTGGAAGAAATGTAACGTTAATTGGTGAGGTATATGGGGAAACACACATAATGGCTTCTATGGGAAAAATCCTGATCCATGTATTTTCTAGCTAGCTAACTAGCTATTAATTGCTCAATCGATCTATCATCTATGGGCTAGATATCCAAAGGAGTTGCACCAGCGCAACCCCAGAAATGCACCCTGGGGCAATATTCAAAAGGGAGAATTGCACAGAGCAATTTCTGATGCGCCGGGATGCAAAGAAAATGTGTGTGGTGCATCTCCGGGGGAATGCCCATGCATATGTGGCACATTTCAATATTCAGCCGAGATGTGTGGTGCATATGCTGGCACATCCCGGAGATGTGCCGCATACCTGAGCACAATGTTGAGCATGGAATAAACATGCTCAAGTGGAAGCCACCCACAGGAAAGCTGCCATAATGCAAGATGCATCAAAGCAGCCACCAGCTGTGGGTGGCTTCCTTCCCTGAACACCATACACAAGTACCCATGAAAATCCCTGGTGGTCCAGTGATTTCCACCCTCCCCGCCCACAACCCCGCTCACTGTCAGAAAATAGTTTTTAAATCCCTGGTAGTCGAGTGGCACCCCAACCCCCACCCACACAGGACCCCCAGACCACCCAGCTCCCCCTCTGGTCATTGTCAGGCAGCATACTCACCCACATACCTCTGTGGCTACCCATCAAATGACAGCTTACAGTATGTGCTGCAAGCTCATTGGTCTACACTGTGGACCAATGGGAATGAAGTCATTCATTCACAAAGTTGTGAATGACTATTACAGTATGCACTGCAAGCTCATTGGTCCACAGTATGGACTATGAGCTTGCAGCACATACTGTAAGCTGTCATTCGGTGGGCAGTTGCAGAGATATGCAGGTGGGTATGCTGCCCGCCGATGACCTGGGGGGAGCAAGGTGGCTGGGAGTCCTGTGTGGGTGGGGGGGATGCCACTGAACTACCAGTGATTTAAAAACTATTTTCTGATGGCGATTGGAGTATGGGTGGGGAGGAGGAGGGAATCACTGGACCACCAAGGATTGTAAAAACACTTGCTGACAGTGATCAGGGGTACAGGTGGGGAGGGGGGACCCACTGGACCACCAGGGATTTTATGAGGCCATTTTTACAGTGATCTGGGATACGGGCAGGGATGGGGGAACCACTGAACCACCAGGGATTTCATAAGGCCATTTTTACAGTGATCGGGGGTATGGAATGGGGAGGGATACTACTGCAATACCTGGTACTGGGACCGCATGCTGTGCAGGGTGCCAGGTGCATTTTGCTGGCCAGCCCTGCACAACTCATGCAAATGGGGCCATAATGGCATGCAAATTGCCCCTTTTGCACCCTGCATGCATTATGGCCCCATTTGCATATTTGTGTCTGAACATCAGGAATTTGCACATGGTGTATCTCTGATGCACTGGCGCATTTACAATCCTGGTATTCAGACATGTCTGGGAGGTGCACCAGCACATTTTATTTGTGCTGTGGGCATTTAATGGCATATTCAGACGAGATGCACCATGGCACATCTCCTTCGAATATGTCCCTTTGTTGCTCCAGCACAACTCAGTTGCACAGAGAAACCACCTGCGCCAGTACCAGGTGCACTTTTGAATATCAGTATATATATATATATATATATATATATATATATATATATATATATATATGTATCATCGATGGGGAGCTGTGTGATACATGATTTATCTGCACAAGGTCAAGTTAGAGCATGGGTAACCTCACAAGTGGTGTAAGCCATGAATGATGTGCCCGATGTCAAACTGTCCAAGTGCAGATAAATCGGTTCCATGTCATAACGGTAATCAGCAAACCACAATCGCTGTTACAGCGAGTGTACATCACTGAAAAAAAATAGCGATGTACACTCCCAGCAAGAACCGGATGAAAACCATAAACAGTATTTATGCGGGGAGCTTCCCTCCCCGCACCCACTAACTGTAGATTGTTAACTCCAGGGGGTGCATGTCAGGGAGGGGGAGACAATTGCAAAAACAAAATAAAAAACCCACCTGCACAAAAAGCTTTCCCCTGCCCCAAACCCTGTAAACTCCCTACAGCTGGCCACCCTCACCACCACACCATGGGGGTAGCTCAGCAACACTGCGCCACACTACCTCCCACATACCCTCTTCCTCATCCCTCCCTTTTCACTGCCCATCCTACCTTGCTGCTGTTCTTCCCTCGCTAACCTGCATCTTTACTCTTCTGCCATTGCTACCCTTTTGGGGTAGCTCACATTACAGCCACTGAGATTGGGTCACTCACATGCAAGTCACTCAATCTCAGTCACTCATATTACGGGTTGCCGATAAAGAATGTATCACACAAGCTCCCCATTGTATATTTCATTTATACAATAGGGACAGTGTTTGTGAGCTTGATTTAGAAAAGTTTGAATGTTTTAAAGAAGTATTACCCTTTGTATCTTACTAGGTTTACTTGGTGCTTTGCCAGGTGAGTACAGCTTTGTGAAGGTAGTTCAGAAGTCTCCATCAATCAGCAATGACCTTTAGTATGTAAGCACCCTTGTTGATTGGTGGAGACTGTGGTATTTTGAAAAAATTTGAAACAAGATGGCGGAAATAGTTAGTGAGGGACAGCCAATGCGTTTGCTGTATGGAAGGCAGTGGAATATGTCAGCAACTGCTGTTTGTCATTGGCAGATCAGACTGTTTTTTTTTCTTTAAAATTTAGTGATGCTCACAGAACAGTAGTTACACGGTGCGAGGGAGGACAGAGTGTCCAGTCGCTAGTGTCCTGACATTTTTAAAGAAGGAGCGGGGACTTCAGCGAGTGATGGAATGGAAGAACTGAGGCTGATAAAAAGGAGCTGTAACCTGTTTTTGAGGTACATTTTATTGAAAGGGGCTGGTTGTGTTCAGTTTAAGAAAGAAACTACTTTAGTGGGCTTGAGGTTCTAAAGACAGCATGAAGTCAGGAGGAGAGGAGCACAAGGGACAGGAGCAAGTGATCAAGGTGAGTGGGTGGGCAGGGGAGAAAAGGAGAATTCTGCAAGTGGTTTACTTTACAAAAATGCTTGTACACTATCTCTGTACAAAATAAAGTGTAGAAGGATTTAATTACATTGTTGTAGGAGCAGTACTTCAGTGGGTAGTGTTGCTATGGAAAGGAGTGGCTATTTATGAATAAAGTGGAAGTACAGTACTTTTCAATGAAGTGGAGCCAGCAGGCAAGCAGGGGATGGAGGGGTGAGCTTGGGCAAGGTGATGATGAGTCTACTGTGTAGATAAATGGCTGATGCTGTGTTTACTGTGGCCCAGATATTAAAAGTGGTTGCACATGGCACAACCCCCCCAATGCACCCATGCCCGATATTCAAAGGGGCAGGTTGTGAGGCTCAACTCCCAATGCACCAGGGTGCATTGGTAATGTATGCGGCGCAGATGCAGGGGGCATGCCCATGCATATGCAGCACATCCTAATATTCAGCCCAGGATGTGTGGCGCATATGCTGGTGCAACCCCTACATATGCCACACACTGGTGCTCAAAGTTGAGTGGAAAATAAAAGGTTCAAATGCTGACCACCTGCCATGGGTGGCCACCCACCCAGCAGAAACACCGTCCACAAGCACCTGGACCCTCTCTGGTAGTCTAGCGGACCCCCTCCCTCCCTGTATGCTTGATTACGGGCTGTTGTAATAGTACAATTAACCTGGTGGTCTAGTAACAAGATAACAAGAGGTCTAGCAGCCATGGTGCATCACCATTGAATATCGCTGTCCTGGCCCCCTGGCAAGAGCCCAGCGTTGTGTTGCTACCAGGTTGCCTACCTGTTCGGCACACAGTATGAATATCTGAGCTCATGTGTATAAATGTGAGATTTCACATTTACACATAAAGTATACATGTCATCAGCCATTTATCACATGATAACAGGATTTATTAGTGGAGATTTATCTCCACCCCTATTGCATAAACATCGATATAGAGATATATAACGAGAGAGAGAGAGAGAGAGAGAGAAAGAGATGGAGAAATGCATTTATATAGACACACACACACACACACACACACATGGTTAATGCATAAACATTTGTTTTTGCCCATTTTGTTATGTAAATAGAGAATAATGCATATATAGGGGGTTGATATGCAGTTTTTTTACACACCCAAGGTGTGTGATATTAGAGAAGCCTCGAGAGTGAAGCTCGAGAGGTTTCACTAGTATCACACACCGAGGGTGTGTATAAAAAACTGCATATCAACCCCCCACAAATGTTTTATTTTTTATAATAACTGGTGCATGGACTTTTGGTGTAAACGTATTTGGGCGAGAGAGAAAGCATGGCTGATTCGGTAAATTATATGCTCAAAAATCCACAAAAAGAGAAGTGGCTTATATGAAAACAATTCTTACCTGTGGGTGCTGAGTATAGATTGATGAGAGTGAGTTACTCGGCGGTTTTGCTATAGCAACACTCGTTCACGCTTGACTCTAGCCTACTGAAGCCGTCGAGTCACTCGCTCTCTTCTGTCTATACTCAACGGCGTCTGTTTCTCAAAACTGAGAAAAAATTAGCTTATCACCTACAAGTTAAAATTATTCTATACAAGGCACTTCTCTTTTTGTGAATTATGGGGCATATAATTTACCGAACACTGCTCGGCCATGCTACTGTGTTGGAGAAAAGTGAAGATGATCATCACATACAGTGTAAGTGAGAAGTGACTTACAACTACTCAATTACGGCGTTTGAAGGATATATGAAATCAAGTTTCTTAGTGTGAGACTGTAAAAGTCAATACGACTTTTAACAGCACTCGTAAACGGGTTGATAACGGAAGTCACCAGCTATTGTATAAAAATATATGTAGTAACCAATGAGCAGAGGATTTTTTTTTTGTTTGCTTACTTTATTAGAAAATTGGAAATTTGGAAATACAGTGCTGAGCAGTTGAAAACATTTTATGTTGCTGTTATAATTATTTATTAATGCTTAGTTAATACTTAGTTTAATTTAAAATAATTTATGATTTTTTTTGCCTAGAAGTTTCTGCCCCTTTTGCATGTACACATGTTTTTATGTCAAGAACACAATCCTCAAGTTTCTGTGTTTCCCCCTAGGAGGTTTGCTTCAGGTAGGAGCAGAAAATCATTTTTTTTTTCAGTTCACAGGCAACTGATTTCCTTAGTTAGGCAAGGCTAGCAACAGAGCTTTCAGCCAAGGTTCACAGCTGATGCGGGACTGAGTTGCTGCTGGAGTAGGAGGGGGACATTTTGAGAACAGGAGTTGCACTGAATGGGGATAGCACTTTGAGAGCTAGCAGAACAGGTAAGCAGCAAATACTGGGTTACTGCTGGAGTTGGAGGAAGGGCAGGAGGTAGTATTCTTTGTTAGAGGTGATAGGAAACAGTTTTTTTACAGCTCTAAATGCCCTCCTATTTTCCTTTTAGTGTCTATCCAATATTCTGCTATGTTTTGTGTTAAATTAATAATTTCTTTTGTTGCCTTTGTAAGTACTCTGAATCCCTTTCTTTCAGCAGTTGCTGCTCTATCTTTTCATACTGTCTGAACATTCCTGAACATCCTGAACATGCCTGAACATTCCTGAACATGTCTGAACATTCCTGAACATCCTGAACGTGCCTGAACATTGCTGAACATCCTGAACATTCCTGAACATGCCTGAACATTTCTGAACATCCTGAACATGCCTTAACATTCCTGAACATCCTGAACATTCCTGAACATTCCTGAACATGCCTGAACATTCTATAACATCAGTAACACCATTCCAGGCCACTCAGATGAATAGCATGGAATGGTGTAACTAATGGCATGGAATGTCTTAGAAATATGAAAAGAGAGAGTATCAGATGTTGAGGAGAATGGGACTCTATGTAGATCTGAGGGCACCCCAAAGCTAGAGTATTTGTTTATTTATCAGAAATTGGTCAGAGCATATCAGAATACATAACTGCCATGTAAAGGAAAATAGGAGGGCAATTAACTAGCACAAACACATTTACTATCATCCTTAACACACCAGAGGGGATTAAGAGGGATTGAGAAGACTGCCATTAACCCTTTCACTAACACCTGTACCGGATTATTCAGGCCAAAATGAATGGGAATAATGGTGTCAGTACTCTGGACATAAGATTCGGATACAGAAACAGAGGTTTCATTATTAAAGAGGCAATTAACATGGCAAAAAATCAGGTTCAGAGGTTCCCTGTTCAGATACTCAAGTATCTGTAATAACAAGACATGGATTAATCAGCCCTGACTGTACCTGCATGCATGATAGACAGACAGACAGACAGACAGACAGACAGATAGATAGATAAACTGATAGCTAGCTAACTAGCTAGAAAATACATTGATCAGGATTTTCCCCATAGAAGCCATTATGTGTGTTTCCTCATATATCTCACCAATTAATGCTACATTTCTACCAATTCAAGCTATATGCCTCCAGAGCAAGAACTGCAAATCATAAGGAAACAAACACCTATAGACCAACATTACATCTACCAAAACAAGCAACATAACAGCCAATTAAACCACCTAACACATCATTTTATTTTCAAACCAATGAACAAAAATGACCCCACTTATTGTCACACCTAAAATGTACAAACATTTTTAAAAATAAAAAAAGAACAAAGATTTGAAAGAAAGCTGCTCTCTGTCATCATTTACGCACCCTCCCCATTTCATTTTTGAACCTTGATGCCCTACAGGGGGCATGCCTCAGACAGCTAGTGTTGGAACCCACTTGGGATGGAGCAATCTTAGACCTGGTACTTTCAAATGAGGATGGAGAGAGGATCTCAGATCTAGAAGTAGGCAGCCATCTGGGAACAAGTGACCACCAAACAATGTGGTTCACGATAAACACAGCCGCAGAGTCAAGCCATACAAAAGTGAGGGTACTGGACTTTAGGAGGGCTGACTTTGTCAAAATGGGAGAGTGCCTCGGAAAAGCACTAGCAAACAAAGAAGGAGGGGTGGTGGAACAATGGGGAAACATCAAAACTGCCATCACAGAGGCAAAAAGCCTTTGTGTGAAGCAAATAAATCAAAATGAAAGAAAAAAACACTATGGTTCTCAAAAGAGGTGTCAGGGAAGGTTAGGGAGAAAAAGATAGCATTCAGGAATTATAAGGAAACACAGAAGGAGCAGAATGGAGAACTGTACCAGTTAAAGCAGAAGGAAGTGGGGAAGGCAGTCAGAATAGCAAAGGCCCAAACTGAGGAAAAGATAGCCAACTCGGTTAAGAAGGGGGAGAAAATCTTTTTATAGGTACATTAGGGAACGAAGAAAGACCAGGGGAGGGATAGTGAGGCTTAATATAGGGGAAGGTGAGTGGGCAGAGAAAGACAGTGAAAAAGCAGGGATACTGAATGAATAATACTTCTGCTCAGTATTCACACAAGAAGAGGAGGGGGAGGTACCTAATCCAATCAATAGAAGCACTCTGGATAGGGGGGTCGATACCAGTTCTTTCACAGAAGAAAGAGTTCTAAAAGAATTCCTTAAATTGAAGGTGGACAAAGCAATGGGGCCTGACAGGATTCACCCCAGAATTCTAAAAGAACTAAGGGGAGAACTAGTGACACCACTGACTACCCCTTTTAGCAAATCATGGGAGGATGGTGTGGTACCTAAGGACTGGAGGAGGGAAGATGTGATTCCCCTTCACAAAAGTGGGAGCAAAGCAGAGGCAGGAAACTACAGACCTGTTAGCTTGACCTCAGTGGAAGGGAAAATGATGGAATCACTTCTGAAAGAAATAATTGTTGAGTACCTAGAGGTCAGCAGAGCACAGGACCCAAGGCAGCATGGTTTCACAGCAGAAAGGTCATGGCAGATGAATCTAATAGATTTCTTTGACTGGGTGACCAAAGTAGTAGACCAGGGAGGGTCTGTGGACATGGCCTACCTAGACTTTGACAAGGCATTTGACACAGTCCCACACAAAAGATTAATAAACAAATTAGCTAGCTTGGGAGTGGGTCCCAGGGTGGAAGCCTGGGTGAAAAATTGGCTGGACAATAGGACACAGATGGTAATAGTAAACAGAGTCCACTCTGAAGAAAGTGGGGTGACTAGTGGGGTACCGTAGGGTTCAGTACTGGGTCCAGTCCTTTCTAATGTCTTTGTAAGTGACATTGCAGAGGGACTGGAAGGAAAAGTATGCCTCTTTGCAGACAACACAAAGATCTGCAACAGGATTGATACACAAGGTGGGGGGGGAAGGATGAGAAGGGACTTGGCAAGGTTGGAGGAATGGTCAAAAGTATGGCAGTTTAGATTCAGTGCAAAAAAGTGCAAAGTAACGCACCTGGGAAACAAAAACCCAGGACAAGAGTACACAATGGGGGGTGTGGGGGTTAACAATAACAAAAATGGAAAGGGACCTGGGGGTAGTTATATCAGATGACCTAAAGGTAAGCAAGCAATGTGAGAAGGCAGTAAGGATGGCTGGGGAGATACTGGGATATATAGGGAGAGGTATCACCAGTAGAAAACAGGAAGCCGTTATCCCTCTGTACAGACAGCTGGTGAGACCCCATCTGGAGTACTGCATGTAGTTCTGGAGACCCCATCTCTGCAAGGACATAGACAGGATGGAGGCAGTCCAGAGGAGGGCAACTGATATGGTGCAGGATTTGCAACAGAAGCCATACAAAGAGAGACTAAAGAAGCTTAATATGTATACTCTTGAGGAAAGGAAGGAGAGGGGGGACATGATAGAAATTTTCAAGTACCTCAAGGGGATCAACAAAGTCCAAGAGGGTAGCAACTTTCAGAAAAAGAGATGTGCAAGAACAAGGGGACACAATTTGAAGATAGAGGGGGACAGCTCAGGGGCAAAGTGAGAAAGTATTTTTTCACAGAGAGGGTGGTGGACACATGGAATCAACTTCCTGAGGAGGTTGTGGGGTCAAAAATAGTGGGGGAATTCAAGAATGCATAAGACAGACATAAGGCAATTCTGGTGTGGGGTAGGGAGAAGTAGGCTATTGGTTAACTAGGATCTGCAGCTTATCCAATAGGTAGGAAAATGGGCAGACTAGGTGGGCCGAGCGGTCCTTATCTGCTGTGAAAGTTTATGTTTCTCTGTTGCTATGAACCTCTGTTGTTTGTTTGCATTGGGGTGGCTGCACATTGAAGAATCTAACTTCATTTCCCGTGGACCCACAGAGTTATCTCGGTATCCTGCAAGTCACATCTAAAATGAGCCTGAACCTAGGAAAAAGCATACAGCATGAACAAGAGACTACTTGAAGTCTGCACAAATCCACTACCCCAGGACAAAAAGCCTAGAACAATAAATATTACTTATATCCTCCCAATAAGACAAAACATCCCCCAGTTTCTCTCCAAATAGCAATGTTCTTGAAGGCTCCACAGCAGTCATCAGAGAGTAAACCTTCCACAGTGTAGCAGCCAGTCTCTCCTTGCTCCAGACAACATGCCCCATGATATCATCCTCACCAGGCAGCAGCCAGTCCCTCCATGCCCCAAATACCATGTCCCACAACATAAATACTTAATACTCACCATGTTGCCACTGCCGAATGATGACTGCAGCTCTGCTGACTGCATATACCACCAGGTCCTGCCAACACAGACTCACTCACATGAAAAAGGCACTCTCGGCCACAGCCGATGTTCCCCAACACACCATCCAGCTGCATCCCACATGACGCAAAGGAACTAGGGAAGCTATGAACTGGACGTGCCCCATTATATAAGGAGCCACTATACTTTGGAAAAACACTAGGAACAAAAACCAGATAATACAAAACCACAGCTACACTATGGAAACATGCGGAGGGGGGTTGGGAGGGCAAAAATAAATGACAGACAAACCCAAAAAATGATGCAAACGTGATCAAAATAAAAAAAAATACTCAAAAATCCATATATTATAAAAAAAGGTAAATGATGGGTATGCCTGGTATACAGAGAAATATCCCAATCTCAGGGATTACAAATCAATTAGGCCACATGGCCTAATTAGCTGTATTGCCCCAACAGGTGTATTTCCCTGTATACCGGTCTTACTCATCATTTATGCAAAATACAAGGGTACCCACGTGAGAAATATAGATTTATTTTTCAGTTGGGTACATCATTTCCATTTATTTCATGTTTGGATATGTAGGGTGCATAAACAGAGGATATACAATGACCTGTGTTCAAATATGCCATTTATTTCCATGAGTGAGGGCAAAGCCATGAATGAGTTATGAAAGTCCCACCACCTCAAGAATGGAAATTAATGGCATACTGGAACACAGTCCATTGTATGTTCTATGTATACAATGTCTGTGTTCTGTGTGACAATTAAGGGCAGATTCATTGTGGGATTGGCAGAATGGGCTGTCAGTCAAGTCAAATTGTGATGTAGGCAAGTGAAAAATAGAGTGTTATTTACCCACTGGGTGAATAACATTATTTACTTTTCACTTGGGTCAGAGTCTTGGGAAAATAATATATTTATTTAAGTAGTGGAATCCCTACATACATTGTATACATGAAACATTAAACAGCCGGTATGAAAATATACTGTTTATTTTAATTCGTGAGGGGGCCGGATTTGTATAACTTGGCTTTGGCACTCATGAGTTGTAGTCTTGACCCCTCAACCATGGAAGAAATACTATGTTTTCAGTCAATCTGTTGTATATTCCATTTTATATATATATATATATATATATATATATATATATATATATGTATGTATATATTATATATATATATATATATATATAAATAAATAAATATATATTTATATATATATTTTATAGGAACATGGTAGCACCCCTGTAGTTAGGGTTGAGTAGGCTGTTTAAAGGGACACTGTCAACCTGTTTTTCATCATATTATTTCTAATTAAAAAACTACATTTTATGATTGCTTACCTTCTCTAAAAGTCATTGATGTAACTGTTTTTCTGACTGTCTCCTTGTTTAGTAGAACCGAAATGCATGGTAATATATATTTATAAGCACTCTTGTTTTGTTTACAATCCTGGATCTGTTCTTACTGCATACTTCCTGAGCATTAGAAACACACCCAAACAGTACAGTTACTCATGAGGCAGTAGCCTTCTAAACTCCCACTGCATCATGAGGGGCTAGACTGTGTTGTGGGTGTTCCCAAGTCCAGCAAAGATGCAGTTGGCGCTGATCAAGGAATGTAAACAAACTTGTGCTTGTGTGGTAACACCAGTATGGTGGGCAGTTTGTTTTTCACTTTTTTAAAGAAAGAGTCTGAACCAAACTACCACCTACATCAACAATCTCTACAGAATGTTGCAATCATAAAATGTGTTTTTTAAACTAGGGACACTTTGAGACCTAAGGAGAGTTGACAGTGTCCCTTTGATGTTAAGCCCCAATTTTTGCACCTAAATAACTTTGGAGGAATTCCAAAGAGTAGCCCAAAATTTGGCAATGCCTGGTCAAGCTGGCAGAATTTCAAGACTTGAAAAGTTTTGTTACGGCATCTTGTTTGGTTTTTGAGATACGAAATGCCAAAAAATGAAAAAAAAAAATAATGAATGATGTTCAGTTTTGCTATACTTAAGATATTCATTGTTTTACTCTCATGCACTGCCTAGATGCTGCAGAATTCTTTCATGAAACTTTCAGGGTAGAAGCAGCCTGTATCAAGGTAGTGGCATCTGAAGGTTTTGCAAAAAAATATTATACAGTTCCAGAGTTATAAGATGCCACTTCTTTCTCCCCCTTCCTTTCAGGTTATCTGCCCCCTTTCCCATGTTTAATTTTAAGTTTCATAAGTGGATTGGGGTGCTTCCCCATGATACCGCCTCTCTTCACCCCTCCTCTCCAGGTTGCTCACCCACTTCCCATTAGGTACATGGTGGCACTGGGATGGCCACCCCCAGTGCCGCTGAACAGTAGCCTGACACTGGGGTACCCAATATCCAGTGTTGTAAAGTCCCCTGAAATAAAGAAAACCATCTCTCATTGATGTTTTTTAAAACCTGTAAAACAGAAAATGGTCCCTTGCCAATCTGACACCCTCCACCCCACCCTGGCCTCCCACTCAGCACCCACCACCTTACACCCCATCCATACACCCTCACTCCCCTGAACATAACCATGTAGATCCACTCTGATCGAAAACATGTCTTGCAGTTGCAACTGGCAACTGCAATATGAGAAAATAAGGAAAGTCCAGTTTAATGTATTTCAATGCAGTTTGAACTTTTATTCATAGCTTTGTCATTTTTTAATATTGTTACAACACATTTTCAACATGGCCTTTTTGGGTCCACACCTCATAACCAAGGGCAGTGGAATTATTCAAATCTGGCCCAAAAATCTATTTTGTAGTCGATTTGTGAAATTGCCTGTCGGGTGGGATTTGAACATTTTCATCACCTTTGTTCATGAGGTGGGGTCATAAGAAGACTATGTTGAAAATTTAGATCAAAATATTAAAAAGCAACAAAGTTATGAACATACAGTGACATTTTTCTACACTCACTCATGATGGGTAATTTTTAATATTTTTAACTCAAATTTTAAACATAGCCATTCTTTCACACCACCTCATGAATGTAACAGCTGTCATTTTTCAAATCCTGGTCAAAATGTGTTTTCGCACCTGTGACACAGAATGATGTATTATAGTGTATGCGCTCCATGACAGCGCAGTCGGTGGCCAGCTGTGGTGGAGGGAGGATGGCTGTGCTGGTCACCGGCTCAGTTCTGGATGGGGGAGCGGGTGGTGGGTTACTACCTGCCGGGTGGGGGGTAGGGTCTTCTAGACCACCAAGGACTGAGTTCAGTTACCTATATAAGGGATCGGGGATGAGGGGGGTTACACTGGACATCAGGGAATAGCTGTTATTGGTACTGGGCAGATGAACAGGCAGGCAGAGGAACCACTAGCCTCCAGGGATAATTTCATTTCTGAATGGGATGGCAATCGGCGAGGGGGGAACCACTAGACCACCAGGGTGTTATAATTATTTCTGAATGAGACAGCAATTGGTGAGGGGGGGGGATTTACTAGACTACCAGGATGTTATAATTATTTCCAAATGGGATGGCGATCGGCAAGGGGGAGGGACCACTACATCACCAGGGTGTTCTATATTCTTTATGAAGGGGACAGCAATCGGCGATTGGGGAGATACCACAAGACTACCAGAGACATATCTTTTATTATTCACAGAACAGCGATGGGGGAAGAGACCACTAGACTACCAAAGACATATATTTTATTATTCACTGAACAGTGATTGGCTATGGGGGAGGGACCACTAGACTACCAGGGACATATAATTTCTTTATTCACGGAATGGCAATTGCTGGGGGGGCAACACCACCACCTTGGACAGCTCTAGGGAAACGGACAATTGGGGGCACAGTACTGTGCAGTACAGCCTTGCTCCATATGTAAATGGGCCCATAATGGGTATGCAAATGGGCCCTTAGCACCTTACATGCCCAATGGGCTCATTTGCATAGGTCCCTTTGAATATGGGGATTTTGCCCAGGCGCAAGTCATTGTGCTGTCCTATTGTGGGGGCCATGTCTGTCCGGCACTAGGTGGCATAGCACCAGGTCTCACTGGCTCTATATTCTGTGGAATAGCGCTGATGAGCTGTTCCACTGAATATAGCACTTTTGGACACCTGGGCAACTGCAGGGGGCAGCGCAAAGTTGTGTCCTCTGCTTTGCCCAGATTTGAATATCAGGCCCCTGATGTCATCAAGCATTGTTGAACTGCTCTCCCATTGGTTGGGTCATTCCTTGGTAGCCAATTTAAAAAGACATTTTCAAGATAACTTATCTGTGACATAGCTGATCTATAGATAACATGTTATCATGTCGAGATACACCATGTTATTTCTGCATTTTTTGATGTACACCTGCTGTGTAGATATTTTTTTTTATTTTCTAATTTGTTTGTCCAGGATAGCCCAGCTAAGACAGAACATTTAATTTTCAGTGAGGTCCTGCTTCACACTATTTCTGTAACAGGGCTGATAGGAGTGATTTGCCCAAGATTACACAGTGAGTATTTTGGCTCTAGTGGGCTTTAAACCTATGATCTCTTGCTTCCCAAGCCAGTGCTCCAAAAGTGAGACCACAAATACTGTATATATAGCCATGAGTGTGTTATGAAGGTCTTATCCTCACTTGAGGAATGAAATAAAATATATGTGTTAGAAGGAGCAGGCTTTGAAAGAACAGAAGTACAGTGAGTTCAGTTCAGGATATCCAGTGTTGGACTAGGATGTCTAAACTTCCTACTTTGTGCCTTTGTCAAAGACAGGCACTGCCAAAGACTGGCTATTACCTGGGGGAATTTCTATACAGTTATGACTGGGGGGCTTCTGCTGTTGACAGTATATATTAACAAGGTTAACATCCTCCCCACTGATCTATGTGACTGGGTCCAAGAGTCCATGTCTGAAGTTTCAAAACTGGCACAGAGATAAACTTGATTTTCAAAGGGGACCTTAATGATGCTGTGAAAATGGATATTTTATCTTTTGCTGCAGCACCAACACAAGGCAGCCAGCAATCCCTTATACATAACATTTATAACTGTATAAAAAAATCAAAGTAATACAATGAAGCGATAGCTCGAGGCATCATTGTGTTCTAAGCACTCACTATTATGCATTATGAAAAAAAAGAGGTCGCTCTCTCTCTCTTTTTTTTTTGCTTGGGTGACATGAACAAGAAATGAGCAGCTGACCTGAGTTTGAATTTAGAGTGTTCATTAATAGGATATTATGCCATATGCTCAGCACACTGTCTTTTCTAATGTGGGCGCCGATTTGAGAGAATTTCTAATTAGTAATGGTATAATGAGAGTATTCAGAGGCTAATGCGGTGGGTGGGGAAGAGAAATAGATCGCTTGCCGTGCACTGGAAATATTTTTATTCCAATTCCTAATGAAATAATGACCCTGCAGTAAAGGGCTGCGATCTTTGACAAATGAAGGACAGTCTGGGAGGGCACATTAACCGGGGAAGGAGCATTTATCAATTTTTAAGAGGTGAGACACTTTGGTCTAACTGGGCAGAGTGCAAGGAGAGGTTCTGAAATGAAACCTCTACAATGGATGCAGGCAGACATGTACAAAAAAAAAAAGAAGACCATAAAAGCCAAAGAAAATAATGGTTTGGCTCAACGTATTGCTGTGATTGCAGTGCAAAATGTGGGGGCTATGTGTGTAGGAAGGGGATGAGGTCTCAAAATCTACAGCCATCAGATTTTCAACCCTTCGCACCTTACCAAAAGCGTTGCACTTGTGCACCAGTACAAGACTCTGGGTGCTTACAGCATAACAGATGGCATTTGGGTTGAAAACACAAGTTCAGATATTGCTCCTTCCCTGCATCTAACAGCAACCTTCCTGCAGGAAGAAGTGGTAAGGCCATATCAGTGGGCAGTTTTAAGGGTGTGGCTGTGGACAATCGTATGGGCTTAGTCACAGAAGGGAGGGCAGAGACTAAGGGTTGGGGTGACTACTAGGGCCACAGCAGAGTAGTACAGTAGTGTGGGTAGGCTGGATGGGACAGGATACTGTTATCTGCCATCAGTGTCTATATAACTCTATATTTTTTTTAGGGGGAACACTCTCCTTCATAAAGTGCCATAATTTAATGGAGTGGGTGGATGGATGGATAAATACAGCTAGTTGTGCTCCTGCACATGAGATACAGGACTGGGAATGGACTTCGGACTCCTGCCAGTTACACTTTTTTTTAAGAGTCAGTTAACTACATTGTAGTTAGAGTGTAACTACACTGTAACTGCATTGCAATTTCAATGCAGTTGCAGTATAACTACCCTGTTGCATGTAATTAATGATTAGTTACATTGAAATGGACACTTAAAATAAAGTGTAACGCTTCTGCCTTAGGTCACTATGCATCAAAGACACAATGTGCTCAGTCACTCCAAAAGAAGGTACCAACTGCTTGAGACAAGAGGGACAGGCCAATCCCTGCCCCAGATAGCCTATGATTGGAACAGTATTGGTGTAGACTACAGATATAGTTTCTCATCTAAACTTCCTGGATAAATTTCAGGAATGGTCACACAGCAAGTGACTAGGCACACAAGGGAGGGGAGTGGAGGGCAGCTATGAAGGGATGACAGACACCAACCCTTGCCACTACAGGAAGTTTACATTGACTCACATAGGTCAGGTTGGGCAGACTGGATGGATCACACGTAGTGCTGTGAGAAATTTTCAATTTCCATGGAATTTTGGAAAATTCTACCTAATTCTGTGAAATTCTGCTAGTATGGGAATTTCAAATATTTAAAAGAGGAATATTTTCTATGGATTTGCATAAGCTGCAGATTTCTTTCCCGCAATTCACAGAAAATTATTCCATGGGTTACATAAACATGCTTTTCAGACTTCTGTAGAATTCAAAAAGAAATTCCAAAAAGTATTTCAGACACGGAATCACCATTCCACACAAATTCCACTGGCAGAATTCTATATGCCTCACAGCTATAGTCATATGGTGTTAGATTTTCAGCTCTCTGCATCTGTTTTTCTGATGCAAGTGCATGATTCTGCCCAAGAAGTCAGACCACAAAAAGTTGGTCTAACCTTTTTGGATGGTATTTCCGCACTTGTGTGGGAAAAACGGATGCGAGTCCTGCAGTTGCTGCAAAAACTGCCGTAAACTGTTGGAAATATCGCAGATGCATCCAGATGTCTGTGAAAAATGACACAAACATCTAGACACATCTGCATGGATGCAGCAGGCATCTAAAATATGGACACAAATACTGTATCCTCCTCTTTAACAATCCTGCCCCAGGCCTTTTTCTGCCATCAGTGCCTATGTTTCTGTGACTCAGTGCTACTGGTAGAAGGCCTTCATTAAATACCCCCCTCCCCAGCCCAAACTGGTGATTTGTAGAAGAGAGGGAGCTCACCCTAAATGACTGGCATTACTTAAATAGAATGTAAAGAAAAATGAAGGAAGTGTCATTCCCAGCATGCAACATAAACAAAGGTTCCCCCTGCTCTTTAAATGTCCTATGGGCAGGTCAGTACAGTGATCATGTTTTACCCCCTCCCCCAACAAAGCTTTACTGCTGGTCCCCCAACCTCACCCCTACCCCTCAGTGGGATGATTGGCTTGTTTCCTTAACTTCTCAGAAGACTAACCAATATCAAAATGTTCAATAATAATAATAATAATAAACACATTCAAGATTTGTATTGCTCTCAACTAAAATGTGGTCTGTATCAGGTTACCATGCCAACAATACCAAGTGGGAAATCAGCACCTGTTGCAAACTCTGAACTGCTGTTATGCAGAAATGTGACATACTGCCCTACCCAATGAGGTATCAATGACAAACTGGATCACTGTCCACAAACCTCCATTAAAGTCAGTGGCAGTTTTGCATTTGATGCAGGTTTTCTGTGTGTGTGTGTGTGTGTGTGTGTGTGTGGCGTGGGGGGCGGTGCAGTTTATATTACAAGTATGTAGGGGGCCTGGCAGACAAAGTCATATAAGCAGAGTAAATCCTAGCTGGACTGTAATGGGGTGCTGTTACATGACTATAAGGACTCTCCCACTAGCTTAACATGAGAGATAGGGCTGATCCTTTAGCTCAGTTGGTAGAATCTAGATTTGATTCTAGAACACTGAAACAAATCCCAAGTTCTTTGGTTTGAAAAAGTAGCAGCCAGTGATCAGTTGTGCTCAACAAGTGGCAGCAGTGGTGGACCACCTTAGTAAGATGAACCAAGTTTGCAAGTACTCAGTTGGTTTACTGGGAAAGGTAGCATGACCCAGCTCCTTAGGGTGCAAACTCAGGTCAGTGTTTCTTAGTTCTCATAGATGCAGTCTCCTGTATCACTTCTGATGAAACTCCTTATAGTGTGAGGAGCATGATCCAGTTAATCGATAGTATAAATCCCTGGGGTGGAATTCCTGTTGAAAGGGACATGCCTTTGCCAGCTGCTGGGTGGGACAGTGTAACAGGGTGCTGTTACCCACCACCAGAAATCACTTTATAATTACTGATCACTATATTAAATACCCAGAGTTTTGAACACTTTCAAATCCCATAATACATGAGTGATAACACACGTGTATTGTCTTCTGATTACCTCTTCTGAAATTATTCAATGTCCAGACCATATATGGGTGCACGAAGGCCATCTGATTTTATTTACACCACCATAACAAAATTCTGTACATATGTATAACATCTATCATATTTCAAAACATAGCCATTTATTTTCTTGTCCACATTATTCACAATTCAATCTTGCATTGAATTCACCCCTTTTGTTCCTTCTTCTCTCGGGGTCCGGATGCGTCATCCAACCCCCTGCCACCAACAACCAGTATTCCCTACCTGTAATTTAGCTAGATCTGGATACCAGGGACCAGACCCCTAGCCCTTTTGTATACACCTTCTCCTTCCCCTTCTAGTCACATCCAGGTACCTACCCCTGGCCCATGAGTCCTCCCCCCTGGCCCTGCCTGCCCCTCTCTTTTTTGAATTCTGAATCCTTCTAGCATTTGCCCCCAATTATTTCTCCAAAATGTTTACTGTGGCTAAACTAAATGATCTCTACAGCTGCTCTCATGACTCTCTTCTACCTTTACCTTCTTCATATATATCTTACTCCCCCTTACTCCCTCTAGCTCTCTTCCTTCTCCCCACTACTCTAACTTTTCAACTCTTCCTTCTTATTTAACTACTCTCTCCTGTTGACTGTACACTTTCCACTTCTAATGTTTCTCACCTGGTTATGCTTTTTATACCTACCTTGTTATATCTTAATTGTGCGCTATGTATCATATGAACCTAAACCGTACTTTATTTTACTGAAGTGTTGTTTTTGTGTACTTGACTGCACACATGCTTCAGGACCTCCTTGTGAATGAGCTTGCTCAATGGAGTTTTCTTGCAATACACTTGAACTTGAACCTTTATCTCTTTAGGCCCCTCCCTCCCTCCCTCCCTCCCTCCTATCCCTAATTCCTTCCCTAAGCCCAAATTCCTTCCTTCTTCTTCTTCCTCTCTTCTCTCATCTCCCTCATGCTCTTTCAGCACCTTTTCAGTACAGCAGGAGCTGTCCACCTGCCCCAGGACCCTCAGTCCCACCATACCGGACTTGCCTTGTGTGCCCCTGCCTCGACTATGCCTCCTATGCCAGGGAGGGTGGGTGGGAAAGTGAAAATTCCAGCAGAAGAGGGTGAACAACCTCAACCTGGGCTTATAAACCCCTTAAGGACCCCTTGCAAGGACCCCTCTGAGCCACACCCCTGGGCCAATCATGAGCCCCCTCAGGTGTATGCACCATCCCCCTGTACCTGTCCATCATGACCTCACCTGACCCCCCTTTTCCCAGCTGTCCATCATCCTGACCTCACTAGGCTCCTCCCCTTTCCTACCCCTGCCTGTTCCTTTCCTCCACACACATCCCCACCTCATCCTCTCCCCCTTCCCCCATCCCTTAAGCTTCCTATGTTTCCTCCTGGCTGCCATCAGACAATTCAGGTTGCCTTTTATTGGCAACCCTATTTGTCTTCTGATCACCCCTTCTGAAATGATTCAATGTCCAGACCATATATGGGTGCATGAAGGCAATCTGATTTTATTTACACCACCATAATAACATTCTGTACATATGTATAACATCAATCATATTTCAAAACATAACAGCTTGTTTCCTTGTCCACATTATTCACAAGTCAATCTTGCAATGAATTTACCCCTTTTCTTCCTTCTTCTCTCAGGGTCTGGATCATCCAACCCCCCATCACCAACAACCAATCTTCCCTACCTGCAATTTAGCTAGGTCCGGATGCCAGGGACCTGACCCCTAGCCCTTCTATATTCATCTCCCCCTTCTAATCATGTCCAGGTGCCTACCCCTGGCCCATGTGCACTCCCCACTGGCCATGCCTGTTACCTCCCCTTTTATCCCTCTAGGCTCCTCCCTGCTATCCCATAATTCCCTTTCCACCAGCCCCCACCTCCAGCTTGCGTTGGATGGTGGGGCTTCCCTCCTTGTGGGGCCCCGGTCTGTCTTACAGCCTAACCACAGCCAGTTGCCACAACATCAATAAAAAGACCATCAGCCCTCTATCAGAGAGATGCACCCTGGCCTCCTATAAAGATATGGTTTATCAAAATTAATGTCCTGGTACGTAATGCAGGCTCCCCCAAATCCTTCAGAAATGCTGCCACCTATTGGTTCAGCCATTTCCTGTCTGTCTCAGTCACCCCCATGTTGATGGCCTGATGCCATACCCTTCTCGATATTATTTCAGACCACACAATCTCCACCCTGGGCCACCAACCTGTTATGGTCTGCAAGTCAGCCCTAATAGCTCTCAACAAAGCTCTCCATGGTGTTGTTCCCAAGTCATTGCCACCAAGGTGAATAACCAATACATTGGGCCTTCCCCAAAGCAACTTAAGCTCCTCCAGCACAGGAAGCAATTGAGCCCAGCGCATCCCCTGGACCCCTTTCCAGCATATCTGCAGACCCAGTGCCCCCATGACCACTGCTAGGATGTTGGGTATTATGGATCTGCGCATGTCTGTTTGGGGGCCCTGCCCTTTTTGCCAACCCAGCAGCATGCATCGTACCCTTCTACTGTTATTGGGCCCCGGCCAACCCCTGGTCCCACAGGCCCAACCTATACCAGTTAACTGTACTGCCATGGTCGAGTGAGACAATCCTCTTTCCCACCTGTCCATCATAAATTTCATTACTTGCTCCTCTGTGACTGGTAAACTTACCACCATACCCTGCTGCACCTGAAACCCTTGGAAGGCTTCACATGCACCTTCGTAGGCCTTCAGAATGTTGGCTGACCAGGAGCTCTGG
This sequence comes from Neoceratodus forsteri, assembly GCA_016271365.2. Classification (NCBI taxonomy): domain Eukaryota; kingdom Metazoa; phylum Chordata; order Ceratodontiformes; family Ceratodontidae; genus Neoceratodus; species Neoceratodus forsteri. The sequence continues at coordinate 92,452,918 of JADMNL010000030.1, forward strand.
TACAACATTCAGGCTCTTACCACCCAATTCCCCACCGATGATCTGGTACTGGTGTTTTCAGCATTTCCACCTGAGGGGCCAGCCTCCTGAACCTGCCCAACTGCAAACGTGAAAGGCTGTCAGCGATCTCATTTTTTACCCCTTCCACATTCCTAGTTTTAAACGTCCGGTTCAAGTGTAGTCCTAGTATTACCAGCTGTCTGGCCACCCTAGTCACCATCTCAGTGGATACTTTCTTCCTGTTGATTACTTCCACCACACCTTTATTGTCGCACCAGAAAACAACTTTTTTGTGTCTCATCTCCCCCCCCATACCACTAATGCTACCCAAATAGGGAAAATCTCAAGTAAGGTCCTTTTGCAAACCCAACCTTCCAGCTGTCTGCCCAGGTTTTGGCCATCCATCTACCCCCATAGTATTCCCCAAAACCCAAAGCACCTGATGCGTCCATGTACAATTGCAGGGCCTTGCTGTCTACCCAATCCTCCTGCCAGAAGGTAACCCCATAGTAGTTCTCCAAAAAGTAATTCCACACCAGTAGGTCCTCCCGTACCCCTTTTGTGATATCCACCCAGTGATATGGCCGCTTTGCCTTACTTGTGGCCCACCACAACCACCACGTGAACACCCTGCAGGGGCTGATTGCCTTACAGGTGAAGTTGAGATGGCCTAGCAGTTGTTGCACCAACACCAAAGGTACCCTTCTTCTGCCCAATACCTGGCCAAAGAGCTCCTTCCTTCCTTTACCACACCTTGACTTGAGGCAGGCAAAAACCCTCCCCGATGGTATCCACTTCAATCCCCAAAAACTCCATCACTCTGGCCGGCCCTTCTGTCTTTCCATCCGCCGTGGGAATACTGATTGCTTTGCACAAGGCCTGGAAGTCCCTCAACATCCCTTGCACATCCCTCTTAGATTCCCTGATCAACAAGAAATCATCCAGGTAATGTATTACCCAGCTGTGCCCGTACCTGTGCCTAAACACCCACTGTACCAATGTACTAAATGCCTCAAAAGTCAAGCAGGCTACCGAACACCCCATGGGCATCGTCTTATCAAAGTAAAACTCACCATTGAATTTGAAACCCAGCAGGTCCCAGTCCCCTGGATGAACTGGCAGTGGGTAGAATGCAGATTCTATATCTGTTTTCGCCAACCGTATCCCCTGTACCACCCTAATGATCAGCACAGCTGAGTCAAGCGCTGTGTAGGACACAGCACTGGGCTTGTCAAGGATGCCATTGTTCACCGATGTGCCTTCTGGAGAAGACAGGTGATAAATCAGGCAATATCCCCTGGTTGTTTTTTGGGAACAATTTCCAAAGGGGAGATATGAAAATGGCCACAAGGCGGTATCTCAAAAGGCCCCTCTGTACTTCCAGTGTCCTTTCCTTTAATGATTTTCCATCGCACTATGTCCGCCTTCCCATTTACTGAAGTTAGGTTCTTAGCCTTTGCTCCCCTTCTGTCTCCATGAAATTATAAAGAAAACCCCCTGGAGAAACCCTCCCCCAGCCACTCCCCCACCCTGTGGTCTGGGTACCCAAGTATCCATGCCTCCACTATATCTCATTTAACTGGAGTCTTCACCAGCGTAAAACCCCATTGCAACCCAGCTGTCCCCCGGGTGTCAATTCGAACCGTAGTTGTAGTTGTACCCACCCCTGTTCCTGGATCCCCTGCCCCCAAAATTACTACTATTATCCCTTCTTCCCCCTTGCACTCACTGAAAGGGCTGATCCTGTCAGCTAGACCCCCTCAGACCAATCGCTGTGTCCTCTACATTTGAGCACTGGGTGCAGTCCGCCACACTTTGAGCAGGCATGCTTGAACTTACAATTTACCCAGGTGCATGCCACCCTATTGTACACCCAGCAAGACTTGGCAACCCCCTGCCCAACTACTTTTTTGCCCTCTTCCAACACCACACCCAACTGGCTGGGCAAAGTCCTGACCCATAGTTCGGAATGTGTACAATCCCATCTCAGATCCCCCTCGATGCCATCCGCTGATGAAAAGCTTCATCATATTCCAGCCAGCCATAGCCTTTTTGGGCCTTGTAGGCATCCCTAATTATGGCTGTGTAAGTCAGCAGAGGAATGGCAACATCAGGCTGCTTTTCTAACAGAATGGCACTATATATATAAAAAAACTGCTTCTCATGTGTCTAGGTTTTTTCCCTTGTATGTGGCTTCCTCTTCTTTCTGACCCACTACTGCCAATTCCACAGCCATTTCTGACTTCTGCACCATTTCTTTCTGTTTGTATTTCATGGCTGTGTTTTTGTCCAACAAGCCAAATATGTCCACATACTCACCCTTCCAGATTTTATCCTTGATGTTGGCTGGGACATGATCCCCAAAAAGAAACTGGGAGGAGTGTCTTACATCTTCCTTGCCCACCTATACCTTTATCCGTCCCCTGGGCCCCCCCATTTCCCCTTTAATCTTTTTTAAATTCTTCTAAAATGTTTTCCATGGTGCCAAGTCCCTTCTCACCCATCTCTTCTAACAAACCTTCCATATATTCCCTTAGTCTGCCTTTGCATGGGGAGTCCCCCATGTCCTTACACCCTCCTGTGCCTGGGTCCGATGGTTCCGGTGTGGGCTTAGGTGGGGGGGCAGGTTCCAGGTCTGGGGCTGGCCCCCTTGGGTGCTTACCTCCAGTTCCCCTACCTCGGGTTCCCGGCTGGTTGTTTCCACTTCCTCTCAGCCGCTTCCTCCTCTTCCCTCTTTGCAGCCTTGTCTATAAGCTCCACCATTTTGCTCATCAATGCCACTGCCTCTGAGTGTAGTTGAGTGCTGGAGGCCAGGGTGGGTTGTTTCCTGGGAGTCATGACCTGAAAAAATACTTTAGACAAGCAAAAATATGGGGTAAGTGATGGAAAAAAGACCAGCCTCTCCCTACTGCTACAGATGTTTAACCCCTGGCCGATATATGGCTGAAGTCCCTGATCCCTGTACTTGCTCCTGCACCCAGGGGAGCTCCCACATCCATATGTTCAACAGACTCAATGCAGATTTTCCCTCCTTAAATCTAGTAGCACGGTCCTCGAGTTCCACCTTGCTACTGCATCCCTGTGTATCCCTTTAAAAGAGGTTCCCTCCCTCCCCCTTCACCTTTTTTTTCTGCATCCCTTCTGTCCACACTGCCCCTTATATCACCCATGGCTGAGTGCCAGATGTGCGGCCATGCTATCCAGCCAGAGCCCCTCAATTATTGGTTGTCTCCTCTCCTGTTCCTACACGGAAGTTACCTACCTCCACCCTCTCCCCCTTGCTAACTTGCCACTTGAAATTAAAAAATAAAAACCTAAAGTCAGCCTCCTGTGCACCTTAGGATCTGTTATCACTGCAAGGCCCAAGTGCATGTGCCCGGTCATTCCTGGATCACGTGGCATGACCTCAGATGCCAAGCTTGGGGTCGGGCTCTAGAAGACCATTCAGACCAAGTGAAAAAAACCCACAGGATTAGACAAATTGAAGGCCTAAACTCTTCCTGACACCTATAGTTAGCATCACCTTCCCTTTTTAAAGATGGGGCATCCATAATCGGTGGGGGGCCCCTTATCCCAAAGAAGTTCCAACACTCCAGGTTAAACTTTCTCTGCCACAGCGTGACCGACATGCACTTTTATCCAGTGCAAGGCCACATATCTAAATCAATGTAGACACTGCCACTTTTGAGTGCAACAAGTTCCTTTGTGGCCACTGGCTCACCACCGACAAAATTCCCCCGGGTGCCCGCATTAAAAATGCCTGCAAGGACAGATTTCCAAAACCACTGTGTCCTAAGATCTCCTGAAAAAACCCTGCCAGGTTTGACTCTACCTGCCACGGTCCCTCGATCAACTTGCCCTTTCCTTTGACCCCCACTCTTTGACCTTCCCCTACAGCACGCTGCACCTAGGCTGCCATCACCGGGCCTCTTTAATTCACTGGTGCCTGAAATCCTGTGGCCCCAGAGGGGCTGTAGCCTGGACAAAGTGTGTGTGATACTGCTGGGCCTACCACCCAGTTTTGGTGCTAGACCCCCTACCCTTGTGCTCACCCAGAACCACTGGGACTAATGCTCCCAACCCAACTTCAGGCTCACATGCTATGGTAGAGACCCCCAATAAAACCATTACCCCACCCACCACTCTCCAAAGGTACCACAGGTGGGAGTGGGTAAACCAAGCGAGGGCCACTGCAAATGCTGAAATAGATCCCACGGCCTCATACCAAAACTTGTGCATGTGAGGCCCACTTCACTGCCGCCCCTAGCTAACATCCACCAGACAATCCCCTTATACCCAAAGGTATTGACCTCCACCAACACCAAAGCTCAGCTATGATTCAATTCTGCTTTCTCACCTTGCCTTAAACTTGAATTGTAAGGAAAACAACTTTCTTCTCTTTTTTTTGAAGAAAACTCAAGTTCTCATGCAAACAAACCCCATCTGACATAGGGTAAATCCTCTTTTGCTTTAGTTTCAGCACCTGCAGCCTAAGGCTAGGCACAGTTTGCCATGTGATCACCATGCGGTCAGTAGGCTCCGGGAGCCTCTCCCCCAAACACCTACTGAACCTTTCTCTTTTATGGTATATAAAACCTTAAACTAAACATGGATTACAAAGCAGACAACAGACCTTCCTAATCAGCAGTAGTTTTGACTTTACCTTTCCTGCAAATCATCTTTGCACAAACAAGAAACCCTCAGGGCCTGGACGCCCAGGCCCCAGAGTTGCACTACCTTACCTCGTGGTGTAACAATCAGTGAGATTTGCCAATGCTGTGCTGAGATCCACTCTAAATGAAAAATCCCAGCAGAAAGAGAGTGACCAACCCTCAACCTAGGCTTATAAACCCCTTAAGGACACCTTGCAAGGACCCCTATGGGCCACACCCCTGGGCCAATCCTCTGCCTCCTCAGGTGTATGCATCATCCCCCTGTACCTGTCCATCATGACCTCACCTGACTCCCCCCTTTTTCCAGCTGTCCGTCATCCTGACCTCACTAGGCTCCTCCCCATTCCTAGCCTCCTCTGTTCCTTTCCTCCATGTACACCCTCCTATCTCATCCCCCTCCCCCTGTCCCTTAACCTTTCTTCATTTCCTCCAGGCTGCCATCAGACAATTCAGGTTGCCTTTTATTGGCAACCCTATATATCACTCTGGTTTTATGACACAAGTAGTAATACAAGAGTGATACTACATGACTGATATAACACATAAGTGTATTGTCACTTGTGTATTATGGCATGTCTGCACTTAAATATATTGTTTTGAAAATTCAAGTTAACCAAATGACATCATTCTTGAACAAACAAGTGTTTTACATTTAAATGACGTACTTTTATCACTTTCATTGCATGCACCCTTTTTATTTTCCACCTCAGTCTACTCTTAGCAATACAAGTCAATTTATTCAGTAAAAGTGAAAATGTTTGACATTTTTTACCTATGTTGTCACAGACCAGTAATTATTAAAAAATTAAAAATAAAATATGGTAAGGGTTATACAATTAGATTTTTTAACACCCTTAGTGTATGATGTCTTCATAAGCCTTTTGAACTTTGCTCTTGAAGTTTAGGGCTATCACACACCTCGGATGTCTAAAAACAAATATTCATAATACTCCCCTTCTAATACATTATTCTCTATATTTTCATAGATCAGTTAAAATCTTAGAACTTCTTTATAGAAAGACAGAGACAGAATGCAAACACCAGTCCCCCCCCCAATTGATTCCCTTCCAGTAAGATCAACAAGCTCAGCTCATTTAGTCCTGGAAGACTTGTCTAACAGAAGAGAGCTACTTTTCAAGTCAATTTATCATGAACAGATTGCACTACAACATAAAATGTTAAAGTTTCCACTTTTTCATGGGGCTGAAATTCCTGACAGAAGCCAGAATGTCAGGCCATGTCATCAACATTAATGCATGTTTAACAAAACTGTTGCTAAGAGAAAATTCAGGGATGAGGTAGAAATCCCTTGCTTACCATACACTATGCAGAATTATTCCTTGAATTTTCATTGATACGACAATATTGAACTTGCATTTTCCTTGCAAAACACCTTTGTCAATGTATATTTATTTCATGTATGCCTTTGGCATACCTTACAAAATACTTGAGCTGTTACCTGAATAAAAAGTAGAGCGCGGGGGAAAGAACCAGAGTTGGAATTATGTGGTGGGGGTGGCTCAGGGATTCAACTCACATGGCTCTCCGTGAAGCCCAGTAGCTCATGAAAAAGCTCCTAATGGTCATGAAACATCATTCCAGGGTGCCGGTCATTCCCCAGTGGAAGACTGAGAACCATTCAAAACTTTGTGGCTAGGCTGCTGATGATTTTCAGCACTGACTTTTGCAGTTGTATTTAGCACCTTACTATGGCATACCACTTTGTGGTTACACTTTAAGAGTCAGTTAACTACATTGTAATTACAGTGTAACTACATTGTAACTGCACTGCAATTGCAATGTAGTTGCATGCAACAAACATGTAACTACAGTGTAATTACCCTATTGCATGTAATTAATGACTAGTTAAATTAAAACAGACACTTAAAATAAAGTGTAACCCACTTTGCTAAAGAATTTTGCACTTTGGCTCTTACATCTAAGAAGCACCTTGTTGCAACACTATACTGAGCACCATTTATGTGGGTATCTAGTAAACATGATGACCACAATTGAGTGCTTACAAAAATGGTGACACAATTACGGCACCTGTGTTGAGGGCTACCTGGCAGGGTAACGACAGGATAGCTGGGTGGGCGAGGTAGGGAGATGGGAAGCTATACATGCACATGCATGGGGGAGAAGAAGGGGAAGGAAGGTATGTGGGAAGGAGTGTGGCAGGCAGCTGCCAGTGGTCCGCTAGTGTGTGGGGAGGTGGTCGGTTGGGAGGTGCAAGGTTTGGGTCCATCACGGAGCATTGTTTTTTTTTTTTTTTTTGCTGGCAGGTGGCTTTTTTTTTTAAGTATTTCACCCCCCCGACATGCACCCCCTTGGAGTCGAGAATCCTTTAGTAGGAGGGTGCAGGGGTAAAGCCCTCCACTGGGGGTGAGGGGCACAGCCCCCCGCATTCAAATGAAATCTGTAGATCTTGGGTGCCCTCTTGCTGTTCACCATGAGTGTGCATCACCAAAATTCATTTTCAGTGGTGTACACTCGCCTAAAACAGCGATCGCTATTCCGTGATTGCTGTTATCACATAGAACCATTTTTGTGTTATCACTATTAAAAACCACTAACCTGCATTTCTGTGGTGTGCTGTTTTGTTTCTGTGTATGTCATTCTAACACTGATAAAGACTGTGCTAGTTTAAGTAGAAGCACTGAGGTAGTGTGGTACACCAATACCTAGAGGAAGTTCTAAAGTTTGCTTCCAACATACTTGCAAGGCAGCTGTCCTGTCCCTGAACTTGTACTGATGATGAAAAGGATCAAAGCCAGGATTTTCAGAAGGTCTGGAACAGAAGCAGACATTGGGCAGGACCCATCCGCAGCTGCATCAGTTCAATTGTGCGCAAACATGGGCACCCTGTTTTTAAAAGGCACACAGCATTTCTGACACTTTTTGCAATTGCAGCAGCTTGCATAAAAAACAAACAAACAAAAAAAAAACATATGCATAATTTTTTGATGTAAAGAACAATATTCTGGACACATCTGCATCCATGAAGCAGATACCAGTCTATCAGAGTTGACATAAGTGTGTGGTAACAGTCCATACTACTGTACTGTAAGTGACAGCATGGTTGCTGATGGAGGGACTTAAGGTTAAGGTTAAGGAAGAGGAAGTTATGTAATAATTGAGTGGTTAAGGAAGAGGAAGTTATGTAATAATTGAGTGGTTAAGGAAGGGGAAATTATGTAATAACTGACAGATTAAGCTGTGAGGTGCTTGTTTAAGACTGTGACCTGCAATAGAAGTTCTGAAGTTTGTATCAGCCTGTGACTCCTCTGCTTAAAAGAACCCTAACAAGACATGGTGTAAGAAGTGGGATTACAGGCCTGGTTCCTTTTAGAAGTAGCCCATTCTGTACAGTGAGAAAAATTAAGCCAAAATAGGTTCACCTGAGGTCAAGCTGTGTGGCACTTGTTAAGATTTGCAGCCTGCAATAAATGTTCTGAAGTTTGCTTCAGCCTGCAACTCCTTCTCTGCTTAAAAGAACCCTAACAAGGCAAAGTCCTTTCTGAAAATATTGCAGTTGGATCCATGATGGATCTGCTCTCAAAATCCTGCTTCAAATATTTCACATGATTTGCAAATGAAGAGTCTACAAAAAAGAGATGAGGATGGAAATTAAATATTCAGATATTATACAACCATTTTCTAAAACATAAAGGTTTTGGGGACAGAGTACCATTTCATTCAAATCCATTATCTAAGCTAAATGGATCATAAAAATAGGGAATACTCAGTGACCTGACCTAAATATAGAAAACATCCACAGGTGTAAGGGGGAAGACCATACTTTATGAGCAAGGAAGCCATGAGTAAGTTATGAATGTCTTTCCCCCTCACAGTTGTAGTTGTAGTTGAGTCAAGCCATAGACTATTCAATTTATACAACATCAGTTTAAAAATCATAACATTTAAATCAGCGATTTGGGTGAAGATTTAACTGTTTCTGTTTGAGTTCAGTAGCTGACTTCAGGGCAGAACACGGCTATTGTTGTGTCATCAGCTTCGTGAAAGCTGCACTCTGATTGGTTTTTATGTTGAATATAGTCATTGTGATATATCAATCTAAACTGTAGATAAATGTTTACCTGGAGGTTAGACAGTATGGTGAACACATTTATACAAGGTAGGTGAGAGTTCTACCTGAGAGATAAATGGTGTATTGTAGCCATTGAGCGACTGTAAATAAAGATAAAGCATTGATCTTAATGTTGGCCATTTAGCTCCACTTTAGATAGGCCACAAATAAACCATAACCAATGTGAGAACAGTTTAAACAATGCCTAATGGTGTCACATTACACGCTACTGCACTTCAAACAGAGCAGTGACATCAAACAAAACCAGTTAAATTTTCATATAAAGAGCTAATTTAAAAGTTTTACCAATAAAAATACATTGAATAATTTGGATACACCATGGCCTGGCCCAGAATATGCCACTTATCACTTGTGAGGGGCAAGACTTATATAATTCACTTGTGGGTCTGCCACTATTGAGTTATTGTCCTGCCTGTCACTCATGAAGATACATGACATATTCTGAGTCAGGGTATTCCATATCCCATATTTATCAGGGCATATGTATCCAGATTGGTGTTGTATACATTCAGATAGCACACTATATACATAACTAATACATTCTGGAACTGCTAAATAAATTCAGTAAAACCCCTGGGTGTGTGGCACTAGTAAATGGGTAATGTGAGCAAGCATTTTTACAACCAAAGAGTGGTAAACCCATAGAGCAAATTCCCAAAGGAAAAAGTGTAAATAGATGAGTATATGTGTGTTTGTTTGGGGGAGGAGAGTATTCATAAGAAATAAAGGGATAAAAACATGGAACTGTCCTATCTGTATGGACAGGATCACCACAGAATTGGTGACGGGAAAACAGGAAAGCATTTAAAGAGCTAGTGTACTGCCTAAAACTATTAGTTTTTAAAAGCAGTCAGCCATTACCTTTTATATCTGAAGTACTTTTTCTTATTCCTTTGGTTAATTCGAAGATAATTTACCTGATGTTAGTGGGTGTGATATGTGGAACAGCACTTTGCCTGGCAGCTGACATATCTAGCTCAATTCCCTCCATGACATCATCAGCACAGTGACCTCACAGACTGTGACATCATTGCTGCTTAGGAAAAGCCACTCAGTAGCTGCCAGCTCAGTCACCTGTGATGTCACTGTGAGTGACATCACAGTGCTGATGATGTAGTGGGAGGAATAAAGACAGATATGTCAGCTGCCAGGCTGAGAGCTGTTCCACACATCCAGCACAATATTATCACACATAAGACTTTCTAATGAGCAAAAGGAAAAAGGAAAATACCTTAGAAACATAAACTTACAACACACTACTCCCTAAAATTTGCATTTTTTTCCCTATCTGTTAGTCTCAGTTCCTCTCGCTCTTTAAGGTACAGAAGGAGGAATACACCGCAGAGAATAAGGCCAGATATAAACAGGTACAAAAAAGAGTAAAAGGGCATCGAGCTGGCAAACAAGAAATTTGAAAGTGGCATGGTGAGTGACATTAAAGATAATAATAAATAATAATAATATTAAAAAATCTTTAGTTAGAGTGAAGACGACAGTCAAGGAAAGAGTGGGACTGTTAAACACAGAATATGGGGAGGTGAACATATCATATAATGACTTAGTAGCAGAAAGGCTAAATGAATGTTTCACCTGATTACATGGAGGTGTGGGGAGACGTTCCACATCTGGATGAGATAGTCACAGGATTGGCAGGGGATGCCCCAAGCAAACAGATATCACTGCTAGTTTAGCTGCTGTACAGCTGAGTAAGTTGAAAGTAAATAAATTGCAAGGCCTGGCTGGTTTATATCTGAGGGTACTTAAGGAGCTAACAGAGGTTATAACTGCATGGTGTACCTACTTGTGTGGGACAATGGCACTTCCTGGGTGCATAAAGTAGTCAGCTTTACCTTGTGCCTCACTCCCCCAAGGCATGGCATTATCCCACAATAGCGCACATGCTGTTGTGTCTTATTACTTAATCATAATACATATGGGGTCCAGTTGAAAGACCCCCCCATGTTGCTTTGCTAATTTAAACAGGAAAATAGAAGGAAAGAATATAAGAGGTTCTGTAGAGCATTAGGGACCAATGTTCACAGGGCCCAGGGCTGAATTACTGGAGGAAAATGAAAAAGGAATATCATTCACATGCTCCTATCATCGGGACTGCAAGTGGAATATGGCCACAGGGGAGGGGCATGCACATGGTGATCCTTCACAGCCTCTGACCCCACAAATATTACATCACAAGGGACTGATGAAAAATAAGCAGAAACTTGGGGATTAATGATAGTTTAACTTTTCAAGGCATAGTATGTGGGTGAAACAGTGGAAGATTTGTGGGACTTTTTGCCCTTGCAACACTAGCCCATTTAACCTACTCAGTGGATTTTTAAAGTCTGCTGACAAAGGCTTGTACTTGCCCTGCTCCAGGGACCCACCAGTATAGGGTGATATGCCCCCACAATGAACTTTAAAAAATACAGCCAGTAGGTATGGAATGGGGAGGAGTGGTGCTGGAAAGCACCAGAGAGGAAAAGGACCTGGGAGGGGGCATGATATTGGAGAGCCTAAAAACAACAGCACATTGTACTGGAGCTGTGGGCAAGGCAAACAAGATGTTGGGTTGCATAGGGAGGGAGATAAGCAATACAAGTCAGGAGGTGATACTCCCATTGTACAAGTCACTGGTGTGACCACACCTGGAATACTGCGCAAGGTACTGGAGTCCACACCTGAGGAGAGACTGCAATAAGGGGGAAGCAGTAGTGCACAGGACAACAAAGATGGCCTATGGATTAGGGAGTAAGACACGTGAGGAGAGGCTGCAGGACTTGAATGGGTACACCTCGGAGAAAAGGAAGGAAAGGGGCAACATGATTGAGACATACAAGTACCTGCATGGGTTAAATAGGGTGGATGGCAAGGAACTTTGCTCCTTGAACTCAAATACAGGGGCAAGATGGAACTCACTTAAACTCACTGTGGGGGTATTCAGAAGGGGCGCCTGTAAGCATTTCTTCACAGAAAGTGTGGTGGGCTAGTGGAACAAGCTGCCAGAGGATGTGGTACTGGCCAAATCGACGAACAGCTTCAAGCATGGATGGGACAGGCATATGGGCTTGGTTAGAAAAGAGGGGCTGAAACAAAGGGGAGGGATGGCCACAAGGGCCAGTGCAGAGTAATTAGGTAGGGCGGGCAGGCTGGATGGACAAACAGGCTTGTTTCTTCTGTCACTGTCTATATGTCTATGTTTTACTGGCCAGTGGGGGGGGGGTAGAATTCTGCCCTGTTCTGCAGGAGCACAGCTGCTTGGGTCTTATTTGCCTGTTCTTATTGGGAATGAGGACTAGCACTATTTGGAATGTGTAATTCTGCTACGAGAATTCAGACAGAATAGCAATTCTGCTACAAAAATGGTTTTCAGAATTTTTCAAAAACTTCTGCGGAATTCTGAAAGTCGTTCAATTGAAACTGCAGATTAGATTTCTGTAGATTGCGTAAACTGCTGTTTACTTTTCTGCAGTTTGTGGAAACCTAATCCATGGTTTCTATAAATTGTGAATTACTTCTCTGCAGTTTAAATTCTGCTTACGAATGTCAGAATTCTGCTCTCAATGGAATTCTGTGGAATTAGTCAGAATTTTCTGAAATTCCATGACATTCCTGTTAGAACTGGAAAATTCTGCACTGCACTAATGGGGACCCCTGTAATGGTTCCCTAGATGGGAACCTAAATATAATGAGTGAGATTTTTAAAGCTCTGCATCCGTTTTTCAGACATGGTTGCCATAATCTACACAGGAAGTTAGACCAAGAAAAGTTGGTTCTAACTTCCCAGATGGATTTCCGCACTTGCATCCAAAAAACGGATGTGATTCATGCAGTTGTGGCAAAAATTGCCATAGACTGCAGGACATGAAACAAACACATCCAGATGTGTGTGAATAGGGCACAGACATCTGGGCACATCTGCATGAACACAGCATGCATCCGTAATACAGACGTAAACACTGTGTCCCCCCCCCATAAAAATGCAGCCCTATATATTCAATTTTGGAGCCTTGGTCTCTTCCTACAGCCTCATACAACATGACACAGGGACACGTCAAGTTGTGCCAGTCATTTCACTGCGCAACATCTCACCTGGAACTCTTTGCTCCTGCATGAATCACAATCCTGCACAATTTATCCCCAGGTGAGTTTGTTTTCTATTATTCACATTGGGGTTGAATTGTCCAGGGCTGAATTGTGCAAGGTGCTGATTCACACCAGAGCAAAGAGTCTGAGCAAGGTGTCATGCCGCGAAATGACTGGCATGGGTTGTCATGTAGCCATATGACATGCAGTATGTTTACCTTTTATTTACATAGGAATATAGGAAATGTCAGAGAAAAAATACCCAGGGTCCACTGTGGTTGTCTCCTGCTATCCAGACAGCTGCAGCATTTAATATTATGTGAAACACTAGTAGTCATTGTTGAATATGAAGTGTTTGGCACGATGAAGAGAAGTTTTATTTCTGCTGGCGCTAGCAAAAGGGAGCAGTTTAGCTAAAGTGTGAATTAGGTTTGATCACAATGACAAGGTGACTCCTCACAGGCCAAGCCCCACTCCATTACTGTAACCCACTTATACTGAGTAAGCTGATGTTCTGCTGCTTGTCTTGGGCGGTATTTTATGAGGCGATTCACTGGATTCTGTTTGCATGTTGGTATTCAGCACTCACCACTAGCACCCTTAAAAACACAAGGAATTTATATAAGATGTGAATAAAACAAAAGTAATTAGCCAGGGTTGGGACCCTTACATCCTAAATTATTAAATGTCTAACAAAAGAGTGCCCTCTCCATTTAACATGTTCATTGATTGGCCACCTAGGAACTCTATTTTTTTTTTGTGGTTGGAGCTCTTTAAATCTGAGACAATAATATCTGAGAGGAGTTTGTGCAGAAAGAGGACTTTACAGCAGAGCTTCTGCTCATATACTGTAAGTGGGTAACCTAATAGTGTAGGACTTGATCTACATGGACTCAGCTTGTTATGGTGGTGAAGCCTAATTCATGCTTCAGCTATGAGAACAAAGACCTGGGCTGGATTTTCAGCCTGTTCGGAACTAAGTCCTGCACCACAGACACTGCTGCAGGATGAAATCTCCACACCTGTGGTGGATATAAGGTGACTGAGATGGTGCTACGTTATTGGTTATCAGAAACATGTGCTTGCTGATATATCCACATTATGAATGCAGTGTGCACAGCTGGAGAGTGAACTCAGGGGATGAGACTGTTAGAAACTGCTGGGGGCTACTATTTTTTTATTCTTCCAACAGTGCCTACTTCCATAATTTTTATTCCTCATGTCCTAATGCAAGGACATCCTTTAGGGGCCCACCCCTCCTGTTAGTGCACTGAGTAAACCTGCTCCATCCAACTGTATGCCTCAACCTCTGACCGACCATCAATTCTGGTCCTTGACTCACATACTTCACTGACTTGCACAATGCCCTATTTCTTCCTCTTATGGTATGTCACAGGAGGACGGGGTGAGCTCGGCAATGTTAGAATGTTTCAACAAACTCACTGCTTTTAATGATTCACCTGAAATTTGTTGGTATCTGGTCAAAACCACGGCAGTATAAATGCGTGGTTGAAAACCGTGCAGGCAAAACAGCGTGCATGGTTTCAGAGTTTGTTTTATATGTATATGTATATGTATGTATATGTATATGTATATATATATATATATATATATATATATATATATATATGATATGCAATGAAGTAATAATGATTTATCAGACAGAGCAGTTTGACCTCGGGTCACCTCACGAGTGGTGTAAGCCACGAGTGTGGTGTCCGAGATCAAACTGCTCGAGTGCAGATAAATCATTTATTACATGAGTTTTCCATTGCATATTCCATTTATGCAATTCTTTTGTTTTTTGCTTTTGTAGGGGGCATTTGTTAGTCAAAAAAGTGAATAAAAATAGAATTTTCTACCATTTGTGGCTGATTATAGAAAATCTAAAAGGAATCTAGAAACAAAACACATCTCATTTTGTAGATATTTTTATGCTGAACAACTTTTGTGCTCAAAGTACCATACTATCTTTTTTGTTTTTATGTTATTTGCATTTGTTTGATGAAACAGTGCACAAAATGGAATTTTTGCTGTTTTCACTAATTCTGAAAAACTAAAAGTATCTATAAATGAAACACCACTCATTTTGTAGATATTTCTGTGCCGAATAAACTTTGTGCTCACAGTACCATGCTATCATTTTTCATTTTAAAGTTATTTACATTTGTTTGCGGACAAAATGAAAAAAAAAATATGAATTTTCTGCTGTGTTTTTGCTAATTATCAAAAAATCTATATGGTATCTATAAATGAAATACCACTCATTTTGTAGATAATTTTGTGCTGCACAACTTTGATGCTCATAGCACTATGCTATCTTTTTTCATTTTAAAGTTATTTGCATTTGAATATAATTAGTGCTGGTACTGAGGCTGAACATTCTAAATGAGTTCGAGTGATTGGACATATCTACTATGTGAATAAATTCAGGATGATGCATCTACTATGTGGATAAATGTAAAATTTTGAATTTATCCCATAGTAGCTCAGATTTATCTCATAGGATTTATGTCCATGCCTATTATATATATATATATATATATATATATATATATATATATCAGCCTGGTTTTCACTGCACCCATTTTTTGGTGTCCGCATGGTGCTGTTTTTCACTGCCTGTTTATTCTGGTGCAGTTTTGACCTAGACCCAAATTTGGCAGGTGCTGAATTGGGTGGTGTGGTGTTCCTGGAAGTTTTCAAGCCTAATGCTCCCCCAGCCTTGTGACCCAAGGACAAGCCAAAGGTGCAGGCCATGTGGCCACTGTGTGAAGAAAGTACTGAATAATCACCTACTTCCCACAACAAAGTTATAACTCATGTTCTGCTTCATGCATGCTCTGCAGGGTCCTGTATGAAGAAAGTTATGACTGATTCTGTGGGCCCTATGCTGAGAGCCACAGTTGTGTAGCTTCAAGCACAAGACCTAGAAGGCATAGGCCTAGCTCTGTAACTTGCCTCTAGGTCACACGGCTAGGGGCTGGGGAGGTGGGTATTAGGATTGGAACCCAGGAGAACACCACACTACCCATTTTGACAAGACTTAAAAGACTTTGACCCCTAATTTTTTCATTTCTTTACTTTTTCCACTTTGTGTTTTTGAACCCTAATATATACATTGACTTAGTTTTTAGTAATTAAGACATCTCTCTCTCTATATATATATATGTGTGTGTGTGTGTATGTATATATATATATATATATATATATATATATATATATATATATATATATATATGTATACTGTATAGATAGCTAGATAGCTATAGATATATAAAATACATGGATGGGAACTTTTCCCCATGGGCCACATTTTATTTCCCTGTATACCTGTGGCTAATCTATCAATCAAAGCTAAATACCTGTGCTAATCAATCAATTACAGCTATATACCTGCACTCATTAAAGCTATATACCTACACTAATCAAACAATTAAAAGTATATACCTGCACTACTAAAAAGTACATATCTACACTACATTAAACCCTATGGGATACCACTAATAACACAATTAACACAGCATTAAGAAGCTAGACAAACCAATTAACAAGCTGCAAAAGAACCCGGAAAAAAAAAACAGTTGCACAAAATCTTCCCAAACCCACAAATCTCCCAAATTCCTACCTGCAGTCACTACACACCATTCCCTTCATGCTGCAAGAGACCTTCAGGTGCCATAACATGATCGTAAATGTGCAATCTCTGTAACATAAACCATCCTAATGTATTAGACAAAGAACCTCTGTGTGCAAGCACTGAGGCAATGGTTAACCCAAAGAGCATTTGGCCGGGAAGCCAAGTTTCAAAGAAATACAAAATCACACATGCCCCCACAATGCAAAGCATCATGGGCTGCATATACAAATCACCACAGAATATTACAATGTGTTATATTCAATAAACAATGGGTAAGTGGTGGTATACAAGGATGTATATTCATCTCAGGGGCTAATTAGGGCAATAAAGCCACTTGCCCTTTGGGCTTATGGCCTTATAGCCCTAATTAGCCCCCTTGATGAGTATACATCCTTGTGTATCACCCTTAACCATTATATATATATATATATATATATATATATATATATATATATATATTCTTTGCAAAAAACTGCATTAATGCAACATTTAGGGTTAAGTCTAAAGTGACAAAAGTAGGGAAATGTGGTTTAGGGTTTCAAACCCTAAAACCCCACCCTACCCCTAAAACAAGTCAGGGGTGCAGTCTTCCTTGGCATTGTGAACTCTAAAGCTCACCCCATTAGGTGTGTATGTTTCTGGAGTGTACAGAATGGGGTGAGCTTTAGGATTGATGATGCCAAGGAAGTCTGCACCCCTGATGTGTTTTAGGAATGGGGGTGGGATTTTAAGGTTGGAATTTTTCTAAAGCCACATTTCCCCACTTTTGTGGCTTTATCCTGAACCCTAAATGTTGCATTAACACAACTTTTTGCAAATAATTTCTTTACTTTTTGAGGTAGCATAATCGTATCCTTATTTGCCTGTGGGAGCGCATGGCCATCTGGGCCCTGTGCTTCCATCTGTAGGACAACAGCAATCAAATTGTCAGCATAGCATTCTTATAACCCCACCTCATAAAACTGGTACTAAAAATTGTCAAATTCCAGCCAAAACGTCATTCTGCACCACCGCAACACCATTCCACGCCACAGGCATGGAAAGACATTTTGATTAAGATTTGAAAAATGACAGCTATCACAATCATGAGGAGGTGTAAAGAAATAGCTATGTTGAAAATTTGGGTTGAAAATATTTAAAATTAAGAAAGGTATGAGTCATTGTAACGAAATTTCAAGAAATGTGCATAACTGCTATTTTAATATATTTTGACACCAAATTTTCAACATATCATTCTTATGACTCCACTTCATGAACAAGGATGTGAACATTTTCAAATCCCACCCAAAAGGTGTTTTCGCCAAGTGACTGTGAAATGGCCTTTCGTGCAGGATTTGCATAATTCCACAGCCATAGTTCATGAGGTGGGGTCTCCAAAAGGGCATGTTGAAAATTTGGTGTAAAAAAGATTTTAAAAATTGTAAATTTATGCACCAAAGTTAAGCTCCCCATTGAAATACACTGAACCACACTTACCTTACTTTCTCATGTAACAGTCACCGATTTCAGCAGCAAGACGTGTCTTTGATGGGAGAGTGGATCTTCATGCTGGGACCTGTTCAGGTGAGTGAGGGTGTGTGGAGGAATCTAAGTGGATGTGGGGTAATGGGTTCTGAGTGGGGGGTAGGATCAGTGTCATAGGTCATTTTAACTGAAACCATAACTTTACCCTTAAATTGTAACTACTTAAATATAAATATAAATGGCGGGTGAAAAGCACACAGTAAGCTACAGCCTTCCAACACACCATCCTGTATGCCAAATATTTGTGCCAATAACTTTAAAATGGAGTGAGGTAAGCCAAATACCTTTGGTGCAATTGATGCTGTCTCCCATCCCATAAAAGAAATCTGGTATTGATCTGGTATTCTGATATGCTGAGCTGGGACCTCATGTAAAGCCAGTTACATAGCAGAGTTCTCCTAAACAGTATCATTGTTAGACTGGGTTGAAGCCAGAGATTTATGTGTTCGATCCTCATACCCGTGAGCTTTGAAAAAGGCTTGCTTTTTGGGGGTCAGTGAAGACTTGCCCTTTTCCACGATAATAAAAATGAATCTTCGTGGGTGAAAGTAAAACAAATTTAATGCCATCACTTCTTAACATGTTCTTCACCCAGTTGAAAGCTACATTGCAGCGTTTCCACATTGAAATCTGGCTATATGAGAAATTTAAATCCCTCTGATGGCAAGTCTGTATCAGTTCGGGGCCTTGTGGAAGATCCATTCCCTGTCAGTGAAGTAGTATGGCTTAATGAACACAGGTCGAGAAGAATTTGAAATACCCTTGTTATTATGGGAGTCCCTGGGGGCTCCTCCATGGAGGGCTCTATCTACGATGATTTTTTCTTCAGAGTATTTGCAATTTGTCAAAATAAAAAAGGGGGACTGGATCTCCAGAGCCTTCCACTCCCTCAGGAACTTTAATCAGTTTAATATTACTCCTTCTAGATCTAGCTTTTTTGATTTATTATCTTGTGTTGTAGTTGTTGCAATTGGGTGATATGGTTAGCGAGTGTAGCAATCAGCGGTTGAACCTGATTCTCTAAATTACTGACCCAGCTTTTGATTTTGCCAGTACAGAGATTCAAAGCTTTCATTTTCTCCCCCCAAATCCGTTACCATTTTAGTAAGGTTTGTCAATTCTACAGTTAGGGAATCAAATCCCTTCTGAAAGTCCTCTTTTAGCTCATTCTTAACTTTAGTCAAGAGTTTCCAGTTATTTTCTGCCATTTTTTCTAAGTTGCTGTTGGAGTTAGCACTTGCAGAAGTTTGACTACAGCTACTTTCAGAAAATATTAAACAGCCAGTTCGAATCCCAGATGAGTCCATCGCCATCAGTGCAACTGTCTTACCAGATAAGATGCCTGAGTTCCGATTAGAGTCATAAGGTTGAGATGGCTTTAACATAGAATTTGTACCCCCATAAGAAATGAAAAATTGAACAGACCTGTAGGTTTTCTATGCATACCCTGGGTTTTAAGGACACGGGTTCTCTAGCGCTCTTGCTGAGCCTGGTATCTCTTCCAGAGAGCTCTCTAGATCCTCCACAGCTGTAACATAAAGCTGTCAGTCCATGTCAGGTTCTATGGCAGGGGCAAATGCTTCTTGCCTTTTGACCACAGCTTGAGTGTCCAGGATCAGGGACAGAATCATGCTGTTAAATGCAAGGGCCAATGAGCTAAGAAAGTTTAATTTTTGTTGTAGTAAACGCGTGCGTCCAAGGCATTTTTCCAACAGGTTTGAGCACCCGTCCTGCCCCGGGCTTGGTTAGTTTAGAGGAATATTTTCTGCTTGTCTTATATCCCATCAAATGCTCTGCAAGCCCTCTCATCTGGCGAATGGATTTAGACATATTCCAACAGGAGTTGGAAACGCAAAAAACACAACGCTCTGTGGAATTCTCCCTCACTTCACCTGCATCCTGTCATCACAGTTCCCCACAGCTACATCCACAGAAATAGTGAAAGACACAGCTATGTTCACACAGCAATTTGGGGGGGGGGGTCTCTACACAACAGGGAACAGATACAGAAAAAAAGAAAGGATTTTCCCCTCATGAAAAAGTATTTTTTTCACCACTTGTGATACGAAAAAGAATATTCTTCTCCAACAGCTAAGAGCAGAATCCGGCTAAGGGGATCCTGATAAGTAAGCTACTTGTCTTGGTCAGTATTCAGAATGCCATTTTTGTGTTTTTGAAATTTTGAATGTCTAGGG
This sequence comes from Neoceratodus forsteri, assembly GCA_016271365.2. NCBI lineage: Eukaryota > Metazoa > Chordata > Ceratodontiformes > Ceratodontidae > Neoceratodus > Neoceratodus forsteri. The sequence goes on from JADMNL010000030.1 coordinate 92,473,144, forward strand.
ATGTAGAGAAAAAAATACAATAAATATGTTGCAGGTGATACCTTTTATTGGACTAACAACATTATTTTTAAGACAAGCTTTCGAGAGATAAAGCTCTCTTCCTCAGGTCAGGTCAGGCTTTTTTGACCTGAGGAAGAGAGCTTTATCTTTCGAAAGTTAGTCTTAAAAATAATTTTGTTAGTCCAATAAAAGGTATCACCTGCAACATATTTGTTGTATTTTTTTTCTCTACATTGTTGAATGGACTAACACGGCTACCACATTTCTTTTTTTTGCAATGTCTAGGGAAAAATGGAAAACAAAATAGCAGCAAACGAAAAAGGATTTTCCAGTCATGAGAAAAGGATGATATCAAAATGAAAGAAGATTCTTTTTTCATTTCATACAGCTATTTTAAGTGCTTACTGAGCATGCTTAGAACCAGTGTTTGAAAATTTTAAAATTAAATAACTTAGGAATGGATTAATATTTTTTTTCACCAGACAAGCAAAAGGCACATCTGTGGGCCACCCCCCTTCTACCCTGAAAATTTCAGAACACAATTCCAAGCCATCTCAGCTATAGCCAAATTCAAAGAAAACCCATTCAAACAAATGGGGAAAAAACTATGTAAAATTCACCCTTTTCACTATCCAGATCTCGGAAGCTGCACATCTAACCAGAACAAAACTTGACTCATCCAGAGAGCTACACCACAAGACCACACCTGAAAACTTTTGTGCAAATCCATTGAATGGTTTCAAAGATATTAAAGTGCAACATTTGAGGTTTAACATAGAAAGACCTGTTCAGCCCTAAATATAGGGGTGCTACCATGCCCCTATAATATATGGATATATACACGCACACATGGTATATATATGTATATTATATAGGTAGGACTTTTGTCCCATGGAAAACCCTATAATGTACTTCCCTGTATACCATGACAATTCATGCCCATGGCAAAAAGATATACCTATACCACGCAATTAAAGTCATATACCCAAAGTGCAGTAACCCCTATGCTACCACACTAATTACAACTAATTACCAAATCAATTAACACATTCACATTGCAGTTACCACACTTACCAAAACAATTACAACAATTACCATACATATTAACTAAATCTTCCTAATAAACTTTACCATAAAAAGTAATCTAAACTACAGCCTAACATTAAAAAATACCCTCCCTATGCATCATTTCCTTCCTGTCTCTCACCAAACAGCCATGTCTCTAGATGCTCCAGCTCTCTCCTCAGAAGCCATGCCATCCTTTCTGCCGTTCCTAACCCTGACCTCTTTTAGTTACCTCCTGGCCCTCCAAGCTGCTTCCAACAGCTCTGACCTCCTTTAGCTGCCACCTGGCCCTCAGTACTGTTGCTGCTAATTCTGACCTCCTTCAGCTACAGAAGGCAAGGCAAATTGTATTTATATAGTACCCTATCCAGGGGCTCAGAGTGCTTTGCAGTAAAAACAATACCTCCAAAATTAAGACCACACATTTTAAATAAAACTAAAGGCTTTTTTTCAAAGAGAAAAGTTTTTAAAGAGGCTTTAAGAGCCTCCACTGAGCTGGCTGTACATATATAAGGTGGAAGTGAATTCCACAATGATGGTGCAGCAGAACATAGCTGCCATTATGCTCCCGATGACACACCATGCCGCTCCCAACTGAAGGCACCACACTGCTCCCAAGCACTAACCACACTGAACTAAAGCATGGAATGCCTCAGTCATGTCTCCTTTTATAGGAGGACTCCACACTACTGAAACACTAGGGAGAGGAAAGCAGAGGTACCAAAACCATAAACACCATGGAATAACATTGGGACAAAACATAAAAAAGGCCAACCTGTAAATCATCACAAATGCTATATAATAGTACAAAAAACATACCATCCTAATGAATTATGTACAACATGACAGGTAAGGATGCCATGGGGTAGTTTACCATCTCAGGGGGCTGATGAGCTCATAATCCCACCTATCTATCTATCTATCTATCTATCTATCCTATCTATCTATCCATCTATCTAGACTATACTTGCATGGTAGGGCAAGTTTAATTAGGGTTGAGTGGGCCATTTTATGTTAACTCCAAACTTCACACTTTAATAACTTTGGTGCCATTTTGCATGCATGATCCAGGTGGCAAGTGAAGATGTGGGAAGTTCTGTGATGGACTGTCATCTGGATTTTGAGATGCTGAACTTTAAAAGGACTTTAAAAATGCACTGTTTGGCCTTTTCTCTGCTCACCTGTGGAGCAAAGATGATTTGGAATTTTGTTCCAAAACTTATAGGGTAGAAGGGGTTTGGCCCATGGTTGTGCCTTTCAAAGGTTTCATGAACAATTATTAACCAGTTCTAAAGTTAGAAGGTTTTGAAATTTGGCTTCTGAGTAAGGGTTTTTGAGATAACCCTCTGATAAGAAAGTAGAGTTTTTACTTTCGTGAGCTGTTTCACATTCATAAGAAAATGTGTTTTACTTTTGCAGAGAGAAAATGTTACAGTCATGAGTACTGGTATCTTGTTTTATTGTTTTGGTAAAAAAAAAATTAGAAATACATAACAGTGATGCATTTTCTTTAGTAAAAAACACCTGAATCTTGCACCCTCAGCCACCTGCGTATGCTGCTAATCTGCTCTCCTTTCTTTGGCCTCATCCCCAGCATCAGGCAAAGCTCTATGAGTTTTTACCTGCACCACTCTTATCCCCTCCCACCCTGCTTCTCTTGTACTCTGACAATGACACATAATATGCTGCTTATCCTGCCTCCATCTGTCATGTATACTTTCTACTGTTTTTATTTGACTGTTGTAATTTATTGATTCTTATTTGAGGAGGAACCTTTGTAAATGAGCTCCTTGGGCTCAGAGGTATTGTATTCAGTCTGCATAAATAAATAAAAACCGGGGCAAACAGAACCTGTTTAGCTAGATTCTGTTGGTTTTTTTTTTGAAAATTTGACTCCTGAGCATGCCCAGTAGAGTTGTTGAGATAACACTCTGATCTGAAATAAGAATTTTACTATCATGAGCCATTCTACTTACATGAGAAAATGTATGTTACTTTCCCAAGAAACATTTTTTTTTATATTTTATTTTTATTAATACAAAATTGACAACATTGAACTACAGTTTGCACATCATTCTGACACAGAATTGGGCTTATGTAAAAGAAAATACAGAGTTCTGTATCATCTATAAAATGTAGCCTTTTTGATAGAAAATGCAGAATCAAGTTGTTTCAGGAGCATCGCTACATATCGGACCATCTTTAAGTGAGACAACTGTATAGTGTCTTTGGCTATGATTGTTGCTTGGAAGTCTTTAATGATAATAACATTTCAAAAACTGATGTCTCTATATTTTGTATAGCTACCTGAAGGGTAGCTCCGAGTCCTTTTTACCTGAGGAGTCACAACCATAAGAGTTTATTTCATAGGTTTCCCTGGCCATGTCTTGATTGATGCCTCAGTGTCATCGGCTACTGCTTACGTGCTTGATTCACTCTGTCACATCCTGTTAAGGATAAGTGTCCCCCTGCCAGGCTAAGCAGCCTTGAGTTTTATCCAATGCCCCCTTCCACTTGCTACAATTCATCTGCAAATATCCCCCCCCCCTTGCTGTTCACGTACCAATACTCTTTGTCCCCTTGGGCCCACTAACTGGGTATCCCCACTTACTGGCCGAGCATAATTTAATCCTATTTTTGACTGCTCCTTGTTGATTGCTGTGCATTGACTCTGTATCGTTATAATCCTGTACCTGACTGTTCCTTGCTGATAACTGTGTCTTGACTCTGTATTGTTATTGCCTGTATCTTGTATCTTGTAATTCTCCTGGATTGCACCTGAAAATAGGCACTTGAATGTCTAGTGTGCTTACCTGGTAAACAAAAGCTAAATAAAAATATGGGTCAGTAGGTGATGCACTGATATTTCTGTTTATTAACACTTTGTCTAGTCTGTTGTGTACAACCACTAAATGCATTTTTGGCATACAGATTACTTTTGTTTTAGTCTGTCTAGAAAATGATAGATATGGAAAACTGGGAGAGGATGAAGATTAAGATGGGTGAAGAGTTGAAGAAACAGGTAGAGGAAAAATTAGAGGTTGGAGAGGGAGGGTGTTACTCACCTTGTTTTACAGTACAAAGTCTAAGGCGAGGTTCATCTGGTACAGTACCCACTTATGCCAGCATATCTCAAAGAGGAGGTGTTTATTTTCATACGGGTATGTTATGTGTTCCATCGTGTATGTATTTGTCATTATTGCTTGCCAGTTTTCTAGGGTGGGAACTTTATCAGTATGCCACAATCTCGTAATGGCTTTTTTTGCAGGGACAACCGCTATCTGTATTAGCTTCAGGGTGGAATGTTCAAACCATTGCCCTTCTGCTGGGATTGCCAGGAGTACAAGTGAGGGGAAGATTTTCCCTGGGCAGTCAAAGATATTCTAGTTCAAGTATAACTGCTGCCCAAAAGATTTGTAGTTGCAGACAGCTCCATAGTACATGTGTTTGGTCAGCCTTAGCTTGGCCACATCCTCTCCAATAGTAACCTCTCTCTTGACCTGCATATTTTGTCACTATGTCTGGCATGCAGAAAAATGTATATCAACATTTCCACACATACTCCCGCCAGTATATCGAGGTCATTATCTGTAGTACAGGGGAGGCAAATTTGTGCCACATGTCTAGAGTACACGCCATGCCCAATTCAGTGTTCCATGTAAGCACTATGTTTTCTGTAGACTTGGCAGTGGTTTCTTGCAACGCCTTATAGATCTGACCTATTAGGTGATTCCATATGTCTCCCGAAAGGCAGGCAATTAAGATTTGTATAAACCTTTGGGGCTGTAGAGGCAATGTGCTTAAGCTCTCCTGCCTATCTTTTAAATAAGATCCAATTTGTCAGTATCTTTATTTTTATTTTATTTAACAGTTTCACCAGGAAAGACATACTGAGTAAAACTGCTTGTTTCCAGATGTGTCCTGGGGAAGGGGAGGTGGCTACAAGAGATACATTTACAGTGCTAAGACAATACATGGAGATTGTTACATAGTTGCAAGTGCTAAAGCACCTAAGTTAGATACAATGGGTTCAGGAGTTAAGATATAACACTGACTAGGGGGACTAGGTAGGAGGGGAGTATGGGATAGATGGGAAGGTAAGGAATGGGGGAGGTAAAAGGTGGGAGTTAGGGAAAGGGAAAAAAGGAAACAGGTGTGAGAGGGAAATAGGAGTGAGCAGACAGCAGGGGAAATGGGCAGAGGGAGGCCAATAGTTAAGGGCAGTTACAGGAGGGGGGTGAGAGGTCAATAGTAATCAGATGCTGGGAGTTGGTAAGCAGCTTGTAATGTGGAGAATGATAATGCCCCATGGCGTCTAACATCTGGAAGATGTACCTTACTCCTCATCTGCTCCATCTCATCACTGCCTGATCGATTCAGTTGAGAGGGTACTCTAAATTGTAGGCTATTGCTCTAAGGTGAAAATACTGCAGTGGGGAGCAATGTGTCTGTAGGGCCTTTTGCCAGTAAACCCATCAAAATGGTGACTGAAATTGAGTGACTCAAATATGAGTGAGTCACTTTCAGTGCTCGTCATGTGAGATACCATGAAAGGGTAGCAAGGGGTGAACAACAAGGCGACTGGAGGAACAGGAGGTGGAATGGAACAGGACAGAAGGTATGTGGGAGGTAGTGCGGTGAAAGGCTGCTGAACTGGCCATGTGGTGTGGTGTGGTCGTGAGGGTGGCTAGCTACAGTCGGGAGTGTGCAGGTTTCGGGGCTGGGGAGGCGCACAGTATTTTGCAGGCAGGAGTATTTGTTTTGTACAAGTTTCTCCCCCTCCTTGACATACACCCCCCTGGAGTTGAGAATCTTTAGTAAGAGGCGTGTTGGGGGGGGGGAGGTGCAGCCCTCTGCATAAAAAACATTTGTTTTCCCCCGCATGTCTTCGCTGGGAGTGTACATCACTATTTTGTTTTTCAGTGATGTACACTTGCTGTAACAATAATCGCTATTTGGTGATCACCATTATGACATGGAACCCCTTTTGCCATTGTTGGAAGGGTTCTGCTGTGTACCGATAAAATTAAGTCAGTGGGAGACATTGTTGTGGACTGCTGAACAGACATTTGTTACTATTGTGTATATCATTTAAGGCAAATTCAGTTTGTTTCCAGTAAGGTTGCACAGATGGAGCTATCTACACACATGCCATCCTTATTTGAGTAGCTAGAGTGTACCACCTTAAATTAGGTAGGTTCACCTCTCCCTTTTCCCCTGGCAACTACAGTTTTGGCAGCCTAATACTTGGAGTCTTTCCCTGCCAGATGAATCTCGATATGACTCTGTCCCATGCTCTAAAATATGTGTTGTCCAACATGAGTGGTAACGTTTGCAGATAGTATAATATTCGTGGGAAAATATTCTGTTGGATAGTATCTATTCTGCTAAAAAAGCTAAGGAGGAGTAATGTCCACCCATGAGATGTCTGTGGTTATTTGCTGATTTAAAGGCTCCAGGTTTAGCAGCTCTAGGTGGTCTAAATGTATTGTTATTTTAGTTCCAAAATGGCAGAAAGCCATCTTGTGACAGGTAAATGGGTATGTTTGTTTGAGATTTTGAGATGAGATAAAATTATACAGAAGTATTGGATGGGGAGGGAGTGATGAAAGGTCATTGATCACTTAGGGTCAGTGACTGTATACAGGTATATAGGGCTTACAAGCAGACTAGATGGACCTAGCAGTCCTTATCTGCTGATAATTTATATGAATCAATGTACCTGTTTTTGTTGTATTTAGTTTATAGTCAGATACATCCCCAAATGCTTGCAGGACATATCACACTGCTAGGACAGATTCCTCTGGTGTGGTTAATGTCAACAGAATGTCATCAGTGAATAGAGACACTTTATAGTGTCCATTGCCTACTGGGATCCCTGTTATTAGGGGTGTGTTACAAATTTGGTGTGCTAAGGGCTCTAGGTACAGGGCAAAAAATAGAGGTGATAGGGGGCACGCTTGTCTCTTGCCCCTATTGAAGATGAAAGGGTCAGCTATGGAACCATTTACCCACAGGTAAGCCAGCAGTGAGGAGTAAAGGTTCTGTAGCATTAGTAGAAATTCAGCTGGGATCCCAAATTTCAAGAGGGCAGCCCAGAGGTAAGGCCAGGACAACCTGCCGAAGGCCTTCTCAGTGTCTAAACTTAAAAGAGCTACAGGTATCTGACACTGTACTGTGTGATCTAAAAGCAGTAATGCAAGTTGTACACTATCATGGGGTTGCTTCATTCGAACAAATCCCACTTGGTCGGGGTCAATTAGTTTGGGGGAGAAGATTCTCTAATCGCTTGGTGAGAACTGCCATAATGATTTTATAATCGCAATTTAGGATGGATATTGGTCTACATGAGGAGGCATATTGGGGGTCTTTATCTGGTTTTAAAAATTGTGGATATTGTTGAATATTTCCAGGATGGTGGTAGGGAATCTCTATTTTGCACTGCCAGGAATGTTACGAGAAGATAGGGTATGAGCAGATTGTGAAATATCTTGCAATATTCTGTGGAATAACCATCCAGGCCTGGGGCTTTACAAGTCTTAGACTCTCTGATGACCTGTTCAGAACTACAATGCTGGTTCTACAACACTTTTGTTGACCAGCATTACAGCAATGGGATTTATGTTGACCGTAAGTTGCAGTCAACATAAACTCGAATGTCTCCAATCCCGTCGGCAAGCTGTTGATTTTGTCCGGGAATAGCAGTACGAGGTCGCTGTGTTGGTGTCGCTAGTATACCGTACCTGTTCGAGAAGCGTCTTTACTCTGTCGGTGACATTAACTTCGTCTGTGTTTTCATTTAGTATAGGAGTTGTATATAACAGTAATATGTTTGGATTTGCTCTGGGGAGACATTTTTGCCTTCAGTATAGAGTTAACGACAGTAGGCGGTCATGACCAGTCATATTTTGAAGGCTGCTTGTGAGGGTATCACAGTCGAGGTCAAAGACTTGTTGCACTACTGCCTGTGTGCACCTAGGTTACATGCTCCTTTTGACTCTCCTTCGAAGTGACGGTGTTTAAGATACAAGAGGGTTTGTTCCACTTTTTCATCTAGGATTTTCTGTAGTTCCTGTTTCACTTGTTTTATTTGGGGTCCCACTGTGCTGTCACCTTAATGATAAAACACCTGTAGGGTATCTAGAGTCTGTTGTAGTTCCTGCAGGTGCACCTCTCGTTCTTGTTTTTTTTTTCTGAGATGGGTATGCAATCAGTTATCCTCAGAGAACAGCATTTGCTGTGTCCCATAGGATGGGATGGGATATATTTGGTGTTGAATTTTCTTGATGAATTTGTGGGAGGCATTCTTCTACTAAGCTAATAAACCCTGGATCCCAAAGTAGGGTCAGGCTTAACCTCCAGGGCATGTTGTGGTGTGGTTGCCCTAAATGTATCTCAGCATAAACTGGTGTGGTGTGTGGTCCAAAAGGATGATCAGGCCATGTGAGACATTCTGGATGGTTTTAAAATGTTCTGCTGTTGTAAAAATGTAATCCAGATGGGCTACAGTGTTCATTCTGGGACCATGAGGAGTGTATTCATGAGCCATAGGGCAGATGTGTCTCCAAATGTCCATGATCTCTCAATGTGCCAGTGTAATATGGAGGTACTTCTGTAATGGGGAGGCCTGGTGTTGAGTAGGCCCTGTGGTGTCTAATGTTAGGGATAACGTAGTGTTAAGGTCTTCTGCCATTATTAGCTGACCTTGTAGCACCAATAATAGCTGGTTAAAATACATTGAGCTATCTTTTTGTCCAATTCTGGTGAGAAATAAATGCTGACCAGGGCAACTGATGAGCCATAAAGGTTTCCTGTAACTATTGCATAGCACCCTGCTAGGTCCCTGATCCAGTCCTGTTGGGTAAAAGGAATTTTTTGTGGTATTAAAATAATTATGAGAAAACATTTTACTGCGTGACCACTGCTGTCTTGTTTTTTTTAATGGTGAAAAAATGTAGCAACATATAAAAATGATATATTTTCAACAAACACCTGGACCTAGGTAAACAGCACCCATTTACAGGATTTGGGGTTTGGCTGATGCAAAATGACCCAGAAATATGTTTTCTGGCCACCCTGAAATTCATTGGTTGCCAGCTTAGCAAAGGGTCTAATTTCATTGTCGTGAGCTGACAATTATTTGTTCACATATGAAATGCGAACAAAGAATTTTATGTTTTCACATAAAAAGTAAGTTTTAGTGTCGGATAGCACCTTTAATGTGCGAACAAAGAATTCTTTGGTCACTACTAAGTGCAACCAAAGAATACTGGCTTATAACAATAAAACTGGTACATTCTACCCAAAAAAAATTTTGTAACTCAACTGTTTCTTAACACTTTTTCACTGAATATCCAGCAATCTTAGTTTTTTTAATGCCCTTAGATGAACACAGTGTGTGACAACTGTTACTTCTACCTCTAAATGTGTTTTTATGTTGTAATGCCATAAAACAATTTTAAAGGTCAGATTGCAAGTCTGTCACTCCTGTGGATGTCACAGAAACTAAAAATATAAGTTTTGAGAATTTAGAGCCTAAATATTGATAAAATGGGACATGCATTGTGGCACAACTGTGCTGGTATGTACATAATGCTGTACTACAGGATATGCGTAGGGCCTGAAGACCCCTATGGAAATTCTGAAGATGCACTCAATGCCATGGTAGTCTGTGTGGGAATCGAGGTGCACTATGCAAATTATGTATGCACAGTACAGCCCACATGTACATTAAAGTAACATACAGAAGGATGTTGTATTGTTTGGGCACTACACAAATCTCACACCCACGTCACGCATGAGCAGGGACACACTTCTTCACCTACAAGCAGGTTGTACTTTGGTTAACATATATTTTTTATCTGCAGCCAGAATTGGCTCTGTATTTCTTGTGTATGGTGCTGCAGTGTCAATGTCTTTCTGTGGCTGCTGAAGGGGCCAGTGCTTTTGCAGCCAAAAGTACCATTTCTATCTGCAGTTGCAGAAGTGCAGACCCTGCAGGGGACAGTATTTTGGCAGCTGGAAGTACTGTTGTAATTTGTTTATTAACTTTCTTAAAAAGAAAGGAAATTCATTGCAAAAAACAAAACAAAACTGTATTAATGCACCAGTTAGGGTTCAGCACAACACCACAGAAGTAGGGAAATGTGGCATTAGGGTTCCCAACCCTAACTCCCCACCCTTTCCAAGAACAAAATGACAAAAACACACAAGCAACCACAGACAGCCATCATCAGGTAAGATAAGCAACATACAGCTTTTTCCAGATGACACAAATGCAGTAACACTGATGTAGTATCTTTGAAAATATGATTACAGCACACTGCATTTTAAAAACAAACATACACCATCAGTGCTGTTTAGAATCATAACATTGTGATTATGTATGTTTTGCAGTGTGTATGTGTAAATGCAGGATCTTGTGCTTCTGCAGACAGAAGTAGTGTTGTAATTTGAGTATAGTGGATTTCTATCTGCAGCCAGAAGTGGGTGCATATGTCATACACTGCCCATGTGTATCTGTGGCTTTGTTGGGCCTGTAATTCTGCAGACAGAAGTAGTGTTGTGATTGGTGTATTGTGGATTTCTAGATGCAGCCAGAAGTGGGTGTGTATGTCTTGCACAATGCATGGGTATGTGTGGCTGCAGAAGTGCTGGCCCCACAAGCTGTGATCCAAAAAATACTGCCCCTTGGTAAACACCAGCAGTTGTAATTACTTAATCAGGGTCCTGGAACATGATGATACCTTTACTTTTTAAAAATAGTGGCCAGAAATAGTTTTTTTTACATCAGCCATTGATAGTGTCACAAATTTGTGGCACTATTATTGCAAAATTACTGCAAATTGTGGCAGTTTTCACATAACTAATGGCACTCTTGAGTGAAAACTGCAGCATATTGCAGCACTGGTTCATGAAAACTGCCGCAATTTGTGGCACTACTATAACAGAAAAAAAAATTGACCCCTGTAAAAAAACAAAAACTTTTTCTGCTCATTTTTTGCCCCAAAAACCTGCAGAATCAGATTCCTCTGCCTCCGTTTAGGTAAACACCTCTTGGTGCTTACCTAATAAAAAGAAGTTTTCTCCATTTACTGCCTCCAAGGGGGCCGAGGCATGTCTAAATTAAAAAAAAAAATGTTTTTGCTGACATCAAGGTGCCCAGTCCCCATGTCAGCATTTTGCCCCCCCAGTAGCGTGGGACACTGGGAAGCCCACCCCCAGTGTCCCAAAATAATTTATTGTTAATTCCAACACCAGGATGCCCATCCATGGTGTCAGATGCCACCTCCAAAAAGGTCATTGTATAAAATGTGACTACCGACATCAGGGTGCACAAACCACAAGTTGACATTCTGAATTTCCCCCTCAGCAGTGTGGGACACTGGGGAGTCCACCCCCAGTGTCCCAAAATACTGAACTGATTTGCTCTTTATTTCAACACTGGGATTCCCAACCCCAGTATTGGATGCCCTCCCTCCATGCTCGTTGTGAATCTTATGGTTGCCAACATCGAGGTGGCCAATCCCCATGTTGGCATTCTGAAGACCACCCTCCAGCACTGTGGGACACTGGGGAACCCACTCCCAGTGTCCCAAAACAATGATTTGCCCTGTAAAAAAAGAAAATTGTCCCCAACATCTTTTTTTCTTTAAAATCTTGGAAAAAAGAAAATGGTCCCTCGTCAACTCTCCTGTCCCCCTCCCCATCCTGACCCACCCACTGAGCACCTACCACCCCACACCCTCCCCTTGCTCTATACATACCACCAGATATCATTGGCTGTCATCTTCTTTAGACCAGGACATGTCTGCACTCTTCAAAGCCAAACCTCAAACTGAAGAATCAAGGTAAGTGCTGTATAATGGCTATCAACAGTGTTTTGAACTTATGGTGATATCTTGGCCATTTTGGGGTATTTTTGCACTATATTTTCAACAGGGGCTTTTTGGGACCTCACCTCATGAACACTGTCACTGTCGTTTCATTTAACAGACCCGTAAGGTGATTTTGTGTTCACTGTGTGAAATCACCTTTTGGGACTGAGTAATGAAATAACAGTGCCAGTGTTCATGAGGGGGGGTCCCAAAAAGACCATGTTGAAAATTTGGTGCAAAAATACCAAAAAACACCTGAATTACATACGACCGTTGAAATTTTTCTATGCACAGGCATAACTTTGGCAATTTTTTATATTTTCACTCCAAATTTTCATCATAGCCATTTTTTTCTCACCTCCTCATGAACAGTACAGCTGTAATTTCTCACATCCTTCTCAAAATGTGTTTCTGCACTTGTGGTGCAGAATGCCATTTTGCCATGGATTAAGAAATGTTCACCTATGGGGTTTATGAAGTGGAGTGATAAGAAGACCATGTTGAAAATTTAGGGTCACAATGTGAAACAAGCATTTGTCAATGCCGAATGTTTGCTTGCTGGCATTGGCAGTGGTAGTGTAGAAGTTACAGAGCTACGTAATAGGAATGGCAGTGAAGTATTGAACTGAAGCCAACCCCACCACCACCCTGAAGAGAGTGACAGGCATTGGGGTGTGCGTTTTGGTCGTCAGGCATAACGGCCATGCCATTTCACCACACCCCACCCTGCTGACACTGACAAGTGTCACGGTGTTCCTTGGGGTCTTTGGCCCTTATGCGCACCCCATTTTATTAGGAAATATGGTGAGATGGGTGCGATATAAGAGAATGGGGTGAACTTTGGTGCCGAAGAGTCCAAGGCATACCTCGATGCCTCTCACTGGCTGCAGGGTGTGGAATGGTATGAGCATTACAGGCAAGAATCCCAAGTCACACCCCTGATGCCTGTCATTCTCTACAGGGTTGGGCGTTATGGTTGGAAACCCTAACGCCTCAGGCATTCATTGGTATTTTCACTCCAAATTTTCAACATGTTTTTTGTGACCCCACCTCATGAACAGGGAGGAATATCAGTTTGTTAGCGGCTGCTTATGCACAGCGACTTCGGCATTTAACTACAGGTGCAAAACATTCGAACAGGATGTAAAAATGACAGCTGTACTGTTCATGGGGAGTGTAAAAATGGCAATGTTGCAAATCTGCAGTAAAATATTTAAAAAATGGTGAAGTCACGAGCGTACTATAGAAACTGTGCACGCACACCCGTAATATAATTAGGTTGGGGATTTTTACAGCAGATTGTCAGCTCAGACATTTTGGTGCCTCCGATCATGAACAGTGTCACTGTGATTTTCTTTATCTGTGCGAACAATGATTTCCCACAGCGACCCACGCATCTCTGCGCTGAAAGTGTGAAAACACTTCAGCCATGTTGTGAAATGACAGCTGTACTGTTTATAAGGAAGTGTGGAAAAATGCCACTGAGAAAATCTGGACTGAAAATATTACAAAGTCATGAAGTTACGAGGTGCATGGAAACTGCGCGATGCTCACTCGTAAAACAGTCATTTTTAGGAATTTTTTCACCAAATTTTCAACATAGCCATTTTAAGACCTCTACTCATGAACAGTGTCACTGTGATTTTCTTAATTTGTCCCATACATTGATTTCACACACCGACTGCGCCATTGTGCACTACATGGGCAGAAACATGTTTTGGGTGAGATATGAAAAATGACAGCTGTACTGCTCATAAGAAGGTGTAGTAAAATGGCAATGTTGAAAATCTGGAGTGAAAATATTGAAAATTCGCGAACTTACAAGACTGCGTAAGAACTGTACAACGCACGCTCATAAAACAGTCATTTTTTGGAATTTTTTCACCAAATTTTCAACATAGCCATTTTAAGACCTCAGCTTATGAACAGTGTCACTGTGATTATCTTAATTTGTCCTGTACATTGGTCTTGTACACCGACTGCACCATTGTGCGCTACATGGGCGGAAACACATTTTGGGTGAGATGTGAAAAATGACAGCTGTACTGCTCATAAGAAGGTGTGGTAAAATGACAATGTTGAAAATCTGGAGTGAGAATATTGAAAATTCACGAACTTACGAGCCTCGTGAGGAACTGCGCAGAACGCTACGTAAAACAGTCATTTTGGAATTTTGCAAGTTCAACATGGGTTTAAATAGACATGATGAAAGATGTCACTGTCATGGTGTTATTGGGCCTGAGGGTGATTTCACGCAGTGACTGTGCAGTGACTGGGCACCACTTCGGGCCAGAATAACGCCATGACAGTGACATCATTCATGAGAAGGGTCCCAAAACCCATGTTGAAAATTTGGCGAAAATTCCAAAAATGCCTGAGATATGCAATAGTTGAAAACCCTCTCTAGCCCATTATACAGCTTACCGGCATTTCCTCAGTTCGCGGTTGGCTTTGAAGAGTGCAGACGTGTTCCGGGTCCACCAAGATCATCGCCGGTGCCCGGAGGTAAGTATGGGGTGAGGTGTGGGGCAGGCTGTGTGCAGTGGGTCGTGCGGTTGTGGGGGACTGGGAGAAGGCGTGGGACCGCTTATTTTTCAGGTACAAAAAAAGACTACGGGGACGCTTGCCACACTGGGGTGGGCTCCCAGCATGGCACAAGGAAGGCTGGGGCCGTGGTGCTGACGGATTGGGCACCCCGTCAGCCATATGATCACTCTGCCACGCTGGAGGGCTCCCAGCTGGCACCCAGTACGGGGATGGAGCTGACGGGGATTGGGCACCCCGCCGGCTATTCTATGACTTGCCACGCTGGGGTGGGCACCCAGCTGGCATGTGGAAGGCTTTGGGGGAGCGCAGCATGTTCGACGGGATTGCACCCGTGCTGCACGTAGTGGGGGAGGCAGCATGCAGTATGCATGCTGTGTGTGTGTGTGTGTGTAGGGGAGCTGTGCATGAGCAGGCGATATCTTATCACTGCTCACTGAAGTGTAGCTCCCCCTTTCAACTGCATGCCACTGCATTTTGGAGCTTGTCATAGACAGCTCCAGCATACATTGGCTTACAGGGGCCGCGCCTGCCAACACACTGACTGAATTGGAGGAGGAGGTGACACACCTCTGAAATCTCGGATGATGGCACTATGTTTCTTGCACATGCGTGCAAGCAAACATAAAAATGACAAAGTTATGACCATTCATTGCAATTTTGGTATGTCCACTCATAACTATGGAAATTTTCAAGATTTTGACCCCAGATTTCCAACATAGCCTTCTTATTACCCCACCTCATGTATATCACAGCTGTACTTTATCAAATCCTGGCCAAAATGTGTTTTCACACCTGTGGCACACAATGGCATTGCAGTTGTGCTGAACTATGTTTTGGCAGGGATTTGAAAAATTCCTGTACCAGGTACAAGTCCTGGGATAATCAGATGGATATGGTGATAATTTGCTCATGTATCTATGGATGGAAGTGTGTGCAGTGTCCAAAGGACCCTGCACTCTCAAAATGAAATAAGGAAAATCACGGACCATGGTAGATGAAGGTTAATTACAATGTCTCCATAGTTATGGACAGATGGGAGGGCTTTGCACTCCCATAAACAACTACGGCTATGGTGATGCTTTCACAAAAGTAAGGAAATTCATTTAAAAAAACTCTGTTAATGCATCAGTTAGGGTTCATATTACAGTGACAAAAGTATGGAAATGTGGTGTTGGGGTTCCTAACCCTAACACCCCACCTCACTCCCCCACATACAACCCTACCACCCCACTCCACCTCCACTGTCCACACACCAGCAGGTGTTGAGGTGTGCCTTGGGGTCATCAGCCCCAACGATCAACCCATTCTTTTATACTGTACCATCTTACCTTCCTTACAAATGAAATGGGGTTAGTGTTAGAGCCGATGACCCCAAGGCACATCCTGACACCTGTTGATATGTGGATGGTGGAGTGGGGTGCTAGGGTTGTGTGGTGATGTGTTGAGGGTATTAGGGTTAGGAACCCTAAAACCACATTTCTATACTTTTGTCACTGTAATATGAACCCCAACTGATGCATTAACAGAGTTTTTTGCAATAAATACACACACACGCATCGCGAGCGCACACACACACACACACACACACACCACACACCACACACCACACAACACACACACACACACACACACAAACACACACACACAGCAGGACTGGGGGTAAAAATCACAAGATAAAAAAGATATCTTAGCTACTGACCTCAGTAACAGCAACATACCAAAAATATTATTGTTACTGTTGTCATAATGGATATTTTTAATCCCTCTATGAGAATGAGGCACCTTAAAATAGTATCCTTAAACATTCTTAGTCTCATTTCCAAATTACTGCACTTTCAGGCATGGGTGGAAGTGCTCAAACCTGATGTTATAGCACTCACGGAGACCTGGCTCTCCTCAAAGGTTAGCGGCACTACCATAGCTTTAGATGGCTATACTGTGTACTGACAGAATATAATAACCAAATGCGGGGGTGGCTGTCTGATTTACATCAAGTGTGAAATCAGAGGTCAAATACTGCCCAGGAGTCTACACACAAAGGAATTGCAAATCCTAAGCATCAAACTTACCCTCAGGCAACAAAACAAAGTGCTGCTGCTCTCCACTGTATACTTCCCCCCTTGGAACCCACACTACTGGTGTCCAGCAAGTAATAACCTACCTAGAGCAGTACAAGCAAAACTGGGAACACATGATTGTCAGAGACTTCAATGTCAATTGGCAGTCAATGGATTCATCCTCAGTTCGTGATCAGATCTCAGGCCTCTACCTTTCACAGCTAGTAACACAACTCACCAGAGTTAACTATAAAAGAGGCACAAGTACACTAATTGATTGGCTGCTCACTACCTGCCCAGAGCACATCTCTGAGGTTACAGTCCTACCAGACATCCTTAGTGATCACTCCCCTGTAACGTGCACCTGGTCAAACAAGTTCACCAGAGGTGCTCCCCAGGTCATAAGAAATAGATCACTAAGAACTGGACAGCTCAACACCTTTAGGCAATATCTCATGCTAGTGGACTGGTCACTGCTTGACAGGGCACTTGATGGCAACCAAACCCTAATCTACTTCCTCATAATATTTAACAAGGCATGTGACATATTTGCCCCCTATGAAACAAAAAAGGTAAGAGGATCTACCAACCCTTGGCTCACTGGCTGCCTTACTGAACACATGTACCATAGGGGCAACCTGTGGCATAGGACCAAAGCAACAGGAAAACATCCTGACATCGTGGCCTACAAAACTGCCAGGAAGAGATTCACCAAGCTCATTCGACTGGCCAAGGATTCTTACTACAACAACCTCCTGAAGAGGAGCTGGGGCTGGGGGGAGAGAGTTCTGGGACTCAGTAAAGTCTCTTACAGGAAAAGCATCTAGAGCTCCTCCTGAACAAATTATCACCACAACTGAGACATACCGTGAGTGTGGTGACATAGCAAATGCTTTTAACCAGTCTTTCACTGATCTTAATATGGTACTACCCAATAATTATCTGTCTCCCTCTACACCAGACTTGCCACACAGCACACCATCTCAGTCCTCAGCAACAAGAGGTATCCCCCATTCTTCTTTAAGCAGCTCTGTAAACATGAAATGCTAAACTACCCTCAAAAGGGTAAAAACCCTACTCAACAAAGCATGCCACCTAGTTCTGGGGGTTGATCACTGGACGCATACTTGTACCCTCCATTGCAAGATGGGATGGTTCCCTCTCCACCACAGGGTTCTATACCAAATGTGCCTGCTGGCTAAGAAGTCCTTGCTAGGATTTACACCTAGCTCAACCTCCTGCCTTTTCAAAACCATTCAACCTACAGTTAGGACTTAGAATGCAATCGGAGGGGGGTGGTGCCATTTAAATGAACAGCACAAGCCCAGTGATCCCTCTCCTTCCGTGGACCCAAGTGGTTCAATGAACTACCTAAGGACCTGATCGAGTGTAATAAAATTAGCCAGTTTGAATCAGGACTCTGAGCACACTTAGCCCATGAGAATCACTGCAAATGTTTCCACTAATCCATAGTTCCTAGCCTTTTCATACCACCACCACCCCGACCACTAAAAAATAACTTCATTGCCCCCTGCCACAACTGCCTACCATCATTCCCTCATCCCATCCACCTAACCCCTCATCCCCTCCACCCAAGCCCACTCCTCCTACTTCATCAGCCTACTCCACTCTGCACCCCCTGCACTCCACCCTACAATATCCCACTACCTAGCTGTCCTCTTATCCCCCTCCCCATCTTCCCACATAACAACTCTGCTGCCACTCATCTCCCTCCTTCCCCGATGACACACACTGACAAAGCCTTCTCTGGCTGCCTCAGTCCTGGACAATGACATAGATCATTAGTCTGCATTCTTTACCCTGCACTTACTCTGTTACTTGCCTAATCATATAATCTGCTTATGTTCAGGATACAGTTCCTTGATCTCGCAATGAGTTCTAATCCTGACCTGGCTTGCCAGGTTCATGATCTTCCTATGCAACCACAGTATATATATATTCTAAACATATCTATACATATATATATATATATTTTTTTTTCTAAACATATATATATATATATATACACATATATATATATATATTTATACAACGTATGTTTTGGGATAAATACGAGTATAAAAATGATATCTAGGCTGCCCAGTGAAGATAACATTGTTATCTTCATCTTCCTATACGTCATACATTTATCTCCACGTTCCTATATGTCATCCTGATGAAAGTGAAAGTGTTTCACTTTTCATCACACACCTGTCTCTCCTTCCTCTGTCCCTGTACAAGTAACTCCCCCAAAAACACACATCTCTTGCATCTGGTTGATCCTGCCTACATCTTAACACAAATAATTAATTTTAAACATATCTGGTTGATCCCGCGACTTCGCTTTCACCCATTTTTGATCATTGGGTTATGACTATTGTCAATCAGCGTGATCGAAGCCGCTAAAGAATATTCGTTCAGGTACTGTCATAATATAGGTTCGTGTTGTAACAGTTGTACTGTGACTGCTGGTTGGTTTCAGAGCTGCCATCGTCGAAGATGCAGCGGAAATGGCAGTTCAGAACGTTGGCATCTAAAGCGCCATGTCAGCTGCCATAGCAACACATGCCTCGCTTTCGCTCGTTGCCCTGAAGCTGCCGACTCACTCGCTCTTTCTCAGCATTGTCGGCAGCTTCTTCTCTAAAATATAGCCAATATTAGAAATGGTCACAGTTTTCAACAATTTACAGCACAGGCTCTATAATTATGCCAGTACCTGAGATTTGAATATTCTTTGCTCGGTCACGCTTACATTTGATCATGCACTAATGGGTCATGCGCATTACCTGGACCTGGATAAAACAAAATTACAGGATCAACCAGATAATGTATCTTTTAAACATATCTGTTTAAAGATGCAAGCAGGATCAACCAGATATGCATTTATTCAATCAGTTTACTGCAGCAACATCAGACAATTGTATTTAAGAATATATGTAATCTGCTCTTTTGAGGGACGGGCTATGGAGAGTTGTATTGGGGTGGTCAGGGCAAGGTTAGCCAGAATCCAGACACTTTTTGGCATAATAATTTTAAAGTAGCAGGATCAACTACATATATTTTTTTAAACAACATATGCATCTGTTGTGCTGGTAGACATACTGCAGATTTGTGTTGAAACAGCCAACATCTCTATGTAGTGGAATGTGTATTAAGTGCATATTTGGAGCTTTTCTTGAATGCAGCCCAAAACATACATAGTATAAACAGAATATGACATGGCCTGACTGAAGATATCATATTTATCTTCACTCGAGGCCAATGACATCATGATATCATTGGCCTCGAGTGAAGATAAATCTGATATCTTCAGTCAGGCCATGTCACATCCCCTATATATACATACAGTATATATATATATATATATGTATATATATATATATATATATATATATATATACACACACACACACAACACTCACATGAACCTACAATGTAAATTTACTATGTATTCTTGAAACTTCTGTAATCTATTTGTTGCCTGTTTGTCCATTGTATCTGTATGATTTGGAACCTTTGTAAATGAGTCTCTGACTCAGAGGTATTAATTCTAATCTGAAAGAAAGAAGGAAGGAAGGGAGAGAGGGAGGAAGGACAGAAAGAAAGAAAGAAAGAAAGAAAGAAAAGAAAGAAAGAAATTTAAGGTTACTGTCAGTATAGTGGAATACTAAACCAGAGAGCAGCTTTCACAATGCTCATGACATCACAGTACCTCGTGCAGCACTGAAGTCAGCTATTAACATTAAAGAACAACAGCAACATCTTCAAACTGCAGATTTAAAAGCTATTAGTTGTAAACTACAGTTGTATATATTGAACACACAATGCCTGACTCAACATAAGCACTTTATCATCACTTGTGAGTAGGCAGGACATTCATAACTCATTCGTGGCTCTGTCACTCATGAGTTATGGTCCTGCCTCCTCACATTTGAATATAAACTGCATATTTTGACTCAGCCCATTGCATATTTGTTTATATCTATCTATCTATCTATCTATCTATCTATCTATCTATCTATCTATCTATCTATCTATCTATAAAAACCTTGAAAAAATCCTGGTCTCTGATTGGTCCACAGCCTGTCACATGACATTGAAGGTGTTTGAACTACTGACCAGTTTCAAACTGAAACTGGACAACAGTTCACTAGGCTGGGCAATAGCCTTCTGAACTATTACCCAGTCAACCTGTCAATCACACTCTAACCACGCACCCTCTCACTAACGTGGTGGCAGTTTCATGATTAAGCACCAGTCCCGTTTTTTTTTTCTCTTTTAAATATTGTGGATTCCCTGGTGCTAGTGGTCCCCTCACCCTCTTCAATGACCCACCTACTCACTGATTTCATGAACGTTCCTACCCCATAACCGCTGGTGCTCATTCACCAAAAAAAAAGCCTTTTTTTCTCTTGCTTTCACTCCCCAACCCACTGCAAGGTCTCTGGGGCCGAGAGAGCATACAGCAGCTTACCAGCCACAAAACTATGCCTGTCATGGTTACTTATAATCACGTTACCCAGGGAACAAATTACATATGTTCTAGTCACAAACAGGAAGTGTTGCTCACCTCTGGTCATTTAGAGGAAGTGAGTCGTGCTGTGGAGTGAACAGTAGGTGCTTGGCAGTGCCAGTAAAAAAAAATTGCTGCTGGGGGGATTGACAGCTGTTTTTAAATCCTGGCCAACATGTAATTTTGCACTGCTGACATGAAATTATGTTTTGTCCAGTACAATATTAAATCACACTTGTCATGTTCAGAAACAGGGGTCATAAAAGGACTGTTGAAATTTGGGGGTCAGAATGTCACACACAAAAAAATTATGAAGTACTATTGTTTGCGGAGATGTTCATTGGCCCAGTGGGGACCACGTTACCTTACTGTGCCAGTGACCTGAGTTCAGATGTGAACTCAGTGAGCCAGTTTAGTGGGTCAAGGCTGGTGGGAAATGTTCTGCAGCACGCAGCACCAGCCCCGGCCTGGGTAGGGATGGAGCAGTGTTTTCACACAGACACAACACCCTGTGGTGGGCCAGGAAGTCTTCCCTAACAGGGTATTGACATGTGTGTCAAGACCTGATGGGGCCATGCACTGAGTTAGGACTGTCTCCAATATTGTATTTATTTCATGTTCGGCAGGTCCCTCCATGAACTGTGCAAATAAGGATACAGTTCCACTCTCAAATAAGGAAGGGAAATTAACTGCAAAAAACTGAGCTAATGCAGACATTAGGGTTGAAGAATGCAAAGCACACAAAGTAGGGAAATGAAAAAACAATAGGGTTTTGGGTCTCTGGAGTATTGGCGAATGAGTGATGGGTTCATTCTTGTGGTTTGTCAACCCTAATACCCACCCCTCCCCTGAGCAAACAAGGTCAGATCTAATCTCTTTTCTTCATGCAGGGCACGCAGCATGAAGAAAGCTATGACAGATTCTATTGGCAACATGTGGCAAGCCATACTTCTCTACCTTTAAACAGCGCATCTCTATGAGGCTCTGATTTGGAGCTGTACCTTGTGCTTTGGACAGGAGGCTAAGGGCTGGGGTGGCATTAGGGTTGACAACCCCAAGGAAGACCCCACCACTGATTCATCAATACTCCAGAGACCCAAAATCCTAATGTTTTTTTTTAATTTCTCTACTTTTAGAAGATGCAGTACTGTATGTTCATGAGTACGTATAGGTATGAGAGGTGACCTGGTTGGACCAATCAGAGACTAGTATTATGACAGCCATCTCGACTCAGTTTGTTTAGGTATATACTCTGCATATACATTTGTTTAGGATATGCAATTGCCTGACTCAAAATAATGCCTTTGATCTTCAAGTATGTGGAGGCTACACCATCAAAGTCTTCTCTCCCACAAGTGATGCTAAACTGCACTTTTTGAATCAAGTCACTGCATGTTCATTTTTATACATCAGTTTACTAGTAATAATAACATTTGAATCTAGCATTTGTGTGAAGGCTTAATTGTTTCTGTTTGATTTTAACTGCTAGCCTTAGTGTTTCACTGGAATTTTATGATATCATCAGCATTGCAAAAGCTGCTCTCTAGTTTAGTTCTTCATTGTGATGTCTGTCTGCCTGTCTGTCTGTTTGTCTCTCTGTCTGTCTATCTATCTATCTATCTATCTATCTATCTATCTATCATCTATCTATCTATCTATCTATCTATCCACCTCTCTGCCTGTGTGTGTTTGCTTGCATATTTTAATACTGATAAACAGTGCAAGGTCTTTGGATAGTATTCACAGTGACACAGGATAGGCCATATTCAGATCCAGTTCCCTGCAGTGAAAGAGTTTCAAGTTGGTGAGCTTCCTCAGTGTCGTGCTCCTCATTTTAGGTTTGTTAGAAATGTTCTCAAGCAGAACGCAGAACGAAATAAATTCAAATCCTGCTCTGCAAATGACATTGCACATAAATATTCAGTAAATTAGCAGCACACTTTTATAGATTTATCAGTCATCCCAGGCAGCAAATGACAGGCAATGTTGTAGCTGAAATATTAATGCTGACAAATTAATGATTTCTGAGTAAATGATGTCATTTTTGCACAGTTTCATTAAAATTTACTCACTTTCAATATCAGCTTCATTTCTGTGCCTAAAAAAATTAAAATCATTTTCATTTTTTGCATGAGCCGTTTCCTTGCTGAATGAGCATAAATTTCACTGTGTGTCAGTTGGAGACAGGAAAAAAAGTTTCACAAAAAAGACAAAGTGGAATACTTCTCAACCTTTCTGCACCCAGCCATAGAACAGAAAATATGAGGTTAAAGTATGTAAAACTTCAGATTTCACCTAAACCAGGGGAGAAAAGAACATGGAAATCTTGGGTGAATAATGCCTTCAATAACAAAGTACAGATCTACGAATAAACGGTTTCACAAGTGTCTGCTTTGATGGCTCTGTATACAGTGTTGAGCAAGGGAAATGTGGGTCAGGGACTTTCTGTGTAATGAGAGACAACTGAGTGGTACTTCACTGTCTCAAATACTGAAGAAGTATTTTTGCAAGGTAGTACTACACTAACCTACTGTAAACTGGAACTCATTCTACACCAGATCCTTGTCTACCAGACTAATAAAGGGCATACAAGGCACTGAAACAGGGCATGGGATAAAAAAAGGTAGCCAAAGCTAAAAAAGTAATTCTGGGTGACAAAGTGCAGTCCCTAAAGGAGTTCTTAATAGTAACCAGTGGTGACTCTGGAATTAAAAATGATGGTGACATGGGCAGTCCCTAAAGGAGTTCTTAATGGTAACCAGCAGTGGTTCCAAAACTAAAAACAATGGTGGCATGGGAAGGGCACATAGGCAGAATTTCAGTGTGGTCTGTATTGGCAGTTATATGTCTTCTGGTGCACAGCATGGGCACAGCTGAGTCTAATGGGAGCATGTGCCCCATATGGCCCCAGCCTGCAGCCACTACTGCTTATAATTTCCTTGCCCTGGAGGACTTCAGCTGCTGCTGATGTTCAGTGAGAGGGTAAACTCTGGGTTACAGTGGAATAGGATACAGTTGATGAAGCTACAGTGTTTCTTCTGATCATCCGGGAGGTGAGAGTCATGAAAATCACATGCAGATTTCTTATTCAGCCTGATGCAGATCAAAAATATAAGATGGTATATAGGGACAGGTAGAGTATTTAACGTTAAACCTCAATTTTTGCACCTTAATAATCGTGGTGCCATTTGACAAAATTGCATTACATTTTTCACATGAGGGCAGGATGCCAAGTTCTTATGCTTTGACAAGTTTTGTGATGGCCATGCATCTGGATTCCAAGATCCAGAGAGTTAAAAAAACATAAAAAAATTCACTTTTTGACCTTTTTTTTTTTTGCTTTTGTCTAAAGCAAAAAAGGTTTGTAATTTTGTCTTGAAATATTTAGGGTAGACTTGACTTGGCCCAAGGAGATACCTTTCAAAGATTTCATGAAAAAATCTTAATCAGTTCTTGAGTTATACAGTGTTAAATATTTGGCTTCTGTGCATGGCCAGTAGGATTTTCAGGATAGCTGTTTGGTACAACTTAAGAATTTTTAGTCAAGAGCTGATTCTGGTCATGAGAAAAAATGTGTACATTGTGAGCTTTGAGCCTTAATAACTTTGGTGCTGTTTGATAGAATTGCATGAAATGTCACATGCCCAATCAGGGTGCCAAGCTGTTATGACTTGCCAGGTTTCACGATGCTACTCATCCTAATTTTAAGATCCAAGGAGTGCAAAAAAGAAGACAAATGCACTTTTTAGCTGTTTTTTGCTCATGTCTAGAGCAAAAATGGTTTGGAATTTTGTTGTGAAATTTTCATGGTGGCTCAGACCAAGAAAATTCCTTTCAAAGAAGTCTTTAAAAATTATTAATTGGTTCTCAAGTTATAAAGTTTCACAATTTGTCTTCTGAACATGACTTGAATAAAAAAATGTGGCCACACATTCTGTTTCATAAGAATATGTTTATTTAAGACACCAAGTGGAAGACAGCCAGATTAGTACCCTTGGGGGCCATGGGTTCTAGTTTGGCTAACTTCTACTTGGTGCTTTGAATAAACCTATTCTTATGAATTGAAATGTGTGACCATCTTTGTTTATTTTACCATGGACTCCACAAGTGCAGAGTTTTTCCTTTTTTGTTGTTGTACAAGGTGGGCTATCTTGCTCATCACCACCTTCAGAGTCCAGAGCATGCTTTCTCTGTTTTGAATTGATAATGGGTTGAGTGAGGACTTTAATGTTAACCCCCGATTTTTGCACCTTAATAACATTGGCACAATTCGATAAAATTGCATGAAAGTTTGCATGCATGGTCAGGGTGCCATGTTTTCATGATTGCTAAGTTTTGTGATAGCCACTTGTCAGGATTCTGAGATCCAGGGTGTGTGAAACATTAAAAAATGTACCTTTTGGTCATTTGTTTTGCTCACATCTACAGCAAAAAATGGATTGGATTTTTGTATCAAAGTTTTCAGGGTAGAAACAACTTGGCCCAAGGAGGTGCCATTTGAAGATTTTGTGAAAAAATATTAATCAGTTCTCAAGTGGTAAGGTTTTAAAAATGTGGCTTCTAAGCATGTTCAGCAGGGTTTTTAGGATAGCTATTACTTGCAACTTAAGAATTTTTAGGTCGTGAGGTGATTCTTAGGTCATGAGAAAAAAAATTCAGGCTGTGAGCTTTGAGCCTGAATAACTTTGGTGCAGTTCATCAAAATCGCATGACATTTTGCATGCCTGGTGAGGGTGCTACGTTATTATGACTTGTCAAGTTTCGTGATGGCTGCTCATCCACATTTTGAGATCCAGGGAGTGTAGAAGTGGCTGAGCCTAAGGAGGCGCCTTTAAACTATTTCTTAAAAAATATTAAATAGTTCTTAAGTTATAAAGTTTCAAAAGTTTGTCTTCTGAGCATAGGTTGAGTAGGGACTTCAGTGTTAAACCCCAATTTTTGCACCTTAATGATGCTGGCACCATTCAGCAAAATTACATGAAATTTTGCATGCGCAGTCAGGCTGCCAAGTTCTTATGATTTCCAAGTTTTGTGATGGCCTGTTGCCTGGATTCCAAGATCCAGGGAGTGTAAAAACATTTAAGAGCTTCTGATGCCTCAAAGAAAACTTTGAAAAACATAATAATTAGGTACAGTGCTGCTTGCATTTTATATATTTATCTTCCTTATTTATTACTGAGTAAATTTGCATGAATATATTGTCTTTATCCAACAGATGTCCCTAAGAGTTTATCTTTCTCTGTAGTTTACTCCCTACGTTAAGTCATAATTCCCTGTTGTGATACCACAATCTATTGCCATGAGAGTAACTGTGATGTCACAAGCAGTGTATTGTGACCCAGAAAGAAAGCAACAGGAATAGACAAACTCTTCAGGAGCAAAGATCCTGTTGTCATACAGATGACATCAGTAATAAATAATGGGGAGGTGGAATGCAGGACTAATGTGAGACGCAAGCTGAACTGAGTCTAAATATTATGTTTTGTTAAAGTTATCCTGCAGGTGTCAGCTGCTCTTTAAAAATGCACCTTCTGGACATTTTTTGCTCACATTTAGGGCAAAAACAGTTTGGAATTCCATTCAAAAGTTTTCTGTGTAGAATCAGCTTGGCCAAAGGAGGTGTCTTTCCAAGATTTCATGAAAAAATATTAATCAGTTTCCAAGTTATAAGGTTTTAAAAATATGGCCTCTGAACAGACTCAGTAGGGTTTTGAGAATACAGTCGAACCTCGATTATCCGGACCTGCCGGGGATGGCAAATTTGCCTGGATAATCAATCGTCCAGATAAACAAATTCACAAATCACTGCTATAGATAGGAGGATAACTTTTTCAGGACCAGGTCACTAGACCATACGAGTGAATAATCCAGATAATCGAGGTCCGGATAATTGAGGTTCGACTGTAGTTGTTTCTTGCAACCTAGGAATTTTTAGGTCAAGAGCTGATTCTTAGGACATGAGAAAAATGTTTTAGGTCATGAGCTCCCCCATCCTGTTTATTATTTTGTGCAAAAAAGAAAACTGGAAAAGCATAAAAATAACACTTTTTCAAAGAAACAAACTGCTAAACCTACCTAAACCGACCTGTCTAGCTAGATTCTGGAGTTTGTTTGATGAAAACTGACCCAGAAATACATTTTTTGAGCACCCCAAAATCTTAGGATTCAGGCATAGTATGTCACAAGCTTGGAATTTTTAGGTCATGAGAAAGTGTGACCAAAGAATACTGACTTGCAAGATAAGAATTCGGACTTGGTACCTAAAACAACTTCCACTCATAACACAGTCATTTTTAGGATTTTTTTCACCAAATTTCCATCAATCTTATTTTATTAAGGGTCTTGGATGATAACAATGGGTGAGAAGAGTCGCTTATGCCTCAAAATGTATTTTTACAGTGTAATGCCATAAACCATATTTAAAAGGTCAGATTGAAACTTTGTCACTTCTGTGGAGGTCACGGTGGCATAAAATGACTTCTGAGAATTTTGGATATAAATGAAAAATGGGACAAGCAGTGCTTATGATTTTGCTGATGTGCATGTAATGCTCTATTGCAGGATTTGAGTAGGGCCCAAAAGGCCCTATGCAAATTATGAAGATGCATATAATGCCATGGTAACGGGTGTGAATAAGGACCAATGTGTGCTACACAAATTTTGTACACACATAACGGGTCTTGTATAAATTCTACTAATGTATGCATGCCTGTTGTGTGGTAATTTTGTAGGGACAGAAGGTCCTTACCCAAACTGTACACTCACATAATGCTGCACAGTGAAATTTGCAAGGGTCCAAGGGGCTCTTTGCAAATTCTGAAGATGCACGTAATGCCATGCTATGCAATTTCAGTAGGTTTGAAAGGGCACTGTGCAAACTATGCTCTCATGTAATACTGCACAGTGAAATTTGCTTATAGCCCATAGTGCCTTATGCAGGCATAAGTAAGGCTGTGGTATGGAATTTGCCTACATAACGCTGCACTGTGGGCACAGCATAACACCACAAAAGTAAGGAAATGTGGCAGTAGGGTTATTAACCCTAACTTCATCTCACCTAAACAGCAAAAGGACAAGACCACACAAGCAACCACAGACAGCTATCATCAGATAAGACAAAAAATATACAACTGTTTCCAGATGGCACAAATACAGTAGTACTGATATGGTACCTTCAAACATATGGATGCAACACACTGCAGTTTAAAAAAAACATACTTCATCAGCAATGTTTACAAATGTAACAGTGTGACTCAGCTACCAAGGCACCAAAAGTTGCTACATAAAATATTGGAATATATGCAAATTATAAAACACTTTATCTGTGTTATTTCAAAGAAACATATCATCTGAATTTACATGTGTGCAAATAATGGTATCGTCAGACTAATGTGTACTTCAAGCTTACCTACGTCACATAGAAGCAGTATGAGATAACAGTTACAATGTGCATGTTTACAGCTGAGAAATGAAGTGGTAGAATGAATCTCTTCAGAACTTTTTAACCCTTATGTTACTCAACTTAAACTGTTGGCAGTAAAAAAATTGACAGGGGTTTAAATGTAATACTTCCATTTTTGCACCAGTCAGTGATTGTCTTACTTCTTTACATTTGTTAAAAGAATACCAAACATGGGCCAGCCTGGTGATGCAAAGGGTTGAGACACTGGATGCCTTACCTTGCACTGCACTGGAGACCTGGGTTCGGGAACGACCTCAGGTCATCGGGGTACCAGCGTTGGGGAGAGGGCAGAGCAGGATTGAGCATTCCAGCGGGCAGTTTTCCTCTCCTGAGGGTGATGAGGGTGGGTTGGTGCCCTCCCATAGTTCCGCTCACATTGGGTGGAGGTCTGGTGGGTAGCATAGGTGGAAAGGGGGTGGCAAAGCATTGGGAGGTGGAAGGGGCTGAGCTGGCACCACGGGGTGCAAAGAGTGCCCCCAGACACTTGCATGGATGTGTGCTGGGGCCTCAGGAGGTTGGGGGGAAAAATATGCAAAAATACAAATGTGTTCATGTTGCCAGTTGGTGGGAGGAGGCGACAGGGACTAAAAAGTTAAATTAAAAAAAACCAAAAACAGATAGGTTCACAATGTATTTTCTATCTTAAATCCAATAATCAATTGGATAAGATTTTAGTAGAAGCTATCCAAATGATGGCAAACAAGGGAGAGGTGCTGCTGGTGGGGGATTTCAATCTGCCGGATGTAGACCAGAGCATCCCAGCTGCAGCTTCAGCTAGGAGCAGGGATATCCTGGACTCACTGCAGGGGGCATTCCTCAGGCAGCTAGTAAAAGAGCCCACACATGAGGGGGCAGTACTGGACCTTGTACTCACCAATGGGAACAGTGTTGTAGACGTCACAATGGGTGGCCACCTGGGGACCAGTGATCACCGTACAGTGTGGTTCAATGTAAGTTCTGAAGCAGGACTGACCCACATAAAGGCAAGGGTCCTGGACTTCAGGAGAGCAGATTTTAAAAAGATGGAGGAATGCCCCAGGGAAGCCCTGGCAGGGGGGGAGGACTTGGAAGGAGTGGAGGAACAGTGGGCCAATCTAAAAGGAGGGTTAGAGAAGGAACAAACCTCTGCATCAGACAGGTAAGCAACAGCAGGAGGAAAAAGAGACTGCTATGGTTCTCAAAAGAGGTGGCCAGGAAGATAAGGGCAAAAAAGTTAGCATGCAGGAGGCACAAGGAGACACAGAAAGAGGAAGATAGAGGGGTGTATCAGGAGAAAAAGAGGGAGGCAGGGACAGAAATTAGGAGCACAAAGGCACAGACAGAGGAGAAAATAGTCCAGGCAGTACAGAAAGGGGACAAGGTATTTTTCAGGTACGTAAGCAAAAAGAGAAAGACTAGGGGAGGGATAGTAAGGCTCAGAAAGGAAGGAGGGGACCGTGAGGAAGGGGACCAGGAAAAAGACATCTTGAACAAGCACTTTTGTTCAGTATTCACAGAGGAAGGGGAAGAAGAGGGACCAAATATAAGGACCAGGAACATCGAAGGAAGGAAGGTAGACACTAGTTTATTTACAGAGGAGAGAGTCCTGAAGGAACTTGCAAATCTGAACGTGGACAAGGCAATGGGGCCAGAAATGGCACATCCTAGGATATTGAAGGAGCATAGGGAGGTGCTGGTTGCACCTCCCAGCCCTGTTCAACCACTCACTGGAGACAGGAGTGGTTCTGGAGGACTGAAGGAGGGCAGATGTAGTCCCACATCACAAAAGTGGAAGCAAAGAGAAGGCTGGTAACTACAGGCCAGTCAGCCTGACTTCAGTGATGGGGAAAGTAATGGAATCACTACTGAAGGAGAGGATTGTGGAATATCTGGAATCCAGTGGCCTTCAGGATCTGAGGCAGCATGGATTCACTGGGGGGGGGGGGGGTCATGTCAAACAAATCTGATGGATTTCTTTGACTGGGTGACCGGGAAATCAGATCAAAGTAAAGTGGTGGATGTGGCCTACCTAGATTTCAGTAAGGCACTCAACACCGTTCCACATAGGAGACTCATAAACAAGCTGGGATGCCCACGAGTGGGTCCTAAGGTGGTAAACTGGGTGTGAAATTAGTTGGGAGAGAGGAGACAGAGGGTGGTGGTAAATGGAGTTCACTCTGAGGAAGTGAGGGTGACAAGCAGAAGCCACATGGATCAGTAATGAGACCAGTCCTCTTTAATGTCTTTATTAGGGACATTGCAGAGGGGCTAGAAGGGAAAGTATGCCTCTTTGCAGATAACACTAAAATCTGTAACAGGGTAGATGCTCCAGGAGACTGAAAAAAATAAGCAGTGATCTAGGAAAGTTAGAGGAGTGACCAAAGGTGTGGCAGCTAGGTTTCAATTCGAAGAAGTACAAAATCATGCACTTGGGACACAGAAACCCAGGGGCAGAGTACAAAATGGGGAGGGGGTTAGTATTAACCACCACCAAATAGGAAAGGGACCTGGGAGTAATCCTGTCTGATGACCTTAAGGTGGCCAGACAGTGTGACAAGGCAGTGTGGAAAGCTAGTGGGATGCTAGGGTGTATAGAGAGGGGTATAAAATGATGGATGGATGAGGGACAGTAAAATGAGGAAAGTCCTCATAATCAGGGACAGATGAGAGGTATGGACACCATAAAAACTTAAAACTAATGCCCACTCCATGCTTTGTTCAATATAGCAATAGCGGGATCAGCATCACTAAAAATGGGAAGTTTTCCCATAATTCTTAGTGCCGCTTGATCGAGTTTCTCAGGAAGCCACCTCCACTTCCGCTTTTGCTGAAACTCGGCAAAGCAGAATTAAAATGAAGGACTTAACAAAAAGTTACAATAATTGCCAGTATGAAGACCTCAGCTGGCAGGGTACGTGATATTACAGGGACAGCCCTGTACTACATACCTTTGCCTCTCAGATATAATGCATGCTGTCATGTTTTTACCTACATTTTGTCATGCTGCATGTATTTATTATACAGTGTATCTGTGTATGCCATCTCCCAGGTCATGCCTGAAAATAAGTATTTATTTGCCTAGTGTACTAATACAGTCAATAAAAACTAAATAAATAAAATAAGGAACAAATGGCCAAAACTGGCGACACCATCTGAAAAAATAGCTACATCAAACCAGGAAACTGTTAGAAAAATGACTGAGTGTAAAAAGCATTTTGTGAAACAAGACTATCCTTGCACCATTAAGGCCTGCCATTATTTTGTGCTTACAATCCGTACTCTTCAGTGATGACACCACCAATTTTGGGAGGGAAAGGGGAAGATTTGGAGGCAGCATCATGGACATCACTTGAAACAAATGGCAGCTGAGAGGCAGCTGCAGAACCAAACAGATCCTCTTCTATGAAGTATCTCTCTCTCCCTCTCTCTCTCTCTCTATATATATATATTATAGTGGCATGGTTGAGTAGCCACTTTAATGCAAAACCTCAAATGTTGCACCTTAATAACTTTGCCACCGTACAACAGATTTGCCTGAAATGCTGCATCTTATATCTGGTATCACAGATCTCTGGATCAGGCAAGTTTCGTTATGGTCGGATGTATGGTTGCGGAGCCACAGAACGCCAAAAAAATGCAAAAAAACTGACTTTTTGCACGTTTCTTTGCTCGTGCCCACACCCCGCATGCTTGGTCCGTTCAGTCCAACATCTTCAGGGAAGATGCAGTCTTGGTCACCGATGTGCCTTTTGAAGATTTGGTGAAA
This sequence comes from Neoceratodus forsteri, assembly GCA_016271365.2. Lineage (NCBI taxonomy): Eukaryota > Metazoa > Chordata > Ceratodontiformes > Ceratodontidae > Neoceratodus > Neoceratodus forsteri. Next base: position 92,505,410 of record JADMNL010000030.1, read on the forward strand.
AACATATTAAACGGTTCAAAAGTTCTTCAAAAAACAAATTTCCCATTATAGTCAATGGGGAAAGTTAGCAAAAATCACAAAACTTTCGTGAGAGGCTGTTTTTACTGTCACAAATGGTCCTTTTACTTTCATGAAGCAGCCATCTTGTTTTCAGTTACTGACACACAAAAATGCCTGGCATTTAAAATTGAGACCATCTAGGTAAACATTGATTGTTGTGTTTACCTAGTTGGGTCCTGAGGATGCTAGCCATATCTTTTTTTTGGGGGGTGGGGTTAAACCCCCCAGAAAAGCATTTTTAACATTTTTTGAAGAATACTTTCACAAAATACTTTCTCAAATGCAAAAGTTTTGTGAGGTTTTCTTATGAGACTTTCATGATTTGCAAAAGTAATTTCCAAAAATACTCCCAAAATAACTGCAAATTCATGAAACCCATGAAATTTGACTTTTTTCTATCTTGTACGGTTCTTGAGGTATCTGCAAATTAGTGTTCCAACTGCTCATTTTCATGTCTGTAGGTTACTGTTATGCCCGCAGAGTAAGCACACACAGTACCTTTCAGTGCCCGTATCTTGGAAATGATGTGAGATACGGATTCGATTGACTTTGTGTTGTGAGAAATACTCACTCTCATCATTACGACACTTGAATTTTTTTTCTATGTGCTACGGTTCACGAGATATTGGGAAATTAGTGTTACATGGGTTGCTTGCCCCATAGGGCTGCTGTATGTCTCCATGCTTATGTGTAAGTGGAAGAGCAGGGCCCACTGCGCCCGCACTCCCACAAACACATATCATTATGCACAAATGGGCAGGGCCCTGCTCTCCCACCAGCACATACCACTTACTATTCATTTTACACCTTCTCAAAAGAAAGGAAATTCACTGAAAAAAACTCCGTTAATGCATCAGTTAGGGTTGTTTCCATAGCAACAAAATGTTGGAAATTCAGTGTTAGGGTTAACATCCCACCACCCCCATGACCCCACCCTCAAACCCCTAACTACGATTCGCTCCCACCCCACCCCCCACACACACATGCAAGACACATGCACAATTGTAAGACACTACCAGTCAGTCACATCTGTAAACACAATAATCACAACACTGTATTCCTTTCACATACTACAATGTAATGAAAACACATGCAGTATGATCAACTCTATACTGCCAGCACAGTATGATGACACATTGTTGCTGGCATATCTTTTTCATAAAGTGAAACTTAGTCTGCACAAATGTTCGAAATACTGCTTTTCATTTGTCATAATTCAACGATTGGCTTGCTGCAGGTATCGCTGCCACTACATAGGCATGTGGTAGGAGTACAGACACACCTGACACATACATAGTACTTTTCACATACTACTCAGGTATGAAACTAGCACAATCACATGTTGTAATACTGCTGTGTTAACCGCAAATACTCATTAGCAGCATGTTATGGTTGGCTTTGAATGCTACAACTGTTGCTGTCACATGTTGCTTGTAAACTATACTACAAAACATTACTTTTATTATTATTATTATTTCTTATTAGGACTGACTCACTTTATCAGAAAAACATATACAAACATCCACTGACTGCTGCTGGGATTATCCAAACTCATATTTCCAATACAGCTATCCATAGGTAACATACTGCATGTTTCGACATTTCTTAACAATTGAAATATAGGCATCTGCTTAAATCTTGTTATTGATGTTTGTAACAGAAAAAGCTACCTATAGGCCATCTCCCATGCTTGTCCAGCATGCATGTGTACCCACAAGGCACTCTAATGGCAGAAGAACTCATACAGTTGCTGCACCATGATGATGGATGTCTCTTGTACTGCTTGCATGTGTGTGTGGAGGTGATGCGTAGTTAGGGGTTTGAGGATGGGGTGGTCGGGGTGGGGTGGTGGGGTGTTAACACTAACACTGAATTTCCAAACTTTCGTCACTGTGGAAACAACCCTAACTGACGTATTAATGGAGTTTTTGCAATGAATATATATATATATCATACTGGAGCAGGTGCGCCAGTATAGTTAGGGTTGAGTAGCCAGTTTAAAGCTAACTCCCAAATTTTGCACCTTAATAACTTTGCAACCGTTCAATGGATTAGCACAAAATTTGGAAAGTGTGGTCTCATGTGGTAGATCTCTTAATTTGCCAAGTTATGTTTTGATCGGACTTGCGGTTTTTTTGCAACGAAGTGCCACAAAACACGTTTTTCGCTGTTTTCTTTTGTGCTGATTCTTGCCTGTCGCACTGTGGCCACACCGTTTGGTATTTTGGTCTAAAATTTTCAGGGTAGAAAGAAGTTTGGTCAAAGAACATCCCAGCATTGGTTTGGTGAAAAAAATATATTAATCTGTTTCAAAGTTATTTAATTTTGAATTGTTAGGTTCTAAGCATGCTTAGTTCAGTCTAAGATTTATATGTATGTTTTGCGAAAGGGGATTGGGCTCGTGATTGAGGATTTTGGCACCTCACAAAAGGGGATTCATAAAATCCCTGTTCATGAGGAAAAATTCCCCTTTTGCGTGCCACCATTTTGTTTTCATTTTTTCCCCCCCAAACAAAATGTTGTAACTTGCCCCACAGCTGACTTCTTTCACAAATGAAGCATGCTTTTTTTTCAGGGTGACACCCTCAACAAACCTATGCCTTTGGTTTCCTTTGTTTTAGCCCAAAAATGGGCATTTTAAACTTTGAAATTATTTTTTTGTGACTCGCTTCCGATCCTCGTTCGCAAGATGACAAAATCCCCTTTGAAGCCGATCCTTTAGCAGGTAACAAAATCCTTGATCGTGACTTAGGAATCAGATTTCCTATCTCATGAACAAAGGATTGGCTTGTGAAAGGGATTTGTCGGCTCAGAAAGGATTTGTCAGCTCAAAGGGATTGCTTGAACTTTCATGAGCTGACAAAAACTTGATAATCATTTCCCGACCAGATGGCCCTTTTCAAACAAGAATTGGCTGGTGTATGGGGATTTTGACACCTCTCAAAAGGGGATCAACTCATGAAAGGGGATTTTGACAGCTCCCAAAAGGGGACTGGTTTTTTAAATCCTTGTTCGCAAAGTGACAAAATCCCCATTCTCAAGCTGTCAAAATCCCTTTTTGTGAGCCGATCCTCTTTCGCGAGCTGACAAAATCATTGATCATGACTTCCAGACCAGATGGCCAAAATCTGACTATCAAGGATTTCTCATGGAGGGAGATTTTGACAGCTCGTGAATGAGGATTGACCTCATGAAGAGGGATTTTGCCACTTCACAAACTAAGAATTTAAAAACTTTGCCAGTGCATTGTAAATAAACGGTTTGGTCTTTTGGCTTGAAATTTGCAGGGTATAAAGGGTGTGTCCCAGAGAAGTGAATTATGCTGTTTAGGTGTAAAAAAGTTAATTGGTTCCATAGATATGCTATCACGAGATTGAGATTTTTCCCACAGGATAACACTACTGTGCCCACAGTGACTTTCGGTGCCCGTATCTTGGAAACTATGTGAGATATGGATTTTTCGCTACTAACAGCTTAGTACACCTTGGCACACATGGAGGTTTCAAAGTCATGATTACAACTGCGTGGAACTTTTTCATAGCTTGTACAGTTACTGAGATATTGGCAAATTAGTGTTACAAGAGTTCCTTTTCAGCCATATAGGGCTACTGTATGACTCTGTTGTTATGTGTAAGTGGTAGCACAGAGCCCATGCTCCCACAGATGCATATCGTTATGCACAAATTGGCAGCTTTGTGGGAGCATGGGACCCGGAGGGCCCGCACTCCCACCAACACATATAACTTACCAGTTACATTACACTATAAAAAGTAAGGAAATTATTGTGCAAAAAAAACTTTGTTAATGCATCAATTAGGTTGAAGTGACAAAAGTAGGAAAATGAGATGTTAGGGTTAAGCCCCTAACCCCCCCACCTTACCACCCCACCTCTCATCCTCCACACACCAACAGACATCGATGTGTGCCATGGGGTCATTAGGCCTAACTCTAACCCCATTCTCCTATGATGTACCATGTCAACCTCTTTACACATGGACTGGAGTGAGAGTTGGGCCTAACGAGGCCATGGCACACCCCAGTGTCTGCTGGTGTGTGGAGGATGGGGGAGTGGGGTGGTGGTGGGGGTTTAGAGGCTCAACCCTAATGTCTCATCGCCCTACTTTTGTCACTTCAACCCTAACTGATGCATTAACAAAGTTTTTTACAATGAATATCTATCTATCTATCTATCTATCTATCTATCTATCTATCTATCTATCTATCTATAAAACAACCACTGTTGGCTAATGAAAGAAAGCCTTCTGTGCCCTCAATGCCACCAGACTCACAACATCCAAGTTTATGTTCCCTGTTCAAAGATGTTACAGTGCCATGGCATTTTTGTTAAAGGTTATGCTTTGCCATCAATGGTGAGACGTGGAAGTGTAAGCATGGGAACCTGGAAGCTGATCTTGCATATTCACTGGGTTGCCTAATCGGACATGTTTTAGAAATGGTGCCCCAAACGGCCAAACAGAAATAAGTAATTCCCCCTTCACCACTCCCTCCCCTCTCTTCTGTCCCTCCCCACATTCAAAAAGTGACAGGATCTCTATGAAGAAAAGGGTAACAACAACAATTTTGTTTTTTATGTTAACACTTTTTTTGCATTTCAAGCTCATCTTTGCTCATACTTTCTGTAAATATGTGACTTGGAAAATTAAAGAACTTGCAATAGCGCTGGGAAAATTAAAAAATATATAATGTGTAAGCTGGCCCTGTAGTACAATGCTAGTGGAACCATTTGACATGCTGGTGGCTGAGGTTCGAGAGTAGACTTCTGTCATTAGGGAGTCGGCCAGCGGAGAAAGAAGTGAGTGTCCATGGGACTGCTCCACTCTCTCAGTGGGGGGGGGGATTTCAGGCATCTCACTTGGTGACTGCCCCAAAGGAGACCAGGTGGTAAGTGAAGGAGGGACTGCCAAGTACAGCAAGGGCTGCACTCGATGCTGATACACATGTATGTGTGGAGGCTGGCATGTGTGGTACATCATTGCAAACCAGTGGCCATGAGGAGGCCTAATATGGATGGAAAAAACACTGATTGTCTCAGTGACCCCCTGGCCCGTCGCAGGCCACACAACACTGACCGGGTGGGCTTTGGATCTGGATGTGTGTACTGCAGAGAAGATGGCCCAACCCCTTCAGGCCCCCCATGCAGGCAATACATGGAGGGCGCAACAGGGCCAGCTTTAGGGTTTTGGGGGCCCCCAGCAGAATCAGTGAAGTCATGGGGCCTCTCTACTTGGCCCACCTTTAGCCCATGTGTTTTACTGTAGTCCATAGGTGCAAGATTTTATTTGTGGTGATACTATAGGCAGGGATAAATGGGCAGACTAGGTGGGCTAAGCAATAGTTATCTGCCGGCAAATTTTATATTTCTTTGTTTCTATGTATAGCTTTAGTATAACCTGTAGTATTTAAAACATTTTTTAGGAGGACACAGCAGTGTCAGTTCTTGGGGCTGGTCTTCCCGTCCCATCCATTGCTGCCTGTCCACCTCAGATTGACTGGATCATAGCTTGTTGAGGTATTTCATGACACAACCAGAAGGATCTGCATAGTCCTTTACTGATGTTTTAAAAATATATTAAGATTAAAAAATGTTAAAAAATGAATAAGGTAAACTTCTCTGCTTGGGGGCCCCCATGAGCAGGGGCTCCCAGCAACCGCAGGGTTCGCTAGTGCCTAAAACCGGCTATGGGCGCAAGGAGCCATTAAGTCCTACAGAAAGTAAGTGATGGAGCTGGGTGGGCTAGAACACCTTGATAAAAAAAAAATATGTATATAATTTGTACACATAATTCTGCTTATATTTCACATTGGGACCATTCATTTCAATATCATCAGTGATACTGGAGTAGGGATCCAGGGGAAAATCTGCCTCTTCGCTGATAATACTAAGATCTGCGGAAGAGTGCAAAGTGAGGAAGGGGTAAGAAATATGAGGAATGACCTGAAAAGACTAGAGAAGTGGTCAGGGGTATAGCAGTTGAAATTGAACACTAAAAAGTCAAAGTTAATGAAAATAGGGGAAAAAATCAAAATACAATAAAGAATTGGGGAGGGGCAGTGAAAAATATAATTCGTAAGCTGGTTAGGCCGATCAGTCACCCATGATAAAAGACTGCTGCCAGGCTGGGCTAGCCGTCTGTTCGGAGCCTTGCAGCTGAGCTCCGAACATTAAAATCACCAAGAATCTAGCTTACAAGGAGAAAAATATAGCCTGTGCTTTCAACACCAGCCTTTTATTTTTGTTTTAATAGTAGCAGTTAACTGTTAGGAGTAGGGACCAAATGTTAGTTAGGGCTCCTAGTGAGACAGCTTAGGAGTATTTGTTCTTATTAGTTTAGAATTCCTCCCCCCCCCATAGTGCTCAGTCTGTGATGCCTGAATGAATTTCATACCTAAATTGTGCAACTTTTGTACGGTAACTGTCGCAGCAGCATGACACTTTAAGATCTCAGCAGCAGGAGTCAGCGAGCTTGCTGTCTAATTCAGGACTGTTTGGAGTGTTGGTCATTCCCGCAGTGTTGTGCTGTTGGAGGAGTGTAGTGTAGCAGGGCCAGATCCGAGCAGGTGTGCATGGTAGTGCCCAGACTGGCCCACTCTCGAACTGGGAGTTCCTGTCTCTGGGTGGCCACAGTTGGAGGAAGCTACAGCCTGTGCTTGATCGATGGGGGGGCTCCCCTGGTTTGGTGGCGTACAATCAGGGTACTGTTTCACCCACGGCCACCGCATAAATATGGTTAGCAGTGTCAGCTCTAGTGGGGGTTTGTTCTGTTCCCCTAGTTTGTGGACTAACTGGGATTGAGTGGCTGGAGCCTAGCTGAAAGAAGGATTGAAGTTTCCAGGCCCACAGTGACCCGGGCCATAGGCAGTGAGAGAACCTGTGGGTTTATTTAGCTTACTACTTTTCCTGCATTGCTGGTTCTGTCTTAGCAGTAGTTAAATGAGAACTGCACTGAACCTGTAAGTCATTTTTCCCAGTAAATGTTTTTTTCATATATTTTATCTCTTTCTGTTATCGTTCTGTCTGTACTGGATGTTGAATAGACACAGCGGGTGTTTCTGACTAACACACAGCTGATAAATGCCATTTTAGAACTGTATGATGTAGGTTATATCCCCTTTGGGCCAAAGAGTTCCAGAGTGGAACAGGAATGCATTGTGAAAACAATGTAAGTTCTTTAACAAGGACATAAAGTACATCATACAGTTCTAAAATATCACTGCCCACCACAGTGAAAAGCAGAAACACCCAGTGAATCTACTAAAAGGCCAGTATAGCTGGAACAAAAACAGAATGTGAACCAGTATTACAAAGGCAACTTTTACAAAAAACACAGGCATGCAAATTCAAGGCAATTCTCCTTTAAGAGTGCTGCTGTAAAGAAATACTTCTGTTGGCAGCAATGTAGGCTTGCTCTGGTGTGAGCAGACCCTGATTGATTGAACTGGATATATGCAAACTGGACATTGTTTTACTTTACTTGAGTTTGCTGCTGTATTTGGCACCCTGAACTTAGTGTGCTGAGCGCATTCTCCTGCTTGTGTTTATTTTACTGTTTTTATTGCTGTCTTTGCTGTGTGGGGAGTGGGTATTTTTTTTATTATTATTTTTTTATTTTTTGGTAACCAGGTAAGGCCTATTAGGCACAAGTTCCTGTTTTCAGGGACAACCCGGGACCACTGGGGTGGTTAGGTGACTTGCTCAGAGTCACACATAATGCAAGTGGAGGTTGTGGGAATCAAACCCAGGTCTGCTGGATGTACCAAGCTCATTCACAGCTCATTACTCTAACCTCTAGGCTCAGGTTCAGGTTAAAGGGTGATTGTGGGTACGGATATGTAGGTTATTTATGCATTACTGTCTGTGTGAATGTTGTGGGTGTTGGTTTAGGGTTTTAGGGTGAGCAAGAGGTTTAGTAAATGGATTGGGTGGGGTAGGAGATTTTGTTATAGCTGAGACTGTTGGCAACCTGTAGTGATACGTGTCTAGGTCTCGAAGCCCCCTAGGCATAGTTACTCTCCATCTCAGCTGCTTAACCTCTGCCCCTTCGATGACCTCCCCCTGTCAGCAGGGCAACACAGGTGCTGCAGGGAGGTGAGTATTATTAGGAGGCAGGATGGTAGGCAATGGGATATGAGGGGTACTAACGGGGGGCATTATTGGGGTAGTGAGGACCAGGAGGTGCAAGGGGTGAAATGGGACCTAAAGGGAGGCCAGGCATCATTGGTTCCCATACCCAGGGCTCCCACCAGACCAAATGGGTAGGTAGCCGTCAGGCCAGCAGCCTCCATCTGTCCCCTGCGGGCAGTGCTTTCCACTGCTAGATCAATTAGGAACAAGACCGCTGTTATGGCGGATTTGATTTCCTCGGTTAATCTGGCTTGCATGCTGGTTCAGTCTTGGAAGCGGCAGTCCCAGCCAGCCAGATTCTGTGTGGTTCACTGCTTACGGAGGGATCACGCGGGGTGGGGTGGGGGTGGTGGCCATCTGCTTTGGATCTGAAATTGTTTGAATGTATTGCCGTGTGTGAGAGTCCAGGTGCAAGTTGCAGAATCCTTCTCTTATACCAGCCACCGGGACATGGGTGGAAGTTTCTGCAGGAAATAACAGACTTCGTCGCTGAGAGGGTACTGGAGTCTCTCAGATGGTTGGTTCTGGGTGATTTCAATGCCTGGATCAGTGATGAACCCTCACAGTTTTGGGCAGGATTTCTTCAGTTGATGGAATCACTGGGCCTAGCACAAGTAGTTACTTCTGTGACCCATCAGCATGGACATGCCTTGGACTTAGTTTTCCCACCGAGGCCAAACAGGTGTGGGGAGCACTGGGAGGTGGTGCAACTATTTCAGCAATCACTAGTAGTATGGAGATAGTGCACTCACCACCAGAATAAGAACATTTGGAGATACAAATGGATTCAAAATATTTCTTCTTTATTCCAGTTCCATCACCAACAGTAAATCAGAACAAACAGATACAGAGTTCTTGCAAGCACTAGGCTTACATTTCATCCTCTATAAGGGCTTCATCAGAGGTAGTTAGCAACCTGACATGTCCCATTATATATCCAAAATAGCAGATTACATGTGAACAAACCCCCATCCAAAGTGCAGAGGGTGTTTTCCAGCATTTAACGTGCATCATGATTTTATTACATATAAGTGAAATGTCCAACAAAAGAATTTATAACATACTGAATTCATTCATTTAGTGATACCAACACCATGAAAATGAAAAATGTTCTCTATTCAGCCAGGTAGAGAGATTCTCAAAGGTTATAGCCTGTAAAAGAGAAAACACCAAAATCTGTAAGAAAACAGTTAAACTGTTTTAAAACCTCACATGGGTGTTTGTCTAAGGCGACTCAAAAGATCAGACATTGGAAGGTCAAAAAATTGCAAAAGGTCATGATAGGTGTTTGTATACTGTAACTCAAAAAATGAGACATTGGAAGGTCAAAAGAACTGCAAAAGGTCATGTGGGAAGGGATATTTTTTTTTAAAGTTTTTTTTAAATATTGCAAATGAAGCAACATATGCAAACAAACAGTTTTTACATATTACGTCTTTTTGAGTAAGAAAGGTGACAATTCAAGTTTTCCATTTAAACCTGGTGGGCATAGTGAAACCAACCTATGGATCCAAGACTGCTCCCTGCAGTTCCATTCATTCTCCCAATCCCCACCTCTCTCATTCTCGGGCACTGCCTCACTACCAGGTGCCATCATTTTGTGGGTACCTATAGTCTGGGTATGAACATGTGCTGCCACAGCATAATCCAAAGGACTGTTAGTAATGGCTAGCACATGTTCATGAATTCTAAAGTGAAAGGACTAAGTGAAAATGTCATTTAAATGGAAAACTGGAATAGACGACCTACCTCTTTTTAGAGGACAATGTGAATGGTCTGGGAAGTGGCCTTATCTTTATGTTGCTTCTCCTTTTCTGAGTGGTGGTGTTTGTCTGCTGACTTGGTGGACTCATTCTTCTTCTTAGTTGAATCAGTGATGGACGCTGTTGACCATGGGGAGTGGCGGGTCAACTGCGAACCGGGAAAGGAGAAGATAGACGAAGGCAACACTGCCTTCAATGCAGCCTGTTATTCCTCCATTGCTTTCAGCTTTAGAGGAATTTCTAAAGCCTTCCAATCACATCTCCTGGTCACCTGGTTAAAGCTCTGGCATGTAGTGCAGGCCTTAACATCATGGTCTGTGCCTAGGCAATAAACACACACAGCGTGGTCATTGTCTTTGTAAATGTTAATGCTGTTGCAATGGCAATAATGGAACAGCGGTTCCTTGTCTTTCGGTGGTGGCATAAAGGAAAAGTTTTAAATAAAACTTAAATAGCAGTGATAGCAAATACTTGCAAAGTTTCAACAGTGGTCTTCAGTACCAGTGGTTCAACAAGTAGTAGACAGCAGGAGAAAGAACTGAGGCATGCTGGGGACACCCACAATATATAGGTGCCAATGAAGTGTGTCAATGTGGGCGGCCCCAGCCAGCAAAAATCTCTGTGTGGTCCTGACACCAATGGCTTACAGTTCCACAGTGTGGCTCAGTGGAAGCAGCTGTCCTCAAAGAAGACTAACACATATCCAATATCATCCTCACAGCACTTGTAGGCTACCTATGGGCTATGGAGTTCTCAAGGCAAACCACTTCAGATGAATACACTGCATCCCAGGTTGAGTCTATGCCATAGATAAAAAATGCCAAGTATTTGACCCTCTTCAAAGGTCCAACTTCTGCAGCCAGTAGCATGTACTGCAGAAGGGTAGTTCTGGTATGAGAATCCATATTCTGGCTGTGACACCAACAGTAAAGTAGTTTGTGAAGCAAAACTATTGTGCCCATACCTGAGTTGCTATATCTGCTTCACTGCTACAGCAGGGCTCGTTTTTTGTAAGTCATTTCTTTTCCACTCCATGCCAAACCGCCGATTAAATGTCTTTCAGAGAGGAAGCAGGAACTGAAAGCTGACATTCATACTGATGTGCTAGTAGGAGCCCTCGCTACTCTACGATCTCCTTAGCGCAGTCACTCCTAAGCTGACCCAGCTGCCATCTTTGATGCACCACATTTTTTGTATATTTGGCAAATTACTCCATCAAAGGCCTTCCTCCTCTGTCCGTCATCCTGAACAGAGTGGGTGACATCCCTCTGACAGGTGACTGACAGAGACTGGCTGGGGAGGATAAAAAAAACACAGTGTTCTACCCAGAATTCCCTGAGCTAAGCTATATCAGTCAATCTCAGGGCTAATTCGTGTCAGTGCTTGTTTCCTATCTCCTTGAGTCTTGAGCAGAAGGTTGATAAAATTGAAGTGGAAATGAAGCTGGATGCACAGGAGGATAAGGACAACAATAGTGTGGTGAAATGGGTTTGTATCCCTGATACACTCCTCGGAGCACTTGAGATCCCTCTGACCTTGCTTCTGTCCTTGGGAGAAGAATTTTTTCTTATTAAAGTTTAGCACTCATTTAATGTATTCGATACGTATTTCTCATCAGGAATAAGCAGCATGAAGTAATTATGTTTGTATTTGGATAAGCAGCTTGAAGCATTTTGTTATATTTTTACTGGGACATTAACTGCATATGATACTCTGTCTGTCTTTCTATATGTGTATTATGTGGCTGTATACATGTATACAGTAACAAGGCTTCTTTTCTGAACACACACACACTTCTCTAAACACACACATACACACACACTTCTCTAAACACACACACACACTCTTCCACACTTCTTTATAAATACACACACACACACACACACACACACACACACACACACACTTCTTTTTAAACACACACACACACATGTATGTAAGGACTGTATACATCCACCATGACTTTTGACATTATGAGAGCTCTGTTATAACGTATGCGTACATCTTTGATGCATGGGTCATTATTTTGCCATAAAGTGTCAACAACGGTTGTAAATGCAGCATAACATTTGAAAATAGCATTCAAACGTTGTGCTGCCTTTACCCTGACACCGGCGTACTCCAAAATTGGGACCTCTGCCTGCAGCAGGGCTTCTGTATATCCAGCCATCTAGGTTTATACCTATAGCATCAATTTTCCTAATCAAGATAATGTTTAAAACTTGAAACTCTGCACATTACAAAGAAAAAGAGATTTCTCAGTATCCATGAAAACCTTTTTTAAAATATAATATTCAGGCACTGTTTAAATTATGTAAGAAAGCAAGATAGAGTTATGGTAATGTTCTATTAATCACCTCCGAGGGGTGTAAAGGGGCACAAGGCAAAGCAGAGCACTGCATGCCCCTAGAGGGAGGTTAACTGAACATTAGCATAACCCCTTGGAATGCCTTATTGCTATTACAAAAATGAGCATTTTAAAACAGAGTTATACCTTGTTTAGGATTTTTATCTAAGAGTAACAGAGGCCTAATAGACGTTAATAGCAAATCGGGTAGCTCTAGCTCACCAACCTTTTTTTCTATAGTTAAATTTTATTGTTTTTCTGCATGTTTCTCCCATCGCTGCCTGCTGTGTACATATGGGCCGGGATATTCAGAAATGCACCAGAAGGAGGCGCAAGAGAGGCGCAGCGCAAATACAGTGCACCATGATGCATCGGGCCCGATATTCAAAGGTTGCGCATGGCAGGATGCGCCTGCGCAATGTGGCTGAAAATCACACGAATGCGCCATAGCGCACTCAGGGATGCACCAGGGAGCATGTCGTGAAGTACAATAGTGCACCCAGGGATGCACAGGAGAGCAAGCCAAGGAGCAACACACAGGCATCCAGCACACAAGACACACACCACATGGCCTGAAAGGACAGGCCACAGCCACCCCACCCAACCCAAGGTGGAATACCACCAGGTACAAACCCTCATCCACCCCAGATGGAACACACAGCAACCATGCACACCACTGCAGCATCATGGCTCCACACACAAGCTGCAAAGCAGAAATGGACACAGATGGGTAACCAGAAATAATGTAATGCAACAAGCAAATATAAACTATGTACAGATATTTACAACAGACAGGGAAAGGAGAGACCACCCACAGACAGGGAGGTCAGGGAAGGGAGGCAGGGTGCAGGGGCAAAGGCAATAGAAGGAGACAAGGGAGGGCAAGGGAGGGGGCACAGGGAAGGGGAAACAGTCTGGCACATGCGCCCTACGGCCATCCCTGCTCCACCGTCAGGAGTCGCTGGCGTTGGCGCCTCTGTCTGCATTGAGACAGTGCCAGCTGCTGTACCACCTGGAGAGTGGCAGTCGAGACACAGAGGATCTGCCTGAGGAGCCGTGCATGTGTATCACTGGGCCTGACATCTAGGACAAAGGAGGGAACACCTGATGAGTGCATGTCCAGAATGCTGCAGCCCACCCACCGTGTGCAGCGGGCATTGGTGACATGCGCTCCTGGGCTGGTAATCCGCCACCCGCAGTGAGTGAGCACACATGAGCTGCCTACCTGGGGACCCCCAGCCATGCATAACACTGCACACCAACACTGCCCATTTGCAGCACACCACTGCCATGGCAGAGTGGTGACATGGCCATGCAGGCAGTTGGCAGTGACAGAGCCAGGACCTGGGTGCCCCCACAGCCCACCTGCAGCAGCCACTCACATGTGCAAAAGCCACAGTGCAGTGCAATGGGCACTGCAGGCAGTGCACAGCTGGAGGATACCATGTGCACAGAGGGCAGTGTCCCACCCCACCCCCGCTGCCCACCCTCCACAACAAAGAAGCATGTACATGAGCCTACCTGCATGCTGAGGAGCACCCTGTGGCTGTTGAGCCACCATGCCCATGCGTCCTGCAACTGGTGCACCACCCCCTGCGGTGGCCTGACCTGGTCCGGCTGCAGTGCCAGCAAGGCGAGCCTGCCTCTGATCTTCAGAGCCTTGGAAGAAAGTATGGAGAAGGACACATCAGTACCAGGCAACACCAAAGGGTCCCCCTTGGCATAGTGTGACACCCTGCACAGCGTGCCAGTGGTGCAGTGACACAGGGCAGCCATGGTGTACCACCACTCCCAACGGGGTGCACAGCCCCAGACCCCCCCAGCAAGGTGAGCCAATGGCACCGCCCTCCTGGACCACTGGATGGGAATGGGCACAGGCGCCATGCACTTACCTGGCTGTGGCATGGTGCCCCTCCGGATGCATGCCTGTAGTGCCCGTAGTCGATCCGGGTCCCTCCGCTGCAGGTCCCCATAGTGGTGCCTGCACTGCTCCCCAGTATGCTGCACACCTGTGGCCTCCTCCAGTGCATCTGCCACCTCCTGCCACACCTCAGACTGAGGCCTGTTGAGAGGCACCTGTCTAAACAGGGAGCCAGCATGTGGCTCCACTAGGGCCACCTGGTTGACCAACTCAACCTGTGTCCAGTTCCTTGCCCTGGGTGCTGTCCTGTGTGGCATGATTCCAGCTCAACTGGCAAATCAAAATGGCACCCAGCAGCACAAGTGCCACATGTGCTGGGGATACGTGCCTCGCACCACGATGCGTTGCCACTGCCAATCGCGCAGGCATGGACATGCGCAACTCGGTTAATGCAGCACTGATACATGTTGCAGGGTGCCTACAAGGGCAAAGAGCACCCATGGGGTCAAGGGTCGGGCCGCGCACCCTGCGCCTCAGCGCCATTGGGCATGGCAGGCATACTGTGCGGTAGGGTCATGTGGCAGCCATAGTACACGGCCCCATTGCACACGGGCACCATAGTACCCATAGCGCAGGGGCACCATCGATGGCATGGCACCAGAGCACCATCGGCTGAGTGGCACCCTAGCACCATAGGCCATAAAGCGCACGAGCATCACACGTGCAATAGCGGACATGTACTGAACTGTCTATTGCACATGTTGCGAATGCTGCGCCACTGGCGTATGTGATGTCCACACACACATGTGCACAGCATGGGCTGTTGCACACATCACAATGTTGTGCCTTGACTTGTGCATGCACAACTCCATTGCGCAATGCACAACCATGCGATACTCAGCAGAAATATGCAAATCAGCTGATTAGCCTATCCGTGGCGCATCAGCTGCATTTGCTTGTCATTACAGTTTCGCAAACCCTCATTTGCATGTGATGCACTATAAAGGCACCAGGGGAATGCACAGGCTAGGAATGGCTTTGCCTCCCTTAGAGGTGAGTTACATGCTGCGGGACTGGCCGGACAGTGGAATGGGAGGGTAGGTGGGGAATTACCCAAACTAACACATGTCTATCTCCACAGGAAGAAGCATGTCTGAACATGAGGAGAGTGTGGAGCGTGGGCCTGCATGCAAGCGTAGGCCCAATTTCACTAGGGTGGAGTCAGACGCCCTATTTCAGGCATTCCTGGACCAGGAGCCACTCTTGAGCGGCTACACAGGCACCCCACAGGCCCGGGCAACAGCATGGGAGGGTGTGGCCCTTGCTGTGAACCAGAAGGGCAGCCACCAATGGTCTGTGCAGGAGTGCAAGAAGAAAGCCAGCACAGACTGGAGGCGGATCAAGGAGAAGGTGGCAGCCATCTGGGCAGCGTGTGCCACCACAGGCGGGGGTCAGCCAGCCATGCCCATCCTTACACTGCAGGACGAGATGGTGGCAGCCACCATGCGGTGCAGCACAGTTGAGGGCATGTCCGGCGAGGGTTCCAGATAGGTGGCAGCCCATCACTGCACAGAAGGCATGGCTGTGACGGGGACACGGGGGCAGGGGGCTGGGGGCAGGGGTGGGTGACAGCAACACTAATGCGACTGTGTTCCCCTTTAGCTCCTGAGTGGCTGCATGTGGTGGCAGTGGTGGGGGTGTCTGCTGTGGGGGCTGTCCTGGACCTGGCAGACCATCCAAGCACTGTGGCCTGGATCAACTGCAGGTCAGCACCACCGTCTGTCCTGATGCCAGTAGCACAGTTGTGGATGAGACCCTGGCTGCGTTTCAGCGTGACACCAAGCATGGTGTCCTGTGTGCTGAGAAGCAGGTTGGGGTGGGGTCCAGATCTGATGATGACGAGACCCACACCCCATACAGTGATGTTGTGGCTGCAAGGGAGACACCCACACCACAGTCCTGCCATGGCAGTGCAGCCGGTGACCCGATGGTGGTTGCCTGCACACCGGCCACTGCAGCCAGCACAGCCGAGGCTGCCACAGGTGAAGCAAAGGCTGGCTGTGGTGGCAGTGGTGCTTGTGGCGGTGCAGCCACGCTGGTGTTACCCTGCGCACAGAGGCCGGAGGGGCAGCAGCAACGGCCATATGATGTTGATGGTGGCCTGGGGCAGTGCCAGCCGCCAGTGCACCACATGGCATCAGCCCCAGCAGGGAACCGCTGTGCAGTGCCCACCTTCACGGGGTGCTGGGCTGCAGGGTCGGGATACACCCATGGGTTGGCACAGTGCCCCTGCACCCCAGGGCGCCGACCCCTTGGACGTAAATATATATGTTAATCAGCCTGTAATTAAGGGCTGGGGCAGCCATGTGTTTTAGGCTCTGACAGGAAATGATGTCACCAAGGGTCTTGGACCTGCTTTCACTGTAGATAATCCACACAAACAGGAAATCATGTGTTTTATTAGGTGTGTTTTAAGGCGTTATTACAACACTTTCTACATTTATAATAATTGTTTTGCATGTGCATTGAAACTAGACAGTTATCACATTTACATTTCAAACTGTTAGTATAAATAATGTATCTTCAGGATTGCTTTAACCTCTAGGCTATACTGCCAGCTGATCATCAGAAACTACAGATCTCAAGGCTGGCTCTGTGGTGCCAGCAGGTATTGGGGCTCCATATCAGGATTTCTGAACCCTGGCTGTTTTCATGTCAGTACAGATTTCTGGGGCTGCCACAGTGCCAACTTCTATCTATTTCCGTTCCCTTTCTTAAAGCCGTTTCTCTTACAATTTCGAGTGTGAACTCAAGTCTACAAGAAGCAAATGTAGCTACATACCTACTGGCCTGGCATCATGGGGCCAGCCTTGAAATGTGTAGTTTTTGATTATCAGCTGGCAGTATAGCCTACAGGTTGAAGCAAAGAACTGTGAGCAAGCTTGGTTCATCCAGCAGAATTGGTTTTAATTCCAACATGCTCTACTTGTATAGGGTTACCACCTGTCCTGATTTTCACAGGACAGTCCTGATTTGGGCAGCTGTGTCCTGCAATAAAACATGGAAAATGCTACATGTCCTGACCTTATAGTAGAAAAAAATATGTTTTAACTTTCCTCTAAATGTTGCAGAAAACTATATAACTAAAATACATTAAAATGATAGGAAACAATAGAAACAACTAAAAAACTACACCACTAAGTCTTAATTCTGATTATTTATAGAAAATACATTTGTTGCATTGGTTGAGGTTACATATTGCCCTGCAAAAAAATCATGTTTCAGTAAGAAATGTCCCACTTTGAGCTTCTTAAAGAGTGGTAACCCTGTACTTGTATATTGTGTGACCAGAGCAAGCCACTTAACCTCCCTGTGCTCCCAAAACACACCCAGGAACAAGCTATAGCTCAATGCGCCTTTCCTGAATAAAGACAGTAAAAACAATCTGAGCATGTGATATGATTCTGAAAATATTATGCTCTTTCTATCCAGATTGACTTGAAAAGAAAAAAATAGGACACTATTACTTGTTTGTTAATTGCAGAAACACATAGATGGACAATATTGTTAAAACATCCATAACTTGAAATGCATTATTAAAAGAGTATTTGACTTCTTTTGATAAAGTTAAAAGTATAACAATTTTTTACTGAAATACCTTGGATGGAATGATATTTTCTACCGTAACAATGCCTGAATTCTATTGGATTATTTTTACTAACAGTTTGACATGTAAAGGAGATAACTCACTAGTTTCAATGCACATACAAAACAATTACTATAAATGCAGAAAGTGTTGTAATAGCACCTTAAAATGCACTTAATAAAATAGACAATTTCCTATTTAACCTGTTGGATTATCTAGAGTGAAAGCAGGGTCAAGACCCTCGGTGACATAATTTCCTGTCAGGATCCTAAACTACATGGCTGCCCCTGGTCCTTAATTACAGGCTGATTTACATATGAATAACTCTGGACTGCAAAGACTCTCAGATAAACACAATGGCTCACTCAAATAAGCTTTTTATGGGCTTTCAGACATTAAGAAATCCTGAAGATGACTGTTTCCCGTTAACAACACATTTCACAGAGCCAGGCAGTGTTTCAGCTAATCAAAATTATTTTGTTAGCTCAATAGACATTCTTATTTTGTAAAGAGTGTCTCTTACAATACCTGTATGTTTGCCATAGCGACCACAGCATTCATGTGGTCAACACCACTAGTTTCAAAAGGTAATTGGGGGGCCTGCAAAGTACTGCAGCAGGAGGGGCATTGTCTGTGGGAACAGCCCTGACTGACACCTGAGTCAGCACATTAGCTAGGTAGGCAAATGCTCATCGGGGCCGGGGGTTAGTTAAGTAGGCAGGTAGGAGTTCTCATGTGGTGGCGGCTTAGGACTGGAAGGGCGGAGCATAGGCACGTAAATTGGCAAGGCGATTGAGAGATTCCTCTCTTGCTTTGTGCCCTCCAGCCAGGCAAAGCAAAAGAGAAATCTCTCATTCACCTTGCCAGTTTACGTGCCTAAACTTCACCCCTCCAGCCCTAAGCTGCACACTTCTACCTGCTCAGGTGTCAGTCAGGGCTGTTCCCACAGATAAATCCCCTCCTACTGCAAAGCTTTGCAGGCTCCCAAATAATGTGGAACAGCCTTCCTGATGAGGTTGTGGAGTCAAAAACAGTGGAGGAATTCAAGAATGCATGGGACAGACATAAGGCAATTCTAGGGGGTTGGGGTAGGAGGAAGTAGGCTGTTGGTTAACTAGGATCTGCAGCTCATCCATTAGGTAGGGAAATGGGCAGACTGGGTGGGCCAAGTGGTCCTTATCTTCCATCAAATTCTATGTTTCTATGTATGTTTCTGTACCAGGAAGGGTAAGGGATCTGGTGGCCAGCTCCTCTGAGTCAAGAATTATGATCCCTTCTCCTTCATAATCTACACTTCAGAAAAGTTTAAGCCATGGACTATTTAAATACAGGTAGGGTAAGGCACCAGTGTGTGTGTGTGTGGGGGGGGGGGGGGTATGGATTTTTTTTAATCAGCTCAATTGTTGCTCTTTGAAGAAATACAGATTCATAACAAACACATGGATTCCAGGTCGCACCATATTAGGGATTCTTTCTGGTAATCCTTGCAAATCTGTTTATGATTGATACTGCTTTCGGGGTATCACCATCAATTTGTATGACACTGAAAGAAAAATGTTACCTTTTTTCCATGTTTGCCTCTTCTCTTGGCCAGTAGCTACTGATGTGGGGAACTTAATTTATTTGCAAGAAAAGGAGACTGAAGTTGACTGGCGGACACCTTGATTTGTCTGTCATTTTTCTCTGGCTTGTTCTATCTGAGACCAACATGAAACTTTGAGAGGCTTTAGGTTTCTAAACTAGGTCTGGGGAAGGGTAAGAAGCAAATCTCTAATGCTGCCACATTCTAGAGAAAACCAGAGTGCCGGATCCACCTTTCTCTCACCAAGGAGTAAAGGCCAATGGACAAGATGCCGACTAGGTAGCCGGTAGCACCCGTTTGTGAGAGGCAGGGACACAAATCTTTGAACTTGCTACAAGTCATAGGAGATCACAGGTTTTTATTTGTTCACAGTTTTCTTCCTCAGAATAGCACAGCTAGATGCAATATCCTGTTTTCAGTAAGGTCCTGCTTTTTAGCCATTTTTATGGCTGTGTGAACTGAAGTAAAGAGAAGTTAAGTGATTTGCTCAGGATTATATAGAGAGTATTGTCCAGAGAAATGGAATGCACTGGAAGGTAAGGTAACACAGTAATGTTATATACTGGCCAGCTGAAAAACTGACCACAAGACTGTAGGATGTATGAAGTGCAGAGTATTTACAGCATCCAGCATCTGAAATCCACACAATGAATAATATCATACAAGCTGGTACCCTGAATATCTCCCAGATACAGGAAAACAAACAAAGTGCTTAATTAACACAAGCCTATGAAAAAAAGTTACCTGTCATTCAAGCATGTGGATTTTTGATGTTGAATGCAATAAATACTTAGCACTTTATATACCTTACAGTCTTGTAGACAATTTTTAGCTGATCAGTATATGAATATACTGTGTTACCTCCCTTTGCGTGCATATTATTCCTCTGGATGCATTGGTCTCTGTACCACAAGCAATAACTTGCTTTTTGTGGATCTGTAGGCAGCCATACACTGACTAAGTGGGTCTGGTGGGATCTGAACCTAGGTCACCTGGTTTCACACCTGCGTTCTGTCCACAAGACCATGCTGCCTCTTGATCGACTCTCTCACATGGATGTGATTCTCCTTTTAGATGCCAATTCACTGTGTGACCTTTGCAAGTCCCTTGACCCCCCAAATTCGTGCTTCAGTCTTTCCAGCCACAAAATTGGCCTGTGGTAGGACATCACTGTCAGCAAGAAACTGTCTAACCTTAACCATGCTCCTAATATCAGCTGAGTTATCCTGGATTTCTTAACTGAGAAAAAATTAAAACATGTTCACAGAGCAAATACGTTGTTTTCCTTATGATAAAGATATTAGAAAGGGTAAACAGGGCAGGCTGGATGGACCGATGTTCTTTTTTCTGTTGACATTTTCTATGCTTCCGTGGTTCTAAAAAACATGTGTATTTATAATGAGATATGTCCAAAAGAATTGTAGGCAAACACTATGAATACATAGGGCATGTCCTTGCAAAAAATAGCTAGGTGACAAACCTGCCACCGCTTTATCATCTGTAATGTATTTGTATGCCACTGTACACGAAACAGCTCACATGTGATTCTCAGTACTTTTATTTGAGGAGGCAGTGTGGTCTAGTGGTTAGTGTACTGAATTAGGAACCAAAAGATCCCAGGTTCAAGTCCCACCAGAGTCAAATACTCACAGTGTGACCTTGAGTAAGCCACCTAATCAGTGACTTCTCTGGCCTACCCAGCCATAGAAATGGGTAAAAGCAAGGACACCGCTAAAAATGAGGTGTTGCTTTTCTGAGTAAGTACACTGTAAACTGAAACAAAATGCCTAGCTGGCAGTGCACTGTCCCTTTAAAGATCAGCCATGGATAGTGCTCACTTTATAATCATAGGATTTTAAGTCCAGTTCTTAAGTAATTATTGTAGGCGCTGATCTAAAACCAGCAGTGCTCACTACTAACCCTATCTGTGCCTTCTCTTTTTACTGGGAGTCGGATTTTGCTAATAAGAACCAGCTGTTTTTTCCACTCTGATAGCTGTGAGAAACTGATGACAACCTGTTTGACCTCTGACCTCTGAACTTGACCTTTTTGCTAATACCTTCAGCTGCTGATTGTCATGGGTGGCTGGCAGATTCCTTTGTCTTTTGCTGTTTGGGAGCCCAGACAGAGAGATGATTTCTATTTGTCCTTTGGCACAACAGAAGAAGTGATCGATATTATCCGCAAATGATGTCAAGGATTTGTTGCCACAGCTTATGAATGACAAAACACCCCCCAAAAAACACCTTTTGGGGCAAAAGATTGAAAGCTGGAAGGGTTTATTGATTTCTGCTTTCTTAAATAGCAGCTCAAGCCACAAAAGGAAAAGGGAAAGCTTTGTGTACTAAAATGCTACAAATAAAGGTTTGCTCCGGAACAATGATTAAATCAGCCGGTGCATTTGAGTACTCAGACCCTTCAGGAAAAAGAAAACTCTCCGTTTTATGGGGCATGAGCTTAGCTGGCTCTCATTTTTTTCTGCTTCGATTATTTTGTAGTCTTTAAAAGATCATAAAAGTCGAGCAGCACTGAAGAATGAAGCTTTTCATTTCCTTTGCTGTGGGGTCAGAGCTTGCTCCAGAATCAAGACCAACTATATTGTTGAGCCGTGGCTATTTAAGGGTCATACCTCAATCATTACATCACTGAGTACAGTAATATACATAAAATATAAAAAAGGCAGGAACCTCTGTGCAAAAACATTGAAGCAAGGGTTACTTTGGGAAGGCACTGACAATAAAGCCATGTTTCAAAGAAATGAAAATTACAGTCATCTCCACGGCATTGAGTGATTGGGTACCACTGTGGCACACTGGCGGCCCAGGTTTGTGCCCCGAGCCCAGGATGTCAGTAGTGGAGGCAGGCAGAAAGGGATTCAGTGTGTCCTTTGGAGGCCTCCCTCCTAGAGGATGGGCGATGCAGCGTCGCTTAGTATAGCGACTCCTAGTTGTGGCATTCTGGAAGTGCTGTTTGTGGCATGGGTGGACACATGCTGCCGAGCATTCCTGCCCACAGGACACGCTGCATGGTAGTATGCACACAGATGGTAGGTGGGGCCCTAAAAATGGAATCGGGATGGCTCTGAGCACACTAGATGATGACCTCTCTGGCAGCCCCTTCCATGCCAACCAGCCCTGAAGTGAGCTGCACAACCAACACAACTGTCAGCAGCCTGACCAAAAGACCTCTTTCCTGGTGGCAGCAGGAGGGCCTTCCAGCAGGGATAAACTGGAATCTCCAGCTGGCAAGGATTAGCAGCAGGACCATCAGTGTAAACATAGAAACTTAGAATCATAGACCATGATGGCAGAAAAAGACCAGAGATCCATCCAGTCTGCCCATATTCCCTACAGCCTATTGTTCCTAGCATACCTAGTGTAGGGTGAGTCTGGCAGGCAATACTGGGCATGCTGTGTTGCGTACCCAAAATAAGGGTTACCCAGACTGTGGGAGCAAAAATCAAAGAAAAAAATGTCAAATAGCTCCCAAAATAAAGCGTCATGAGCATAGTATTCAAATCACCATAAAGAAATTGTGGTCAGCTGGGCTTTAAAGTAATACATTAAACAATATATATTACTGTGTTGCATCAGCAAATACAATGGAAATACTCTGAAACTGAAATTATACGTTCCTTTTATGGGCACTCAGAGATCGGCATGAAGATTATTTCTAATGGCTCATTCTCCCTTTCAGATGAATTTCTTGTAATGTAACCCTCCCCCCCAATACATCATACATACAAACAAGTATATATTGTATACGTACTGTCTGCAAACATTAGGAGCTCACGTTTCAATAGTGGCCCACTGGGCAAGCAACATTGTTGCTCTTGCATCTACAACGCAGATCATTCCTGCCCCCATCCAATCACTGTCAGGCAGTGACCAATGCAGATCATGACTGCCCCCCCATTCCAATAACTGTCAGGCAGTGACCAATGCAGATCGTGCCTGCCCCCCCATCCAATCACTGTCAGGCAGTGACCAATGCAGTTTGTGCTTGCTTCCTATCCAATGACTGTCAGGCAGTGACCAACGCAGACTGTGCCTGCTTCCCATCCAATGACTGTCAGGCAGTGACCAATGCAGTTTGTGCTTGCTTCTTATCCAATGACTGTCAGGCAGTGACTAACGCAGATTGTGCCTGCTTCCCATCCAATGACTGTCAGGCAGTGACCAACGCAGATTGTGCCTGCTTCCCATCCAATGACTGTCAGGCAGTGGCCAACGCAGATTGTGCCTGCTTCCCATCCAATAACTGTCAGGCAGTGACCAACGCAGTTTGTGCCTGCTTCCTATCCAATGACTGTCAGGCAGTGACCAACGCAGATTGTGCCTGCTTCCCATCCAATGACTGTCAGGCAGTGACCAACGCAGATTGTGCCTGCTTCCCATCCAATGACTGTCAGGCAGTGGCCAACGCAGATTGTGCCTGCTTCCCATCCAATAACTGTCAGGCAGTGATCAACGTAGATTGAGCCTGCTTCCCATCCAATCACTGTCAGGCAGTGAGCTTTAATTGTTAGAGCACTACCTTGGCAACCAGCCAGGGGCTGGATTTTCAAAAGTGCAAACTTTGCGCACCTGTGGCAAAAAAGCTGTGGAAAGGAGGGTACCCTTGCCCACAACAGAATTGTTTTCCACATGTGTGCAATTTTTAGAAAGGTTGCCCTTTTGTGACCTATTCCACATTTTTATGGTAGCTTCCATGAATATGTTTGCACAGCTATGCAAAAATGCTATCACCAGGCATAAGTTTTTGTGCACCAGCACAAGAAAAAGGAAAATACTTCCAGCGCACAAAAAATGCTGAAAATAGCATTATATGTCTAAATAATTATTAATGAGATGAACTAGCTCACTGATTGGCTGCCGTGCCGGTCTGCAATTTCTTAAAAATGACCAGCACGGCAACAGCACTTGGTTCATGCACTGTACACCAACAGCAGCAACGCATAAACAAAATTGTTTTCGGCGCTCAAAACCTGAATGAAAAAAAAATCATTATTGCAATTAGACTTATAATCACAATAATGACCTCAGAGTCAGTCATTTCCTTTTGATTAACAACCGGCTGGGTGGGGGTGGCTCTCAGTTGTGCCTCGGCCACCCTTTCCCCCCCAGCTGGTCCTTACCTCTAAGAAATAACCAGCTCTTTGGTCATTATTGCTTAATTTCCATCCATGTGAGAGATTTTTCCTACACCAGCAGTTGCCCACTGGGACACTGCCCTTGGGTCATACCAGGCCCTTTCATGATCGGGTCCCAGAAAATCACAGGTTCAAATCCCACTAAAGCCAAATACTTACCATATGACCTTGGGCAAATCACATAACCACTCTGCTCCAGTCAACCCAGCTGCAGAAATGGGTACAGGCAAGACAGCGCTGGAACTGAGATGTTGCATCTCTGCTGGGCTATCCTGGGTAAATACTGTAAGTTATAAAACAAGAAAGTAATCCTGCTCATACCATGGTCATGGAAGGGATCCTCCAGCTGAGGTACAAGCATCAAGTCACATTATATAGCTGTGGTCATGCAAAACAAGCTGTTTTGCAGAAGCACTGTTCCGGTTCAATCGATCCCTAAGGGAGATTTTGTAGTCTGTGTTCAGGGTCTCACATGCCTGGGATGGGCTTACAGTAGGTGCTGTGTATGATAGGGTGGCACAGGCCCATTTTGGATCTGGAAGGGCTTGGCACTGACTTTGAATAGCCATCACAGGTATCAATGGGACTGGCATCGTTGTACTCCAGATATTCTCAGCTGACACCCCCTTATTTCAACAATTTTTCTCTGCTGGGACAGTAGCTGCAGGGAGGGGGAAGGGTGTAAATGCCCACTGTATATCTAGTTCCACCTCTCCCCAGTGGCTGCACATCAACTTTTGAACACCCACTTTTTGGTCCAAACATTACTCACGCAGAGCGAGACAGGAGCGACATATTTAATCAGTTGCTCATGCATGGTCCAAGTTACCCCATGTGCCTTTTTAAAATCAGGGGCCCAAATGTTTCACTTCCCCCCCTTAGCAATCTTCTACCTAGGGGCCGTCCTCCCTCCCCTTCCCCATGACTGCCCATGCTCTACCTGTCAACTAGACAACAAAGAAACTCAAATGTCGAGTGTCAGTATTTATTTGAAAATTGGTAACCTAGAAAGGCACACTGAGCTGGATCTCATTTCCAGGCATGATCTGGGGGAGGGGAAACAGGGGAGCAAACCGTTGAGACTACAAAACAGTGATGGCATACACACACACACACATAAGGTGGTAGCGGAAAGCTGCCATATGAAAAATGGTGGAAGAGCAACAACTCATATACAATAAGACTGTAATGTAATGACTAGGAGAGGGGCTATGATATAGAAACATAGACACATAGAATTTGACAGCAGATAAGGACCGCTTGGCCCACCTAGTCTGCCCATTTCCCTACCTAACGGATAAGCTGCAGATCCTAGTTAACCAACAGCCTACTTCCTTCTACCCCCCCACTAGAATTGCCTTATGTCTGTCCCATGCATTCTTGAATTCCCCCACTGTTTTTGACTCTACGACCTCCTCAGCAAGGCTGTTCCATGTATCCACAACCCCCTATAACATGGTAACATAATATGGCACCTGCCTGTTACAAGCACCAAGCTTTACTCCAAAATAATGAAATATAGGAAAGCAACAATAATTAAAAAGATGGCCTTTGGAAAGATACAAAGGCTCATATTTCAGTTCTAGTCTGAACTGGTATTGCCATCTGTTGAATGTGAAACTGCCTGTTACACTATTTTCCATGGCACTTAACTTACCCAGCCGCAGAGATTAAAATAATCTAATACTTCATTCAACTTCGGCAGCCTCAGCGACTTCTGAACACTTTGGGAAAAAAATTCCTCTTTGTTGTTCTTCTTAACATCATGATCCTGCAACATGTTATGCTAAGGGACAGCTAACGTCTCATGACATCAGCCGGGAAAGTTTAATGAAAAATGGCAGCAGGGCCAACACTTTCTGCCACCTGTTTTCAGATTCAACACCATCGTTTTGTTTTTTTTATGCTTGAGGGATTCATTTGTACATCTAGCTTTCTGACTGGAGCTACTTCAGGGTTTACTAATTATGGACGGGCCAATATTTTCTGGCTCTATTTTGAACCCAATTCTTTTAATTAGAAAGCAAAAAGGTTCTACAAGGTTTGTGCTTTTGAGTCTTTCTTTTGAACCTGGTAATTTATAAACATTTGCACTGTAATCATATTCTGATTACATAGTAATGAGAAATTTCTGTTTTGAACCACTAAAACTGTCTTTCAAGCAGCAGTTCATAGTAACAGTAACAGACTAAAAACCACTGCCTCTTGTTTCTTCAGTATGGAAGCATCTAGGCTCCCTTACGGAACTGGACTTCTGCAAACCAAAATAGCTTTTGAAAAATTATTTAGTCTACACACATCTATTGTGGATCCAAAAAACTGGCACCTGGCCCATCAGTGCTGATATTAGACCAGTGGTGACAGATGTCTGTTTGTATCTGTGATATCTGGCCTAGCGTCAGCAGGGGCACGCCCACAACCAATTTTCTTTGAAGCAATAATAAATAAGTTTAAAACAAGCCACTTTCCAAAAGCTTCTTAGGGCTTACAGCAGTCTAACTCAGTACAGAAGCCTAGATGCATTCTTACTGTACGGGCAGGAGGTGGTGCCCATTTTTTATGGTGGACCTGATCAGCTGCATTAAGTAAGGGATAACTCATGATAAATGTCTTGGGTGGTTATTAGGCAGGGGTATAGCTGAGTGCTGTAAATACCAGAGAAATAACATTATCCCCTTCTGGCCGCATGCCGTGGAGTGTACTAGCCTACTTATAAAATGGGCATTTATTTGTTATATATGTTTAGTTCATGTGAGGTGTGTGGTTGTCAGAAAATAATCAGTGGTCATATGATGTGTTTCGACCAATTGGGTTACAGAATTTTCATGAATCATTTTACAGAGGAGAGGTTCTCTTTTGCTTCAGCATTTTAGAACTGTCCAGGTTCTAGGAGGTTTTATTTTTTTTAACTGGTTTTGATTATCCCTACTTTAAGCTCCATAACACACACACACACACACACACACACTATAAAAAGAAAAATACAAAACCATGTTCCCATGTGGGAGAACCTAACCTTATACTGTATGATGTAACATTTATTTCATCTTGTCAAGTGAATTAAAAGCAGGAAGAGATGTGTGTAACATTTCAAAAGGAGGCTAGTACTGGTGAATAGAGATGGGTGAAATCGGTAAACTTCACTCTGCGACTTAATTCATGAATTGTGTGCAGTTCACGACATACAATTCAAGAAATTCATGCAATTCGTGGAGCATAGCTTGACTGCAAAGTGTGAAGTTTTGCCATGAAATGTAGAATTTCATGGACGAAATTATGCACTTTGAGGCAAAATTCCACATTTCGCAGCAAAAACTTTGCAATTTGGGCAATGTCGAAGTTTCTCAGGTCTCAGAAAACCTCATAAAGCTCCACGAAGTGCAACTTTTAGCCACTTTGTCAGTGAATTTAAACTTTGCCACTTCTCTGCTTGTGAATCCAGGCTTCTATAACCTCCAGAATGTTTGGCATCCATTTAGGGCATGCAGAATGAGTATACCAGAGAAGAAGTTGTTGGGAAAAGCAGCATAGGAATCCATAATAGGATGCTAGGAGAGAATAAATTTTCAAATTCTTTGTTTTTTTGTGCAAATCTCTCCAAACTATACACATACTCTCAGGCCTCTCTCCCACAGCAAAACATCATGGGTGTACAAATCCTTGTGTAAGTATGTTTTGTGGGTTACACTGTATTTTGTCAGTTTCAATGTAACTAATCAGTAATGACATACAACATGGTAATTACCCTGTAGTTACATGTTTGTTGCAAGCAACTACATTGCATTTGCAATGTAATTACACTGTAACTATACTGTAGTTAACTGATGCTTAGACTAAAGTATAACTGTTTTGTGGAAGTGACTTTAGCTAGAGTTTAATGACAAAGATGCAAATTTAGAACACAAATGTTATTTCAGTTCTGTAAGGAGCAGTAACTTGGGGGTCTGGTTGTGTCAATGAAAAACAGATTGGGTGCCTTTGTCAAAAAATTAATGGTGGTGAGGTGGTCCAGACGAATGACCAATGAATAGGTGTCAAGAAGATCACTACAGGAGAAGTTGAGAGAGTTGGCTGAAGCAACAGCCATTAGATGGGTGGGCATGGGTGTAGGAACGCACTTGTCAAATAAGCCATGTCTTATAAGTTGACTGGAGAGGAGTGCAGCATTCTGGGCTTTGACTATTGATTTGATTACTCCTATAAATTAAAAATAATGTTAAATGTATAAAATTAAGTACTGCTACACAATCTGCCCTTTTATGTATTTCTGGAAGTACAATATGGGGTGTAAAAGGGGTCTAGGTAACAAATATGGGCATGTCTACAATTGGGGGAGGGGCAGCAAAGAGGCACCAAAGGGTTCTAGCTTACAAATGTTATTTTCCTAGCTACGTCACTATGGGTGGGTGATGTGTGAAGACTGGAAGCAACTAGAACAGTGGGAAGATCCAAGTATAAGGCAACCCAACATTGGGAGAAGACCACCAGAAATGACAGAAGACACATGGAAGGGTGCAGTGACAGTGGCGAGGAGCAAGAGGAAGGTGACCATAGAAGACCACATAAGACGGGGTGCACTAGAGACATGTCATCAAGAAAAGCAGATGATGTGGTGCCAAAATGGTGGAAGCATATACAGTAAAACCTCACTTATCTGAACCTCTCTAATCCGAAACTCTCAGTTATCCAAAACTGCGAGATGTCCCCCATTTTCACACACTGAAGAAACAAAGCCATGAAGTGTTTCAATTGTGATTCGATGCAGCAGTCAGCTGCTAACAGGACAGTTTGTGTCACTACTATGTTCCTACAAAATGTCTCCTCGATAGACTGGTCCCCTCTCTATCAGGTTAAGGATGCTCAATTTGCACAACACCTTTTATTGTCCTGTTTCATGCCTATCCAGGATGTACATGCACCATATTGCACAAGAAAGGTATGTGGCAAGCAGGCTAGATGACTACATTAGAACTTGCTTGGACAACTTTGCCATCGAGACAAGTGCTGGAGAAAATACAGAAAGTCTGGTCTCCTATCAGGTTATGAAAATTACAGAGCCCAGAGAAACCACTGTAAGCATCAAATTAGGCTGGCTAAAAGTTCCTGTTGCATAGGCCTGCTTCTGGATGCAGCCGGTGACTCCAAAAAATGTTGGCCCCATATAAAAACTTTCCTGGGTGCTACTCAGTCCCACACCACAAATGATATGATAATTGATGGTGCCCACTATAATGACCAAAACACTATTGCCAGCTCCTTCAACAGACTTTCCTCTGATCTCTCTAAATACTTTTCATCCTTTCTGGATGGCACGACTGGCCAGACTCTCCCAAAGCCTCCATACTCTTGGTCTAGTCATCCCCCTTTTTACTTTAAGGCTGCTGCTAGATTGGAAGTCCTCAAGCTTCTTGGGAATATAATGGATAGTACCAGCATAGGCTCTGATGGCCTAGAACCAAGGCTCTTAAAATTGGCTGCCCCCATCATTGCTTCCCCCCTGGCCAGAATATTCACATTTTCTCTATGCCAAGGCCATGTTCCTGACATGTGGAAGATTGCTAGGGTTACACCAGTCTTTAAACAAGCATTTGTCAATGCTGAATGTTGTCTCGCTGGCATTGGCATTGGTAGTGCAGGAGTCAGAGATGCATAATAGTAATGGCAGTGAAGTACTGAACTGACGCCAACCTCACCCCCACTCTGAAGAGACACATTTTCAACATAGGCATTTTGGGACCTCCCCTCATGAACAGTGGCTCTGTGATTTTGTTAATTTGTCTCAAAAGTTGATTTCCCACAGCGACCACGCCATTCTGCACCACAGGTGCGAAAATACATTTTGGGCAGGATGTGAAAAATGACAGCTGTACTGTTCATAAGGAGGTGTGAAAAAATGCCAGTGTTGAAAATCGGGCATAGAAATATTGCAAATTTGCGAAGTTACAAGGGTGGTGGAAACTGCTCAATGCATGCTTGTAACACAATCATTTTATGGACTTTCATCACCAAATTTTCAACATACGCATTTTAGGACCTCTGCTCATGAACAGTGTCACTGTCATTTTCTCAAACTGTCCCAAAAACTGATTTTACACAGCGACCGCGCTATTCTGCTCTGGAAGAGTGAAAACACATTTTGGCCAGGATATGTAAAATGACAGCTACTGTATACTGTTCATAAAGAGGTGTGGAAAAATGCCAATTTTGAAAATCTGGAATGAAAATATTACAAATTCACAAAGTTACGCATGGAAACTGTGCAACGCACGCTCGTAAAACATTACATTTTTGGATTTATTTCACCAAATTTGCAGCATAGGCCTTTTGAGAGCCCACCTCATGAACAGTGGCACTGTCATTTTGTTACTCAGTCCTGAAAGGTGATTCCACGCAGTGATCGTGAAAAATCACACTTTGGAACCAAATAACACCATGACAGTAACTGAATTCATGAGGAGGTACCCCAATAACCCCATGTTGAAAATTTGGTGCAAAAATTCCAAACAATGGCTGAGATATGTACCAAAGTTGAAAAAACCCTATTTCTGCCATTATACAGCTTACCGGCATTTCTTCAGTTCGCGGTCGGCTTTGAAGAGTGCAGACATGTTCCCGGGCCACCAAAGATCATCACTCCAGACTCTGGAGGTAAGTATGGGGTAAGGGGGTGTGTGGGGAGGCAGGGTACACAAAGGGTGGGCGCAGGTTGAGGGAGGGAGCAGGACAGACCATGAGGGACCATTTTTTTCTTTTACAGGTTTAAAAAAAACAAAAAAAACATCGGAGGACATTTTTTTTTTTACAGGGGCATTTGGCATGCTGGGGTGGCTCCCAACATGCCACCTGAATGTTTGGGAGGCTAGCTGACGGGATTGGGCAACCCCATCGGCACATACCAAAGGGGGGGCTAAAGCCGAGGGGGGATTGGGCACCCCCCCGGCACACAACAAAGGGGGGGGCATTATGCTGATGGGGAGTGGGCTTACCAAATATAATCTACTGTCACCTAACCAACATGGTTTCTGGAAGGGCCACAGCACCTCCACTGCCCTTGTTCAACTTACAAATGACATACTATGTGCCATGGACGACAGCCTACTCATGGGTGCCATCTTTATAGATTTGACCAAAGCTTTTGATCTCGTTTATCACCCTCTCCTCCTGGAAAATCTCCTATCCCTTGGGTTCTCAACACAATCTGTGGCATGGTTCCAAAACTACAAAGCCAATAGAATACAAATGGTCAAATTCAATAATGCTCTATCTGAACAAACCCATATTGATATTGGTGTCCCTCAGGGCTCTATCTTGAGCCCTCTGCTCTTTACAATCTTTGTTAATCGTATATCCTTCAGCACCCTCCCCTGCACCTTATCCTCCATGCAGATGATCTGGTCCTATACTCTAGTGCCAGCTGCATGACTGATATTAACTACTACCTCTCCACTGCCTTTCAGGAAATCCAATCCTGGCTAACCAGAAATAAGTTAGTTCTCAATGTAGCCAAGACACAGGCTATGCTATTTGGCTCAGCTGCCAAACTGAAAGACTGCCATAAGCTTTTTACTGTAACCTGTGCCAATGGCGCTTCTCTCACGGCCGTCACCTCTTTCAAGTATGTGGCAGTTCTCCTCAATCCCATACTCAGCTTTGACCTGCATATCCAGACCATCTGTAAATCGGTAAATAGCAAACTGGGAGTGGCTTACAAAATCTGTTATGCTCTTATACCCACTGCCAAACTCGCGACTGCCCATGGCATTCTTCTTCCATCTCTAGCCTATGGATCTACCATCTACATGCACGCTTCCAATGCCACTCTCCGTAAGTGGGATGTTACGTACAATAACATATGTTGCTATGCCTCTGCATCCCCTCAACTCAAACACCATTGTCGGCTTTATGCTGACCTCATTTGGGCCTCTCCCCAATCCTATCGGTTACTCATCCTAGGATCCCTATTGGATTGTATCACTAGATCTAATACTGCTCTGTCACTTGCCTCCCTGCTCACTCCCCTGTCCTCCCATTATGGCCTATGTTCCTCGAACATATCTCTGCTACAAGTCCCAAGAAGCAAATCTGCTAAAGGCACCAGTGTCTTTTCCCATGCAGCTCCCAAGTACTGAAACTCCTTACCGCTCAAGATCCATGAGGCTCCCAGCCATCACATCTTCAGAAAGAGACATCGCACCTTACTTACTAACCTTGCAACCTGCACCTGTTTTAACCCACCTTAGACTCACTGCCCTCATTACCCTGCAAACCAGTTTGGTTTTCCTGCCCTTTACCTCACTGCCTATCACCCCTTCGCTGCTTGTAGTTTCTCTCTCTTATACCACTCCTTATCCCACCTTAACCCCTCCTTTCAACCATTAGGAGCCCTATTTATCCCTTCAACTCCTTAGGCGGCCTGGCACAGCCTCCTATCAAAACTCTGTTTCGTGTAACCACTTCCCTGCCCTATCCCCAGCCTCACCCCTCCCACTTTTACACCTATCCCCTCCCTCCTTTGCTGCCAGATCTTATCCCATTATCTTTGACCTTATATCTGAACCTAGTACTCTCTTGATCCTAGGCTGTTTGCAGCTCCCCCAACCCCTGCTCCTTCTCCCTCCTGCACTTATCATTTATTTGTCCCTTTCTTTTGATCTGTCTGTCTGTTCTTTTCAAGATTACACTTGCTGTATTTTGCCTCATCTTCTCTTAACTTGCTCAATTCCTCCATTGAATCCTCCTAGTGTGTCTTTCAGTCCCCACTGCTTTGTTTTTGTCTATTGACTGTACTGATGCCTTGACTTGTATTGTTTGTTGTTAATCTCTTGGCCTTAATTATTTTGTAGTTAATTGTTGCACATGCAATGTACATTACCTTGTTTTTTTGTATCTTGACGTTATCTGCTGTCTGTTATATCTGTAATGTTCTCTTTGTAACCTCCTGGGTCATGCCTGAAAATAGTCATCCTAATGGCTAGTGCACCTACCTGGTAAACAAACTAAATAAATAAATAAATGAGAAACACCTGGTGTGAGGGGGTACAAAAATTACCAGGTTATTAATGGGTAGTTTAGGTGATTAAGGTGAGATGATCCCAACTGCATACCTTAATCCCCTCTTCCCTGAAAAACCGCAACTCCCATTCTGTACCATAGCCCCTGGAAAAAAACCTGCAGATGGATGATGACATGGACTGTTTCAGTTTCCGGTTTACCGCGAGTCAGTAAGTCTTCTCTCTGCTCCCCCATCCACTAAATCCACCGTAGCATCCCAGCTTGAAGCAAAACTTCAGCACGCAGGAGTCTTAACTGCTGCTGATGGACTGACTGATCAACTTTTTTTGTTTTCTGTCTGCCTTCTACACCTGGCTATCTCCTCTCCCCGGGCAGACCAGCAGGAATTTGGCAACATGGACCCACAGCTTCACTTAGCATATCCATGCCTGGTTAAACAAAACTGTCACTTGGAACACCCATGCAGTCTTAACCTCTGATGATGGACTGATCGATCAGGCTTTTTTCCCCCCATTCCCCGATAAAGTGGCACTCTCGTCCTGTACAGCAGCTCCTGGAAAGCAGACCTGCAGATGAGATGACCGAGCTGAGCAAAACTTCTACAAGCAGATGTCTTAACCTCTGCTAATGGACTGATCAATCGGGCTTTTTTTCACCCATTCCTCAAGAAACTGGAACACCCATCCTGTACTGGAAAGCAGACCTGCAGATGAGATGACCGGGCAGTAAATCTCTCCTTCCTGCCCGTTATCACATTACCCCATGTGTGGCAGCATTCAGGGAGCTCTCTCTATTCCCAATCCCTGTCTCTCTTCTCTCCCTGGGGCAGACCATCGTGAAATCAGCAACACGGACCCACGGCTTCACTAAAAACACCCATGCATGGTAAAACCAAACTGTCTGCACAAAACAAAAGGAACTTCAATTAACCAAAACCCTGTTTATCCATATGTTTTTTATGTCCCCCATGACATTTGGATAAATGGGGTTTTACTGTACTGTGAGTGTGACACTTGCGTTCGCCTTCCTAAGACCAGGGCTGAGTTTCCAGAGAGAGAGAGCAGTGACCAAGAAAAGTCAGGCAAGGCATTATCTGCTCCAAATTTCCCTTACAGTCCATCTATATCCAACCTTTTGACCTTTTTCTTGCAGTCCTTACAATTTTATGATGAGATTTATAATGTTATACCAAGAGTTATATTTGCCCATCTGAGATTTCCTTTAAAGCCATTGAAGCAAATTCTGCATCTGTAATGATATCCTGCACTCTGATGCAAATGACATTTTTGAACAGAAATTCTTCTTTTGTTGGTGTTTTTTTTTGTAAAGTATACAGTGTACTATGTGCTGTTATAGCGTATGGTAGAACACTGTTCTGCATGGAAATCCATGCATAGGACAGCATTGTTGTGCTGCAATAGCTACATTACTGTGTTTGTTGTGCTGCACTAGCTATGAAGCTACTGCAGCACAGCAACATGGAATGCGTTCGCACATGTGCATTCCGGTGACCTCTGCTCTGCAGGAAAGGGCACCGACGATGAGAGCTGGCCCAGAAAGTGAGCGGCGATGAAAAAAACACAAAAGTAAGGCATTCATTTATGAGTGCCCATACACTATAAAAGACAGTATATGAGCACTCATACACAAGGATAATTTTAACTCTCAAGGTTTCTGCAGTAACGAGACCTCTCGAGCTGCACTCTCAAGGTCTCCTGTTACCACAGAAACCTCTTGAGTTAAAAATATCCTTGTTATGTATGAGCACTCATACATTATCCTTTATATTGCACTGGCTGCCTTATGCCTTCCAATGATGTTGTGGGTTTCTGTAGGGGCTCACCAGGGTGCTGGTAGGAAGAACTGAAGGTGCGTGTAAAGAGACATGTAGGAAACCTCATGTACTGTATCAGTGATACCCAGTTTGGTTTTCTCTACTGGCACCAACAGAATGGTGTAAATACAGCAGATTCTCAGACTCCCTATAACATCCTGTACAGTATAGCACCAGGATTATCTATTAGACTAGAAGATTCAAAAGCACAAGCACATTTTGAAGATTCTCCGTACCAGTGGAATAACTCAAACTGTGCAGGTACTTTCACTTTATTATTTCTACTTTTTTTCCCCCCAAGAAAGGCAGACTGAGCCAATGACTTTTTTACAGTTACAGCTATAGGGGGAGGCAACAGCAGGGGAGATTTTTTTTTAATTCTTTAGTAATCAGGTAAGGCCCATATACACAGGTGCCCTGGGAGCACAGGGAGGTTAAGTGACTTGGTTAGGCTCACACAGTATGTAAGTGGAGGTTGCAGGGATCAAACTCAGGTCTACTGGATGTACCAAGTTCATTTACAGCTCACTGCTCTAACCTCTAGGCTATACTGCCAGCCACAAATAATACCAATTATTCCACAATGTATACAAGTCAAATCATATATGCAAAGTTACTTAGGACCATAAAAGGCTGTGCAAAAAGCGTTCAAGTGCAGTGCAAGGGTACAAAATGGGCAGGTGCATAATGAAAGTATTACTGTGCAGTATGAAAGTAAAAATAGTAGTATGCAGTGCAAAACATATATTGAGGTCAGTAGTGCAAAACCACAATATAATGTGTCCAGCTCTGGTCAGGAACTAGCAGAAATGAGAAAACCTCTATGGCTGCTGGCAGGTGCTTCTCCGAGTCTAAGGGACTAGACTAGACCAGCCTAGTCTTCCAGTCTAGCGGACAACAATGGCTCTTACTGCACTGCGCAAACACCAATGTGATATGCTGTATGTACTCACACATATGTCTAGTTTTGGATGCTAAAAATAGGCCCCCAAGAGAGGGGACTTGACTTAACTATGAAGTCGACCTATCTGCAGGGTTTACAGTGGTAAAGTAGTTTTGTGGCTGAGTATCCTGATTTTGTGTCTTGTTCTGGCCAAGAAGGCTGACTCTGTACCTGGTGTTGGTCACAAAACAGATTTTTCCACCCAGTTTGGGCAGCAAAATAATGTCTGTAATTTTCTTAAAATTGACAGAGTAAGAGGGTCGACTTATATGTGAGGTTGACTTATGGGCAAGGGTGTGCCATCAGCGCAGTGAATCCATTACAGCAATGGCAGTTTGGGTGCTGCAACCCATGAAATGGTCATTCCAATGATCGGGATTTCATAGCGCCCACTGTTGTTGCTGCCCCAGGGGTGTTACACTCTTTCCCCCCTACACCTCTGACCTGGAGGTGATTATATTATTTTGTGGGTGTTGCAGGAGGCAAAGGCCCCCACAGTGGGGGGTGCAGGGGGCAAAGCCCCCCCTCAAACAGCCAGGATGTGGCCCGGTGCTTTGGGCGCGTCGGCAGTCGGGCGGCACAATTGTCGTGTGGCATGGCTGCCGTTAGCATTTTCATGTTGCTGTACTGTTGGTCACCCATATGAGTGTTGAACCAACATGGCGGAACCATGGGCGAGTATATAGATGGTATTCCCCTACTTAGAGCTGGATGAAGTTTTAAGTTTGCTGTAGGAATTTCCACGAGCTAAAGGTTTAGTACCTGTGAAAGGCTGCAAAAAACAACTAAGAAATGTTGCATTGCAAAGTGCAAAATCTGTGTTTCCCCCCAAAATGATTAATTTTGCTAGGGAAAAATGCAGAAGATTTCAAAGTGTGGGACTTCCACATTTCATTTGTCACAGATTTCTTATCTGTAGAACACAAAACCCACATATCAATACTTACAACATTTTCCCAAAGCACTTTACAAACCATGAAATATAGCAGGAGCCATTAAGTATATACTTGGAGAACAGGAAAGTAATGGAGGTTAAGAAAAGCACAGGGAGTATACTGAGAGAGAGAGAGAGAGAGAGAGAGAGAGAGAGAGAGAGAGCAGGTTAAGCACAGGGAGGTCAAGTAAGTTGCTCACAGCTCAGATCGTACAGTTAGTAAGTAGGAGAGGTGGGATTCAAATACAGGACTCTGGGTTCAAAGCTCTGCATTCTAAGCACACACTTACATGTAACACAAAAAGCAATGGGCTAGATATTCAGACTGCGCCAGGCAGGGGCGCAAGCCTGGGTGCAGTGCAACTGGGAAGAGCCAGGTCATGGACCAGGCGATATTCAATGGTGCTGCGCCATGGCTCAGCACCGTTGAATATGGAACTGAGGGCACATGCACTGCAGTGGCACTGCACTGGTGCAAGTGACAGCAGGGGAGCAGGGGGCTGCGCCAGTGCAAGTGCAGTTGCGCTAGGCGCAGCAACAACGATATTCAGTCGTGAACATGCAAATGAGGCCATTATGCATGCAATGCGAAAATGGGACCATTTGTATGTCATTATGGCCCCATTTACATGTGGTGCACCGAACCCACAGCGACTTGCACCTGGCACCCTGCCAGGCTGCAGCCATCGGTGACCGACGCCCCCTGCCCCTCGGCGGGCTCCGCACCCCATCGCCCGATCGCAGGCATGTGAAAGGAGAAGCCCTGGTGATCCAGTGGACTGAACCCCGTTGCCCAGTCATGAGCATGAACTGGAATACTCCCTGGTGGTCCAGTGGACCACATTCCCTTGCCTGATTGTGGGCATGTAAAGAATTAATCCCTGGTGGTCCAGTGGACTGCATTCCCTTGCCCGATCACAGGCATGTAAAGAATTTATCCCTGGTGGTCCAGCGGACTGATCACCTTCGCCCGCTCATGGGCATTCGTCAACCCCCCTGGTGGTCCAGTGGTACCCCCTTCCCACCCGTCCAGGTAGTCCACCACCACCCTGCACCCCCCCGGTCAGCAGTGGGCAGCAGCTCCCCGCCCGCATGCCACCTGGCCGTCCGCCAACTGACAGCATACAGTAGGGCTGTATGCCTATTGGTCCACTGCGTGGGCCAATGGGCATGCAGCCAATACTGTGCTATACAGTCCCAACTCATGAATGAACGTCCATTCACAGGTTGGGACTATGTAGTACAGTATGGGCTGCATGCCCATTGGCCCATGCAGTGGACTAACAGGCGACAGCTCTACTGTACGCTGTCAGCTGGTGCGGCTGGGTGGCATGTGTGCAGGGAGATGCCGCCCGCCACTGACTAGGGGGTGCAGGGTGGGGGACTATGTGGGTGTGTGGGGTTGGGGGATAACACTGGAACGCCAGGGCATTTGACAGATGCCTGCGATCGGGTGAGGGTGATCGGTCCACTGGACCACCAGGGATTAATCCTTCACATGCCCGTAATTGGGCGCTGGGGATCGGTCCACTGGACCACCAGGGAGATGTCAGTCATATGCCCATGATCGGGCGATGGGGTAGGGGCCACAATGCTCCTTGGGCAGGGGGCATGGGGTCAGTGTTTTGGGAGGTCAGGTGGCCACCCACGGCAGGCAGCTGCCGTGTTGCACCCAGCAATACAGCAGCCTGCCTGTGGGTCTCCCTGACTTGTTCCCGAGTGGCGCAAGGTGGGGTTGTGCCTGCATATGCGCCGCACATCCCAGGCTGAATATCGGGATGTGCCGCATATGCATGGGCACGCCCCCCGCATTTGCATCGCATACATTACAGGTGCACCCCGGCACATCAAGGGTTGCGCAGCGCAACCAGCCCAATTGAATATCGTGCCAGGGCACATTGGTGGGTTGCGCCATGTGCAACACCTTTGAATATCCCACCCAATGTGTTTTGTTCACATGTACCAAGTTGCTGTGATCAAATGTTGCTTAATTTTATGATTCAGCAAAATGCTCTTCAACCTGCATATCTCTCCAGATACACACTAAACATATACCTGGGCATATTGTAAACAGTGATTAAGTTGGGGGGGGGGGAGCAAACAAAATGCATGGTTCCTGGCCCAGATTCTTTGGAGAAGTTTACATGGCATGTAATAACCAAAAATCAGTAAGTTACTTCAGAGAAATCTGACCTTAGTTCTGCCATCTCGAAACATGAATACCAGGATGGCATACCCCCTTAAAGAGCAGTGTCTATGATTTTTAGTAGTCCCCTCACTGAAACATAAATCGATATGAACACACCTTTCCTTTAGATACATCCATATAAAAAAAGTTATGCCCCACGTAATTTTATTCCCAGATCCGCTGGCAAAAAATGGAATCATTTCCTTAACTTATGGTCATGTCCCCATGCAGCCCCATTTTGTGATGTCACTAAACAAAGGCTGCGTGTGTGCACCCCATTGACTTGAATGGGGGCAATTTTTCTATAGGTTTTATACCTATTTAACATCGGGATTTTAACAAATCAAAGCGACCGCTTGACTAACAGGGACCCTGCACCAGCCGCTGCAGAGTGGGACTTGGTCCTGGGAGGGCTGAAATTCCAGCTCTATGTGTTTGGCTACTTGTTTACACCTGAAGTTATAATCCCTTTTTTTTTAACAGCATAATTATCACCACAACAACAGATTAGGGTGTCATAAACAGAACTACAGTGTGTGGTGGAACATTGTTAGGGATGGAAATCCATCCCTTCAAAATCGTTGTTATGCTGCACTAGCTACGTCAGCTAGTTTGCTATGCTGGACTAGCTACATAGGTAGTGCAGCATAACAACTTCGAACGGGGTCATGCATGCACAATATGCAAACTTCTCCAGTTTCAGAAGTGGCCGTGGTGGTGAGAGCTCGAACGAAGGAGAGAGTCGCACGGAAAAAAAATTGAGGAGCAGCTGCAGCAAATGACAAAGTAAGGCCAAATGTCCACATCTGTGCCACAATAGCAAAGCCATACTCTATATAAGATACATACACTATACATACACTATATATGACAATGTATGGTTCTCTATCTGCAACAAGCATGTGCGCCATGTCGAGGTTGCCCATGGTGACCAAAACCTCTCCAGCTTCGCTCTCGTGGTTTAAACGGTCACCATGGGAACCTCTCAACTGCTACACATGCTTGTTGTTGAGAGAGAACCATACATTACCCTCTATATGATGTCAGGGGGAGACAAACTGCTGGAGCCAATTTGGCAAAATCCCTGTTTTCATGCAAATCCCCTTAGTGATACAGAAATAAGGATGAAAATTACAGAAAAATATGAAATACAAGCTGAATTATCCAAATATAACATTTTTTTCAAGGTTGTCACTATAGCATTTAGGGCATTTACTGATTGATTGATTGATTTACTTACGTATTTATTGATTTGGTTTTTGATAACTAGGTAAGTAAACTAGACAATTAAAGGGCTTAGGTATAATCTCCCAACTGTTACATTCCTGTCTAGTTTAATACCGTCACTGATTTCCCAAATACTTTCTTCCTGACTGGTACGCAATACAGAGTGGTTGTATCCCGTCAGTTTTGGTGTTCAGCGATCACAGTCTTACCGAATCACCATACTTCTACATCCAGCAGCTATTTTACAAACTGTAGGAGCATGGGAACCTTACCTTGCGTGTAGATCTGTTGTTATGCAGAGTTGTTGTGTCGCACCGCAAACATGCCATCAGTAGAGCATTAGTTCACTATTAGTTCAGTATTTTTGCTGTCCTTTTGATCACAGGTCACTCTCAGTACTGCACTTCGATTCTGCAGTTCGGGGGATCACAGAGCAAATACGTCATCAATTTTTGTAGTTCAATATTATTTAAGTGTCTATTGCACTTACTGAAGAAATCAATGCAGACAGATAAAATTAAATCTTTATTTATGCATCAAAATTAAAAATCTCATTGTTTGAAGACTGAATGTTTTCACAGATGTAAGTTGTGGGCTATTCCTCGCAAGTACTCACTCACAGATCTAGCATTTCTTTCCTTTACTATGTTTCCAATTTTTGCTTCTCTTGCCACATAACGCGCTTTTTCTGTGGAGATTTTGGAAGGCCTCTGTTAATCTTTTCTATAGTGCTGATTGTTACTAGCTGTTCCTTTTGTAATTCAGCAACAAATCTGTATATGTTGACATGTGGTGCTCCAATCAATGCAGCCAGATGTCGATGCCAAGATTCAACATTATTTTGTGTACGGGGATAACCCATTGACATCTGTTCATGTATCGACCAAAATGAAGGTTGAAATGGGGGGGGGGGGGGGACATACTGTTGTACTGTTTCTCA
This sequence comes from Neoceratodus forsteri, assembly GCA_016271365.2. Taxonomy (NCBI): domain Eukaryota; kingdom Metazoa; phylum Chordata; order Ceratodontiformes; family Ceratodontidae; genus Neoceratodus; species Neoceratodus forsteri. The sequence goes on from JADMNL010000030.1 coordinate 92,547,042, forward strand.
TCCTCTGTCTTATCCTGCCAAGAACATAATTGTCCTCAAACCATTCCACCAGCACTGCACTAGATGGTGGCATGTCACTCTTAAGTTCCAAAAACACTCCGTCTATTTTATCTTCAGGAAGGAACGATAGTGCCACCAGTTGTCTTATTTTTAGACTGAAGTCTGGATCAGCTCCATATTCTGTGGCAAGACCCAAGCTTTGTATCTTGCACCACAAAATTTGTCCAAAATGGAATAAACAACCTTTATTTAAACTGACAGGGAACTCAGATTTGGATGCAATAATAGCTGCTTGCTCAAAGTCGGTAATTATGACATTCGGAGACAGTGTAAGGCCATATTCGTCTGCTAGATCATGCATGTCTTGAAAGAGACGAATGTAGCAATCTTGTGATTTTAATGACATTAAAGCAAATAACAATGGAACAATACGGGCAGCTTCTTGTGTGCCATCCACTGCATGAATTGAATACATTTGTCTAAACAGAGTAGGAACAGTTTTAAATGTTCCATCCATAGCCCAGAACTCTGCCAATGCAAGCTTTTCCATGTTCTGCTTTGTTGAAAAAATTATTATCTTGTCCTCCCCCAATGATGACTCTTTTGCAAGGAACCTTTAGCCATTCACAATACATAGATGTTCCAGGAATACCCAATCATCCAATGTTCGTGGCTCTGGTGTGGTGACATTACGTCTAGCACGCTTCACTGTCTGCTGAAATGCTTGTCTAGATGGCATACATTACATAACCTCTGGTGATATTTGTGATAGCTCATGCTGTATCAATTGTACAGGAGTGTCATGAGTGTCTACAGCTCTCTCCTTCAGTGAAGCAAGTGCAGAAGCAATGGGGAAATCGGTGGCATCAGGAGCGTGATTATGCTCCTTCAGTTTTCACAAGTGATGTTGACCCCCAACCAAAACAGTAGAAGCTCTACCTAAGCAGTTCTTCCCCTTTCTGCTCTGGCAGCACTAATAAAAGAGGTCTCCACGGTTTCTCTCTTTAACATACAGATATCCATTAATGCAGAGCTTCACATTGCCTTGCTTTGCACCCACTGTCTGACAAACAACCACTGCCGCAGCCATTATGACAAAGAATCCCCAAGTCTGTGGGTACTCCTAAAGAACATCACCCACAGCTGAGTCAGAATTATTCAATTACTCAATTACAGTACTAGCCACATATTCAATTACAGTACTAGCCACCTATTCAATTCAAACAACATGAAGTCTTGCTGTATTCTGACTATATGCAGTTAGCCCCAGCACTTGAACTGCCCTGGAGAGTAAAGAGTTAACTCTATGCAGAAGCATAGAATGTTGAGCTCGAGCTCGGTTTTCAAACCTCTGTCTCTAGCAATCTGAAGTGTAACTGGCAGCTTTTTTACTCCGCCTAACTGTGAAGTCGCTCTGGAGATCCCTCCTGCACTTTGGTTCGGTACAGTTTAAATCGGTCGGTTTTATCTAACCGCTTCTTTATTTTCGGTCTTCTTACCTCTGTCTCGGTAACAGTAAGTGGTAGTAGTAGGTAGTTTGTTGTGATTCTGGTATTATTGTGGAAATTGTTTTTGCCTTCAGTTCTTCTCCGGTTGGTCCGGTTTGGAACCGAATCCCATTCTATTTGAGTTTTGTTCAAAAATATTGCTGTGGTTTCCGGTACTCATCGGTTCCTAAAAATATCCTATTTTCTGGATTTTTTTTAACCGACCCGTGACACAGTTGGAACCGATCAGTTTTTAGTTGCCTGGTGTAAAATCTGGTAAGGGTAACTTTTTCAGTAATTTGGCATGTCTGACAGACCCCAAAAGAAAACCGGTTCCACTAGGTTTCAGCACTGTACCGAGTGTAAGGAGGCCTTTGCTAAGGCCGAACCTCACCTCGTCTGTGTATACTGTCTGGAGTTTGACCACCTCAAAGAAGACTGCCAGATTTGTAAAAACTTTCCCAAAGCCACTCTGGAAAAACGTTTGAGTAGGCTGAGGGAGAGGAAGGCCGAGAAGTCCGCTGACCCTGATGGCCAGCCTGGTTCAGTTGCCACCGAACCTGAGGAGGTGCCCACTGACCTGGGCGATACCTCCTCGGGCAAAAGAAGAGCCAATTCTGCTGAATCGGTTCCCAGTAAAAGGAAACATAAATCAGCCAGTTTGGATCTGACTTCCCATGGTCCAACTGCTGAGGAGATTGCAAAAGCGATTACTATAGTACAGTCACTTTGCCCGGTTCTGACCGAACTGGCAATGGTTCACAGAGGTTCGGTTCGGTCAGACATAGTCGCTTCTGACATTGATCCAGAGGCCTTCTATGAGGGTGATTGGGATGGAGAAGAAGAAGAATATGATGAAGAGGAAGAAGAAGGCCTAGATGAGCCAGTAGAGCCTGACATCTCCCCAGACAGGCCTTCCAGTGTGTCTCCTCCCAGACTTTCTGAGTCCCCCTCCCATTTCTTGTTTTACAGGAAACTGGCTGATACTCTTCAGCTCTCAGTGGAAGAAGCTGAACAGGATCAGGAGGAACCTGACTTCATGGAAATGATGGATGTCCCAGACTCGAAGAGAGTGTCTATCCCTCTGCATAAATCCCTGGGGAAACAGACACAAAAAATTTTGCAGTTTCCAACTTCTGTACCTCCTGTGGATAAAAAGATGGACAGGAGATATATGTTGTCAGGTCCTGGAACAGAATTTCTTACTACTCATTGCAGCCATGTTGGGGTAGTGCAGGCTGCAGTCTGTGACAAGGCTAATATTCCCCTGGCTTCCTAACCCACAGATAAGGATTCTAGGAAAGTAGATGCCATGGCCAAGAAGCAGTACTTGGCATCCTCTTTGGGACTCAGACAAGCTAATTATATGACATATACAGCCAGGTACCAGAAATCGAGGTGGGATACGGTTCTGGAACTGGCTAAGAATGCCCCTCCCCAGCTAGCCAAGGAACTGGAGAAGGTGGGCTGCAGATGGTATTGAGGCATCCAAGGTCCAATTTCACGCTACTGTTGACTCAAATGATGTACATTCCAGGGTCATGGCTACATCTGTCTCCATGAGGAGATTAGCCTGGCTTAGATGTACCAGTTTGTCACAGGATACCCGGACTAAGGCCATGGATTTTCCTGTTGCTGGTAACTCTCTGTTTGGTAAACAGACAGAGGCTTACATGAAGAAGATGGATGAGTACAGAACCACCTACAGGAGTGCTGCAGCAGAGAAGCAGGCCACTTCTCAGAAGCAGCAGTTTAGGGCTGGCAGGGGCAGGCCTTTTCACAGGCCTTTTTACCAAGCCCAGGCTTCCTCTTCATTCCAGCAGAGGGGGTTCTTCAGGGGAAGAGGCAGATGAGGGATGACCAGGACCCCAGCATCCACTCAGTCCAAGTCCCCTGCCAAACAGACACCCTGAGGTGTCAGTCAGGGTCGCCTCCCTAATTCCTGTAGGGGGCAGGTTGGCTCACTACTCCCAGGCCTGGGAGTCCATTACTTCGGACAAATTCGTCCTGGAAGTAGTAAGCCAGTGATTTGTTCTCAGTTTCAAAAGGTTCCCAAAAAATGACAGCAAGATCTTTCAGCCCTCTCTCCCCTTTGGAGACAAAGGCCTTAGGGGCAGACGTCTCCTCTCTTCTGCTCATGTGAGCAGTAGAGAAGGTACCTCTTTGTCACAGGGGAAAAAGACTTTATTCCAGATACTTCCTTACCCCAAAAAAGACAGGGGAGTGGCGACCCATCCTAGATTTAAGGTACCTCAACAAACACTTAACAAAACCAAAGTTCAAAATGGTGACTCTGGGAATAATTCTTCCCTCTCTGAGACCAGGAGACTGGCTAGCCTCCCTGGAGCTCAATGATGCCTATTTCCACATACCCATCAGACAGTCCCACAGAAAGTACATCAGGTTGAGTTGCCCTCAGGCCATTATCAGTTCAGAGCCATGCCTTTTGGCCTAACATCTGCTCCAAGGGTGTTCACCAAGTGCCTGGCAGTAGTGGCGGCATTTCTCAGGAGACAAGGTATCCTTCTGTTCCCATATCTGGATGACTGGCTCCTAGTACGTCAGTCCTCAGACCAAGTCAAGTCAGCCTTAGAGGTCACCCAAAGGCTTATGGACTCCTTGGGTTTCATTCTAAACCTAGAAAAGTCAGCTCTGGAACCTACTCAGCTGCTCACTTTCATAGGGGTGGACATAGACACTACCCAGACAAGAGCATTCCTTCCTCTTTCAAGAATCCAGTCTCTAGCACTCTGGCTTCCTCTTTTCATCCTCTAGTTTCTCATCCAGCCAGACATTTTCTTCAGTTACTGGGCCACATGGCAGCCTCCACAGCTGTGGTCCAGGGAGCAAGGTTTCAGATGAGAGATATTCAATTTCATCTCAGATCTTACTGGTCTCAGAAAAAGGACCCTCTCTCCAAATTGGTTCCAGTGTCTCAAACTCTAGTTCAGGCACTCCAGTGATGGCTGGAGTTGGACAACCTTTGGCAAGGTGTTCCATTCATCAGTCAGGCTCCTTCAGTGATTCTCATCACAGACGCTTCTCTCCTAAGCTGGAAGGCCCACCTGGATCAGCTTACAGCTCAGGGAACCTGGTGTCTCCAGGAGTCTCTCCTTCACATCAATCTTCTAGAGCTGAGGGCTGTCTTTCTAGCTCTGCAGACATTCTCAGCTGTGGTTCAGGGGAAAGTAGTACAAATCAGGACAGACAATACCACAACCATGTGATACATCAACAAGCAGGGAGGCACTCAGTCCTAGGCCTTGTGCACAGAGGCCATGAAGATATGGTCTCTAGCTTATTCCCTTCAGGCTTCCCTGGTGGCTGTGCACCTCCCAGGGAAGGACAACATTTTAGCAGATGCTCTCAGCAGAATTTCTCAGGGTCATCATGAATGGACTCTGAATCCCCTGGTCCTTCAGGTTATCTTCAAGAGGTGTGGAACTCCAGAGATAGATCTCTTTGCAGCCCTGGACAATCATCAACTCCCTCTCTTTTGTTGCAGGCCTCCTCTCCTAGGCTCTGTACACCAGGAGGCTCTACTATTGGATTGGACAAGCAGGTTCCTGTATGCATTTCCTCCTTTCCCTTTGATATTCAGCGTCCTGATCAAAATCAGATCTCAGCCTTGCAGGGTGATTCTAGTGGCACCAGACTGGGCCAGACAGCCTTGGTACCCTCTACTACTGTCATTGTCAGTGACAATGCCTCTGTGTCTTCCCAGACAGTTCAATCTTCTGACATCTTCCTGGGGGATGATCCTCTATCCCAATCTTCAGGCTCTCAAGCTCAAAGCCTGGCTCTTGAAGAGTTAGAATATGCAAATCTAAACCTCTCTCAATCAATCTTGGATATTCTAAAAGTTAGCAGGAAACCTGCTACCAGAAATACTCACAATTCCAAGTGGAAAAGATTTGGGTTTTGGTGTTCCCAGAAACCTGCTCAGCCAGAGTTGGCTGACATTGCTACTGTATTGGACTATCTGGTGCATCTTAATAGCTTAGGCCTCCGGCATACTACTCTCAAGGTACATTTGGCAGCTGTGTCTGCCTTCCTTTCCGCTGGGAAGGGCTCTTCCCTTGCCTCTCATCCAGTCTTCAAGAAGTTTTTCAAAGGTCTGATGCATGTTAATCCTCCCTTTCGAGACCCTACTCCGTCTTGGGATCGGAACATTTGTATAGCACAGCTTATGCAGCCTCTTTTTGAGCCTCTATCTGCAGCAGAGCTGAAATACCTGACTTGGAAAACTGTATTCCTGGTAGCTATTACCTCTGCCAGGAGAATCAGTGAGTTACAGGCTTTATCAGTGGAACCTGATTTCATTTCTTTTCACAGGGATAAGGTGGTCATTCGAACTAACAGAAAATTTCTTCCCAAAGTAGTATCAGACTTTCATCTGAACCAATCTATGTCATTGCCTGTGTTTTTCACAGACCATTCTTCCTCTGGAGAGAGAAGATTACATAGTCTTGATGTGAAAAGGGCCCTTAGTTACTATGTGAAGCATACTAAGGCCTGTAGGAATGGCTGTTCTCAGTTATTTCTCACCTATGGCGAGGTGGGAAAGGGGAAACCAGCCACCAAGAGAACTATTGCCAGGTGGATTGTCTCCTGTATCTAATTCTGCTATTCAAAGCTTGGGAAGGAACCGCCCTCAGGCCTGAGGGCTCATTCTACCAGAGGTACAGCTGCTTCACTCACAGCAGCTAGAGATATACCTTTAGTGGAAATCTGTAAAGCAGCCACCTGGAAAACTGTTCACACATTTACCAAACATTACTCTTTGGACATTCAGTCTAGAAGTGATGCTAGGTTTGGCACAGCTGTGCTGCAGATCCTGTTCCCAAAATAGGTTCTGTGACTCCCTCCTCCTGGGGGGTACTGCTTGGTAGTCTGCATATAGTCAGAATACAGCAAGACTTCATGTTGTTTGAAGAACAAATTACTCACCTTAGTAATGTTGTTTCTTCTAATGGAGTCTTGCTGTATTCTGTTTCCTCCTGCCTCCTCCTGGAACCTAGTAGTTTTGGGATGTGGGTGAGCAGGCACAGTGCTGCACCCCAGAGGTGTACTTGGCTTGCCCTATCTTATGGGTTTATTAATGTTTTAATTTCACTACCTACTTTGATTTTATCTTTAGCTTTCTTTTTGGGGTTCTCAACTTGAGTCTTTTTGACCTTAAAAACAATCTGTGGTGGCCATTTGGCTTACAAAGTTGAAACAATTTCCAGCTGTTAACTTGATTAGTTAGTGCTGGTAATAATCTCATGGTTACACTTCAGAGTGCTAGAGACAGAGGTTTGAAAACCGAGCTCGAGCTCAATGTTCTATGCTTCTGCATAGAGTTAACTCTTTACTCTCCGGGGCAGTTCAAGTGCTGGGGCTAACTGTATATAGTCAGAGTACAGCAAGACTCCATTAGAAGAAACAACATTACTAAGATGAGTAATTTTTTCTTACAGTACTAGCCACATACTCAATTACAGTACTAGCACCTTACAGGGGTTACGAAAGGTGGCGCTGTGAGCTGATGGAGCTGTTTTGTTTATGATGCTTTCCTGCCTGCCTTACTTTCATTGTTGTAGTAAAATGTAAACAGCAAAGAAAAGATAGCACTGCAAAGTGTAAGTGAGCTCGTTTCACAGTTTGACGGGCGATTGTGTGTCAGTACTTTGCAATCTTGTTAATCTGGTATTCGGGCTACAATGAGACGGGCTACTGATCCAGCCAGGAAACCAGTGATGGGAATAGCAATGTCAGGAAACAATCAGTTGGGAACCAGTACGGATCCCAATTAAAGGCCTATTTACAGGTAGGACCTGGGAGAGTACACAATAACGCTTTGTTACAAAAAACATTGGGCAGGGAGACGTGAGTACACTTACAGTGCACAAACAATTAGGGCAAAACAGGTAACGTAAGGAGAACTATGAAAAGAATTGACATTATAAACACGGCAGCTAACATACCAGTTGTAAGAATGAGTATGTAATAAGAATATCAGTAGCTGAGGGTAAAATAAAAGACTAAATGTCAAAGTATTCATTAGGTAGACTAGGATACAAAAGTGTATGACTGAAAATGGTGAAGTAATGGGGGGGGGGGGCCCAGACACCACCAGTGGGGCACACAGCAAGAAACAAGTGGATATAACAAAGGAAAAACAGTAGGTGCAAAAGCAGGCAGAGGACACAAATATCCACGGTGCACCATTAAAGAGCAAGTGCACTGCATACAACTAATGTTAGTTTTCAGAAGAAGTCAGCTATTATATTTTATATCTGAGGTACATTTTCAGCAGGATGAGAAAACACACCTGATGTTCCACCTGGGAACAAATGACCTGGTGTGAAAAAGCCTGTTGGAGGTGCAGGCAAGATTTAGAGCACTTGCTAGATACTGCAGCAGTCTGGGGGTTCAAATCAGTGGCTTTCTCTGAGGTGTTGCCAGTACCAAAGGCAATTACTGATAGAAGGCTGAGGATTAAGGAGTTCAATGAGTGGCTGGTGGGGTGGTGCAAGCAAATGGGGTATGGGTTAGTAGGTGACTGGGGATCCACATGGGGGATGAGAGCCTATTTACTCCAGACAGACTGCACCTGAATAAGGAGCGTGCAGCAGTACTAAAAAACAAATTAGAAGAGTTCATAGAAGAAACCTACAATTCAAACTAGATTGGGGGAGGGGGAGTCCGCACCACAAGGTAGGAGAAATGGGGGTCTACTAGCCTCCCTCCCAGAATAGTGCTAAAATACCGGGCATGAGGGAGTATAGTGAAGGGGGATGGAGGTGGAACCTGGTGGAAGGGCTTAGCAGCCAACACCAGGAGCTTAGCAAATAAGACAGTGGACTTGGAGGCCATCATGGGGGACGAAGGACTAGATATAGTAACTATAAGCAAGACCTGGTGGACAGAGCTGCACACCTGGGAAACGACTATCCCTGTTTACAGACTGTTCAGAAGGGATAGGGAGGGTAAGGAGAGGTACTTTATACATCAGGGAAGACATAAATGTAACTGAAGGACAAGAGGAAGGGGAGACTGAGCCACTGTGTGTAACAATAGGCAGGAGGATGAGAGAATCCTTGCAACTGGGAGTGGTATACAGGCCACCTACGCAATGGGAGGAGGGCAATCAACAGTTAATTCAGGCAGTCACAAGGTTGCTCTAAAAGGAGAACTGCTGCTGGTAGGGGACCTAAACCTCCCAGATGTAGACTGGGAAATCCTGGATGCAAGGAGCAGGGAGGTACTAGCTGCACTTGCAGGGGGTATTCCTTCAACAGCTGGTCAGGGAGCCAACAAGGGGTAACAACCTGCCGGATGTGGTCCTGACAAATGGGGAGAGTGTGGAGGGGGGGCAGGTGGGAGAGGGCAACAGCGACCACAGCACAGTAAGGTTCAGGGTCAGGGCAGGGAAGGAAGACAAGTAAAACCAGTACTGCAGTCATGGACTTCAGATGCACAGACTTTGACAAGATGAGAAGGAAAGTAAAGGAGACAATGGAGGGTTTGGAGAATATAGGGGCAGTGGAGGATCTATGGGAGATCATCAAGGGAGGGGTAATACAAGCCGTGGAAATGTGCACAAAAAAGGTTAGGAAGAGCAAGAGGGGGAGGAGACTGCTTTGATTTACAAAAGAGGTTGCAGGGGCAGTCTGGGAAAGGAGGAGAGCTTTCAGAAAATTTAAGAGGACACTCAGAGGGGAAGATAAGGAAGAGTATAGGGAAAAGAGGAGTCTGGCAGGGAAGAAGATCAGAAAGGCAAAAGTGGATACTGAGAAGAAAATAGCAAAAAAGGCCAAAATGGGGGATAAAACTTTTTCCTGATATGTGAGGGAAAGGAGAAGGGCAAGGCTGGATATTACTAGGCTGAGAGGGGGAGAGATGAATAAAATTGGAAAGGGACTGTGAAAAAGCAGAGTTATTAAATAAGTACTTTAGCTCGATATTCACAGAGGAGGAGGAGGAAGATGATAGGGGACCTAGATAAAGTCGAAGGGGAAGGAAAACAAATGAGTGGATCTGAGCCCATTCACTGTGGATAGGGTTAGGGCAGAGCTGGATAGATTAAGGGTGGACAAGGCAATTGGGCCTGATGGGTTACACCCCAGGGTGGTCAGGGAATTGAAAGAGGAGTTGGCTGCACCCTTGACAAGGCTCTTCAACTTGTCCCTGGATATGGAGAGAGTGCTGGAGGACTGGAAGAGGGCAGACGTAGTGCCTTTACACAAGGGCGGTAGTAAGGAGGTGAAGAGGAACTATCGACCTGTCAGCCTCACATCAGTGGTGGGGAAGGTAATGGAGACATTAATCAAGGAGAGGGTGGTGGATTACCTGGAGGAGAGTGGCTTGCAGGACAGCAGAGAGCATGGCTTCACAAAGGGGAAGTCTTGCCAGATAAACCTAATTCAGTTCTTTGATTGGGTGACTCAGATGATTGACAAGAGGGCTGGACATGGCCTATTTGGACTTCAGTAAGGCTTTTGACACTGTCCCCCATAGGAGGCTGGTGAGCAAGATGGAAAGCCTGGGGTTGGGTAGGAAAATAACAAGCTGGGTGGAGGCCTGGCTGCCAGGAAGAACTCAGAGGGTGGTGCTAAATGGGGTGCACTCCAGGACTGCAAGGGTGAAGAGTGAAGTGCCACAGGGGTCAGTGTCCGCTTCTCTTCAACATCTACATCAGTGATATTGTGGAGGGTTTGAGGAGGAAGATGTGCCTATTTGCTGATGATACAAAAATATGAAATAGGGTGAACACCCCAGGAGGGGTGGAGGACATGACAGAGGACTTAAAGACACTCGAAAAATGGTCTGGGATGTGGCAGCTGAAATTTAATGCCAAGAAGTGCGCTGTGATGCACTTGGGGAGTAGGAACAGAAGAGCAGTGTACACCCTAGGTGGGGAGGAAATCAAAGTAACAGAACAGGAGAGGGATCTGGGGATCATAGACTCCTTGAATCTTAAGATAGGAATCCAATGTAGCAGGGAGGTGGGAAAGGCCAATGGAATGTTGACGTGCATAGGCAGGGGCATTACTAACAGAAGGAGGGAAGTAATAATGCCCCTTTACAAAGCCATGGTGAGGCTGCACCTGGAGTATGGGGTTCAGTTCTGTAGGCCACATCTCTGTAAGGACATAGATGCACTGGAGAGGGTTCAGAGAAGGGCAACCAAGATAGTGCAGGGTATGCAGGGAAAGTCATACGAGCAGAGGTGTAAGAAGCTGGATCTGTACACGCTGGAGACAAGGAGGAAAAGGGGAGACATGACTGAAACTTTTAAATACATAAAGGGGCTCAATAAAGTGGGAGAAGAGGGTTTACTTAAGAGGAAGGTGGGGGTCAGAACTAGAGGGCACAACCTCAGACTTCAAGGAAAAAGATACAGAAGCAATGTGAGAGGGCATCTCTCTCTTCACAGAGAGAGTGTTGGAGCCCTGGAACAGACTACCAGACAGAGTGGTGGGGGCTAAATCGGTGCACGAATTCAAGAGGGCATGGGACAAACATGAGGAAGTGAGTATCAGGGGGAGGGCAGGGTCTGGCAGAGAAGGGGAAGTGTAGGGGAAAAAAGGGCAGACTAGATGGGCCAGTATGGTCCTTTTCTGCCATCAAGCTTCTATGATTCTATGATTTTTCCTTAGGTTAATTAGAAGGTTTTCCTGATGTTAGTGGCATGATGTGAGGAACAGCATTCTGCTTGGCAGGTGACGTATCTAGCTCTGTTTCTCCCATTATATCATCAGCATTGTGAAATCGCCGACTGTGACATCATAGATGCTCAGGAAGCGCCACTCAGTAGCTGCCAGGTCAGTCACCTGTGATGTCACTGTCAGTGAGGTCACAGTGGTGATGATGTAGTGGGAGGAAGTGAACTAGATACGTCAGGTGCTAGGGACAGTGCTGTTCCACACATTCAGCATAAGACTGTCACACAGAAAAATTCCTAAGCAGCAAAAGGAAAATGAAAAATTCTTCAGAAATAAATAGTTACGACTGACTTCTTCCTTAAATTTGGAACATCTTCCTAGCTAATATTTTTGGTTCTACTAGCTCTGTAAAGGGCAGATGTGTTGGCGAGCTGTGAACAGTACAGCAGTATTTTTTAGTGAGTAAAAAATGTCATCATATTTTTATAGCAGTTGTGTACTGCTGACATATTTACAGACGTCATCATTAGAGTGTTATTCCTTTAATCATTTGTAAACCATTGTTATTACTAGTTTTGCAATTAATGACTCAGGTCAATAAATATGGCCAACAGTGGTGTTTAAAACTCTCGTTCCCCTGAGGCTTCTCTTTGTGCACACTGAAATATATTATACTGGATGCATCAGGATGGTGGTGGGATATCTTTCCAGTGGCAAACTGTACAGTTTACCGGAGTACTTAGTTTAATCATGGCAGGCATGACAATGGAGCAGATGTTGTTCCCTTAGTTATCCGTGCTGCCCTGTCCACTCATTTGTTATCCTTTCTTCTTCACAACTACATTTCTGCTTCCTGCAACTGCACCTGACCCTCACCCCAATAGACCCCCACCAATATTTTCTGTCAGTAAGTCATACCCTTTCCCTCTCCCTCTCACCTACTCTTTCTTCAGTCAGGCTAGCTGTATTCTCTCTCCTCCCCCAAACTACTCAGTCTCTGCTTGGGTTGGGTCACCTAACTCGTGTTTTAAATGTGCAATTACTGTATTTCTATCTATTTATCCTAGCTCATCTTAGCTGTTCATAGCTATCATTTTGTTCAGTCTTATGTCATTGCATTTTTCTATTTTTTGCGAATCTTAGTTTTATGTATACACCAGTTGTATTCTCCTATTCCCCTCCCCCCCAGGATGCATCTGGAAACAAGCTATTTTGGTTCAGTATGCCTTTCCTGGTGAAACATTTCAAATAAGTAAATAATAAATAAATAGAATGTCAGGACCACCTATCTTATTTCAGGAATTAAATAACAACGGGCATGTTTTTGTTTTTGCAGCCTTACCACCCTGAAGCTTGATCTCGACAAATCGCAGACACTGAGCAGGGTCGAGGCTGGTCTGTAGTTGGATGAGTGATGTCCAGCAAACACCAGGTGCTGTAGAATGTGGTGTCAGTACCTCTGCAGGGGGCAGTCTCCCCTTGGATATTAGTAACCGTATGGGTGCCCCGGCATTGTATGAGGTGAATAGTATGCTTTTATGAGGTGCTGTTACTCAGATGTGATGCTAAGCAGAGGTTCCCATCTGCTTGTTTTAGTGGTTATTCAGATGGGCATTAAAAATCCTGTAGCACTTCTCAAAAATGAGTAAACAGAGCCGGCCCAGTTGCGCAGAGGGCCAAGGTGCTGGATGCCTTACCTTGTGCTACACCAGTGATCTGGGTTCAGGAATGACCTCGGGTTGTTGGGGCACTGGCATGGAGGGGACAGCAGGATCGAGCAGCCTAATGGCAGCTCTTCTCTCCTGGAGGAGATGGTCACCCTCCCGCAGTCCCACCACCACCAGATGGAGGTCCAGTGTCTGCATAGGAGGAGTGGGTGACATGAAGGGAGGGCATCTTGATGCATGACATGCACATGCCTCTACACACGTATGCATGCCAGAGATGGGGGTGGGAGAAAATGGGGGTAAAAGTGTACAAAAATAATATTGGATACTTACAGATCCGGACATTTATACAGAAAGAATTAACATTAAATACTCTGCCCTCTCTCATACCTATGTTGATGTCCCTTTTAAGGGATGCTATAGAAGGCAGGGAAAAAATTCATTTAATTGAACAAATATATAAAGCAATAAGAGACTTTTGGAAGGAATCCACTGAGGATATCTTGGGGAGATGGAATAGAGAATTAGGCACTCAGATAACTTATGAGAAATGATTGGAACCTATTCCTCACTCGATGAGAGTATCACAGTCATCACACTGGTCAGACTATATATGGAAATGTCATAGTAGATATTTTTATACCCCTGACAAAATTGCTAAATTTATATCTATGAGGCATGGTCTTTGTTGGAGAGAGTGTGGAGAAAAAAATGGCAAATACAACACATATTTTTTGTGCCTGTCCGAAAGTTACCCAATACTGGTTAGATATAGAAAAGAGCATACAGAATATTGTGGGACCAGAAATTCAATTATCCAATCAGATGATTCTGCTTTATATTGGGGAAGACGGAAAAGTTCCACCAATAGAAGTAGGTTATACTTGTACCTGGCAGCAGCTAAAAAGGTTATAACTCGCCTATGGCAAACAGCTAAAGTACCCACCCTCTCTCATTGGCATTCATTGATGACTGAGATATATTATCTAGAGAGAATAGTAGCTTCTAGAGCCGGAAGGATGTCACAATTTGAGCTCCAATGGAGGCTATGGATTTTCTATATCTCGCTTCTGGATGAAGCATTTGTTCCCTGATAGAGCTATTTGAAAGTAACCAATTTTTGTAGGATATGAATTTTGATCTAGTGTTATTTGATATATATCAGAATGATGTTGTAGAAACATGAATTGCCATCCCAAAGAACATTCCATGTATTGTAAGACAAAAGAGCAATATCATATAGATGAACTCCTGCTGTCATATATATATATATATATATATATATATATATATATATATATATAGATATAGATATATATATATAAAACTATATAAAAAACAATACAAAATAAAGAATATTAAAAAAAATAATAATATCGGAAAACAAATATGAGTAAACAGTTTCCTGTGTCCTGGTCAAATCTTCCCAATTACTATAAACCAACAACTCAACCTGGTTCAAAATCAATTAATATTTCTTATATCCCCCCAAAACAAGGCTAAAACAGGAAAACCTTTCCCAGTCCTCCTTCCCCGGCCAACAGAAACAAATAAATACCTGCTGACAGTATTAAAAAAAAAAATAAAACCATATGGCCATCTGCTGCCTCCTTAGAGCACCTGAAAGTGATGGTATAGCCATGTAACAGTACTTTGAGGCAGTCATTTGCACTGGAAAGCACCAGAGGGGATCATGGAAGTACTAGTTGCTAGGAAGGATGGCTGTATTTAATGATCTTGCAAACAGAAGGCTGCAGTACATGAGTGTGCATGGATGCTTTGACTTAGAAAGCAAGGATGTCGACTGCAACACAACGTTATTCTCAGCGTGAGACAAGCACTATGTAAAGTGGAACAGCAAATACTGGCTGGCTGAGCAGAAATAGAAGTTCTCTGCTGTAAATGTGATTGGGAAAATTTATCACATAACAAAAAAGGCCAATTTTTAAAAATAAAGAACTGCACAGAAAGAGAGGCTCACACTAGCAAATGAGAATTTTACTGCTTTGCTTTTGGTTAAAAGGATCACTGTCAACCTTTTTTGCATCATATTTTTCCTACTTGAAAACCCACATTTTATGACTGCTTACTTTCTCTAAAATTCAGTGATGTTACTGGTTGGTTTAGTTCCTTTCTTTGTTGGTAGAACTGAAATGCATGCTAATGATGTAATTATAACCCACCTTGTTTTGTTTCAGATCCTTGCTCTACTCTTATTGCATACTTCCAGAAACACCCCCAAACATTACAGCCACCCATGCTGCAGTAGTCTCCTCTCCTCCCATTGCATTAGTAATAGCAGAGATGGGAGAAGTTGATAAAATTCACTCCACAAATTTAGCGCAATTTGCGGAGTGCAGACTGATCCCCTAAGTACAAAGTTTCGCTGCAAAGTGTGAAACTTCACCTGTGAAATGTGCACTTTCACCCACGAATGGTGAAATTTTGCCATTTGCAGGCAAAATTCCACCATTCGCAGACGAAATTCCGCACGTTGCATTGAAAACTTCACAATTCTGGCATAGTTGCTGAGGGCAGGGAAAACTTCGCAAAACTTCATGAATGCGAATTTTGGGCACTTCTTGGAAATTTTGCCGGTGAATTAAAACTTCGGCACATCTCTAATTAATAGTTAAACTATGTTGGGGGTGTTCTCAAGTCCAGGAAACCTGCAGTGGGAGTTTATCGAGGACTGTAAATAAACATGCTTTTATGTAGCACCACCAGTATGGTGGGAAAGTCTGTTTTTCACTTTTTTATTTCAGTTTAATGTTTTACTACATTTTTTTAAACAAAACATATACTGTACATAAACATGTACTTGGCTATTATCAGATAGTAGTTAATGTACATACAGTGGGAAGAAAAACAGAATTAGAAT
Organism: Neoceratodus forsteri; assembly: GCA_016271365.2. NCBI lineage: Eukaryota > Metazoa > Chordata > Ceratodontiformes > Ceratodontidae > Neoceratodus > Neoceratodus forsteri. The sequence goes on from JADMNL010000030.1 coordinate 92,562,730, forward strand.
CAAACTACCAGCTACATCAACAAATTTTACAGACTGTAAGCAATCATAAAATGCATTTTTTAACCTAGAGACACCTTTTTTTTAAAACTTCTCTCTGGCTAGCCCTCCTTTGGGAGGATGCCTCAGCCCTGTCACCCCAACCTCCACCAGGACTTACTAACAGTCATCTTCTCCCAGGCATGCCCCCCAGGAGGGGTTGGTGAGGGTCACCAATCCTCACTGAGGCCTGGATCCAGTTTGGGTTGGTGAGCCCAGCTAGTCAGGTGCAAGGCCTGTGAATTACTTTTGCCATCCTGACATTGGCATTTTCCTTGTTCTGTCTCCTGGGAGGCGTGCTGTGCAAGTACATCATGGCGCATGCTACGCTCTCCCACATAACTTGTGTCGATGTCTGTCACACCTCCTGACCTTCTGGCCTGGGCTGCCTTCCTCCAGCTTCTGCTAGGGGCCAGGCAAGCATCGGGCTCTGCCTACCCCCTCCACTCGAGGAGGAGAGCAGTCCTACAGCTGGTCAGTCCCACACCCCATGGCCAGCCCACCCTGGATTCACTTCCTAACCCAGGTCATCGGCATCGCAAGTGGTAGTGCTACCACCGCACCAGCAGGCTGGCTAATCTAGAGACACTTTGATGCCTAAGTGAGTTGACACTGTCCTTTTAAAAATCCATTGCTGAAACTATGCCTCCCAGTCACTGTAAGTTCCTTTTCATGGCCTGTGTATACACGCCAGAATTTCCAGTGGAACTTCAGGGCCCTAGAGTGACACCTATTGGCTCCTAGTGCCTATCAACTATTTGACAAAACACACAATGAAAATATGTATAAATATAAAACAGGTCACATTAGAAATTGTTCTAATTTTTTGGTCTTCCCTTTGAATTTTTGAAAACCCAGGCAGAAGAAAAATTTTGAATGCCACTATATTTTAAAAGCAAAATGTCGGCCTGCACAAGACTGGTGAAAGAATACACCAGCTGATGCTTTGGTATGTTAAAACGTTTAAAGGGACACTGTCAGCTTTTTTTCCCTGCATTTTAACCAATGTTTAAAAGGTGTCTGTAGCCAGCTACTGTATATGGCTATACATTTTACATGTGGTCCCAGATTTTTTAAATAACCATCTCTTGAGATTTCATACCTTTTTACTTTTTAATCCTCCCAACCTAGTCTGTGGCAAACTGATGGTCCCATGCATTCCTGCAACAACATGGCACCAACCAGACAGTAAACTCGTGCATGGATGACTTTTGGAATTTCCATGCAATGTTAGATAAAGTCTTATTCTTCGATTATGTATTGCGCTAAAGTTTAGCTGCTAAGCTATTTACACAAAGTCCAGTGTTTAAATGAGCACTGGAACCCAGTTAAATGTCTAATGAACAAGTGAAACCATGACTCTGGGCATTGCGCATTAGCACCTTGAATGGGACCAGAGTCTGCTCTGCCCTCTCACTTACATGGTGGCTCATCCTTGACAGGGCAGAGGCACGTTGGTGGGGCAGTGTATTTAAGCAATAATGCATGACAGAGCATGTGTTGTGGGATTTACACACACCTTGTGTGGTGTGTCACGAGGTGCAGCCAAGTGACTTTAACTACACAAGAAGTGTGTAAATCCCACTACTACACATGCCCTGAAGTGCATTATTGCGATTATAAAAATGAATCTGTTATTAAAAATTAACATAAAAATGAATTAGGTTCAAAGAAAGTAAACATCTGATCAGCAGAATCTCTACCGGTTGTCTGTTGCAGGATTTACACACGGTCATGTGACATGTTTTGACCAATGAGGTTACAGGAATTTCAAGACCCATTTTATAATGAAGCTTGTAGCATAGTCGTCCGTGCTGTATTGGTCATGTGGATAGAGGGCTCCTGTCTCCACTGCTGTCAGTCTGGCACCATTCACAAACACTAGAAATGCACTGCAAAAATCTAAAAAAAAAACCAGACAAAACTGTTAGTATGACAGATGCTGGAATAGCACGTTAATCAATCTGGATCAATATCCGCAGAGAGGTCCAGATAGCAGAATGTTTGACCGGATAGTCCTGGACATGCAAAAAACAGTGTTCTGCTTACTGTATCCTTTTATTAAAAAGAGCAGAGGCCCACCAATGTGTCTTTCACCACCTGTTTTGGCTGCCTAATTCTGTGGGAAGTATCACCAATTAAGATTTATGATTACTTCATCGCACTTCCCATCTGACAAAACAGTAGCCCCCTCTCAAAACTAATCCTATCAGTAACCCAAATCCTGTCCAGTGGACTTCATAAGCAACATTATCAAATCCCTTTTTTTTTTTGCTAGACAAATCTGAGCTCTCCTTTTTATTTTGTCTTCACCTTTAAAAGGCCTAAAGAGATCTTAAATAAAGTCAAGTCACAACATGGGCAGCAGGTATTTTGATTCCGCTCCCATGAGCCTTTGCCGTGCTCCCTCAAGGTTTTAGAAAATTGGGCCACAGGCCAGGAGAAAAGCACCTTCCATGACCTCCTCTTAACCCCTGAGGAAAGTTACACAAACTCCTTCATGCTTCACTTGCATCCGTGTGTGGGAGCAGGCCAAAACAATACCTTCTCTCTGTTTTCCTCCCCCACTTAAATATCAATTCATATTTTGGGGAGTTCTGTAAACAAGGCAGCTCTGATCACAGGGCTGCTTGGTTACTTGATCCCCTTGGTAGTTTCAGAGGATTTTTGTGGTTTCACTGCTTCCTACAAACACTGTGGTAGAGAGCTGCCCTATTTCCCAGGCTAGTCATTTACAGACTCTAAGGCTAAGGTCTTTGTTCACATTAACCCTTCAAGTTCACTGTGGGACAACCTTCCATCAATGTCTGTGCCCCTACTTTGGCTTTGAATTCTTAATTAACTATTTTGGAAGCACCTTGAAACAACATCTAGTAAGGCATGCATAATTATAAATGAATTAGCTGCGTAGTTCGTGATGAATCTAACCGAAGTATCGAGTAAGTGATTATATACTGCGCACTGACTCTGCAGGATTAATGTACACTTGCACTCAGGATGAATTAAACGTTTTGAATTCTGACAGTATCACTGCTGACGTTTTATGGAAGGCAGCAATTCTTCCCTGTATAATGCATTTTGTACGTGCATACATCTTGTGGCTCACTACGAATGGGATACAGCTGAGCTATGAAAACAAATGATTGAAAAAATAAACAACACCCAAGTTTTCAGGTAGTCCCCACTAGCTGTTTTACTGCTGTCTGTGTTTAGTGATGACTGCACAAAAATTGTGTATTTTTATCTATATTCACTATGGGGAACATTAAAGGGATTTTCCAATGTATCCCCCCCTACTCACCCATTCCAGAAGCTGATGCCTACGCTAGTCATCGTAGCTGGTTTTCATAACTATAATTGCAGTCCTTAAGTTTGTGGAAGGAATCACAGTTTGGTCCTAGGAGATGACGAGCTGATTCCTTCTACTTCCCAATAGTGCTGACATGCCTCCACGCTCAGGTACTTAATGATGTGTGACCAGGGAGAGTGTGGGGATGTGCCCCATTGCAGTGAATGGGTCTCCATTTCATTGCTATTTTTATGCATAAGAATGGCTAGGTGGAGATTAATGAAAGCCACCGCTTGACTAACAGGAGCCTTATTAGTTGAGTGGTGGCCTAATCTCCAAATTAATGGCTACAGCATATTTTTACAAAGGAAATTAAGATTCTGGATTCCAAATTCTGTTCTGATCTGAGGTCCTTTTTGGAATCGAATAGGAATCAGGATTCAGAATCAGAAATTCCTAAACGCCAATAAAGTCCATTTGGATCAAAATCATCTAATTCTGAGCATCCAAAGAACAGACTCAGATTCAGATCTGGACCCCCAGCCCCCGGTGAGCTTCTACAGATTATCTTGGATAACCTTGGTTCAATTCCTGGATAGCCAGGCTGGAATCTCAGTCTAGCCACTTGCGAGATTGTGTATATTGTGATGTTTGCCCTGGACTGAGTCTGAATCCCCCCCCCCCGTGAACTGCTTCTGATTGGCTTGGATTATCTGGATCAATTTGCTCTCTGCCCTCCACCATGGCTGGCCACCAACTGAACTGTCAAGGAGCACCTACTGCACAATCAATTGTTACAGTATGCACTTCTTGACAGCTCAGTTGGCAGCCAGCTGTGGTGGAGAGCGGATGGCTGTGCCGATCGCTGCCTCTGGGATGGGATGGAGGGGAGTGGGGTTGTAAGACACCGCCTGCCAGAGTGGGTGGGTGTCCCCTAAACACCAGGGACTGTTGGGTATTGTTGGACGGGGTGCACAGGGATGGGGAATGCTAGCCACCAGGGAAATTTTTTAGTTTATTCCACAATGGATAGGGAATGGGAAGGGGGTACAGTAAGCCACCAGGGAGGGGATGTATATTTTACATCTTATGGGGATCAGTAGGGGGGAACACTGGATACCAGGGCACTGTCAATATTTATATATACATGGGATCAGGACTGGGGAGGGGGGGACTGTAGCACATGTTCTCTCCCACCCAGAGAGGGCTTGGGGGTGGTGCAAAGTCTCTAAATCCTCCCAGAGGGTTTTGAGAATCCTGAATTAGTGGATATGGCAGCTTGCATCTTCAGTAAGCCCTCCAAGCACTCTGGCACACCCAGCTGCATGGCACAGACCTGGCGCAGGGCTAGTGTGGCACATTAGGTCCTGGTGTGGCTCAGAAGGGTCTTTGAGAATCTTGAAGTCCACAGGTTTTGACGCAAAGCGCCTCTTGCACCACTGCTGTGTTGTGCAGGCACCTTGCATCAAAATTGGAGCTTTGAGAATCGGGCCCAGTATGTCATATGGTCATGCTTTGAACTTGTTCTTTGCCTAAAGTGTGTGATAAACATGGGTCATTTTGATGAGTATCCGTGCAAGGTATAGCAGTTTCATTATTACTAACCGCAGTACTGCAAGTCTGGTATTGACACTGTATGCAGTTTCCCACTCTGCAGTAATCATGTTTCACTATGATTTTTATTCCCATTGATTTGGAGTATTAAAGGAGTTGTCCCATGCTATGACTCTCCACTGACTCTTGGGTGCAAAGGGCATATCTGTTAACCTTATGTGTCTGAAATGTGGGACACCTGCTGTCACAGTCTGGCCAAAGGGGGAACACTGGTCCTCAAAATGTGTAACTTATCATCAAATCATGGAGATACAAGCTCAAAACCCTGTGGAAAATAAGGTTTTTTATTTGTGTATAGTTTAATTTTGATTAAGCTCCATTGATTATTATGAAATTATGTTTAGAAGTCCAAGTTTAGAATGTGGGCCAGCACTTTCTGTATATGGCTGCACACTTCCCTTGTGGGATACAGCAATTCTGTATGGTAAAATGAGGAACTCCATTCCAAGGCTATGAATCCTACTTAAAATTACATACATACTGATGTGCATACATGAAAATATACACACGCACATATATACACATATACATACATGCATATATGTCTATATATGTGTACACACATACACATGTATACATAAATATATACCTGAATACAGACATATATACACATACATACATGGACACATGAATATATACATGCATACATATATACACATACATACATGCATGTACACATGAATATATACATGCATACATATGCATACATGGTATGCACATACATACATATATAAACACACATTCATACATAAATACAAACACACATACATAATATATGCATACATTCATATGCATGCAATAATACATGCATGAGTGTGTAATTGTGGGTCAATAATCACACACGTTGAGTATGTTGTTGGTGCTGTGTGCCTTTAAACACACAAGAGGCAAGTGTGATTATTGAAAACAATTACGGATCCCCTGATGGGTCATTGCACTTTTAAAATGGATCCTACTTATGTTTTAAGACAATTTTTACAATTTTAATAAGAAAATATTGTTTTCTGCATGAAATATTAGCAGACAACAAAATATAGTTCTAGTTAAAGTGTATTAATATTGTAACTGAACCTACTGCACAAGCTAAACAAGTACAGGAGTGTAACTATGGCCAGATAATTGCACCCTTGTCATTGACTTTAGCCCGTCAGGTGGCTAGAATGTTTTTACCCTGGTTATAAATACATATATACATACACACATACATAGATATACATGCATACTGGAATATATATAACACATATACATAAAAAACATGCATACATTAACACATTTACACATATGTACAAACATACACACATGCATACTTGCATAAATGAATATATGCACTCATATTTACATATATACACATATACCTACATAAGTGAGGCAAACACATTTAAATTTTCCATTTTTCCTGGAGCAATATAGACATTCAAGAACCAGGAGAGTTCAGTTTTGCTAAATTTCTGAGAACTGGGGTGAGGAATATGAGACTCCAGGGAATGCATTACTGTTAAATGTGTACTATGTGAACTTTAGTGTTGTTTTTGTGTTAACATCACTGTTTAATGCACTTGATACGCTCTTTTTTGTGAATGAGTTTATGTGTTCCCTTTTGCATTTGTTTGAAGGTAAACTTCAACTGTATGGTTGCAACAGCTCTAATACATACATATATACATATAGACAGACAGACACAGACGTGCATACTTATAAGTTACTGTATGCTTTAGTCTCCTCCCTGCAACTTCTGTGCTGTTCTTTTTCTACCTACACTTACATTTGCACTTCAGTGTGGCTCATTGTACTGTGGTTTGGCTCCTTTCTTTGTTACTGTACTGGTATTCATGTTACCTTGTATACATTTTGCACCTTACTCGTACTATCACATTGATGCTGCGTATGCTGCATTATTGTATGCCCCTTCCCTTTCCCCCCTGGGAAACACATGGAAATGAGCCTTGGCTCAGTGTGTCTGTCCCACTTACCAATTTTCAAATAAATAAATAAATAATAAATAATATACACCTGCATGTATACATATATACATGCACGCATACATAAAAACATACATATTTAACATGATTTGTAAACTTTTGCCATCTAAGAAGCTGCATCATTGTAGAATACTAATATAGTAATTCATGTTCCAATGGGACTCTAGGTCCATCATGTTTGCCTCTGCTTCATAAGCGGGTATGAATAAGTATGCTGTGCAAATATGTACTATTTAAAGGGGCTCCCTACCCATTCTACCATCCAGTGATTCTTTTGGTAATCAGGAATGTGTCCTGTACTATCTTTATGTCCACTTTCTTTGCTAGTATATGGTTTCATAAGTTCACCACCCTCTGGGAGAAGACGTGCTTCCTAACATTACCCCGAACTGTTTTTTAACACTCTATTTACCCAGGATAGCCTGGCTGAGAGGGAACATCTTGTTTATATTGGGGTCCTGCTTCTACCCATTCAAACAGCTGGGTGGACAGTATAACAGAGAGGTTAATTGGCTCTAGTGGAGTTTGAACCCACAATCTCTCAGTTCCCATTCCACACCACCTCTGAGCTTTCATGGTGTTTCTTTGTCCTGCTAGAGGATACCAGATCAAACATCCCTGTCTTTTCAATCTCACTGATACCTTTGAGTATGCGGAAAACTGAGATCATGTCCCCTCTCAGCCTTCTTTTCTCCAATATGAACATATTAAGGGCCACCAGCTTCTCCTCTATAGCTTTTGTCTTTCACACCCCTGACCATTTTAATGGCCTTGTGATGCTCCGTCTTTTTGTCCTGAGGAGTACAGAACTGAATGCCATACGCCAGGTGGGGCCTGATCAAGCCTTGTTGTGAGTAAGAGGCAGTGTAATGCCCCCTGCCCTGCTTGGCACCCCCTTTTGATGTACTCATTATTATTTCAATTCAATTCAAGTTTATTGTTCGACTTACAGTAAGTCATTACAACCAGATAAACACATACATTGATACCTATACATAATCACATATTAATAAGGTGCATAGCCTATATATTTTTTAATATTGACATTCTTTCTTTCTCCTTCTGCAGAGCAGATAGGCAGGTTATCCAGCTACCGGCACCCGCACGTCCAGACCCGGGTCTAATCAGTAACTCACTCTCTCTCCATGCAGTCTTGCAGACACAGTGTCCCACCCCCCCCACCATGGGGAGCTGGATCCAAAAGCTGGAAGGCCACACCTCTAGGCCCTGGGGGTGCGGCACATGGCCATCAGTCACCACAACTGCCCTGCAATTTTTCCACCTAGTTTTTCACCCCTCTGGAGCCAGACATGAGCCAGACATGCAGTGACATCAGTGCATTTGTGTGCCGATGTCTGCCGCACTCCAACCCTCTTCAGTGAGCTGCTCCTGCAGTGCCCCTGACTTCCACCAGGTGCTACTGTAGAGTGATGCAAACCCCCCTTACCCACCCCAGAGAGAGGAGAACTATCATGGGACACTCCATCCTCTCCCTCCCCTGCCGACCCCCGACAACCTGAGTCTGTTCCTGAACCTGGGTCACCGGCGTAGCACAAGGTATGACATCCAGCACCTCAACTCTCAGTGCCACCAAGCTAGCCTAGCCATATTTTAAAATGGGATAAAGCCTATCATATATCACATCTTCAGCAAAGTGCATTTATACTCGTAAAAGAAAATACTTTCTACTAGTATAATTGTCTATCTATTTCTAACAAATATAAAGCAAAGTGCATAAGAAGATATGAAAACATCAGACCCAAACATCAAATGGGATCGCATTACTATCAGTATTCCTTATGTATATGTAGTTTTTTGTTTTCTATTATTTTCAGTAGGGAGGCCACAGGGACCAATATGCTCTCTGTCCTGGCTTTTAAAAGATGTCTAACTAAATGTACTGGTTCATATTCTAGTGACCCCAGGATAGTCCCTAATAATTTCTCCTTGTAATCATTGTATAGGGGGCATAGTATGACTAAGTGTACTAAATTATCTTGTCTATATCCACATTTACATAGTGCATCTGTTCTTAATAGGACACTGTCAACCCTTTCTGCAATATACTATTTTTGGTTGAAAATACACATTTTATAATTTATTTATTTATGGAAATGTTTCACCAGGAAGGCACACTGAACAATAAGTTTTTCGTCTCCCGGTGCAACGGGGGGGGGTACTACTGGATGAAGAATTAGACATACAGTTTAACATTTAAAACATACAAGAAATTAAACATTCAATGACATTTGTAACAAGACAGTTAAAAAAAATAATAAAAAATCATTCAGTCACATTTATAACATAACATACAATTAACTATATCATACCTGTGAAATATGCATTTAATTACAAGTGGCATATCTGAGGAACATAGTACATAGTGGTGAAAGGGGAGGAGAGCGTGCTGAGATACAGGCTGGGGGGGTGGAAGGTTTAATAGGTGATGTGAGTCATGGAGAGGAGCAGATGAATAGGAGGACAGTTAAGGAGGGTTAAAGCAGGAGCAGTTAGATGAGAAAGTTATGTAAGGCAGAGGCAAGGGGGAGGAGGAGGTGCCATATTTGGGGGAGGGGAGGGAGTTCCAGATTTAAGGAAACGATGGGTAAAGCTTGACTGACCGATGAGAGTGGTACGACGGGGGACTAACAAAGTGTGAGTCACAGAGGATCTGAGGGAATGGGAGGGGGGACACCGGGGAGAGAGCAAACATGAGAGGTAGGAGGGAAGTTCTCCTAACCAAAATGTAGAAGTGAGTTAGGCACAATGAGTGAGGTGCCTGTTGGCAAACGGGAGAAGGGGAAATGGTGTGGTAAAGGTCATAGTGATGAATGCATGATGAAGCATCAAGGGCAAATCGACAGAAGGAGTTTTTATTTATTTATTTATTTTTTGTTAACCAGGTAGGTACACTAGCCAGAAAGACTATTTTTCAGGCACGGCCCAGGAGAGTACAGAGAGAAACTTCAAAAAGGAACATCATGATACATAATGCAAGTTACATATAAACAGTAATTTTGACAAGGAATTGAGGTAGTAAGACCAAATACACCAAAATACAACAGTTTGGTTACATAAGACAATAAAATTATGTAAAAATTTAAAGCATCCAGACACTGATTTGAAAATGAAGGATAAAGTGCTGGGAGAGCAAATACCAATTAGGCAGAAGATAGATGAAGGGGGAGCTAGAGAAGGTGGAGGGGCAATAGGTATGAGGAGGTAGTAAAAATGGGCTAAGTAAGGGTACAGACCACCCAGAGTGTACCACAAGTAATGGAAGGTAAGAGCTATAGAGTTTGATAGGGGGGAAGCAGCAAGGATGGAGCAGAAAAGAGAAGAGGAAATACAGAAAGAAAGTGTTGAAAATAAGGAAGTGAAACTGAGAGAAAGTGCTCCATGTGGGGTGGACCCCCAGGCACCCAGGTGCCATCGGAGAGGGGGTGGAGTAAGAGAGAAAGGGATAGGGTGGTTGAAAGCAGGAGCATGTGTGGGAGGAGGAGAGTTAACATCTAAGTTCTCTCTTAAAGGAGATGTGGGAAGTTGATTGATGAAGTGTTGGAGGGAGTGAATTCCAGAAATACAGAGCATGACAAGCAAAGGCACGACTACGTTTTTTGGTATGATGTCTTGAGATAAGGACAGGGGCATTTTTGGTGGAGCATAGCACATAATTGGTTTTCTGGTAGGGAAGGAGGCAGGCCAGTGGTTTTGGAATACAGGATCTGATAATGTTATCAGTGATAGACCCGAGTGCATAGGACCTTAGTTCATTAGGTAGAAGCCATCCTAAATCTGTGTAGAGAAGGCAGTGATGTTTCAGCCGCAGGGAGCTAGATGTAAAATGACAGATGTTATTAGAAACAACATCCCACTTACAAAGACTCGAGTTGCAGGTGGAAATATATGTAGCAACCTCGTAGGTTAGAGAGAGAAGTAATATCCCATGGGCAATTGCAAGTCTAGCTGAGGGAGTGAGTGCATAACTTGTCCGGTAGGCAATTCCAAGCTTGGGGTTTACCTGCTTACAGGTAGATTGAATGTGGAGGTCAAACCTCAAGGATGGGTCAAGAGCGACCTCCAGATATTTAAATGAGTTTACCATGCCAACTGATGTGCTATCAATGGAGGAGACATTAAAATGAGTTTGGGAGTGTTTGAGTTTGAGACTGGAGCCAAATAGCATAGCTTGGGTCTATGTTTTATTTAGGACACGTTTGTGACTTATTAGCTATTGTTGGATAAGCTGATAATCACTGGAGAGTTTAGAGTTATTGTCCTCAATATTATCAAACTAATATATCAATAGAGTTAATGTCCTCAATATTATCAAACTAATATATCAAACTGCCACATGATAAGTTAGTTAAATCCCTTTATCTCTTTAGACATAAACAAATATTTAGTTAATTGGATAGCGGATTGGTTACGAGAGAGAAAACCGAGAGTTCTGATAAGAGGTGAACTGTCTGATTGGATTGATGTGTCGAGTGGGGTTCCACAGGGGTCAGTGTTGGGCTCCTGTCTGTTTAACTTATATATATCAACTTACAATGTAATTTGGAAAACATCTGGATAACTAAATTTGCAGATGATTGTAGGGTGGGGGCAGTAGTAAATTCAGATCTAGATAGAAACAGACTTCAGGAAGCCCTCATATACATTAAGAGATGGACAGTAGAACATCAACTCAAATTAAACGAGGAAAAATGTATAGTCCTACATATGGGCCGAAATAATTTGGAATTTAAATTCGCTATAAATAACAAATATTTAAAAAGTCTATAAAAGAAAGGGATTTTACATTTAACGCCCAATGTGATCATATTGTTAAAAATGCAAACAAGAACTTGAATTGTTTTCTGAGACACACATCAAGTAGAAATAGGGATGCATTAATCCCCCTTTATGGATCATTGGTGAGAATTCACTTGGAGTACTGTTCCCTATTTTGGAGTCCTTATACAAGGGGAGAGATTGATAAGAGTGGAGCAAGTCCAGAGAAGGGAGACAAGATCTGCAGCGGGATTGAAAAATAAGACATATGAGGACAGACTGGTAGACCTAAAGTTATATTCTCTTGCTTACAGAAGATGGAGAGGCGATATGTTTTTGGTTTATAGATAAATTCAGGATAGTATACTTAGATTAGAATTGGGACTCAAATTATGTGAAAAAACCTACAATACAAGATCTCACGACAAACAGCTAAAACAATTTAAGTGGAATGTATTAAAAAGAAGATATTGGGTTAGTCAACGTGTGGTTCCTTACTGGAACTCTCTTCTTCAAGAGATAGTAAATAGTCTCTCTTTGGAAATATTCAAAAAAAGATTGGATATTTATAGCAAACTTAAGGTTACAGATTACTAAAATGATCTTTTTCTCACAGCAAGCTATTTAAGGACAAAAGTCTAATCTTTTACTTTGTGAATACAATGATACTAAGATTTGAACTGGTGTACAGTACAGTGTCATCCGCGTATAGTAGGGAGGATGTACTAAGGAGATTAGTGGTAATACTATTGATGAGAATAGAGAAAAGCAGAGGACTTAAGATAAATCCTTGAGGCACACTAATATTGATGGTGACCTTGGCAGAGAGAGTGGTATTAAATTTTACGTATTGAGACCTGTCTGTCAGATAGCTATCATACCATTTTACAACATTTGTTGAGAAGCCTAGAGAGTTTAGGGTAGCAGCTAGGATGGAATGGCCAACAAGGTCGAATGCCTTGGTCATGTCTATAAAAATGGCCCACGTGAGCTTGCCTGAGTCCATGGCCACTAGAGTGTCAGACGTGAGTTTGAGTAGGGCTGTAGTGGTACTGTGACCCTTGCGGAAGCCATGTTGGGTGTCAGTTAGGAGGTCATGTTTCAGGAGAAAGTCAGTAGTTTGGGAGGCAACTAGTTTCTCAAGAATTTTACTGAGAACAGATAGAATGGCAATGGGTCTATAATTTGATGGGTCAAGCGGGTCACTTTTTTTGAATACAGGGGTAATTCTAGCTATCTTCCAGATATCTGGGACAATGCAGTGACATAGAGAGAGGGCCAAAAACCTCAGCAAGAGGAGCAGCTATGTGTGGGGCAGCCAATTTTAGGAGCTTAGGTTCCAGGTTATCAGACCCAAAAGCTGAGTGTCCAATCTGGTTAGGAAGGATTTGGGAGCAGCACCATAGACTACATCACAGTAGTCAAAAATGGGGAGGGTTGTCTTCTGGACTAGTTCATGTCACACTCTAGGAGGGATGCAACTACAGTTCCTGAATAAGGCACCAAGCTTGGGGCGCAATTTTTTTCAGGATGGCGTCAATATGTCCAGAGAAATTGAGGTGTTAGTCCAACCAAACCCCAAGGTATCTGAATGAGGAGGTGTCCTCTAATATTGTCCCATCAAGGGTATGGAAAGACAGTAAAGTGTGGACCCTAGAGAGTCTCTGCCTAGTGCCAAAGGTCATGGAGGCAGTCTTTTTGGAATTTAGGAATAGTTGATGTGAGGCAAACTATAACTGAACCTGGTGTAAGTCAAGCTGAAGGTTGGTTGCAACATCAGCAGGGCATTTGCCAGATGAGAACAGGACAGTGTCATCGGCATACATATGGATAGAGATAGATAATTGCCAACCCTCTCTAAAATTCATTGATGCTGGTTGTTTTATCTGCTTCCTTTCTTAGTAGAACTGAAATGCATGCTAATAATGTATTTATACCCAGCCTTATTTTGTTTCCAGTTATTGATCTACTCTCACTGCTTACTTTCTGAACATTAGGAACACCCCCAAATGGTGCAGTGAGTCAAGATGCAATAGTCTCCTCTCCTCTGGCTGCATCATAAGTGAGTAGACAGTGTTGGGGTGTTTCTAAGTCCAGGAAAGTTGCAGTGGGAGTTGATTAAAGAATGTAAACGAACATGTTTTGGTGTGGTAACACCAATATGGTGGGTAGTCTGTTTTTCATTTTTTAATAGAAAAAAGGAATTAGAATTAAACAATGATATATATCAGCAGTCTCTACTGAATGTGACCAATCATAAAATGCATTTTTTAAACTTGGGGTACTCTGAGGCTGGGGAGGGAAGGGGTTGACAGTGTCCATTTAAGTTAACCTTTTTATACTGATTCATTTTCCACTGGCTGGAGAAAATTTCAAATCTGAAACGTGTATATAACTGTCTAAGACTGGGATTTGTTAGGAAATGCAGATATTTCTCCATTCTATATTCTCTTTTGTTATTTTTTAACCAATTGCATGCTTGCATTGTTTACGTCTTTCTAAATCTTGCTGTACAAAAGCGTCTCTTATTCTAATTTTAATTTCAATATGTAAATATTCTGGTTGATATCTAAGACTATCTGCAGTACATGACAGCAAGCCATAGGGCTTGGTATACATCTTCACAATCAATATTCTAGGGAATATAATTTTTCTATTTATATATGATATTACTTCCTCCAAATACAATCTCAGGTATCTATGATTTTCCACACCAAATACTTTAAGCCGGTATAGTACTGATCTTTGTTGCAATTTGACATTCTATGGGTACCTGTCCTAATTCTGCCCTAACCATAGCTGATGGAACACTGCCTGGTAAACCCAGAATTTTCTTATAGAATTTATTGAGGCATGGTTCAATATTCTTTTTAGCCTGGCTATCCCATATTTCGAGTCCATGTACTGTAAGATCTGGCTTTTTATTTTGCCATTTATTACATCTATGTTGCCCTTTACAGATTTCCCCTATATTTATATGGGAATGTGTTCATCATTGGGATAAATTTCCTAGTTTTATTCTCAATTTCTTTAATATGTTTTGTCCATGTACCCTCTTGCATAAATCTTATGTTCAGGTAGAAAAATTCCTTAACCACTTCATGTCTGGTTTTATTTATTGTATATTTATAATTCTTATTGTTCCCTCCCAAAAACAAGACTTTAGTTTTATTATAATTACTTTGTAATTCTGCACAGTCACATTTGTACTAACATTTTTTTAACGTTCTTTTCAGTCCCAAAAAACTGATTTATAGGGCAACATTGTCCACGTATGCCAGGTATGGGCATGTATTTTCCACAATCCTGGGCATATGGAATTCTGGTTCATAACAGGCGCAGTATCAACAAATATGTCCAACAAAATAGTGGATAATGTACACCCCTGCTTCACCCCAATATTTGACTCAAACCAGTTACTGGTTTCTCCCTTGTTATTATATCTAACACTAGTGTAATTATTTTGGTACAAATCTTTGATTATGTTTAATAATGGAGTTTCCATCCTTTTTGTTCCAAACACTCCCACAGTAGCCCTCTAGTAACCTGGTCAAATGTGGATTTTAAATCAACAACGGTGCAGTATAAGTTTTGTCTTTTAACTACCTTCTATTTATATACTAAATGTGCCAATGTAAAACACTGATCAGTTGTTCCACAGCCTACTCTGAACCCTGCTGGGCCTCATCTAATACACCCTCCCCAATTATCCATTCTGTTATTCTATTGTTAAAGATTTTTGTAAATATTTTGGCTGTACTATCAATCAGCCTTATTGGCCTGTAACAGTCAGGGTTATTTCTTTCTCCTTTTTTATACATTGGCACTATTATACTGAAGCACCAGCTGTTAGGTATTTTCCCACTGTCCCATATATAGTTAAAGAGTTTGCATAAAACAGGTATCCATAGAGCCCTAGTCTTCCAAATTACATCTATGGGGACCCCATCCGGTCCTGGGGTTATAATTATTAACGGGCCCTCATGACAGAAGCAGCACCCTACTTGCCCTGCTTCAGCCCCCTGCCTAATATGACCCAAATAGGTCCTTTTACTCCTCCACTGCAGTAAGAGGAGACCCCCAGAGTGTGTAAACCCTCCCTCTGTTGTTCCTCCCCCAGTGTAGCACTGTGCTTTTGGTTACATTGAATCTGAAGTCACTTTTACACAGGACACTTGTTCCGCTCAGTCTGCCATGGAGTGGATCACTTTAACATGCTGTGATCTGTATTGCAACAAGCAGTACAGATCACCTGTAATGCTACCTTTTTTCTGCCGTGTACAGGCGATCCGCTCCAAAACAGCCAAGACAGCACATGATTCCCTGTTGTCCTGGCACAGAAATAAGTGGAAGGGTGCTATTACATGGCCAGGCAGAATGGAACAAAACTCTGTGAATCCAGGAAAGCAGGGAACATGGAATCAGTGAACATTTGGTTCCGATCATGTGTACACATCAGAAAGGTAACATTATAGCTGACCTGTATCGCTTGTTGCGATACAGATCACTGCATGTAAAGATGCATGAGACTCCAGAAATCCAACCAATCACCCAGCTTGTTCAGTCCCTCCAGGCAGGGGTGTAGGAGGGCATACACCAAGTAAGCCATGGCTTGCACATTGATTGGAAAGGAGGCAGTACTCTGTGCCCTGACCACTAATTTTCATTACTTTCACTCTCTGCTAACCACTACTAATTCATGCACTACATACTGCTGCGTGTGTTGCTCTTGTTATGCAGCTCCTGAACTACAACATGGTGTGTACAAAGGGTCTGGGTAACAAATATGGGCATATCTACAGTGGGGAGGGGGGCAAAAAGGCACTAAAGGGTTATGGCTTACAAATGTGATCTTCCTAATTATACCACTGCCTCCCGTTGTTTGTCCCCTGCTCCCCATCCTGAAGGGAGAGCACCACGCTGGACCACTTAATGCCATCAGCTCTGGGAGATGAAATTGTAACTCTCTACTGTCATCCTTGGTGTACCTGAACCATCAATATGCTTGGAACTGACTGGTTTCTTTAATTAATTTTCACAGAGAAACACTTTCATAAATAAAATCTATCCATCCAGAGCACATGCTGAAATCTGGCACTGTCTACCAACAATCTATTTTTCTAAGCTTCTAGTCTGAACAGAAAGGCAGTAAGAATGGCAAACTTCAACTTTTTTTTTTAAAGTCATTTTGGAACTTATTTCCTGACTTGCATCTCAGGGAAGGAATGAATACTGCTCCTTCAATAAGCTATCCTTTAAAGCAGAGCTGACACCACTGTCTAGCAGCTCTCAAGAACAGATATGTGAAGCTTCGCTTCTGCTTATCTCTGGCTGCTATCAAAGGTGCCATCTGCAGCTGATTATGTAAAAGTGTCAGGTTTAACAGCCTGTCCAGGTTTAAATCATGAGATTTGAGAGCTGAAGCAGGAGAGAGCTTTGAGGTGGGACCGTTCTTCTGGCTTCTGAAAATAAACACATTGAATTCCAAGTGCAGAGTAACGGTCAGTAGCCCAAAGAACAAAATGCTACTAATTGAGTACAGATGGACAATCTTTTTTCTCTTACCTACTGGTAGGAGGATGACATATATTATACATTATAGATTGAGGAAGTGCTCCCTACCAATCGGACTACAGCGCTGCCTTCCTCTGCATGTGAGACACTTATTCTGTGAAGAGTGTCACACATGCAGCTGCGCTGGAAATGGGCACATTCAGGGCAGGTTTTGTAAAATGTTATTACATTGTTGATTGATCTCAATCAAAAAAATATTACTACTACTACCACTGAGACCACTCTTACGGCTGTAAGGGCGGCATCACTTATATCCCTAGGGTATCGGAACCGCTCACCTTCGGTTTGCTGTTCTCATACCCTATGAATGCACATGAGACCACTCTTACAACTGTAAGAGTGGTCTTTCTGATGGTATAAATATACAAATATGGACCAGAGTTGAGGCTTATAGTAGAAAACTATTGCCCTGAAGGTGAGCAAATGACTGACAGTAGATTATAATGAACAAAGTTGCAGGTAGATGGCATTATTTTTAACGGAGGTCACTTTTTCAACCCAAGGGACAACAGCCTCCAACTATCAGCATAAATTCCAGTCCACATTTATTTAATGAAACCCTTTTGTATGTTGCCTTGTACATGCGAAAGCAACATCTTGTGGTAGTAGGAGAAATGCAGAGGTGTGTCAGTGTTGGCGAAAGCAGAGCACACTTTAGTAGGTGCATCCCTCACTCCCCAATTAGTCAGCATGCTAGCACTGACAGAAGCATTATGAAAAGTGCCACCAACTTCAAAGAGATGTGCCACTGCAATTGGAGATAAGCTCATCATGCAGCGGCACAGATGACACGCCTCCCCTACGCGCCTTTCCTGGTGAAACATTTCAATAAATATGGTGGCCACCACACAATCCCCAAAGAAGGCCAACAACAGGGGTGCAATCCCCGTGTCGGCATGCCCACCACCTCCCCACATTGTGTGGCACACTGGGAGCCCACCCTAGTGTGCCTCTGCTCACAGAAAGCATAACATGTCAGCATGTTCCTCCCCCCACCCCACGTCCATTGTGTGGCACACGAAGAGCCCACCCCAGTGTGGCCAACATCACCCTCCGAAAGTCATGGGCAGGGAGCCCACCCCAGTGTGGCAAACATTCGTTTTATTTCACCTGTAAAGAAAGAAAACTATCCCACAGCACAGTGTCATTTTTTTTTTGTACCTGAAAAAAAGAAAACGGTCCATTGTCCATGGTGCTCCCTTTCCCCCAACCTGCACCCACCCCCTGCACACCCCACCTCCCCACACACACCCTCACCCCATACTTACCTCCGGAGGTTGGGTGCTGTGATCTTTGTTGGAGCAGGAACATGTCTGGACTCTTCAAACCCGAACTGCAAAATGAAGAAATGCCAGTAAGCTGTATAATGGCATCAATGGGGGCCGGAGGAGTTCAACTTAGGTGGATATCTCAGCCATTGTTTTGAATTTTGACTTCAGATTTTTAACATGGGGTTCTAGGGACCCCACCTCATGAACACATGCACTGTCATCTTGTTATTTGGTCCTGAAAGGTGATTTTGCGGTCACAGCACAGAATCACCTTTCGGGATCAAGTAATGAAACGATAGTGCCACTATTCATGAGGTGGGGTCCTGAAAAGCCTATGTTGCAAATTTGGTAAAAGAATTCCAAATAATGACTGCATTATGAGCAGCATTGCGCAGTTTCCACTCACGCTTTTAACTTCAACAATTTTTAATATTTTCACTCCAGATTTTCAACATTGCCATTTTTTCACACCTCCTTATGAATAGTACAGTTGTCATTTTTCTCATCCTGCCCAAAATGTGTTTTCGCACCTCTGGCACACAATTCCAGTCCATCTTATCAGCAGCCCCTCACCCACACTCCGCTCCTCTGCACCTCAATCTCTCTAAATGATGCCAAAAGTGACTCCCTATGCTCATCTGAGTCACTGGGAGTCTGTTCACAGCTTCTTTCACTAACCTGCCAGCTCCACAGCATATGCTCCTTCACAGTAACAGCGGTGCCCTGCATTTTCTTCTCTAGTCCTTTGTGTGCCAGAACTGCTCTGCTTCACAGTACTCTCACCCAACGAACTTGAGAATGCACACTTATAACCATAAGAGACATAGTAACTGTATGTATATATATATATATATATATATATAGTGTGTGAGTATGTGTGTGTGTGTGTGTGTATATATATATATATACATACAGTATATATATATATATACTGTAAAAGATTTATTTTCCTGTCTAAAGTATTTAGACAACTGCTGTTGCTCATGACCTTACCTATCCCTTTTTACCTAGTCCTGTTTCTTCCTATTTGTTGCTCTCTGATTCCCCCCTTTATTCCTGAATTATCCATTCCGACACAAAGCTGGAACTAGCGCACTTACTTTATGTTTACCATCCTCATTCTTAGTATCTTAACAATTATTGTCTTTGTCTGCTTTGTGCTATAGCTTAATCTTTCATGTGTTTTTTTTTCTGTCTTTCTCTGCTTACTCTTTAATTAGTCCTGAACTACTCATACACTTTAATTTACATGTTATCATTGTCATTGCATTGTTCCTGATGATGGTTGTAATTTTTTGTACTTTATTCACTATTGCCCTAATTCTGTTATCATTAATCTTGTAATACTGGCACTGCCTGTAATGTACCAAAGTCATACGTTTTGTATATTGTTTATTCTAATGTGTGATGTTGCCTGTTTTGTACTTTCCTGGGTCGTACCTGAAAATAGGCAGTTTTTTTGTCTAGTGCACGTATCTGGTTATGAAAAGCAAATAAATACATGTAAAGATATATCTCAGAGACCAGGGCTCATGTGCAAACCCCAGAATTCCACACTGGGGTCAATTGGAGACCAAGGGCAGGATTCACAGAACACTCTGAAGGGGAAATAAGTGCGCAAGTCCCAAAGTTGCGCAGTTGTGGAGAAAAGGGGGTGATTGTGCTGTGCCATATACACAAAAAGCCTGCAGCTGTGGAAAAAACACACTGTGGACTGTGGAAAATACGCAGCTGTGGAAAATTCCTGCACAAATAATGACACTGTAAAGTATGGCATATCCCTTTAAAGGCTATTCTCAGCCACTGTTGTTCCGCAGCTGCAGAAAAAATGTTGCGCGCAAGCTGCGCCAAGGAGAGTGAGGCATAACTCATCTTGAGCCAAAGGCAGTGCACTAACACTTGGGAAACAATCATATTGGGGGTTCAGGCACCAAACAACAGCAAACCTGTGGGTTGTGTAGTAGTGTCAGTTGCTACACCAAAACTAGCACACATTTCCATTGAAAGGTAACAACGCACAATCACATAACCCTGTGCAGCCTGTAAAAGAGCCCCACAGGCAGCAGAGGCAGAGGTAGAGGTAGTAACAGCCAGAAGCGTGTGCTACAGATGCAGGAGAAAGAAACACCACAGAGATACAACCAACAGATACATATTGCCACTGGGTGCAAGGTCCTGCTGGTAGAGGTGGTGCTACTATGGTCCCGGTTGTGGGACTGACTGCTTGCTTTGCTGGGAGTGCCCTTTTTTGCTGCAACATTTGCAAGACTGTCAAAGTCTCCTGCGCCACTTAATATGGATCACCTGCTGTTGTTCTGTCTGCTGGGCCTTTTATATTATTTCCGCAGCTGTGGAAAACATGTTGCAGATTTTCAGCACTCTCAGAAGTTTGCAATTCACCTGTTTTGCAATTTTCCGCACTTGCGGAAATTTGGACTGTGAATATGCACACTTGCATTTCCGCAGTTTTGCAAGCCTTTTTGCTGCACATGTGGATTTTTTTTGCTCTCTTTGTGAATCTAGCCCCTTAAAGGGGGAAAAATGCACAAGTCCCCAAAATTTGTGCAGTTGCAGTAAGGACATGGTAATTGTACTGCATCATATGCACAAAAAGCCCGCAGTTGCTGGAAAAAATACACTGCAGATTGTAGAAAATGCACAGCTGTGGAAAATGTCTCCTCAAAAAATGGCATTGAAAAGTATAGCATAGCCCCTTAAAGGCTATTCTCAGCCGCTGGTTTTCTAGAGTTGTGGAAAAAACGTTGCGCACATACTGCGCCAAGAAGAGTGAGGTGTAACTCACCCTGAGTAAAACAAAGTGCACTAACACTTGGGAAACAATCATAGTGGGGGGTTCAGGCACCAAACAACAGCAAACCTGTGGGTTGTATAGCAGTGTCAGTTGTTACACCAAAACTAGCACACATTTCCATTGAAAGGCAACACAGCACAACCATATGACCCTGCGCAGCCCATAAAGGAGCCCCACAGGCAGCAGAGGCAGAGGCGGTAACAGCCAGAAGTGTGTGCAGAAGCGGGAGCCCCTGCAAACCAGAGTTTTTCTTTAATATGGATCACCTGCTGTTCTGTCTGCTGGTCCTTTTGTATTATTTCCGCAGCTGCAGAAAAATGTTACAGATTTTCAGCACCTCTAAAATTTTGTGACTTGCCTGTTTTGTGTGGAAATTTCGACTGTGAATATGTTGCACTCGCGTGTCTGTAGTTTTGCAAGCCTTTTTTCCACACGTGCAGATTTTTTTTGCTCTGTTTGTGAATCTAGCCCCAACTGTATTGTAATGAGGAACAAAACTATGAGTCTGTCATTTGCAAAGACCAGAAGCTAAAGTGGTTTCATAAATATTGTTTACAATCATGGTGCTGTCATTGAAAATTCCAGAAATCACAGAGTTCCCATGGTAAATGCCAAAAATCATGAGAGTTTTCATAAGAATGAGAAAAATCATGGAATCTATGACATCTATCACAAAGGTACTATCCCAGTTTTACCATCTGTGTTATTCTTCTGAACTGGTCCAGAATGGTGTCACTTACGTTGCAGAATGTGAATGCTTCACTACTCCTGATTCCACATTCACAGTCTGATCATTTAGGAGATTTTCCAGTTTCCAGCACTTTGCTTACAACATTACTTAAACAATAAGACATGATGAGGCTTGGGAATGGCTATGGGTGTAAGATCAAGCCGGTATGTTTAAAAACAATTTCAATCAGAAATAGCAGTGTGAGAAAAAAAATAACTAACTTTTAAAGTTTAAAATTCCATGTCTGCACATTGATATAGAATGCCCTGCGTCCAGGCTGGTAGGGACTTGTTTTTAGACTTATGTATGCCATGTTTGTGCCATGCCTAAAAACAAACCTCAGCTAATCAGGATGCACAAATTTTCTTGCCCATTTTATATATATCACAACACGTTGCTGTGGAAACTATGCTTATGTCACAAGCAGAGGATTCCGAGATCAGCAGATGCAAAAGCAGCAGAAACAGATGACATCTATGCAGTAAAGGACCTGTTTTCATGCATATGTAACAAAGAACTGAATGTCCTGAAATACAGTACTTTTTAACGTTATGAGACTAGAGTCCTGAATGTTAGGAGATTGAAGTCTTTACGTTGCCAATTATAATTCTTTTGCAGGAGACTGTAAAATCACTTGCAGTATGACTTTGGGCAGCATTTTGTAAAGGATCCATCCAAGATGCATCTGTTGTTGTTTTCAAAGCAGAAATATATCCAAACCTGGTAGACAATATATGAGATGGCATAACAGCATCCGGAGTTCACATCCAAAAACAGATACAATTGTACCCAAACTGGACACAATTGCATATAAACTGGATGTGACTTGCAATTGCATCTGTTTACTGCTGCAGATAGTGATTTTCTTGTCATAAATGGATACAACTTCTGAAAATATTAGGGCTGCCTGGAAGCAAGTGGATAGACGCGAGTGCAGGCACAGCATGCATTTGCGTCTGCATCCAACCCTTTTAACCCCTCCCCTTTGTCTTTAGTGTAGGTGTCAACAATGAGATACATTGCAAGTGGAGATAGTCATTATTCTTCATCATTTATTTCGTAACCGGCTAATAAAAGAACAACAAAGTGCCCATTTTCACAGCAGACCCAGAACAAATACATACTAACATACTAAAATGCCAGCAGAGGAGGCCTATTGGTCTTTCGTGTCTGCTTGATAGTCAGCACCCATACTGGGTGCCAACTTTGCTGTCCCCCCACCCCCTTGGGTTTCTCTGTCCCCAGTCCAAGATGTTCCCCTTGTATTGGACTTCATCAGCTTCACCCTCCCCCTATACCTGTCCCAGCCCCTCTTAAACCCCTCTGTAGTCTTGGGCAGTGAATTCCATGGTTCCGCCACCCTCTCAGTGAAATAACATCTCAGAGTCTCCCCCGAGTCTCCCCTCTTGAAGTTTCCACCTGTGTCCTCTAGTTGCCCCCCCTTCTTTTGAAGCACCCCGACTGAGCCTCCCTTATTAATCCCCTTTATGTACTTGAAGACCTCTATCATGTCCCCCCATCCCTCCTCTCCTCCAAGGTGTACATGTTGAGCTCCTTGAGCCTCTCTCCATAGGTCCTTTCACCCAGGCCCCAGATCATTTTGCTTGCCCTTCTTTGGACCCTCTCCAGGAGTGCAATGTCCCTCTTTATGTGCGGTCTCCAAAACTGCACACCGTACTCGAGGTGCAGCCTAACCAAGCAGTTATACAGAGGAAGGATCACTTCTGCCCTTCTGGAGGTAATTCCTCTAGTGATGCATCCCAGCATCCTACTGGCTTTTGCTGCTGCCCTCCTACAAGTCTCAGAGTTGTTCATTCTGACATCTACCACCACCTCAGGTCCCTCTCACCCTTCGACACTTGTAGTGTGTCTCCCCCTAGGGTATATCCTTGGCCTGGATTTCTGGCCCCCAGGTGCAGAACCCTGCATTTCCCTGCATTGAACTTCAGTTTCCACCTTCTCGACCACCTTTCCAGAGCCTTCAGGTCCTCCTGCAGGGCCATTCTCCCCTCCTCCCCATCCACCACTGCTCCCAGCTTCAAGTCATCTGCAAAGAGATTCATTTCACTCCTGATACCCTTCCTTATATCAGAGACATAGGCGTTGAACAGGAGGGGCCCTAGTACCGATCCCTGAGGAACACCACTAATGACTCTCCTTGGAGATGAGACTAGCCCCCCAATTGCCACCCTCTGAGTATGCTCCAAGAGCCAATTTCCTATCCATCTGATCATCTACATCCCCACCCCCATTTCCTCCAGCTTAGCCAGCAGGCCACCATGAGGTACCGAATCAATTGTCTTGCTGAAGTCTAGAAAGAGGACATCCACTGGCCTACCCTGGTCCAAGGCACTCATCACCCAGTTGTAGAACTCCACAAGGTTTGTCTGACATGATCTTCCCCAGGATGAAGCTATGCTGTCTATCGTCTGGTAGCACCCATGTAGAGCACTTATTATTGAGCACTGCACATTTGAGCGACTCAATAATAGCGCTCTACAAGAGAGCGAGTGGTGCAATACCTTGCTATATCCTGTATAGTGAGTACAGCAAGGAGCTGTACTCAATACTGCAGGATATAGCATCCTTTGTGGCCGATTCCCACCAAGCTGCAAGCATAGTATAGTGGTGTACACATAAACAAAAGATTCCTGTGTGATTTACTTAAGTATTGTAGCGACTGTCGCTATTTGCAATGGTCGGCACAATATCTGTTGCCCTTTGGGCTCAGGTTTGCTCGCTCTATGTGATAGGCAGTCTTTCAGACTCACCTTTATCACATAAAACCTTATTGTCCAGATACCCCATTTGCTCCAGTACCCCCCAGCCTTTCTTTGACAATACCTGCCATCACCTTACCCACCACTGACATCAGACTAATGGGCCTGTAGTTCCCCGCCTCCTCTCCTGATCTTCCCTTGTGGAAAGGCACGATATGGGCCACCCTCCAGTCTTGGGGTACCCACCCCATCTTCAGAGAGATGTTGAAAAGCTTCACCGGGGGGCCACCAGGACATCTGCCAGTTCCCTTGGCACCCTGGGATGTATTTCATCTGGCCCTGGTGCTTTCTCCGTCCAATGAAAATGAAAACATTTAAGCAAAGCAGTTACAGTATTATGATTTACATAAATAATGTTTCAAACTTAAAACAAAAAATTGGCAATGAATCACAGTTTTGCAGTACAGGGACAGAAAATTCCAAAAATTACTGCAGAGGTATTGAAAGACCTTTGTCTCAAGACTAGAGCAGGGCAGAATTTTTGAATTCTACATCAAACAGAATGCAGTACAATTTTAGAAATTCTGCCTAATTCTGCTAAATTCCAAAATTCTATAACTGGCTTGTGGGTTTTTTATTTAACTATGGATTAGTAATTATTGGTTTACATTAATTATGGATTAGTGCTCTATGGTTCACTGTATATAAACCATGGATTATTTTTACTGCACACTGTAGAAAACAATCTGTGTTTTACACAAATCATGGAAAATGACTCTGCAGTATACGTTAAAACACTTAGGGAATTGTGCACAATTGACATAAAATTCTGAAAATTATTCCAGAAGCCAAACTTACCATTCTGCCAGAATTCTGCTGGTGGAATTTCACTTTCCGCACAATTTGAACAAAACAAAAAACATTTTCCCCCCCTGGGCATTGTCAGAAGAAGGTAATCATCAGATCTTGCATGGTATTTTGATGTGGAAACACAAAACACAAAGCACAAAACATGCTATAAAGAGATGGGACCTGTCGATCACTAATTAATTTTCTAACCATATTCCACAAGAAGTAATTTAATCTATAGTCAAAAGACAACCACTCCAGATTGTAATACAACTCATAATGGTGATTTTGTCTGTCAGTAGTACTTAAAATAAAATGACACATGTTATGGCGCAAAATTCTAACCCTGGACAGTGCTGTGTCATTTGCTGCAGAATAGCCCACAATACCACAATTAATAAGTAAGGCTAGCAGAAACTGCGCTGCTAGCTAACTTGCCTCACTTGTTAAATCTCTTCAAATTCAGTAACATAAACCTATTGTGGAGAGCACTGTTTTTACTAATATATCTATGCATGCAGTAAATGACAGAGCACTATACTGAATTGCTCCCAAGTATTTAAAATTTGAGATGGAATCAATAATAACCTGATTTTGCGTTCTGCTTTCCAGAAGGGGCAGCCTACACTTTTTTCATTATTAAACTGCCTTGTCGTTAGTCTTTTTATTTATTTAACTATTTATTTATTTGTGGTTGACCAGGTTTGTTAACACAAGACATGCAATGCCCAGTGTCAGGCATGACCTGAATGAGGGCTGCCTACACAACAAATGCAGGACAGTAAAACAGAGTATAAATAACAATATAAAGATGTACAGAAAATGCATCAAAGACACAGCAATTATAGATAACAGCAATGTATATTATTTACAAGAAGCATGGATTATATAATTATGTGCAAAAAAGGCATTTTGTATGCGTAGATATTTTAGCATTCAGTACCAGCTTGTTTTCCAAAAAACAGGTTTGTACACTGTCAAAATCATGGTGGACATTATGTCGTAGTGTTAGTAGATTCCTTCCTCTGGAGGACAGACCAGAATAGCGTCATCTGTGTGAAGAATTCATTTGTAACATTCTGACGAGTTATGGCCTAGGTTACTCATCCAAAAATAAACTGAACGACAATGATCCAAAGACAGGTTCTTGTGAGACACCAGTGTTGATTACATTGAAAGATGAGTAAACATTATCAGCTCTGGTTCTCTGTTCTCTCTTTTCTAAATAATTTATGAACCACTTCCTCACATTTAAGCAATAAGGCACAACAAGGTGTGGGTTATTGGGGGATTTACCCACGCCTTGTGTGGTGTGTCACGAGGCGTGTTTAAGTATGTTTTTTATAATGCCATTTCTCAGCCATGGGTTATTGCAGGATATACCACGGTCATAGATACATAGATACATAGACAGTGTTGGCAGATAAGGGCCTATGGCCCACCCAGTCTGCCCATTTGAGCTTGTAAGTTCAGTTTGTTTTCCTAGAAGTCTGTTGCACCTTACCCCTGACCTCCAGAATTCCTTTATGTCTATCCCGTGCATTCTTAAATCCCGTGATTGTTTCAGCCCCCACCACTTCCTCTGGCAGGGTGTTCCACTTGTCCACCACCCGTTCTGTGAAGAAATTCTTTCTCATGTTTCCTCTGAATCGTCCTCCTCCAACTTCATCCCATGCCCTCTAGTTCTGGAACATCTTTATCGCTTAAAATAGTGTTTTCCTGCACCCTGTTCCTCCTGTAAGATACTTGTATTCTCTATCATATCCCTCTCTCCTCCTCTCCTCCAGGAGTACATGTTCAGTTCCTTCAACCTGTCTTCATAGGACTTGTGATGCAATCCATGCACCATCTTTGTTGCCCTCCTCTGAACCTTCTCTACCCTGTCTATGTCCTTACGTGGTATGGTCTCCAGAACTGTACACTGTACTCCAGGTGGGGCCTCACTAGTGTCTTGTATAGCGAATTATGACCTCCCTTTTCCTGCTGGTAATGCCCCTGCCTATACATCCAGCATCCTATTTGCTTTACCTGCTGCCTTGTCACACTGTTTCCCTACCTTGAGGTCATCAGAGATAATAACCCCAAGATCCCTTCCTGCTTGGTGCATGCTATATCCTCACCCCCAACTGATATATTGTGCCTGGGTTTTGTGCCCCATATGCATTATCTTGCACTTCTTTGCATTGAATTTCAACTGCCAAACCCCTGACCATTCTTCAAGTTTCTGCAGGTGCTTCTCATTCTGTCTACACCCTCTGGTGTGTCTACTCTGTTACAGAGCTTTGTGTCATCAGCGAACAGTGAAATTCTGCCTTCTAGGTCCTGCGCCATGTCACTGATGAAGATGTTGAATAGGACCGGTCCCAGCACTGATCCCTGTGGTACCCACTGGTCACTCTTCCCTCTGTGGAGTGACAGCCATTTACCACCACCCTCTGTGTCCTGCCACCCAGCCAGTTACCTACCCACCACACTACTGTCCTGCCCACACCATATTCCCCAGTTTGTGTAATAGTCTTCTATGTGGCACAGTGTCAAAGGCCTTGCTGAAGTCCAGATAGGCCATGTCCACTGCCCTCCCTGATCCACCTCCTAGTCACCCAGTCAAAAATTCAATGAGGTTGGTCTGACGCTGACCTCCCCTGTGGTGAAACCATACTGCCTTAGGTCCTGTAGTCCATTGACAACCAGATGTTCCACCAATCTCTCCTTCAGTAGTGCTTCCATGATCTTCCCACTACCGAGGTGAGGCTGACTGGTCTGTAGTTCCCTGCTTCCTCTTTGTTCCCACTTTTGTATAAGGGGACTACATCTGCTGTCCTCCAGTCTTTGGGTACCTCCTCTGTTTCCAGTGATCGGCTAAACAGGATAGCCAGAGGTTCAGCCACCACCTCTCTTAGTTCTTTAAGGACCCTGGGGTGCACCCCATCTGGCCCCATTGTTTTATCAACTCTTATTACTTCCAGTTCCTTCAGGACCCTTTCTCGTGTAAAGGGACTTGTGTCCATTTCTGCACTATTCTCACCCCTTGTACTCCCTTCAGACCCATTACCTCCTCTTCCTCAGTAAAGACTGAGCAGAAATACCTGTTCAGTATGTCAGCTTTACTGTTGTTATCCTCCATGCCCCCATCCTCCCCTTCAGTCTCACTATCCCTCCTTTGTCTTTCTTTTTCACTTATGTACCTGTAAAGGTTTTGTCCCCCTACCCACTGATTTTGCAATGTGTTCTTCTGTCTGAGCTTTGGCTTCCTTACTGACCTCCACCTCCCTGCCTCCCTTTGCTTCTCCTGGTACTTCTCCCTATCCCCTTCTGCCTGTGTCTTTTTGTATTGCCTGAATGCAATCTTTTTGGCTTTCACTTTCTTTGCTACCTCTTTGGAAAACCATAATGGTCTCCTCTTCCTTTTCCTCTTGCTAACCTGCTAATACATAATTCTGTTGTTCTTGTAATCCCATTTTAAATACTGCCACTGTTCCTCAACCCTGATTCCTGTCCCATTCCCTTAATGCCTCTTTCAAGTGTCTCCCATTTCCCAAAGCCTGCCCCCTAAAATCCAGGATCGTGTTTTTGTGTGGTTTGGTTCTGCTCTTTCTGTGATTTCAAACCTCAATGACTGGTGGTCACTGTTTCCCAGGTGCTCCCCACTGTTACCCCATCACACTGTCCCTGTTTGTCAGCACAAGGTCCAGTATTGCCTTCTGCCGAGTTGGTTCCGACCAGTTGCTTGAGGAAGGCACCCTGAAGGAGTCCAGGATAAATCTGCTCCTAGTTGATGCTGCTGCTGGGATGCTCCAGTCCACGTCTGGAATATTGAAGTCTCCAACCAGTACTACCTCACCTTGTCTGCCATCCTTTGGATGGCTAGCATCAACTCTATCTGTTTCTTCCTCCTGGGCTGGTGGTCTATAGACCACACCTTTCAGGATAGCTGTCCCCATTTTCCTTTCCAGCTTAACCCACAGTATCTCTCTCCCATTTTGTTCCTCCTGGATCTCTATGGCCCTTATGTCATTTTCACATACAGTGCCACTCCTCCTCCTTCCTGCCTGCTCTGTCTCTTCTGAATATGTTGTAGCCAGGTATGGCCATCTCCCAGTTGTGGTTATCATTACCAGGTTTCAGTGATGGCCACAATGTCCGAATCTGACTGCACCATGACAGCCTCAGATCTTCCATCTTGTTGCTAAGGCTCCTGGCATTTGCATATGGCTTTCCATGATTTGACCTCCTAGACTGTCTCACTATTCTACTCAGCCCCTTCCTTGGTTGTCATTTATCCCTGGTTCTCCTTGCTGTCTGCCCGTCTGCTGACTTTTGCCCCTTTTCTGCTTATCCACCTCTTGGGCACTAATCTCCATCTTTTGCACTGCTTTGCAGAGATAGCCCTCCTCTGGTTCACTGGTTCCACTGCTAGCTGTGGGGGTGAGCAAGTAGGTACAGTCCTTGCTGGCTACCCCCCTTTGCTAGTTTAAATGCTGTCAATGTAGCATTTAAACTTATCATTGAGTTCTTGGATTCCCCTCAGGATGGATGCAGGCGTCGAGGCTTGAACAAACCTCCATCCCTCCAGGTGGGTCCCCAGTCACCAATGAATCAAACCCTTCCTCACAGCACCAGTTCTTCAACCATGAGTTAAAGTTCCTGGTGCATGCACTCCTATGCTCTCCCTTGCCTCTCACAGGTAGTACTTCTGAGAAAGTGACAGAAGTAGCTACTTGCTGAGACCCCTCCCCAGTTTCCTAAACTCTTCCTGAACTTCCTTTGGCTCCCATTTGCCAGGTCATTAGTACCTAGGTGGATAATGACATCCAGCTCACCCTCCTGTCTTGCCTTCCCAGTGATCCCAGGATCTTCCTTCCATCCCTCCATGCCGTGGCACCTGGTAGGCACCTCACCTCCCTGTCCTCCCCCTACTGTGTTCCTAGCTGGATCCCTCTTATGATGGAGTCCCCCACCAGGATTCACTTCCTCCTCCTCTGGGGTCCACTGCTTTCCCCGCTGAGGTCACCTCCTTGGCTAACCTCCACATCCTTACCTTCCACTTCTCTGGGTACCTGTATTTGGTTGTCCTTGTTTGCCAGTGTGGCATATGAGTTCTTGAGTGGAAAAGGATCTGGGATGTGCCACTGCCTGACTGTTCTAACCCTCCCTGAGCCCACTGTCATCCAAGTGCTCCTCGTTCTCGGCATCCTTTGAGGCAGTTGCATTGGACTGGGTGGTCCCTGGATAGGGGTGATGGTACTCCTGGTCATGTGATGTGTTTTGACCAATGAGATTACAGGATTTTCATACCCCATTGTATAATTTGAAATATACTGAGGCCATGCAATTTGGACAGCAGCTGGTGGTGGTTCACCAGGTCAAACACCTTTGTTAAATCTATAAACGAGGCAGCAGCAATATCACCTGAGGAAAGATAATATGTAAACATTCCTGAACTTTAGCAAAGCTGTGAAAATATCATGTTTGCCTCTAAAGCCATGTTCTGTTTTTTTTTTGTTTGTTAATATATTGAATTTTTAGAAGGGAAACACTAAATGCAGTGTAATACAGGAATATTCCTAGCTGAGCCCTAGGTCATGGCTCAAAGGTTATACTGAGATGATGTCAGTAACTCATACTTATTCGACTAGTTTGTTAACTGATCAAACACCACTCTCTTCAGAAATTTTGATGATGGGGACAGTAGTGAATTTTGATGATAGTTTCCTATTACTGCTGCATCACCATATAGGAACCGCATGGTTGCCAGTTTCCACACTGCAGTCAACAAATCAGTACTCAATGACAGATTAAACAACCTATAAACACAGATTGCTACTTCCTCTTTTGCTAATCTTATGAGATGACTATCTATACCATTTCCATTATTCTCAGTTTCTATTATCATTCTTGTCCAGTATTTTGATATCTTTTTTGTAGTTAAAACAGTGAGATAAAATTGGGGCACAACTGTAGACTCAGCAGGCTTCACATTTTGCATATCAGCATTACAACTTTCACTGTTATCGGAGATGAAATCCCTAATATCACAAAAAAGTTGTTAAAACATGAGGCAATATTTGCATGATCAGTTATTATATCCTCCTTGGTATGCAGCAAACTAGTAGTTGTAATAATGTTTTTATTGAACAGTTTATGTAACGTTTTCTAAGAGTTTTTTGAATTGGAAAAAATTCCTTCTGCAATTCTAATTGCGATTAAGCTTTACTCTGACAAACTAATTGTTTGCATCTATTTCAAAGCATTCTGTATGTTATTAAATTATCCTGAACACATGTAACTTAACAGCAGCAGTGCATGATAGCAGTGGAAATTTGGACCTAAACTTTTTTATTTTATTTTGGATTGCCACCTAACTCCTGATTAGTATACTGTTAGTTCTCTGTATTGAGTCTGCTTTAGCACTTTTTCATATTTGAAATATATAGAATAGTGGCTGGGTGACCATCCACAACAAGGCTGTGTTTCCATCGAGGGAGTTGATGACATTATAGAGACCTCGAGAGCAAAGATCGAGTGGTCTCGCTGATGTCATCAACCCCAGAAATGTAAACACAGCCTTAGTTTTGGATGATCATCCACCCACTGTTTTATATAGTATATGGTTAGGGCTTATTGTCAGTTTTTTTGTGTCTTTTTTTTTTTATGTCACTGATTACTTTCTGCATTATCTGGTGTTCCTGCTCCTGTTTCTTCCTACTGCAACTCGCTCTGGCTTCGCTCCCACTCTCTCGTTGACTCTGGCTTCACTGCATTCCTGCTCACTCTCTGTTACTGGCAGTGTTTATGTAAAAAACATTTTTTAATTTACTTTTGTGACATGAAGCCGTGTGAGGCTCTTTGTGTCAAAAGGAGAAGATCCAAAGCCAGCCCAGTGGCACAGAGGGTTGAGGTGCTGGATGCCACACCTCGCACTACGCTGGTGACTCAGGTTTGGGAATGAGCCTAGGTTATCAAGGGTCAGAAGGGAGGGCCAGGAGATGGATTGAGTAGCCATATGGCAACTCTGCCCTCCTGGGTAGGGACCCAGCCATGACCAATGCAAGGCTGCCCCAGGGAGGAGGCAGAAGTAGTGCAGAAGGGAGAGTGACTAGACTAGAGAGGGTGCAGTGGGTCGCTGCATGTGCATGCCTTCATACGTGTGAGCAACTGCAGCAAGAGGAGAAGAACAATGAAAAATGGATCTGGCAGGCTCCATGATGGCCCGGCTGCACCTGCACCCATTCCCCAGTCTAGATGTTGGCTTCCGGGGAGCGAATCAACGCCCTCTCTCAGCCCTGCCATGGGGTGCACCCATGGAGGACCTCCCAGAAGGAGTTGGTGTAGGTAGCTGGAGAGTGAGTCCCTCCGCAGGAGGGACCAGAGCTATCTGCCAGCCCCGAGGAGGAGGGATAAAAACCTGAATTTTAAAAAAAGTAGAAGATCTACTGCTCAGCACTTGCTTAATTGCACCGCTACATTCTCACTATTTTTCTGCATTAGAACCAGTTGAGTAAGCCAATCAGGAGGCAGGACAAAACTGACAAGTTGTTGTACTATTGATGTGATGTCAGAACGATAGTACAATGACTTTTCTGACCTTAGAACTGTCCTACAAGATTCAGAAAGCCACTGATTTCAATTGACAATAAGCCCTAACTGTATATACTATAATAATTTTTAATATGGCTTGAACCAGGTTTTTGTCTGTATTCTCAGCTGGTTTATTACACTTGTTGTCCCATAAGGTCAGGGTGCAGTGTCTGTCAAATGTTAGTTCATTACAGTCACAAGAAAAGGGAGCTTTAAGAATGGGTGTTCCAAAACAACAGAGAATGCTGATGAAAATTTGGTCTGAGCCATATTAAAAGCAATGCTCCTTTTATTATTTCAACTGTAAGAAGAAGTGGTAAAGTAGACGCAACATATGGAAGAAAGGGTATCATACAAATATGGAAATAAGTGGCAATCTAAAATAAAATAAAACAATATAGGCCAAAATGTTCACTGCTATCATGCATTGCTGCTTTAAACTCTTTCCAGGCCTTATCTCTCAACTGGATTTCCTTAAATTAGACCGAGGTAACCCACTCTTGATTAATGCCACTTATTCTAATTTTACACAAGGGAGCAAATTTATCACAAATATTCACAACTTCTATGGCAAAGAAGTGGAAAAATGTTTCCGCATCTGGAATATTATCTATGGATGTCCAATCTGTTATGGCAACTTTGTTTTTAAAGGCTGCATCATCCACATTCCTAATTCTACATGACTAGGTGATAATTCACAGAAGGCCTAGTTAGTTATGTGGCACTCCAGGCACAGTGGGCTGCACTGTTGTCACTCATGCCATCAGGCAGCACTTCTGACACTTACTCTGTCTGATCTGTTAATAAATGTCCAGTCTATCAGTGTATTGTAGCCAGTTTCATAATTTGTTCTTGATGGAGATTGCATCATTTGTGTCAGATTTAACAAACTCACCCTATCCCTAAGTGTGATATTGTATTTCTTCGATCCAACTAGGCCATCTTAAAATTTCCAGGGAGAAGCAATTTACTATAGTTTTGTTATGCTGCAAAACATGGAGATAGTTTCTTAACCTTCTTCTGTCTTAACAGGGAAATATACTGTAGGTGATACCTAAGATGAATTTATTTACTCCACCCAGACAGACAATAATAATCATTAGATTACAAGATGACCCCTTCTAAGGGCAAATTTAATTCTGTTGCCACTAAATGTGTTTATACATATATAACACAACCTCTCACATGTTTGCCCAATTTGTCTTTTGTAAAAATGGTATAGAAATAGAAACATAGAATTTGTCATCAGGTAAGGACCATGTGGCCCACCCAGTCTTCCCATTTTCCCCCACCTACAGTATCACCGTAGACGCTACTTAATCTTGAGCCCTTTCTCCATCCCTCTATTCCTTTCCACTAAGATTCCCTTATGCCTATCCTATGCACTCTTGAACCCCACCACCTCCACTGGTAAGCTGTTCCAGGAATCCACCACTCTTTCTGTGAAGAAGTACTTTCTCACATCTCTCCTGAATCTACCTCCCATCCAACTTCATAACATGTCCCTGTGTTCTTGAGCACCTTTTCTTCTGAAAAATTATTTCCTCCTGTACCTTATTTACCTCTGTGAGGTATTTAAATGTCTCTATCATATCCCCCCTCTCCCCTCCTCTTGTTTAGGGTATACATATTGAGTTCCTTTAGTCTCTCCTCATAGAGCTTTTGATGCAAACCCTGCACAATTTTAGTTGCCCTCCTATGACCACCTCTCCTCTGTTTGTGTCCTTCTGGAGATGTGGCCTTCTGAACTCTACACAGTATTCTAGGTGAATGATCTATACAGAGGCAGCACTACCTCCATCCTTCTGCTGGTGATACCTCTCCTTATGCACTCCAGCATCCCAATAGCCCTCCCAACTGCCTTATCACACTGCTTGGCCACTTTTAGGCCCTCAGAGATGATTACCCCGAGGTCTGCCTCTCTTGCTTGGAGGTCATTAGTAACACTCCCTCCATTTTGTACTCTTCCCCTGGATTTCTATGCCCCAAGTACATTATGTTGCACTTTTTCACATCAAAACCCAGCTGTCATACCCTTGACCACTCCTCAAGTTCTCTCAGCTCTCTTCTCATTCTTTCCACCCCCCTGGACTGTCCACCCTATTGCAGATTTTGGTGTCATCCACAAAGAGGCAGAGCTTCCACTCCAGCTCCTCTACAGTATCACCTAGAAAGACATTAAAGAGGACTGGTTCCAGCACTGATCCCTGAGGCACCCCACTTGTCACCCTACCCTCCTCAGAGTGAACTTCATTTACCACCACCCTTTGTTGCTTACCTAACCAGTTCACCTAATCAGTTCCTTACCCAGTTCACCACCTTTGGACCCATTCCTAAGCTTGATTAATAGTCTCCTATGTGAAATGGTGTTGAATACCTTACTGAAATCTAGGAAGGCCACACCCAGCTTCACCCTAATCAAATTCCTTGGTCACCCAATCAAAGAAATCTATCAGATTTGTTTGACATGACCTCCCACCCATGAATCCATGCTGTCTCTGATCTTGTAACTCATCAGATTCAAGATATTCCACTATGCTCTCCTTCAGCAGTGATTCCATTAACTTTCCCACCACTGATGTCAGACTGACCAGTCTATAATTGCCAGCCTCCTCCCTGCTACCACTTTTGTGAAGTGGGACTATATCTGCCCTCCTCCAGTTCTCTGGAACCACCCCTATTTCCAATGAGCTGTTAAACAGGACTGTCAGAGGTGCAGCCCATACCTCCTTGAGCTCCCTCCCCCCAGGACGCATCTGAAAACAAGCTATTTGGCAGCTCCGTAAGTCTTTCCTGGTGAAACTTTTGAAATCAAGTCAATCAATAAGCAAATAAATTGCTTTGTTCATTTTCAGATTAGCAAGTCCCTTTGGGATGCTCTCCTCTGTAACAGGACTAGTGCCCCCCTCCTCCCTCCCTTCCTTCAGGCGCATATGACTTTTTTCGTGGCCCCTTCCCTTCTCCTTCACTGTGAACATTGAACAGAAGTATTTGTTCAGGATGTCAGCCTTTTCCTGTCCCCCCTCTGCACTGCTCCCCCATCCCTTTTTAACCTTACAATCCCACCCCTGATCTTCCTCTTTTCACTTACATACCTAAAAAAAATGTCTTATCCCCTCTTGTTACCACTTGAGCTAGTCTCTCTTCGTTTTGTGCCTTTGCTGCTTTCCCTGCTTCTCTCTGTTTCTTCTGATACATCTCCCTATCCTCCTCACTCTGCGTCTCCTTGTATCTTCTGAATGCCACCCTTGTATCCTTTAACTTTTCAGCCACCACTTTCGAGAACCATAGCGATCTCTTTTTTCTCTTACTTTCACTCACTTGACTGACACAGAGGCTTGTTGCTTTCATTACACCCCTTTTTAGCTTTGCCCACTGTTCCTCCACCCCACCCAGATCATCCCCCTGCATTAGATCATCACTGAGGCATTCACCCATCTTTATAAAATCTGCCATCCTGCAGTCCAGGCCCGTCACCATTGTCTGGTTTGATTCCACGCTGTCCTTATATTGAACCACACTGTACAGTGATTACTGGCCCCCAGGTGGCCTCCCACTTTGACATCTGCAACACTGTCCCTGTTAGTGAGTACCAGTCCCAGTATTGCCCCATCACAACTGGATTCACTGACTAGTTGCTTTAGGAATGTCCCCTGCAGGGAGTCCAGGATGTCCCCACTTCTAGCTGCAGCTGGGAGGCCCCAATCTACAGACAGCAGATTGAAGTCCCCTATTGAAAGCACCTCCCCCTTTTCTGCCATCTTGCCAATGGCCTCCACCAGTACCTTATCTAACTCTCCCCCCTTGTGCAAGAGCTCCGTAGATCACACCAGTGCTAAAAGTGGCTCTATTCCCCTTCTCCAGGGTGACCCACAGAACCTCTGCCCCCCCATATTCCCACTATCTCTGTCACATTTATGCTTTCCTTCACACAGAGCACCCCACCCCCTCCTTTTCTTCCCACCCTGTTCTTCCTCAACTGAGTATAGCCTTGTATGGCGTTGTCCCACTGATGGTTTTCGGTGCACCATAACTTGATAATGGCCACAGTATCCAGGTCGGCCTCTACCATAATGGCCTCTAGGTCTGGTGTTTTATTTCACAGACTTCTAGCATTTGCACACATAGCCTTCCAGATTTTATCACTGATTATTACCCCTCTTTTATTCCTTTTTGCTTCTCCTTTCCCCTCTGTTTTTACTGCTCCCATTTTCATTCCCCTTCATTGCTACCACCCTGCTTCCTTTATTAATTTGCACCCTGAGGTGCTTCTCTCCCCTCAGGTTCTCCCTACTTCCTGCTTTAGCTTGTTGGGGGGGGAGGCAGTTACTGCCTCCCCGATTTCTCCTGCCACTCACCTTGGTTAGTTAAATGTTCATCAAAGTAACTTTTCAACTGTCTATGAAGGACTGTAGTTCTCCTCCCAGATGGAAGCAGGCCATCACACCTGTAAAGGCCCTTATCCCTACAGGTTGACCCCCAGTCCCCAATGTAGTCAAACCCCTCCTCTTTGCACTATTCTTTTAACCATGAGTTGAAGCTCCTGGTGCAGAAATCACTCACCTCCCCCCTGTCATAGACAGGCAGTACCTCAGTGAAAGCCATTGAATGTGCTACCTGCCTATGACCCTTCCCCAGTTCCCTGAATTCTCCCTGCACAATCCCAGCCCCATCCCTAGCTAGATCATTAGTCCTCAGATGGAAATAACATCCAGCTCTGCCTCCCTTCCTGCTGCCCTAGTGATCCTCAGGATCAACTTCCCATCCCTCCAGGCCATGGCACTGCTTAGGCACTTAATGTCTCTCTCCTGTGTTTCCTATTCCCAGATTTATCCCTCTCATAACAGAGTCCGCCACCAGAAGTGGCTTTCTCCTCCTCCTCTGGGGTCCTCTGCTACCCTTCTTGGGGTCTCCACTATGGAGTACCCCCACATTCTCCCCAGTCCCTACCATGGGTACCTCCACCCAACAATCCCACCCTGCTAGAATGGCAAAGAAATTACTTAGTGGTACTGGTTGAGGAATGTGCCTCTGACCCATCATCCCCACCATTCCAGTGCCCACTGTAGTTAAACCACTCTTCCTAGGCACTCTCTGAGGTAACGGTGTCAGACGTCTTGGCCCTTGAGTGGGGGAAGAGGTTGCTGCATCTTAGCCAACTCAGCCTGGAATCTAGCAACCTCCTCCCTCAATCCAGGGAGGTGCATGCAGATGGGGCAGTACTGTGGTCTTCAGAAGGTCTCTCAAAAAACTGCTGCCCAACAGCCACTGCCAGCATTCTCAGTTCCTACACTTCCCTGTGATATTTTGAAATTCTTATGTACCCCGACCCCTGACAGTGGGTTACTACTTTTCCCCCTTGTGTTATTTGTTATGCCCCTTGTATACTTACGTAGACACAGTGCTGCTCCTATTTCCAGATTTGCCCTATCCTTTACATTCTACCTGTCCCTTATGTACTTTTACCCCCAATTGGGTGTTACTAGTTTTTTTTTTTCCCTTTTGATGTTTGTTATGCTCCTTGTACACCTACCCTAGGTAGAGTGTTGCTCCTATTTTCTATTTTGGCCTACTCTTTATCTTCCACATGTCCCTTACGTACCTTTATCCCCTGAAAGGGTGTTTCTAATGTTTCCGCTACTGTTTTTGTTATAGCCCTTGAACACCCTACTCTAGATAGAGAGGCACAACACAGTTTGAATACCTACCCTAGATAGGATGCTGCTCCTATTCCCTGTTTTGGCCTACCCATTACCTTTTACCTCTATGATTTTAACCCTTGCAGTACTGCGGACTGATATATTAGTCCAAAATTCCTATACGTTCTAATTCTATCAGCAGCCTAAGGGTTAATACAATTAAAACTTAAAGAGACCTGAGGGTAATCATATTGGATGAACTGAAGGTAGCCGGGTAGTGTGGCAAAACAGCTGAGTGGGCTAGTGGGATGCTGGGGTGCATAGGGATGGGTATCACTAGCAGAAAGAGGTGAAGTGGGGTTGCCTTTGTATAGATCACTGGTAAGACCTCACCTACAGTACTTTGTCCAGTTCTAGAGACCGCATGTCTGGAAGGAAAAAGACAGAGTGGAGGCAGTCCAGAGGAAGGCAACTAAAATGTGTAGGGTCTACATAAGAAGCCCTATGAAAAGAGACTTAAGGACCTGAAAATGCACACAGCGGAAAATAGGAGGGAAAGGGGGGAATATCATAAAGAACTTTAATACCTAAAAGGGGTAAATAAGGTTCAGAAGGGAATTATATTTCAGAAACAATGGTGCTCAAGAACAAGGGGACATCATATGAAGCTGTAGGATGATAAATTCAGGAGAAATGTGAGGAAGTGCTTCTTCACAGAGAGTGATGGATTCCTGGAACAGCCTTCCAGCAGAGGTGGTGTGGACAAAAACAGTGGTGGGGTTCAAGAACACATGGGCTAGGCACAATGGAATTTATTTATTTATTTACTGAAATGTTTCACCAGGAAGGCACACTGAGCAAACAGGTTGCTCATCTCCCGGTGCGACCTGGGGGAAAGGGGTACAATAGGGATGAGACATTTTACATTCAAATTACAAAGATCAACATAGCATACAATTAATTAAGGCAGTTGTTACAAATAATGTTGCATACATATATAATTTGTGAGAACAATTAATAAGTGCAATGGTAATAAGTGAACAAGTGCTATCGTGAAATAAGGGGTGAAGGAGAGAGAGGACGAGATGACAGATAGTGCAGAGTCATATCCCAGAGAGACCCCTTCAGGATGCGGGGTACCCTGCAAGGGGACAGGGGACTGGAGTAGGGATTAGAGGGGGGGGGGAGAGAGTAAGTGTGATTAACACCTAGGAAGGAAAATAAGGCCTGACCCAAAAAGAGAACCCTTCAGGATGCGATGAACCCTGCAAGGAGGCAGGGAAGTTCAGGTGATTTTAATCCTCCTGCGGTTAGGTGTTGTAATTACAGAGGATAGGTAGATGGAGGAAGAAAAGGTGGCAAGCCCAGGCAGTATAGGACCCCTTCAGGATACTGAGAACCCTGCAAGGGGAGTGTGAAGGCTAGAGTAAAAGGGGGAGAGAGTAGAAGAAGGGAGAAAGGTATGAGAACTAGCACCTAGGGGGGTGCTAGGGTCAGTAAAGGCAGTAGAGTCGGTAGAGGTATTGGGTAAATTCCGAAGGGGGACAAACTGTAAGGAGCAAGATGAAGGAAATTAAGGTGGGTCATAACAGGAACAGTTAGGTGCAAGACAGTTGGAGAGGGCAGTGTTGATGGAATAGAGGGAGGAGGAGTGTTGGATTTGGGGAGGTAGAGAGTTCCATATTTTAGTGAAATGGTGAGAGTACCCAGACTGGCTGGAGAGGGTGGAGCAGCGGGGGACAGTTAGTGTGTGAGTGTTGGTAGATCTGAGGGAGTGGGTAGGAAGAGGGAGTGTTGTAAATGAGGGGGAGAGATAGGAAGGGAGTTCACCCAGCCAGTGTTTAGCGGTTAATTTAGCGCAGTGTGAGAGGCGTCTGTTTGTAAGGGAGGGGAAGGAAAGGGCTCAATAGAGGTCACAGTGGTAGGTGTGACAGGGAGCATCAAGGGCAAAGTGGCAGAAGGAAGTGAAGAGAGTGTCCAATCTGGTTAGGGAGGACCTAGGAGGAACACCATATAGACTATGTTGCAGTAGTTAAAAATGGGGGGAGGATCATCTTCTGGACAAGCTCACGCCTAGCGGCAGAAGGGATGCAACTGCGGTTCCTGAACAAGGCAGCAAGCTTGGGGTGCAATTTTTTCTGAATGGTGTCAATGTGTCCAGAGAAGCTGAGGTATTGGTCTACCCAAACTCCAAGGTACTGTATCTGAAGGATGAGGTGTCCTCAAGTAAAGTCCCGTCAAGAATGCACTGTAATAGTGTCGCCATCCTGGGGGCATACCCCTGGGGCTATCTTTGGAAATAGAGTATATCCCTGAGAAGAGAGTATCTCCCAGGAAACAGTGTATATTCCTGAGAACAGGGTATATTCCTGGGAACACAGTATGTCCCTGGTAACAGTGTACATCCCTGGACACACAGTTTATAACTGGAACCAGATTATATCCCTGGGAACAGGGAGTATGCACCTCCTGTGGTGAAACCACTACAGTGACATATGTCGCTGCTGACAACAGCACCATGTCACTTAGGGGATGCGCCTGGGACCAGGCAACACTTTCCCCCGGCCTGCACCCCCTTCCCAAACCAACTCCGACTCAGAGTTGGTATCTATAGTAATAGAGTATAGGGTAGAACTCCTGCATTGAGGTTCGAGGCAAAGCCCCAAAAAAATAACAGTCCCTGCTGTCCGTGGCTCCCTGCCGACTACAAATCACAGTCGACAGGGAGCCTGGCGCTGCAATGCCTGTTGATGAGTTAGCTGTCGACTCAGCATCATAGATCCGGAACAGGGTATGTCTCTGGGAATGGAGTATATCCCAAGGAACAGAGCTTATCCTTGGGAACAGTGTATATCCCTGGGAACAGAGTATATCCCTGGGAATAATGCATATCCCTGGGAACAGGGTATGTCTCGTGAAACAGGGTGTATCCCTGGGAACAGAGCATATCCCTTGGAACAGTGTATATCCCTGGGAACAAGGTATGTCTCGTGAAACAGAGTATATCCCTGGGAACAGGGTGTATCCCTGGAAACAGAGCATATCCCTGGGAACATAGCATATCCCTGGGAACAGTGTATATCCATGGGAACATGGTGTATCCCTAGGAACAGGGTATGTCTCTGGGAACAGAGTATATCCCTGGGAACAGTGTATATCCCTGGGAACAGGGTATATCCCTGATAATAATTCATATATCTGGGAACAGAGTATATCTCTGGGAATAATGCATATCCTTGGGAACACAATATATATCCCTGGGAACAGAGTATATCCCTGGGAACAGTCTATATCTCTGGGAACAGGGTATGTCTTGTGAAACAGAGTATGTCCCTGGGAACAGGGTGTATCCCTGGGAACAGAGCATATCCCTGGGAACAGTGTACATCCATGGGAAGAGTGTATATCCCTGGGAGCAGGGTATGTCTCTGGGAACAGTGTATATTCCCTGGGAACAGGGTGTATCCCTGGGAACACAGCATATCCCTGGGAACAGTGTACATCCATGGGAAGAGTGTATATCCCTGGAAGCAGGGTATGTCTCTGGGAACAGTGTATATGCCTGGGAACAGAGTGTATCACTGGGAACAGAGCATATCCCTGGGAACAGGGTGTATCCCTGGGAACAGTGTATATCCCTGGGAACAGGGTGTATCCCTGGGAGCGGTGTATATCCCTAGGATTAGGTTGTATCCCTGGGAACAGAGTATATCCCTGGGAAGACAAGCAAGGCCAGGAGAAAAAGCTCTATGGGAAAAAGAAGAGTGTCCTAATAAACACTGAATTATTTTTTAAACCCCTAAATAAAGTTTTTATTTATTTCATTATGTTGCTTGCACGCATGTGCAAGAAACATAGCGCCATCATTCGAGTTTTTGGTGTGGCACCCGTCTTCAATTCAGTCAGTGAGTTTGCAGGCGCAGCCGCAGTTCTCCAATGACTGCTGTAGCTGTCTATGACAGCAGTCAATAGACGGCATACAGTTGAAAGGGGGAGCTCCACTTCAGTGAGCAGAGCTCCCCCACACCACATGCATGCAACCACACATATTGCATGCTGATGGGCTTCCTCCCCCCACGCACATGCTGTATGCGTGGAGGTGCCCAATCCCGTGGCTCCACGCCCCCACAAAAGCTGTCCAGGTGCCACACTGGGAGCCCACCCCAGCGTGGCAAAAAATATTATAGCCAATGGGGTGCCCAATCCTCTGTGGCTCACGGCTGCCCCCCAAAAAACCTTTCAGATGCCACGCTGGAGCCCACCCCAGCATGGCAAGCTCTGGTGTCTTAATTTAAAAAAAAAACCTGTAAATAAAAAGCGATTCGCGGTCTCACCTGCCCCACCCGCACTCGCACTCGCAACCTGCCTCCCCACACCCCCTTCACCCCATACTTACCTCCAGAGACGATCATCGGTGGACCGGGAACACGTCTGCACTCTTCAAAGCCGACCGCGAACTGAGGAAATGCCGGTAAGCTATATAATGGAATAAATAGGGGGTTTTCAACTTTGTTGCATATCTCAGGCATTTTTGGGAATTTTGGGCCCACATTTTCAACACGGGGTTTTTGGGACCCCTCCTCATGAATTCTTGCACTGTCATGGCGTTAATCAGGCCCGAAGGTGATTTTGCTGTCACTGCACAAAATCACCTTTCAGGGCCGATTAACAAAATGACACTGCCAATGTTCATAAGGTGGCTCTCAAAAGCCTATTTTAGAAAATGTGGTGAAAAATTCCTAAAATGACTGTTTTACGAGCGCCGTTACAGTTCCTAGGCACTCTCGCAGTTTGCGAATTTTCAATATTTCACTCCAGATTTCCAACATTGCCATTTTACCACACCTCCTTATGAGCAGTACAGCTGACATTTTTCACATCATGCCCAAAGCGTTTCCGCCCATGTGGCGCACAATGGGCGCGGTTGGTGTCACGAAATCCATATGGGACACATTAAGAAAATCACAGTGACACTGTTCATGAGCAGAGGTCTTAAATGGCTATGTTGAAAATTTGAGGGAAAAATTCTAAAATGACTGTTTACGAGGCGTCGTCAGCGCAGTTCCTACTTGCTAAATAGGATTACATGAAATTTTCAATATTTGCACTCAATGACTTCAAATACCTAAACAGCACATACAAGCAAGCAACATTCGGCACTGACAAATGTTTGTTTTAACTGGGGTCTGTCACCCAGGTTCACCTGTCCTGGGAGGCTGTTTGACCAAGTGGGTAGAACACAGAGCTGTAAACCTGGATATCCAGGTTTGAAATAAATTCCACAGCCACCATTAACTAGTACTGAAAGCCTGAGCAAGTCAGGTCACGTAATCCCTCTGTGTTTTCTCTCTCTACTCTTTCTCTGTACTCTCTGAATCTGCATGTGCACAGGAAATTACAGCAACATTCTCTTCCCTCATCCCTCTCCTGGCTAGTAAAGCACTTTGAGATACAGTTTGTATGAAGGGTGCAATATAAACCCAAATTCCTTCCTGTTACAGGTACATTATATGAGAAAAGGCATTTGTGTGTAACAATGCCATCTGTTAGTAACAGCTGTGAGTAACAGTCAAAGCACTGCTAAGTAACTGTAACAGCAACTGAGACCTCTAGTTGGGGTTGATAAGATTGCAAGTATAACAGTCAATGGAGCTTTCTACCCTCCTAGCAAGTGAGAATGTCCCTTTAGCCGAAAAGTTAAAGTTACTTCTTTCAGGACATATGTTTTGATTACCAACAAGGTGAGGTCTGGTGACATTTCTGCCCCCAGTGTTCATACATTTTGATATGAACACTGATCAAAACCCTATAGGTCCAAATTTTATTATCATAATTCAAAACACCCTCAAACACAGAATTTTAGTCTGCATTTATGACACTCTCAAACCCCCTTTTTTCAGT
Organism: Neoceratodus forsteri; assembly: GCA_016271365.2. Classification (NCBI taxonomy): domain Eukaryota; kingdom Metazoa; phylum Chordata; order Ceratodontiformes; family Ceratodontidae; genus Neoceratodus; species Neoceratodus forsteri. The sequence continues at coordinate 92,607,498 of JADMNL010000030.1, forward strand.
TAAAGAAGGCCAAATCTGGCCCATAGGGCACAGTGCCCTTTAACTGTGTTCTACAGCTTTTCCAAAATTTACAGTACAATTCAGATTCTCTCATCTCTCACTTATACCACTGCCACCATCTTACACCTTTTTTGCTATCATGACTATTTTACTATTTTAATAAGTATTTAGAAAACATCTTCTATTAAAAAGAATGGGGGGGGGCAGTTAGGACTGCTTCTTCCTTAAGACTGGTGAGGAACAAGAACAGTACCCATCCTGTTCAGGATCAATGCATATTGAATGTTTTCTAAAGGTCAAATTACTAAATATATCTACTACGCTCACAAAATCAAGGCTTTGATATTCTTTTAGATGGGTTCTTTAAGAAGTTTATTGAAAACTTTACCCAAACAATGATAGCATCAGCCTGTCCCCGAAGACTGCTGTGCCGCCTGCAGTCACTAAGTCTGAGGCCAGATCCTAACCTCTGTGTAAAAAAAACACACTTGCCATGTGAAACATAATAGACCTCAGGATTGATTTATAGCACATAGGATGATCAGTGGATTAACGAAGTACAAAAGATACTATTCCTTGCAGTCCCTTCAGAGTGAAGGCATTTGGTTCTTCTACATTGGAATTCAGTTTGAGACTGGGTCCAGCCACAGGAATGTCATAATGTTACAGGCAGAAGGTGGTAGAGGTCGTACTGCTAATATATTCACTTGGGTCTTAGGAAAAAGACAGTAAACAGTAAGCTATTCCAGCCACTACCTACAGCAAACATGAATAACTCACAAAACACTTGAGCCCCTCAAACATCAAGGTTTTCCAATACTGCAAATGGATTTAAACAATTTGAGCTTTAGTGAAGTGATTTTACTGAGGTGGCTCCATTTTATATACCCCCCCCATGGGATCCATATTCATTCCTACCAACCATCAAACCATATCCTAAGCCTCACACAGTCTCCCCCAACCCAGCAATTAATATCCTAAAACAGCCCCGCCCAGCTCAAGGCGGAATAAGCTCCATGCCTGCTGACTGAGGTGGAGGTTTAACTAATTTCCACACTTGCAAACCAACTCTTCCCAAACTTTAAAAGCAGAGGTTCTGCAGAGGGAGTGACTGAAAAAGCCAGAAACAGCATCATAAGCAAAAAGCAGGGAGGATGCGTTGGCCACAAATAGGAGTGGGAAGGAAAAGAATGATGAAACTCTGAACTACCTAAGCACTTATAGTGTACACACCTATGTTATAGCCAACATTATCAGGCAAAATTGGAATATCCTTCAAGCAGAACCTGCACTGAGGACTGTTGCCAAAACTCTCCCACACATGGTCTATAAGAGGACACATAATATTGGAGACGAGTGTAGTCCAGTTATCAAAAACTCAGAAACAAAAACACACTTCCCCACCCCACCCCAACCCCAGGTTGCACACCTCGTTGGAAGTAAATTTTGTCCTGTTATTTGTAACTGTGCCAACTTTACGCATTCCTTAACAGTAAGGGTGTTTAAAATCCGTGATCTCTTTAATTGTAATACCAGTGCCGTGGTATATATGGCAATGTGTACTCGTAACACGTATTATATGGGCAAGACCAAATGCAAATTCACAATCAGGGTGGGGGAACATTTGGGGGATATCAACAAAAAATAAATAGAATGCCCTTGCAGCTTATGTAGCTATATTTGGCAGCCATCATCGAGTTCAGTTAGTGGGCTTGGAACGTATTAGATTAGGTCCCTGTGGGGGACTTGGGGAAGCTCCTCTTGAAAGGAGAGAGTGTTTGAATTTACAAACTGTAAACTTATAACATGTCAGGTATGAATAAAAGGTTAGACCTTTGTCCATTTCTAGGATGAAACAATATCTCCCCCATCACATTTATCAGTTATTGAATGCTATTTAACTCGAGTTACTCTCTGCCCTGCTTTCCTTTTTAACTATTTCCTTTCCCCTCCAAAAAAACTGCTTTTCCCTACCCTACCATATAATCTCACCTCCCCTTGTCCCTCCCCCATCATTCCTATTTGCCTCCTTTTTCAACTCTTCTAGGACACTGTTTTCCTATCCCTACTCCAGCTTCTGTGTTTTCCTTTATTCTTACCTTTTTTACTTTCCCTCCCTCCACTTTTCCTTTTTTCTCCCCTCCCCTCCTCTCCTCCACCCTGTTTTTGTATGCAGGTATTTTACATCAGTTTCTTGAAGTTTTATGTCATATTCTACACTACCAGTTGTGTAACAGAGTGACCATTACAGAAATAGCTTACCGTTTCATCCATTGCTGTGTAAAGTGCATTCCTTCTGATTCCAAAGTGAACGCTTGCCTGAACCGCGTTCCCTGGTTGGCATAGTTCATCCTGATATCTTCCGTTGCATCCTGTAGTGTGAAAAGGCTGTTCCAGCAGCCATGTGTCCCATGCACTAGCTCTCGTGCAATGCTAATGCACCGATAGGAACTGTAGGATGGAGTGTGCCAACATATTGCTGTGCGTGTAATCTGAAGGCACAACGGAACAGACTGCAACAGCGCTACACAGGTAACTTTGCTGTTCGGCAGAGAAATCTGTGTATCAAAGTGCCTTTTGATGCATCACTGTTTTCTCTGAATGCATTTTTATTAAAAGTATAGATTGTTGCAAACAAGTCACTGTGGTTTTAAAGTTAATCGTACTTTGATGGCTCTGTGATGGGACTAGAACCATGATTCCCATCTCCTAGGCTGGATACATGTACTGCATGCACAAAGGAGATAACAAACTGTGCAGCTATTTTGTGACACAAAGCCATTTTGAACCTGTAACCAGTCGACATGAAATTCAGTAGTGGGTCCCCAACCCAGTGCCCCATTAAGCTGCTTTTGTCCTCTGCAGAAAGAAGATCAAGGACTATACAGTTTTGTTGCCATATCAAGATGTAATGTGAATTATATGAAATCTAGTAGTGGGACTTGAACCCCTGTATACTTCTTAATTGGGATATATGAATTGCTTGCTATTTTTCTGCACAAAAGAAAACCAAACTGTGCAGCTGCTTGTCTTCTGCATTTGCACAAAGAAGATCACAGACTATGCACTTTTTTGCTATATTTAGCTGTAGTATGAATAATATGAAATCTAGTAGCAGGATTTAAACCTGGTACACTTTTTAGCTAGGATATATTACTTACTTGATCTTTGTTTCTGCACAAGGGAAATTAGCAAACAGGGCAGGTGTTTTGTAATAATAAGTTGTACTGTAACACAATTACAATTTGTTAGCGAGACTTGAACCTGGTACATGAACTAATCACTTGACTATTCATTGGCTATTATAAATCTAGCATAAGGGTTCCCGTAGTATACATGCACATACCTGTATGTGGCGATCACATAATTAGGGTACCCCGTGACACAGGCGACCATGATTGGGCGCACACAAAAATGGTGGCTCAATTGTGGCGCATGTCGACAGGGATACCTACCAGGGCGGCGACCAGATGGGGGGGTTTGCGCATATAGCGACAGGATGTCGCTACACATATACGTGTGTGGGGGGGAGTGAGCATGCTGAACAAGGGGTGGGAGGAAGGGTTTGTGAGGGGTAGTACTGTGGTGAGCTGCCGAGCTGGCCCCATGGCATGGTGAGTGGGTGGTAGGCTGGGATTCTGAGGGTGCTGGGTTTTGGCTCTGGGTGCAGGTACATTTTGTTGCGCCTGGCCTGAATTTTTTTTTTATGGTTTTGCAGCCCCCCAACATGCACCCCCCTGGAGTTGAGAATCCTATACTGGGGAGCAGGGCAAAGACCCCCATGGGTGTGTGTGCATAAAACTGAAAACTGTAAGTTCCCGGTGCCCTTTTGGTGTGCGCTGGGGGTGTACATTACTGAAATTTATTTTTGGTGATGTACACTCACCTAACGGCGATCACCTTTCTGTGGCCGCCATTATGACATAGAACCCATAATTAGGCATTCTGTGCATATTAGCACTGGACAATCTTTTCTAAACATATATCCTTTATCAGCATTTTTACTTAAGAAATATAATATACGGATTATCAGCCAGTGAAACATAAATAGCACTGGTCATTCACTTTATTTTGCGATTGCATTATAAAGTAAAAATATCTACTGAACAAAGCGATAGCATCAAGTCCATATAATCTGAAATTCTAGCTGGTATATGTGTGACATGTTTTAGGATATAAATGTCCAATAGAATAATAAGATTTCTCTTGGTGGTTGTTGGTAGTAATATTTTTTTTTTAATGTGTACTACCACTTGATATCCCATCAACAGAGTGATGGAATGAGGGTGAAGGAATGAAGGCACCGCAACTGGTTCACCTGTCACAGTGGTAAACAGGTTGTTGGAGTGCCCTGCAGGGAGAGTGCCGCATGGGTGTTGCACCACCTCCCCGATACTCCTCCGCCATGGAGGTGATATAGTAATCTTTGGAGGGTGCAGGGGGCAAAGCCCCCGACAAACAGCAATCATTTGCTGTGCTGTATTGGGTGCAACAGCCAGCATTTGCCTTGCTGTATTGGGTGCAATGAGGCTTGGGCGGCACAACTGCTGGGTGGCATTGTGCTGTCACTCTAATGTCCATCAACAAATTTTGTGTCACACTGAAGTGGATGTACCCTATCACTTAAGGACATTTATGTGTTAAGTCAGTATCCATCAGGAGTTGACACCTTGACAAAGAGCTCATAAGGCGTGAAATATTGGGTGGTATCTCCTGACCAGTGGCATCTGTGGAAGTCTGCACAGCATGTTTTACACCAATGAACATGTATTTTGATAATTTCCAACATATGGATTTTTATTGTTTTCATGTGTGACTGCTGGTTTTCTGAGAGTACTGAAGTGAGTCATAGCACTGAGAGCACCAGAGTTCTGGAGTGTCCCTTTATGACAGAGAGTGTTGTCCAATACTGCAAATGGATTGAACCAGTTTGAGCTTTACAGAAGCAATTCTACTGAGGTGGCTCCATTTTACGTATACCTCACACCATGGGATCCATATTCATCCCTATCCAACCATCAAACCATATCCTAAGCCCCCAACAGTGACCACCCAACCCAGCATTTAATAGCCTGAAAACGGCCCCCCACCCAGCTCAAAGGGAGGATCCATGCCTACTGACTGAATAGTAGTAAACTTAATTTCCACATTTGCTAACCAACTCTTCCCCAAACTTCCTGTAGAATATGGAAGGTTTTGAAGATGCATACACATTTCTGGCCTCCCATGTCTGCTAAGAAGGGAAGCGGATCAGCTTAGAGGAAGAACTGTGCCATCGCTAGGTGTAAGCAAGCCCCGGTCATGTAGACCAGGTGTAGATAGAGGTGGGGTGTCACCCAAGAGCTAAATGAATGCTGATGGTTGTTTAATGTTGCAGATGTACCCAGAATTCATGAGCTGTCTGTTGATCACATGAACATTGGGGCACAATGGTAGTTTGTATCAATTTTGTACTGACACCTTGACAAATTTTGTGATTTTCAGCTCCACATACTTAATGCAGATTCTTGGGCCATTACTTCGAGAGTAAGTGAAATATATATTCAAGTGTGGTTACAATGAATAGGTGGGCAGTAGAGCTTTAAAATGCATACCCATATGTTACCTCAAAAGATTAATGTTAAAAGTTACATGGTTAAATACCAACCACCACCCCTTAATTTCTTGTGAAATTTCCAAAATATTCTTATATTGAATCTTGTCAGACAGGATTTATTGCACTTTTTAATATAATTTTATGTTGTCTAAAAGGGTAAGGATTCTGCTTTGAAATGCATATGTGATTTTGAAGTCTTAAGGTGATATAAGAAGATAAATTGATAAAAGTGAAGACACCATTAATGGACAAAATTTTAGCAAGCTTATACAGTACCTTGTCAAATTTTTTCAATTTTCAGCTATGCGCACTTAATGCAGATTCTAGGGTCATTACTTTTAGACTAATTGAAATATGCATTCAAGTGTGATCTCAATGAATAGGTGGGAGTTAGAGCTTTAAAATGCATACCCATAATTTGCCTCAAAGGTTAATTAAAAAAAATTTTCAAAGAAGGAAATTTATCTAAAAGAAAAAAAAAACACCTTTGTTTACATAAACCATTTTTATTTCAAAACATGTAAAATTTTAAATATTACTGTTGGTAAAGTAATGGAACTTAGTCTTGTCCATCTAAGAAAATCTTTATCATCATCAGATATGCCAATATTATCTTGGTAATCACGTGCATCTTGGTCCTCACCTGAGTCCTCATTATTTGCATTATAGAGCAGAAACATAACATCATCTAGAAATGGTGTGTCCATCCACTTTACATTGAGAGCATCAGTCCAACCATGCAAAGCTGCATTTGGGGCATTGACAACTGCAGCAGACGAAAGCCTCCACAATTGGCAGATGTAGTTGGCTCATAGAATATGTAACTTCAGGGTTTCCTGGCAGGGTGGTAGCAGAGACAGATCAGTTATTCTGTTGTCTTTGTTATATTTCCCCCAGAAGATCTGCTGCCTCGCTATATTTACACTAGTAACTTGCTTCCTTCCATACAGTTTACAGACATATTCCTCCAACAGAGCTGCAACACCCTTATCCACTTTCCAATCACTCCCAAGTTTCTGAAAGGCATCCAGGAATTTGGGGTAATTTTAAAGGACGTTCTAGCAAATCTTCTTGCCCTTTTTAAATAACGCAGAAACATAGCAATTGCCTGTGAATGCATGGAAACTGACTAAGGCTTTCTTTATTGCAGTGGTCATTTCACACTTGCTAATGTCAAAGATTTTCCTGTTGTTACCATGGTCATTGTCCAGGTATATACCATGCTCACATTCTCAAAATAGTGACAGTAAAATTACTGGTATGTTGGTATCCCCGGATAGTGAACAGATGATGACAGAGCCTGCATGTATTGTAATGGCATGTTGCACATGAAGGGCAATTTGTGTGTCTGCTTCTTTCTGGTCAGAAATGAGATCATCCACAACTATAGTCCCTTCTTTGATGATCATGTGGCATTTGTCTCTCTTTGAAAAATAGATCATGTGGCCCTCTGGCAAACTCGTGCAATTTTCTCCCCAGACCTGCTTGATCAAATCAATCAGGCGCTCCTTGTTAGATTCGTTAGAAAGGAAGTAACCAAAATTATTTCACACTTTGGTGTTGGGAACTTTGATAATATGCTTCTCATTAAATTATCACTGAAATCTCTTAGCCTCTTTGATTGACTGCTATCTGTATGTATCTGCAACAACATCCACTCTTGCAAACCCCTTTGAAAGACTATTCAGGAGTTTCTTTGCCAGATCACCAATGGTTTCAAGGATTCCTGTTATAACCCGCTCTGTTGCCATTAGATGAACAATCTATGCTGAGACACTTTTCCTTGTGCGGGGGAGGGGGGGTTAGCTCCGAAGTGTCTAACACTGGACAGTGTTCTGCTAGCACCTCAAGTAACTTGCACTTTGGTGTTATCCATCTAGTTCCATCTGCATTGGTAAGACTCAGTGGGACTGGGCCCAGGCAATATGTTAATAACTTGTTCATATCTACAGGGAAGTTGTGCTTGTTTGAAAGGGCCAACAGTTCTCCCAATATATTTCTTTCACATTTAAGTTCTGTAACTTTTCCTTTGGTAGTTACTTGTGTTTTTTTGTTTGCATCATTGAAGGGTTTCACTGGGACTTTCCAGTCTTTCTTTGACAAACTGTACATACATTTCTGTACCCCGTTCAATGATACTGGTGTGGTTCTCTTCAATATTAAGCACAAAAGGTGCTCCCGAGGACAAATTGTACAATCTTTCAGCATCTAAAGTAGCACTGAATGGGTTGAAAAACTCTTGATTGAAAAGAATCAGTATGGCTTTGATGCGGTGTTCTGACTTGATGATTTCAGATGGCATGCATGCTACATATTCACATATCCCACGCTACATATTAACAAATCCCCCCAGGTACATATTCATAAATCCTCCTTGTTACAGGTTCACAAATCTCCCAGCTACATATTCACAAATCCCCCAATCTACATATTAACAAATCCTCCAGCAACATATTCACAAATCCCCCTAGGTACATATCGACAAATCTCCCTAGCTAGATATTCTCAAATCCCCTCTGCTACATATTCACAAATCCCCCCATCTACATATTAACAAATCCCCCAGCTATATATTCACAAATCCCCCATCTTCATATTAACAAATTTGCAGCTACATATTCACAAATCCCCCTAGGTACATATTGACAAATCTCCCTAGCTAGATATTCTCAAATCCCCTCTGCTACATATTCACAAATCCCCCATCTATATATTAACAAATCCCCCAGCTATATATTCACAAATCCCCCATCTTCATATTAACAAATCCCCAGCTACATATTCACAAATCCCCCTAGGTACATATTGACAAATCTCCCTAGCTAGATATTCTCAAATCCCCTCTGCTACATATTCACAAATCTCCCCATCTAGATATTCACAAATTCTCAGATATATGTTTACAAATCCCTCCCCAGCTACATATTCATAAATCCCACCAGCTACATATTAACAAATACCCCAGTTACTGATTCACAAATCCCCAGCTACATATTAACAAATACCCCAGCTACATAATCACAAATCCCAAGCTACAGTCACAAATCTCGAAGTTACATATTCACAAATCCCCCAGCTACATATTCACAAATCCCAAGCTACAGTCACAAATCTCGAAATTACATATTCACAAATCCCCCAGCTACATATTCTCAAATCCCCCGTCTTCATATTCACAAATCCCCCAGCTACATATTCACATATCCCCCAGCTACATATTCACAAATCCCCAGCTACATATTCTCAAATCCCCATCATCATATACAATCCCCCAGCTACATATTCACAAATCCCCAGCTACATATTCTCAAATCCCCTCTTCATATTCACAAATCCCTCAGCTACATATTCACATATCCCCCAGCTACATATTCACAAATCCCCCAGCTACATATTCTCAAAACCCCATCATCATATTCACAAATCCCCCAATACATATTCACAAATCCCCCAGCTACATATTCTCAAATCCCCATCATCATATTCACAAATCCCCCAATACGTATTCACAAATTCCCCAGCTACATATTCACAAATCCCCCCGCTACATATTCTCAAATCCCCATCATCATATTCACAAATCCCCCAATACATATTCACAAATCCCCCAGCTACATATTTACAAATCCCCCAGCTAGATATTCACAAATTGCCAGCTACGCATTCTCAAATCCCCCATCTTCATATTCACAAATCCCCCAATACATATTCACAAATCCCCCAGCTACATATTCACAAATCTCCCCAGCTAGATATTCACAAATTCTCAGATATATATTTACAAATCCCTCCCCAGCTACATATTCACAAATCCCCCAGCTACATAATCATAAATCCCAAGCTACAGTCACAAATCTCGAAATTACATATTCACAAATCCCAAGCTACAGTCACAAATCTCGAAGTTACATATTCACAGATCCCCCACCTACATATTCACAAATCCCAAGCTACAGTCACAAATCTCGAAATTACATATTCACACATCCCCCAGCTACATATTCACAAATCCCCCAGCTACATATTCTCAAATCCCCCGTCTTCATATTCACAAATCCCCCAGTTACATATTCACATATCCCCAGCTACATATTCACAAATCCCCCAGCTACATATTCTCAAATCCCCATCATCATATTTACAAATCCCCCAATACATATTCACAAATCCCCCAGCTACATATTCTCAAATCCCCATCATCATATTCACAAATCCCCCAATACATATTCACAAATCCCCCAGCTACATATTTACAAATCCCCCAGCTAGATATTCACAAATTGCCAGCTACGCATTCTCAAATCCCCCATCTTCATATTCACAAATCCCCCAATATGTATTCACAAACCCCCTACATATTCACAAATCTCCCCAGCTAGATATTCACAAATTCTCAGATATATATTTACAAATCCCTCCCCAGCTACATATTCACAAATCCCCCAGCTACATAATCACAAATCCCAAGCTACAGTCACAAATTTCGAAGTTACATATTCACAGATCCCCCACCTACATATTCACAAATCCCTAGCTACAGTCACAAATCCCGAAATTACATATTCATAAATCCCCCAGCTACATATTCTCAAATCCCCCAGCTACATATTCACAAATCCCCCAGCTAGATATTCACAAATTGCAAGCTACATATTCACAAATCCCCCAGCTACATAGTCACAAATTCCTCAGCTACATAGTCACAAATCCTGCCAGTCACATACCCACAAAGGCACGGGGTCATAATGTCGCATGAATTGTTCTGCCAACATCTTGCTGCCAACAGCCGAGCCTTGCGGCATAAGTCTTTATTCTGTGGGGGCCCATCCCACACCCTGTTATGGGCAACTGTGTCCCCAGACCCCCCCCACCAAAGATTCTCAAATCTGGGGGGAGTCCAACTTGGGGAGTGCACAATTTGTGGAAAAAAATAAAATGTCTGGGACTGGGAATCAAACCCGGTCCCAGACGCAGCGCCTGGGTTCCTACTGCTGTGGCTCAGTCCAGTGAGCCATGGCAGCTGCTTAGCAGAACCCACTCCCAGCAGAGGCCTTATCCTCTAACTGGGAGTGTGTGAATGGTGTAATACCAAGTACAGTAGTATACATGGTATTGCACCATTTGCTGTCATGGACAGCACTGTTTCGGGTTAGCTATAGCATACGACATTATGACCCGGTAGGATCCAGAAACCCCCCCAGGTACATGTTCATAAATCCCCCCAACTATATATTCACAAATGCCCACCCCCATTTTTGTAGAATCAGAGGGTTGCAAAACTCTTAACCTACAAAATTGTATACAAGAAAATCTTATGTTCAGGGTTGCAATAGACATCATATCGGTTGCAAAGAAGTCATAGCGATCTCAACTACAATCCCTGGCTTCCCCTAAATGATGCCCCTGCCCCCCCCAGATATATTTTCACAGATTCCCACAGCTATGTTTATTTATTTAATTTTGTTCATTGGGTAGGCCCACTGGGCCCAAGAGATCCTCTTTTTCAGGGGCGACCCAGAATTAGTTACAGAGAAATGTTTGGGTACAGGACATTTCAAATATATGACAGTTTTAGGTACAATCACAATACATAGCAGACTAAGATACAGCAATACAGTGCAGATTATGGACAGCTTTGAGGCACAATCACAAACCCCTCAGCTATGTATTCACAAATCCCCCAGTAACTGTGCATATTTATAAATCTCCCCCTTTCATGATAGACTGTAATTGTCAAACTTAAAATGTGTACTTTACTTACCTGTACTATAACCATGGTACTATCTGACACATACTGTTCCTGAAATTCCAACGATGACTATTTTTATGGCCCCTGAAAGGAAACCAAAATGTTTAAACCCAAATAACATGCCCATGCATCAACAAAAAACAGGCATTTCTAGACAGTCGGACACAGAGGGCATAAATTAAACTAGTACCAAATGCACTAGACTACAGTAAACAGCTCTTCAATTTCTGGAGGGAACAACTCCAATTCCATTGAATTAACACCTGTTTTATTGAGGAGTATATTCCAGACCTAACAAAGCACACTAATGAAGTAAACATTTAATGGAGACATGTTCCTTATCTTTATTTTCCATGAACTGATATTGAATGACTGGGATCAAACAAAGCAATATGCCTGTAGGGTTTCTTTAAAACGATACTGCTGTTGTGGCCAAACGCTATGGGTTATTGCCATAGGCATTCCCTACACACACACACACACACACACACACACACACACATACACACACACACACACACACACCCTACCTATTAGCAACCTAATCTGGAGGGGATTTGTAACCCCCCCCATCCATGATTTTCTTCTATGACTAAACATATTCTAATTAATAGTGTCAGCTTGTGAGCAATCCCCCCAAGGAGCTACAAGCTCCACAGTCCTCCACTGCTACATACAGCCTAGCCTGCTAACATTGAACAGGTGGCAGCACTTAACTGGGACTGAAACACAATTCGTAAAACCAGCTCCCACCTTAAGGTGTTAACTGCTAGCTCTGGTATAGCTAATATGAAATTTCGTATGGACCCAGTAATGGACCTCAATGTGTGCACTGGTGAGTTACTAAGCCTAACGTATACTTTCCATCAAGCAACACATAGCTTCAAGTTCATGAAATGCATTACAGTATATTCAGGATTCTTAAATGTAACCTAATGTCGGAAAAGGTTACATATAGGAGTTGTATCTGTATTGTTGTGTTTCAACTTCAAATGCTTGTACTGGGTAGAATATGGTATAAACTGATTAAGTGGATGCAGGAATAGCTAAATAAACAGGCAGAACAACATTTTTAAATGACACAAGGCAATATGATATTAGAACAGCTGATTCTGATGGTCTGCTGCCAGGTAGTACGAGAGTGGCTGCCTCACCAGCTGGACTGTTTTATGAAGTCATACTGTATGTGGTCAGACTGATGCACCTTCCCTTGACAACCTAACTGAGAGGTTGAAATGTGAATGAGCAATTAACATGTAAAGATAAAATCAACATGCAAATTTATGTGTGGAAATTGCTAGGTTTGAAAACGGGTGCAAAACTAGAATCTTTTAGAACCTTTTTTGGCATTTTATTTAGACCCAGAAAAGCTTCTTTTATGCCTGGAAGAAAACAGACTTGTAGTAGATAATCTACTGCTAACAGTGGGAGAGAGAGAGAGACAGAGAGACACAGAGACAGACAGAGACAGACAGAGAGTCCATTCTATCACTGCAGTATGTTTATGCCTTATGACTAGTATGATGTATAAACTTTGGCACTACCTGTATTTTGTGTCATGCCAATAAAGTTATTTAAATTGAGAGAGAAAGAAACAGGGATGTGGGGAACTGGCTTGGTATACCCAGCATGCTCCGTTTCCAATAATAGGAATTCCATGAAAAGAGTGCATATTGCCCAATGAACAAAAGCTGTCTGTAGAATTCAAAGAGGCTGTCTAGAAAACTGAATCCCAGTCTATGGTCACAATGCACATATTCCGTTACTTAGACAGACCGCTCCTGCCTCTTTATACAGTATTGACCTGATGCTACCCCTCAGTCCTGAATATGACCATCACCAGTGCCACACACTACTTTTCATCAGGGCACACTGTGTATAATAATTTATTAAATGCCAAACTATTTATTTATTTACCGGGTAAGTGCACTGATCTGAGGATCATTTTCAGGCACGATCTGGGCCATGAAGATGGCACAGAGGGCATAAATGCAGTACAGAACAAATTACAAGACAACAAAATGCAGTAAAGTACAAGGCAATTTGGTAACATACAGGGAAAGAAAGGATATTTTTTCCAATTTCATTGACAAAGGACAAGGAAGTAGTGCAAGGCATAACAGCCCGAGGAGTAAAACAGTAACATATCAAGCCACACAGAATCATCAGTATGGTAACTGGGAAGCAGCCAAGCACTGGAAAGGTGGCTAATTTAAAAATGTCTGAGGTTCCAGCTGGGGGCCTACTGAGAATTGGGAACACTCATCCCCAGCAGTTGCGGGTTTTGTTGTTGTCTAAAAGTGACTCCGCTTTACACACAGAGGTAGTAAAATCAAAGGTCCCGGTGGTGGTGAGAGTTGAGGCGCTGGACGCCACACCTCGCGCCACACTGGGGACCCGGGTTCGGGAGTAAGCCTGGGTCACCGGGGGTCGGCAGGGGAAGGGAAGGATTGAGCATTCGGAGGACAGCTCTCCTTCCTCGTGGGGGGGGGTACAAGGACTATGCCTGGCACTGTGGTGACCTCTGGTGGAGACCGGAGGTACTGCACCACTACAGGGCTTAACTAGAAGGCTGCGGAGCCACGGCAAGACATTCCTTGGCATCACTGCATGTCAGGACACCACCTGGGGGGTGGGGGTGAAGACGCAATGAGGAGAACACAAGAAAATCCCTGCTCCCGGAGATAGGTGATGGCACCACCCTGCAGCCACACTCCATTGGCCGGACTCATCCAGCTCCTGGGCCAAGCCCAGCCCAGCCTGAATTTGCAGATAGAGCACCCTGGGAGGATAGGGCGGCCCCACCTCTGAAGGGCTCAGAGCCAAGGGGATAGCCGGGCTGGTGCCAGGACACTGGTGAGTTTCAGGCCCAGAGGTACAGCTGCAGTGAGTGGATGCCCGAGAGAGTTCTCCGGGGCTCAGCAGAGCCAGAAAAAGAGCCGTAAAAAAAAAAAAAAAAAAGTGGTAAAATCATACAGCAATCCCCCACATATTCAGCAGTTCTAAGTTTCCAAGATGTTTTACAAATAACATATGATAACTTAAGTGTAAAGTTAAAGTAGGTCTCAGAAAAGGGAATGTCCTGGAAATCACCCAGTCCATGTACAATTTTAGTTATTTTTTTTACATTTAAAGGCATGTTTGGCATTTGGGGTTTGCATCACTATTTTTGGCAAGTATATGCCACCTGCATTTAATCCGTATGATGAGCTTCTTTAGGGGACCAAGGAGAGAGAGTGGCCTGTGTCCTTTACATTCTTAATTAGTCCCAAGTATTATTTCATACAGAATAAGCTCTTAAGGATGATTGCCAGAAATGTCAGGATAAACTAAAATGGATTAGAACGCAATCTTGACAGCAAAATATACCTCTCTTGTGAAGTATGTCACTAGAAGTTATACATGTGATTGCCTTCATCTTCAGTCTATGAAAAATGCAAGCCAGCACAGCACCACATATCTAGCGCATGATGTGAACGGAGTGTCCTGTAAGTATTTTCTCAATCTTAATCTCACATTCAGGGAAGCTCACATGCCCTTTGACCTCTCGCCCCTACATCATGGTAGATCTATAACATTTACAATCTGAAAACAAAAGAGGAGTGAGAGTGGGGCCTGAATTCATCTTCAGTGCTGACACCTACCGTTAATTAACGACTTAAAAATCAATGACAAAGGGGACAGGCAGCAAATGACACTTCCATGCGGAGCCTGTCTCCCTTCAGAAAGAAAAAGAAATCTGGAAATAGTTGTGACATATACCGCTGGGCCATGAAGAATTGAGGAAAAAGCATCCAGCCGTCCATCAATGTCAACTCAAATGATGTACCATCCCCCTCCCCCCCTTTTCTTTTCTAATTTTGTGTCATGCTAGGATATGATGTTCTACTATTGTATTACTTAAGTATTATGGCTTCCTGCAGCGAGGATGCAGCTTCTGTACTCCGGAGCTACACTTGGCAAAGAAGGACCACTAACCGAGCAGCGCCAGCGGAATTTACATACACAGCTTTCAGTTCTGCTGGATGGCGCAACAACTTGAACCTTTTCACTTGACAAAGACATCAGGTGTTGGCAAAAAGGAGTTCAGTCTGGTGAAAAGGAAGACTCCAGTCTGAGATAGTAAAATATATATACTGGAAGAAAAGCATTCAGTTCAGTGCATAATAGTGGCAAACATTTTGACCCATACTTTTTCATCTTATTTTATATTGCCCCTTATCCCCTGACTTGTATGATACCATTTTTTTTAACCAGAAGAGACACACTAAGCTGAAAGCTTGGTTACAGGTGTGACCTGGAAGCACAAGGCAGTTAAGTGACTTGCTCAGGGTTACACCGTATGCAAGTGGGGGCTGTGGGATTCAAACCCAGGTCTCCAGCTCTGAGCCTTAAACCACTATGCTACACTACCTCCGATTTTCTCTTTTTTGAGTCTGCTTTACTACTTTTTTGTACAGTTGAAATAATAAAAGGAGCACACCTTTTAATATGGCTCGGACCTGGTTTTTATCAGTATGCTCTGTTATTATTAAATACCTATTGTAGGTAGGTAGATAGGCAAAACTTTATTTTTATACAGGAAAATGCATGTCATTAGGATTTTTTACACTCCTGTTCACAAGGCAGTTCTGTGTTCAACTATCTATAGGTTACAATTAGAAACTTAATATTAGGGGAGCATGAACAACCCCAGACACACAATAAATATATAAAATTCCAGGGTAGTATAGGTATTGGTACAGAATAATAAACAATCAATTAAGTATATACATTGACAGGTCAAGGGAAACCTGTCTCTTTGTATATTGTTTAAGGGATTACTTTTCTTGTGACTATAAGAAACTAATATGCAGTAGACACTGCTTCCTGCCCTTATAGGACAGCAGGAGTACAAACACAGCTGAGAATACTGATGAAAATCTGGTTTGAACCATATTAAGAGGCGTGCTCCTTTTATTATTTCAAATGCAAAACAAGTGTTAAAGCTGGCTCACAATGGGAAAAGAAGGATATCATATGAGTCAGTAGATAAGGGGCAGTCTAAAACAGAATAGAAAAGTATAGGTCAACATTTTCACTGCTGTCATGCAGCGCTGCTTTAACACTGTACGGCAGTGTTGTTAACAGAGTTGATCACAAAACAGCACACGAAAGTACCAACAGAAAATAGGAGGCACAGTATATCCTCTACTTGCAAATATGACATCAACATGGTGGTTAAATGTCATGCTGTAAAGGTGAGCCTCCAAAAGTGATTTCCAGTAATTGCAGGAGGTGGCAGCAGGAGCAGTTGCAGCCTGAAAAGCCCCGGTTACACCGCCAACTTTGCAATGCATCAACCCATGCGCACTGGTTGATGCACTGCAAAGACAGGTGTGTGGACACATTCCGGAGTGCTGCAAGTGTGGCTCCGCTGCATTTTCTGCACCAATCCAGTTGTCGGTACCCGTATCAGAGTGAGCGCAGCAGCCGGCGGTGTGCACCCTTTGCTGTGCTCACCCCGATTATTTCCCCGTGTTTCCTGGCATCCTCTGTGGTATTCACAGTTCCTCCTCAGAGTGACCTGCAGTGCTGTGAGGACAGGCTGCATAAACGGTGGATTGCTGACACAGCAGCCACCGCAGCGGGAAGTGAGCAGTGCAAATGCCAGAGCACTGCAGCCATGTAAACACAGTGAAAGAGTGGCGGTGGTGGTGGTGGTGGAGGGCATAATCATTCAGTGCTGTTGTGATATTGTTTGTCCTCATTGCTTTATTCTGTAACTGCCCAGGTTGCACCTGAAAATAGACATTGTAATTCTGCCTTGTGCTTACCTGGTCAATAAAAATGAAATAAATAAAATGTACTAACATAGAGACATAGAAGTTGACAGCAGAAGGAGACCGTTAGGTCCATCTAGTCTGCCCATTTGTTTTAGACCTATTTTGACTCTCTAGTTGCCCTTTGTAGTCAGGGCTCCCTTGTGTCTATCCCATGCATTCTTGAATCCCCCCAACAGTATTGACCCCTACAACCTCTTGGGGCAGGCTGTTCCAGGCATCCACCACTCTTTCTGTGAAGAAAAACTTCCTGGTGTTGGTAGAAAACCTCCCTCGTTGCAGGCTGAGGTCATGTCCCCTGGTCCTGGAGCCCTTCTTGAAGTGAAAAAGTTCCTAAAAGAAATTATTATTTTCAGAGGCTTTCACTGGCAAAGCCTGTGAAAGTTAGGAAGAGTAGAGACTGCTGGAGAAGAGAATGAAATGTTGACAGTGCAATTAATGGCAAAGCATGAATGAAAAACTAAGTTGTTGACTACAGAGTTTCTAATTAATACTGTGTAATATTACCAAAATTCAGAAAAAGCAAAAAAAAAAAAAAAATCTGGTATAAATTTTTGTTAAAACTGATATGCAATTTATAGTATCAGCACATACAAACAGTATCATTAGAGTTAATTCTTTACAGCTGGACTTCAAGCTTTCTTTAAAAAACAAAACAAAAACCTTTCTAGCCCTAACATATCCAAAGTTAGATCTTTCAAAAGAAAAATTATTTAAAATGGGTTAACGTTGGAACCATTAGGGTAGAAACTTTTTTTTTCAAATTAAAGCTCAGAGTCAGGAATCTTGATATAGCAATATAACACATTACAAGGGCGATAGGAAGGAGGGAGGAATTGGATGCCATTGTCCACTTGGCAGGGGACAAGGTGGAGATAGCCAGAATTTAGGAGGATTTCAGGAAGTTGGGGGGGGCTAAAGCAGATAGCATGCTCTTTCTCCTTCTCGAAGGTACTGCCTGTCCATGGCATGGGGGAGGCTAGGTCACTCTGCATCCAGAAATCCAACTCCTGGTTGAAGGAATGGTGTAGAAAGGAGGGTTTACCTGGGGACTGGGGCCTCACCTGGAAGGATGCGAGTCTATATAAGGATGACGGCCTGCATCCATCTGGGAAGGGGACCTTAGTCCTAAGGGAGAAGTTTGAATGCTTCTCTAGCAAGCATTTAAACTAGCCAAGGTGGAGGAGCCAGGAAGGTCAGGTGGCTTAGCATCTCCCACCCTGTGAGCACATGCTCTACACAAGTACCCAAGGAGGGGAGAGAGACAGACAGAGGGCAGAATTCAACATAGGTGTGGACAACAGAGAGGACCAGGGAAAAAGAATGCCCGGGGAGGCTTAGGGCAACAAAACAGGGGAGGGAAGTCACATCCTGGAGAGCCATGTGTGTCGATGCCCGGAGCCTTAGTAACAAAATGGAGGACCTGGAGGCAGCCATGGCACAGTCAGACCTGGACATTGTGGCCATCACATAGTCCTGGTGTAATGATAACCATGACTGGGAGATGGCCATCCCAGGCTACAATCTATTTAGGAGGGACAGGACAGGCAGGAAGGGGGGAGGAGTGGCACGTTATGTGAAGGATAACATAAAGACCACAGAGAGTCAAGGTGAATAAGGGGGAAGGGATACTGTGGGTAAAGCTTGAAAGAAAATCAGGATCAGCTATCCACACAGGGGTAATTTACAGACCACCAGCCCAAGGGGAGGAGACAGATAAGGAGATGATGCTAGCCATCCAAAGGATGACAAACAAGGGGGAGGTAGTGCTGGTTGGTGACTTCAATATTCCAGAAGTGGACTGGAGCCTCCCAACAGTGGCATCAGCCAGGAGCAGGTTTATCCTAGACTCCCTACAGGGAGCCTTCCTTAAACAACTGGTCATGGAACCCACATGGGAGGAGATACTACTGGACCTGGTGGTCACAAACGGGGACAGTGTGATGGGGATCACAGCGGGGGAGCACCTGGGGAACAGTGACCACTGGTCAGTGTGATTTGACATAACTGAAGGGACAGAACCCGGCCACCAAAAACACGAATCCTAGACTTTAGGGGGACAGATTTTGGAAAAATTGGGAAATGTTTAGAAAAGGCAGTAACCAGAATAGGGAGGAAATTAGGAACAGTGGGCAGTATTCAAATCAGGGATAACAAGGGCTATGCAGTTATGTGTAAAACAGGTTAGCAAGGGGAAAAGGAAGAGGAGACCATTATGACATATCAAGGAGGTAGCAGAGAAAGTGAAGGCCAAAAAACTCACATTCAAACAATACAAAAAGACACAGGCAGAGGGGGACAGGGAGAGATACCATGAGAAACAAAGGGAGGCAGGGAGGGCAGTAAGGAAGTCAAAGCATAAACAGAGGAGCACATTGCAAAATCAGTGGTTAGAGGGGACAAAAACTTTTACAGGTACATAAGTGAAAAAAACGAGGCAAAGGAAAGGATAGTGAAGTTGAAAGGGGAGGGTGGGAGTACAGTGGAGGATGACAACAGTGAAGCAGACATACTGAACATATACTTCTGCTCAGTTTTTACAGAGGAAAGGGCGGGTAATGGGCCAGAAGGGAGTAGTAAGGGGAGGAAGAGCAACGAAATGGATACAAATCCTTTTCCATGAAAGGGTCCTAAAGGAACTGGAAGGATTAAGTGTTGATAAAACTATGGGGCCAGATGGAGTACACCCCAGGGTGCTGAGGGAGCTAAGAGAGGTGGTGGCTGAACCTCTGGCAATCCTGTTTAGTCGGTCACTGGAAACAGGAGAGGTACCCAAAGACTGCAGGACAGTTGATGTAGTCCCCCTATACAAAACCAGAAACAGAGAGGAAACGGGAAACTACAGACCAGTCAATCTGACCTCAGTAGTGGGGAAGATCATGGAAACACTACTGAAGGAAAGAATAGTGGAGCACCTGGTTGCCAGCTGTCTACAGGACCTAATGCAACATGGTTTTACTGGGGGGAGGTCATGCCAGACTGACCTCATTTAATTTTTTGACTGAGTGACAAGGGAGGTGGATTGGAGGGGGGAGTGGACATGGCCTACCTGGACTTCAGCAAGGCCTTTGACACTGTGCCACATAGAAGACTGTTAAACAAGCTGGGGAACATGGGAGTGGGAAGGACAATGGTGTGGTGGGTGGGAAACTGGCTGGATTGCAGGAAACAGAGGGTGGTGGTTAATGGTTGTCACTCCACAGAGGGAAGGGGACCAGTGGGGTGCCACAGGGATCATTGCTGGGTCCAGTCCTCTTCAACATCTTTATCAGTGACATTACAGAAGACCTAGAAGGAAGAATGTGCCTGTTCACTGATGACACAAAGCTCTGCAACAGGATGGACATGCCGGACGGTGTGGATAGAATGAGGAGGGATCTGCAGAAGCTTGAGGACTGGACAAGGGAGTGGCAGTTGAGATTTAACACAAAGAAAAGCAAGATAATGCACATGGGGCACAAAAACCCTGAAACAACATATCAGCTGGGGGGGGGGATTTAGAATGCTCCAAACAGGAAAAGGACCTGGGGGTTATCATCTCTGATGACCTCAAAGTAGCTAGTCAGTGCGACAAGGCAGCAGGTAAAGCAAACAGGATACTGGGATGCATAGGCAGGGGTATCACCAGTAGGAAAAGGGAGGTCATAATTCCACTATACAGGATAATAATGAGGCCACACCTCGAGTACAGTGTCCAGTTCTGGAGGCCTTACCACATAGGGTGGAGGCAGTTCAGAGGATGAAAATCAAGATGGTGCAAGGATTACATCACAAAACCTATGAGGACAGACTTGAATATCTACTCCCTGGTGGAAAGGAGGGAGAGGGGGGACATGATTGAGACATATAAGTACCTAACATGGAAGAACAAGGTGCAGGAGAACATGATTTTTCATCAGAAAAGGGGTTCCAGGACTAGGGCACATGGGATGAAACTGGGGGGAGGGAGATTCAGAGGGAATGTCAGGAAGTATTTCTTCACGGAGAGAGTGGTGGACAATTGGGATGCCCTGCTGGAGGAGGCGGTGCGGGCCGAATGATTACAGGATTGACGAATGCATGGGATAGGCATCGGTGATCCTGGTAGTCAGGGGAAGGGGACAACCCAGTTTTAGAGAAGTTTGAAGAAGCAAAGTTATGTGTGCAAATGGGCAGACTAGGTGGGCCATAGGCCCTTATCTGCCGTCAACATCTATGTATCTATGTATCTGCAGCTACCATACGTCGATATACGTCGATATATTAAAAACAGAAAATGGTTTACTAAATTATTGAAGTTCTGTTATTTTTAACAACATTTCATATCAACATGTATACTTCCAGGGGCTGTAAGGCCCTCTGCCTGTGAAGAGAGAGAAAGAGAGAAGTGAGGAGGTATGAGAGAGTCCCTCTGATGAGCAAATAAAACACAGTCATTGATAACTACAAAGGAAAAACATTTATAGAGGTCCGATCCCAACTCCAACTCTAAATTCCAGAGTCAGAGGTGGGATTTTTGTATTTATTTTTTTCACCAGGAAAAGGATCCATTGAGCAAGCTCATTTTCAAGGAGGTCCTGGGTAGGGCAGAAATATGTAAGTTAGGAAACGATATATGGTAGAAAGTAATACATAAGTATTGTGGAGCATACAGAAACACAGGGAATAGTAAAATAGAATAGTAATATAAGAAGTAAAAAAATACAATATTTACAAATGTAAGTAATACATACAAATTCAACAACTGTCAGATATACTCTGTGTGATATTCATTACATGAGCAGAAACAGTCTGAAGAGGGCAAAAGCAAATTTAACACAGTTTATCCACAGGAGCAGGTCTCGGTCCATAGTTTTCCAATGAGGGCTTTGAAGGTACTGATAACTGACCGTAGAGTTAAGGCTCCAGGAGGATTGCAATGAGTTCCATGCTGCAGGAATAGCATGGCTGACTGCTGATTTTCCAAACTGTGTAATATATCTTGGGGTGGTCAGAAGTATGTAATTATTCTTTCTAAGGGAGTAGCTGCTCCAGGACATGTGGAAGAGTTCTGTGATGTAGCATGGGCATCCATTAAGTAGCACTTTGTGTGCCCATGTGTTCAGATTTAATAATGTGCTAGCAGCTAAAGATGACAAGCCAACTGACAAATACAAAACCCAGTGATGGGTCCTCCTAGGTGATGAACCTAAGTGTCGTATGGTAGATCAGGTCCAATTTGAATAGGCAAACAGCAGAACAATGGCTATAAAATTAGGTCTGCATATGACCTCTAAAATGTTTTTCCCTCTGTTAGCAGGTGCTAGTCAATTTTTTTTGAAGAATCCTGCTTGTGTTTGGGGAGGTTCAAGCACCCTCAAGCCCCCCCGGCCCCTCAGACATTTCTAGCTTCAGCCCTGCAGTGCACCAGGGAGGATTTTCCTTAGAACAGGTGCAAAGTGATTCAAGACTCAGTAGCCAGCTGAAGATGAGAGAGAGAGAGAGAGAGAGACACTAAAACAGATGCTTCAAGATTTTCCCCTTGGTATGCTGCAAACAAAGCCTGGTTTGGGTTCAGACCACATCTGGACATCATTTTGGACCCCCCCCAAAAGATCCATCTTTTTCAGACACAAATTTGAGATTTTTCCAAGCAATATCTTGGTAGCTAGATATGCCCATCTTCCCAAAGCAGCTGAGACCCCTTGCTCCTGCTCAGTGGGTGGTCCAGAAAACCTAGAACACAGCATGTTGAAATGTCCTTGGTACCAGAAACCCTGCACATCTTGGATCCAGCGCACCTTTTCCGAACTGAGTCAGCTTCCAGATGATCCTTTAAGTTTTCTGTTCATGTATGTGATCCTCCTATCATTAAAAAGTTAGCCAGTTACTTTTTTGCTATCAATAAGATTAGGAAAGAGAAACCATTCTTGGCTTTGTCCTAAGATTCAGCTATAATATGATTTTAGTTATGTGTGTATCTATTTTTTTTTCCAACTCTATTTTTGCACTGGCACCCGAGGAACTCTCTCAGGCATCCACTGATCCTTTGCGGCTCTACCTCCAGACCTGAAACCCCTCTGTCTCCTGGCACCAGCCCGGCTAGCCCCCTGGCTCTGAGCCCCCCGAGGTAGGGCTGCCCTATCCACCCAGAGTGCTCTGTCTTTCAATTTAGGCCAGGCTGGGCTCAGCCCAGGAGAGGAGCGGGTCCAGTCAGTGGAGTGTGGCTGAAGGAGGTGGTGCCGCCACCTATCCCTGGGGATGGGGATATCTACTTAGGTCTCACCCCATTGGCTCAGATGTGCAATGCGTCCTCACATGGGCACGCACGCTCCCGTGTGTGCCTACAGGGTCGCTGCTACAGCCAATCCCCTTGGACTTCCTGGTTGCAGGTTGCTGTGCTCCCAGCCAATGCTAGGAGTCCCCAGCTCCCCAGGACAAGGCCACCCTCCCTCATGGGACAGGAGAGCAGTCCTCGGATGCTTGATCCTGTTCCTCCCCTGCCAGCCCCCAGCGGCCTGAGCTCGCTCCCGAAACCGGGTCGCTGGCATGGCATGAGGTGTGACGTCCAGTGCCTCAACCCTCAGCGCCACTTGGCCAGCCTTTCTTTTTTTTGTTTTTGTTTTATGATATATATATAAGTATGTGGAAGGTATTGTTTTTACATGTTGTGAATTTTAAGTTGTAAAGGCACTTTGATGAACATTAAAGTTTCTTTTAAACTGAAACTACAACAGATGCAAGACTGGTACCAGCAAAGATCTGGGGCTGAACTAGGAAAGTTTGCTCTATTGGGCTGAGTATTTCATGGAAAAATGTAAAATTCATAAAATGGTGTTTTTTTTTTCTTGCATAATATTAGTTCACTAAAAGCCACATGAGATGCGGCTTTTCTTTCTCTTTTTGAGAAGGTAAAAAAATAATCTGACAGAGCTATTGCCTCTGACCCCAGACCTTTTTAAAACTAATATGTTTTCTATTTTAGATTTTTTGGGGGGGGTTGTGAAAGGCACACTGTGCCAGAACTTATTTCCAGGTGTGACCTGGGGTACAGTGAGGCTAAACAACTTGTTCAGTGTTACACAGTATACAGTGTTCTCCATTTAGAACCATTAGAAACAACCAACCCCATTTATTTTACAAATATTGTTGTTAGCAGCTATTTAATATCCTGGTTAAATAATCTGTCCATATCGGTGCCACCCTAGTTCCATCAGGAATTTTGCCAGGCAAACAAATCAATCCAATGAGAAAGGCATAACATTTGCATCAATCACATTGGATTTTCCGGGAAGCATGTTTCTTTGCAGAGAAGGCTGGTTTAGCAGCTACAGCAGGTTGAAAGACAAGACTGTACTCCGGTGCAAGTGGAGTCTGATCCCCTGCAGCAGCCTGACTCTCACCAAAGTAGACAGCAACAAGTTTTAATAATGATGACACGTGTTCTAGAATGAAGAGCAGAGCTCTGAATATAAAGAAAAATGAGACTAAACTGACTAAAACATGTTATACTATCCTTACAAGAAATATAATAATAATAATGATACATCTAAGGTAATATGTCCCTTGCCAAAAAAAACTAAAGAGCAACTATCAACCATGATAAAAAGCTTAAAACCATTAGATTGACAGTTATGTTTTAACTATTGTGTTTTTTAGTTTTCCTTATGTTTCCCTGTTATTGGTCTACTAATTATTACAGATAATGCAGTACTCATCTCACTGAATCTTTCAAAATGTATCTGACTCACCCCTGCTGATCTAACAATTGTTGTTTGTGACATCACAGTCCGTTGTCATGGTGAGTACTATGATGTCATAAGCAAAAGCATTGTGAGGTTAACTTGGGAGAGGCAAATGCTTTTTATATAGACTTTTATGATAGCCTGCCAAGATATGTTGTAAACATTGGAAAAGACCATTAAAAACAAAGAAAAAAAATTTGTTCACTAGTAAATTGTCATAGCTTAGGGATCCTGCAATGCATACAAGAGACAAAAATGCAAGTTTATTTATTTATTTGATAATTGGTAACAGGGAAAGGTAAATATCAGCCTAAGCTCTTTTCCAGGTGCAGCCCTGGGGTGGGGGTACAGAAGTGATAACAAACAGGTAACAAGGTACAATGATAACAAGAAAAATGTTAGCATAGTACATCGGTGGCAAATATACAAAACGTCAGAGTTGCACTAGTGCAATATTTTATATACAGAGATTGGTAAGCGCAAGATGCAGAGCAGGTAAAGTGACACAGTCAATCCATTTTGAATCATATTATTTCTAGCTGAAAACCCACATTTTATGATTGCGTACCTACTCTAAAACACATTGAAGTTGTTGATTGTTTGATCTTCTTCCTTTCGTAGCAGAACTGAAATACATGAGTATGGTGCAATTATACGTAAACTTATTTTGCTTCAAATCCTTAGAGAGCAGCTGACATCTTTAGAAAAACTTTGGAAAACATAATATTTAGACACAATTCAGCTTGTATTTCATATACATGTATATATATTTTATGGATTTCTTCCCTCCATTACTTATTACTGAAGAAATTTCCACAAAAACAAGTTTTTATCCCTTAGAGTTTATGTGCCTCTGTAGCTTATTTCCTACTTGAAATTATAAAGCTCTGTTGAGACATCATAGTCTGTTGTCATGGGAATAACTATGGCCCTGTCTACACTACAAAGTTGTCTGTGGTAATGCTTTTAAAAACGTTACCGCTCTTACCGTTTTGGAGCGTCCGCATTCTGGTAGTAACATTTTTAAAAACATTACAGACAGGTAGCGTTGCATCCACATTACTCCTCATTTCTCCTGGTGTGTAATCTGTTTGGAAGACCCTGTGAATGGAGGATCGAAACAGTCACGTGTCCACACATGCAATTATAACGTTACAGGCTCTGAAATGTTACCCATTCCAATCTAAAAACCACATCCTTACAGGTCTTGAGATTGGTTTTAAACACGCTTGTTAAACTGCTACCAGTGTGGACACGAACCATTTTTGGAGGTAGCGGTAGCGGTTTACCAGACTGGTAATGGTTTACAGGGCTCAATGTGGACAGGGTCTATGATGCCTCAAGCAGAGTATTATGACATCAGGTTGGGAAGATACAAAAGGAGCTGATGAACCCTCAAGGAACAGCTCTCTTGTTTTCATGCATATGACCTTGGTAATAAATAATGGGGATGAGAAATACAGAGATAATGAGAAATATAAGCTACTTTTTGTCTAAATATTACGTTTTACAAAGTTCTTCTTGAGGCATAAGAGGCTCTTTAATCTGCTCTTACTGCAAACTTCCTGAACATTAGGAACATTCCCCAAGCAGTGCAGCCATTCATTATGCAATAGTTTCCTCTCCTCCCACAGCATTACGAGTGGCTAGATTATGTTAAGGGCATTCCCAAATCCAAGAAAGATGCAGTGGAGGTTGATCAAAGAATGCAAACAAACACATTTTTGTGTGGTAACACCAGTATGGTGCGCAGTCTAATCAGACTACCAGCTACATCAGCAATCTCTACAGATTGTGAGCAATCATAACGTCTTTTTGGTAACCCATGAAGTGGGCGCATGAGGAAGGGCGCAGTCTGTTACGGCGACTCCTTCCCGGCGCAATCCCTCATGGTGATGGGGACAGGCTAGGGGCACGGGCAGGGGCAGGAGGGTGAAATGAAAGCAGCAGCAGTGCATGATAGCGGTGAAAATTTTGACCTATACTTTTTTATTCTACTTTAGATTGCCTCCCCCCCATCTCCTGACTTGTATGATACCCCTTTTCTCCCCATGTTTAATTTGGCAGTTGAACAATTATTGTAAAACTGAGCAAAAATCTGGTGTCATTTTGCCAATTTTTATTCATAGTGCCATTTTCTCCA
The DNA here is from genome assembly GCA_016271365.2 of Neoceratodus forsteri. NCBI lineage: Eukaryota > Metazoa > Chordata > Ceratodontiformes > Ceratodontidae > Neoceratodus > Neoceratodus forsteri. Next base: position 92,634,511 of record JADMNL010000030.1, read on the forward strand.
AACTGCACATTTTTAAACATGCTTTCATCACTATTCTCAGCTGTTTTCTGTACAACTCTTGTCCCATAAAGCCAGGGAGCAGTGTCTGCTGCATACTAGTTCATTACAGTCACAAAAAATGGGTGTCCAAAACAGCAGCGAATACTGATAAAAACCTGGTCCACGCCATTTTAAAAGGATCATTCCCATTATTATTTCACCTGTCAAAAAAGTGCTAAGCAGACTCAGAATGGAATAAGTAGGGTATCGTACAAGTCAAGAGATAAGGGACAGTCTACAATAAAATAAGAATGTATAGGCCAAGATTTTCACTACCATCATGCACTGCTGCTTGAAAACTGACAGTGGAGATCTGAGAGATCAGGGAGGAGGAGGAAGAGAGGTGAAAGGACATTTAAGGGATGATTTTCAAAGCTTGAAATTTACTGCAATCCTCGGGTATGTCAAAGCTATGCCGCACCGGACTTGTGTCCAAAAAATTGGATTTTCCATCCCTTGCATCATTTAAATGGCCACTGGACCACTTTTATTTGGTCTAGTGTGTATCAGCGTGGAGTCCCTTGCATGCCTCTAGCTGCAGAATGTGGCCAATCTAAGCTGCAAGTACCACAACTATAAAGCAGGTAACTGCATCTGATATTAGAAAATTGGGCGTGGAGGTGGCATTTGTTATGCCGCACCAGTGGTCACACACAGCGTCAGTTTCAAGGACTGATGAAGGCACTGCTTCAGCCTTTGTAAATTTAGCCCCAGGATTTTCTCTTCCCCCCAAATGACAGGAAGTTGAACAGATAAAGTGGACTGCCCAGTGGAAGTTAAACACAAGGATAAGTGCCACATTTTTCCACAGTTTGCATTATTCAGGCACAATCCTTGCAATTTGCTTCATTGGTATAATCTAATAATATTTCAAACCCGTGGGTCAAACACACCCTAGAAATACTTCACAAAGTTCAGCATATGGTGGCCCTGGGCACGTCATTAGGTCCTCTCTCCCTCATTCATTACCACCCAGACTTTCTGCCCCCAAGCTAGATATGGGCTATGCTATCTGGGAATGGACGGGTTTGACACGATTCTCGCAATTTATCACACATGGTGCCTGCCTCCCATTTTGGCAACTACAGGAAAAGTTCCGACTACGAAATCAGGATTTTCATAGGCGCCTCCAGATTTGCCATTTTATCAGTAGCGATAATCACAAGTCTCAGCTGGATAGACCTATGTCCTCCTAGAAGGACTTCATCTACTGGGTGGTTACTCTGAAGGGGAAACTCAAATGTATTTCAGATGTGTACAAGAGATTAGGGAATTTTGAGGCAGAACCCCTTCACAGAATTAAAGGGGCATGGGAGGCGGAGGCCTCCTGCTCCAGTTCTGATGATGACTGGACTAAATGCCTAAAACACGGTTGGCAGATGATCTCCTCACCCACCCACCTGGTGGGAGTTTTACTGGAGGATACTAGTTAGATATTTTAAGACCCACAGTGACCAAGCACTTCTCTCTTACTAATACTGCTGATTGTTGGAGAGGGTGCAGCGCAGTTGGATTTCATTGGCATATATTTTGGCACTGTCCCAAGTTAGGGGCCTTTTGGACAGTGATTCAACAGTATTTTTATTTTATTTCATTTTTGTTGACTGAGTAAGTGCACTAGACAAATCCTGCCTATTTTCAGGCACGACCCGGGGGAGGGGGGGATACAGATGAATGCCAACTGATCTTGAACCAGATTAAGCTGTTAGTGGTATTTTAGTGAATGAGGGAAATTTGGCCAGGACACCGGGGAAATCCCCCTACTCTGCTGCTGGTCTCAGTAGCCAGTGGGGGGAGTATGGGTGTTGGTAAGCTGTGACTGAGGTGGCCATGGCTCAGTCAGTGGAGGAGGTGGAGAGAGTGCTGGTAAGCGCTGAGTAGTTGGAACGTGAAGATAGCCGTCTTCATGCAGGTTTATGTACCTTTTTTGAAAAGAAAGAGATTTCCCGGGAGGAGGTATTGGAGGCGACTGAGTTTTCAAGTAAGAAGGGGAGTTCCTTTATGGCAGCTGGTGCGGAGGATCCCTTGAAGGATGGCGATCGAGTTGGAGATGCGGCTCCTTTAAAACCAGCAAGAGATGCAGAGCGGTCGGCCGGCAACGCGGAAGTGATGGTTCGTGGGAAACAGATACCGATACCAAGTTTAGCGGAGTTGGCGAGGAGAATGATGCGGTCGGAGCAGCAACAGTTGGATTTGGCAGTCGGAGGACGGGTGAACACATTGGAGAAGGAGAAAGTATGTCTTGCAGCAAGCGATCGACGAGAGACAGGAGCGAGAGGTAATGGCTCAACAGTAGATCCCTCGTGGCCTGTAAGTGCTAGAAACAAACTGAATGCCTTTCCTACTATTCCCATATCGAAAGACTCGGGCTTTGTTCTCAACCCTAAGGTTGTTGCGGATTCTAGATCTTCCCCTGTGGTGTTTCAGAAAAATAATGGGCTGCAAGACGGAGTGACTGACTTTAGTTTTAAGCCCAACATGAAAATAAATCATTTAATTTCTCTCAAAAAGCGGTTTGGATTTTTCAAAATGGGTCTTGATGAAAGTACTGTGTTGGTGGGGAACATGATAAGTCCTGGACTCCATGAGGCTGCTTTATCAGCCGCTGGCTGGAAGCAGAGGAGCATGGGGTTTGGACACCAGACTCTACTTGGGAGGATTCTTGGGGTTTACAGTCAGCTACTCCGGAATGGAAACCAGGAGGGGGGAGACAGGCATCTTGTCTTAGATAATAATGTTGATTTAAAAAGAGAATCATTTTCTGTGGTGGTGAAACAAACCAATGCTGTGCCTGGAGTTAAGGATGGGAGGCCTAGTCAAGTTAATGCCGAACAGACAGAGGATAGTGAGCTAAGCCTGAAAAACCCCTATTGTCTAACTTATTCTCTCAAAGTAAAGAGAGGCTGCTCGAGGAGAAATGCTGTAAGGATCCAATATAAAGGGGATTAAAGGAAAAACCAAATAGATTTTATGTTGGTAGAACTTTAATTAAAGATTCTTTAAAGTTTTCCCCAGAGACGATTCGCTTTTATTAACATTTCAGGGAGGACAATTATGATATTAGTTTCGTTCACCTGCCTTACTTGACCTCTTCTGGGAGAGGTATAATCAAGTAAAGTTCTCTCCTTTATGGACCCCTTTTTTTGTTATTCCTTTGTCTAAACCTTTAATTAAGTTTGTGACGGTGATGTTTAGGAATGAGGGGGTTCACGTAGAGGACATTAAATTTTGGTTATCTCAAAAATGTGAAGTGCTGAGTGAACCAGATCCTATATTAGATTCAGAATTATTTTGGACAGGAGGGTGGAAGTTTAAGGTGAAACTAAGACAATCAGTAACAGGTGTTGAACATATCCCTAATTCATTTTTGCTAGGGAGGGATAGGGGGGTCTGTTTTTATAGTGGGCAGCCCAGGGCCTGCTATAGATGTGGGTCTAGAACACATTTATCTAATGCTTGTGATCAGCCTAAGTCCGATAATTATGAAAGTAGCCATATCACTCTGTTTTGTTCAAATGCATTAAAATGTGATTTATGCTAAGAACTAAATCATGCTTTTAAAGATTGTCCCTGGGCGGCCCAGAATAAACAGGTTTGTGGAGTTTTGATTTACTGATCCAACAAGCACAAGATGGTGTGTGTCTCAGCAAATGTGTCCATGGTGGTTAAAGACTTGGTTGTTCCCCAGAGCGTAGTTAAACAGAAGGAAGAAGTAGAGGTGGTTGATAAAGTGGTTCGGAATCAGGATATAGGAAAGGGTGCGAATCTACTTCAGCCTGTCTGTTATTCTGATTATTTGGAGGAAAAGAGTGGGACTGGTGTTAATGATCTACATCCCGGTGGCCCTTTATCATTAAGGAGGTCTAGTAGAACAGCTAAAATCTGGTGCCTTTGGAATCTGAAAGTATAGAATCAAAAATCCTTTTGCTGATTTGTCTTGGGAGATTCAGAGATGGATATGGAGACACTGATTCCCAAGTTTCGTACAAGAGGGAGGAGAGTACAGAAGGATGATTAAAAAGGGAAAAGAAGAAGAGAAGAAAAATGAATATATAGAAGTGGGTCCTTTCTTCTGGTAGGCTAGGCAGATGGATTTTACATGGGCTACCTTAAATACCCATAGTCTTTTAAAAAGCTGAAAAGACGAGCAGTTTTCAATTGATAGTAGATTTACATATATCCATTTGTTTTTGCAAGAAACATGGATGTTTGCCAGTAATCAAGTTGTTTCTTTTGCTAAGATTGGCCGTGGGGACCTTCTTTTGGTCCTTTGGGGGAGAGGGCTGATGGGGTGGGATTCTTTTCAACTCCTTTAATTTTAAGCTACATAAGTTAATTGAGGTCTGTCCAGGTAGAGTATTAATTATAGAAGGGTGCTGGTTTGAAAGTAGGATTAGATTAATTAACATTTATGGCCCTCAATCTAAAGCAGGTAGGGTTAAGTGTTTTTCTGACATACGGCCCTTTTTGATAACAACAATCCCAGTTCTTTGGGGGGGGGACTTTAATTGTAATTTAAGGGGGAATAGGGGTGAGGATAGGCAGGTTTCTGGGAAAAAGACTTATTGTGATTCGGTATGTCTAAATAACATTATAAAAACAGCGGATTTGGTGAGTTGTATTAATAATAGGGAAGGTGGTTTGACAGGAACCTATTTTACAAAGGGGAAAAGTTTTATGATTGATTATCTGTTTATATCTAAACGAATCCCGATTCATAGTCTGCAGATTATTCCTATGGAATTTTCTGATCATGCTTTGGTAGTTATTAAGGTTGGGGCGCATCAAGGTTTTTTCAGTCATAAAACTGTGTGGAAATTAAATACTTCAATCCTTCATGAGAATGTGGTATCCAATTCAATTCATTGTATTCTGGAAGCCAGGTTGTCAGTTGTCTTTTTGTATCAAGATCTAGGGTTTGGTGGCAAGAAACAAAAATGATTGTATTTGTTGGTTCAAAAATATGGGATTAGGAAGAAGAAGCATGGAATTTTTGAATATCTTAAACTTAGAAAACAGCTTCAAAATGTTTTGACGTGGGCTAATTCCTCTAGAGGTAATTTTTCGGATCAGATAGCTGAAATTAAAGGTCTAATGAAGAAGCTTCAGTATGATAGATCTAAATCACTTCAAGCTTTAGTACAGAATCATTTGAAAAAATCTGTATTTGGGGACCCTTTTGAGTTATGTAAAATGATTAAGGAGAAGGAAGCATTAGAATTTCTATACCAAGAGGACACTAAAGTTTTTTCCATTAGTGCATTAGGGGAAATTATTAGGCAGCATTTTAGGGATTTAGAGCCTAGGGTTGCTCCATCGTCTTTTCTGATTAGTCAGTTTTTAGGCCAAGTTTTAGAAGAAAACAAGGACAAAGTAGTCCTGAAGGAATTAGGTCGTCCTTTTTCGAAAATTGAAATTTTGGAGGTCATTAAGTCCCTAAAACTGAATGTGGCCCCGGGTCTAGATGGGTTGTCGAATGGTTTTTATAAAGCTTTTCAATCTGAAATAGTGGAATGTCTTTTGTTAGTGTTTAATTTTTTCCTTACTGAAGGGGTGGTGCTGAATTCATTTTCGGAAGGTCGTCAGACTTATATTTTTAAAACTGGTGATAGAGGGGATTTTAAAAACTGGAGGCCTTTAACACTGTTAAATTCTGATTACAAAATTTTGGCTACTTTGATCAATAATAGATTTAAAGGGGTTGTAGAGGGGTTGTTCCTACCTATTCAGCATAGTGGGATTCCGAACAGAAGAATCCATTCGGTATTATGTTTGATCAGAGACATTATTGAGCAAGTCAAGCCTGAGGGTCAGTCAGGGGTGATTGCGTCATTAGACTTGGAGAAAGCATTTGATAGAGTGGATCATGGATTTCTATTTGCCACTTGGAATGGGTCGGTATTCCTCAGAATATTATAAAATTAATAAAGGGTTTATATAATAATGCAAAAGTTTTCCCAGTTTTGAAAGGTAGTTTGGGGAGGGTTTTATATTAAATGTGGAGTTCGGCAGGTGTCCATTAAGCCCGCTTTGTATAATTTTTCATTAGACCTTTGATAAGGGTGGTCTTTGCCTCCCTTGTGGCAGGGATAAGGCCAGGCATCAGGCCCTGTCTTATCCAAGCATATGCAGATGATATTTGCCTGTTTTTCCAACCATATGGACTTTTCAGTTTTACTCAGTTTTATTGCCTATGCAAGTGTAGCCAATGCTAAACTGAATGTACATAAATCCAAAGGTTTGTTGTTAGGCAACTATCAAAGAGAATTGTTTTTCTTTAGATCTGTAGAGTTTTCCCTAAAACCCTTAAAAATTTTAGGAGTGGAGTTTACAAATCAGAATAGCCCGTTGGATATTTGGTCAGGGGTTCTAGACTCAATAGCTCAGAAAGTGCTAATTTGGAAAAAGTTTAAGTTTTCTAAAATAAAACGGATTCAGATACTAAAGCAATTTATTTTACCCAGATTACAGTACATAGCGGTTATTTTTCCGTTGCCTGCACAGTTAGAAACAAAACTGTATAGCATTTGTTTTCAGATGTTGTGGGGAAACAGATTGAACCCGGTAAAGAGAGGTTGTACATACCTAGACAGAAGACAAGGTGGGTTGGGGATGGTGGACCCAGTGGTGTTTTGTTTTACCCTTTTCTTCTCCTTTTCCTTAAAAAAGGGCTTGGGTTTTTCTACAGAGTTAGATAGTTTAGCCTTTAGGAATCTGTTTCAGTCATATCTTAGTATGTGGAGGCCTCAGGCTCCTAAATGGTCCCTGAGATTAAGGGTTCCGGGGTATTTTAAGCCAGGGGCCCAAAAATTATATAAATGGAAAGTTTCAAAAGATATGATTTTAAGGTGTTCAGCAAAGGGTTTGTACAAAGAAATCATGGTACAATTTTTTCACTTAGAACCAAATTTTAAAAATTGCTCAAGTGATAACACAAGTAATGTGTTAGAGCAACTGAATAATAATAGACTTCTCCCTTACATGTGGGAAAATTTATGGCTAATAATGTATGGGAAATTAAATGTAAGGGGTACGGCTAAACATAAAGCAATCGAGGAAAGATGTCCTTATCCAGAATGCATTAATCTAGAAGAGACAATGGAGCACTTTTTTCTGTATTGCTCTTTTCCCTCTAAATTATGGTGTTTTTTAGCTCAGGTTTGGGATCTTTCTTGGTTGGCACAGATTGATTATGATATTCTGGTGATTGGGAACTTTCCGCCTTATCTGAGCTGCTTTGAGAAAAACACTTTACGCTTATTCTTGGCTAGTTTGCGGTTTTGCTTATGGCAAACTAGATGTCAATGGGTACTATATCAGAAACGTCCATCCTTGGAGGACTTTAGAATATATGTTACTAATGTGCTGAGTAGGATTTACATTGAAGAATGTCAACTATATAACTCTGGTAAAGTTAGATTCTGGTGGAGGGGATTTCTACACTTTATTAAATATAAATGAAAAAAAAATGAATAATACACATATAAAGTGATATGTCAGTAGTTTTGAGGGTGGTTCTTTTTTTTCCAGGGGTGGGGAATGGCGTGAACTATTATGTATTTATTTATGTAGTCCTTATGGTTTGATTTTGTTTTTCACTAATTTTTTTCTTGTTTCTTTTGAAAAAAAAAAAAAAACTGTCTTTTGCGATTGCCTTGTTAAACTGTTAAGATTAGGATTGTGCAAGTATGGGGATTTTTTGCAAGTAGTTTTGTCTTTATTTCTGTTTTACCATTTTCAGGATTGTGAAAGTTTGCTGTTTAATTTAATTTGTTGCTGAGTATTATCTGTATGTGATTATTTTAATAAAGTTACCCCTACTCTTTTTGATAAGTGCCATGGGATCTTTAACATCCACCTGAACTACCACCAATCCAGGCAGATGGGACCTCGGTTTAACGTCTCATCCGAAAGGCGGCACTCAGAAGTGCAGCACCCCTCTCATGCTGCACTACAGTGTCAGTACTGGGATATTAACCCAAATGCCAGATGTGGGAACTGAACCCACAGCCCTCTGATCTCCCAGCCTCAGAGGTGAGTGTGCTACCTACTGAGCCACTGACACTGCTTTAATGTCCAGCAAATGTTGCAATTAGACATCCTAAATACTTTTACGGATTGCGTACTGGGTTTGCCTATGGTTAAATGCCTCTGTCCAACTAGTCGTAAATTAGCTTTGATATTTTTAGCAGTAGCTTTAAAATGTATTACAGCCCATTGGCTTCAACAGGAGCCACCTGAGGCAACAGAGTGGTACCACAGAATGAAATCTGTCTATGAAATGGAAACTATTACGGCCCGACTGCGGCTGCTTAGGGAGGATAGACATCTCGAGAGGTGGCGACCATGGCTGTAATGAGCAAAGAAATGGCAGGATGGGGAGATTCCTGTAACTGAGAAGATCCCCTGGTTTATGGTTAAAGGGAGCAGTTGAGTTATGATCATCCCACTCAGGATTCTTGCCCTTTTTTTTGCAGTGGGAGGGACTGCAGCTTGTGCTATTTTCTCCCTCCCTGCACGCGACTCTTTATGTGGGTTCCTGCAAAATCTTTGGGAGATTATATACTTGCGTATTTTACATTCACTGCTTCATTTATATATCACAAAGAGATTATATAATGTTTGTTGGAGGTGCACAGGGTTACTGTTTATTGGTTCATTACATTTTTAATTACAAAGGTTTCACTGTGACTTGTCTTTGGAAACAGAATAGTCTTATTTGTACCTTTTTTCCTGGGAGGTTTCCTGCCTGTCATCCATGTGAATGGCATTTATGTGCTGTTCTTTGCAAGGTACATACATAATTTTTCCCAATCTTTTTCACACTGTTGGTTGTGACTGAACTTGAAAGGTAGTATACATTATCTGATTGTATTCCTGCAGGAAATGTTTGTCATTATTTGTAACTTGACTTTTTCTTGGAATAAAGTGGAGTTACAAAAAAAAAAAAAAACAGGATCTTTTTCCTTTGGACTTCATCTGTTCGTGTTGCTTTTAACTACTGTGAAGTCATAATCCTCTGCGTGTGACATCACACCCTGTTGTCAAAGACATGATTTTGATGTCACAAGCAGATGGATTATGACTTCAAAGGAGGAAAAGCAGACAGGACAGATAACTTCTAAGGGGCAAAGAGTCTGCTTTCATGCAAATGTCTTCAATAATCAAGAAGGGAATGTCTTGTAGCTGGCCCAGTGACGTGGAGGACTGAGCACCTCACCTCACCTCCTGCCACGCTGGTGACCTGGGTTCAGAAACAGATGTGGGTCACTTGGGGACCAGCAATGGAGGGAGTATTGAGCATCCTAAGGACAGCTTTCCTCCCTCATGAAGGGGGGACAGGACGTTTCACTCAGCGGCTGCCACCAAGAGGTTCTAGGCAGCAGTACAGTGGGACATCAGGCAAGGTGCCCCGCTCACTGGATCTCGGGGGCTGCCTCCATGGAGGCAGAGTGTGGACACAATTTGTCATTGCACTTGACCCGGGCCCAGGGAGGAAATCAACAAGGAAACCCCCCTACCCTGGCAGGATGGTGGAGTGGTCCCTCTCAGGTCCCACACCAGTGACTGCGCTATCCCACCATCCTCTGGTAGAGGACAATGGGCACCAACAGCAGATAAGCTCCAGGGAAACCAGGTGATGGGGGGAGGGGCAGTTCTGAGTGTGGCCAGGTCAGCAGTCAGGAGATAAAATACTAACAGAAAAAAAAGAATGGAATGTCCAAAAATTCAATGTGTTTTTAAAAATTCAGTTTATTTTTACATTTGTAAGAGCTGAATCCTGCCAAAGCCAACAGTAATTCTGTCATAGAAACCTAGAAAATCACTTTAAACTTTCCTTGCCACACACCTAAGTTTTACCTGCAGTGTTGTCTCCAGCATATCTTGCATGGTCACCCTGTTTGGTTGGTAAGAGGTAGTATTAGAGAAGTTGGTTTGATTTAGCACCTCTCATAACAAAGGGCATTACAGTCAGCCACTAAGAGGCATTTGTGTACTCCGTAAAATACTGCAGCTATTAAAGGGACACTGTCAATCCTTTTTTGCATCACATTATTTCTAGTTGAAATCCACATTTTATGATTACTTATATTCTCTAAAATTCATTATTTTTGCTGTTTTTTTATCAGCTTTCTTTCTTAGTAGAACTGAAATGCATAGTAATGGTGCAATTATTTATATCCAACCTTGTTCTGTTTCAAATCCTTGATCAAATCTTATTTCATAATTTTTGAACATATTATTTTATTTATTTATTTTGTTTTATTTTAGTCTTTGGTAACTGGGTAAGGCTCACTAGGCACAAGTGCCTGTTTTCAGGGGTGACCTAGGAGCACTGGGGAGGTTAAGTGTCCCCCAAGGATCCATACTTGGTCCACTTCTCTTTGCCATTTATATTAATCAAATTGACACTGGCCTAAAGTCATCTAGTATCCATGTCTTCAATGATGATACAGTGCTAAACATTGACAGATCAACTCCGGATCAAGCCTCCAGAACGATTTTGACATCCTCCAAAAAAATCTACTCAACTTGAAACTCCTGCTCAATGCCAAAAAACTAAGGCCATGATTTTCTCTCCACTGGCCCCCTCATCTAAAAAACAAAAACAAAAAACAGATAAAGTTCCTCACATAAGCACCCTTCTGGAAGAAGCCCTGGAGTTCGTGGAACAATTCAAATACCTGGGGGTCTGGATTGACTACAGATTGTCCTTTATTGATCACACTGAAGAACTCACTAAGAAACTGCATCAAAGGTTCTGTATTTTCTTCAGGATCAAGCACTCACTAACCCAGGAGGCTAGGAAACTCCTAGTCCAAGCTACCTTCTTGCCTCTCCTAGACTATGCAGACTTCCTATTTGGCCATAGTACTAGCACAGCTCTCTGCAAGCTTGATGCCCTATATCACAGAGCCCATAGGTTCCTTTTGGATGCCCCTTAAGACATGCACCACTGCATCCTCTATTCTTCCGTAGGCTGGAGCTCCCTTAGCTTCAGGAGGCAAAAGAATGCTATTCTAAGGACATATAAGGCAATCACTCATAAATTACCTCAGTACCTCACAAGCTGCCTAACTCCCTGCATCCCTAGTGCCTATTCCCTCAGAATTCTTACCATCTTATGTCTGGCTATCCCTAAAGTTAAAATGCAATTTGGTAGAGCCTCAATAAGCTTCACTCTTCCTACGCTCTGGAATAAGATCCAGAAAACCTTAAGGCTCACTTCCTCTGTCACGTTCTCCCTCTTCAAATCCTTGTTCCTGAGGACCTGCTCCGAGGTCTGTCATTGCTTCAAGTCAAGGTCTTGACATCACAATTTGTTACTGCTTTAAATTCTGGACTTAAACCTCAACCATTGCCTGAGGCGACATTTGAGTCCTCCCTTCTGTCATTGTCCAACTCAAGGTCCCAACATCATGATCTGTCTTTGCTTCAAATATTGGACTTAAACCCCCACCATTGCCTGTGGTATCTGTCATATTTCTCCCTTAGAACAGTCCTTCCTCCCTAGGCTATCATGTCCATCCCTCTCCTATCTCATCTGACCTTCCCTCCCCACTCGCTATACCCCCCTCCCCTTCCCACCACACTTGCCAGGCCATGCCTACAGTACTTATTAAAGGACTCTTACATCTCAATCTTCTTTGCACTTTGATGCTAGAGGCACTGCCACTCCTGCTCACTATGACTCCTCCAATGATGTTTACTGTATAAACTTTAGCTCATTACCTTGCATCCATATATCTCTATCTATGCAATTGTATTTAAATGGCACTACCTCCTGTTGAACCTACTGCTATGTTCTGGTGGAAGTATCTTGTTACATGTGATGGTTATATGTTATGATGTTATTATTACTATGTAATTGTTATGTATGTTCACTCAACCTGTTATGTCTTAACCCTATTGGCAATTGTTTTGCCCGAGGTCCATCTTGTAAATGAGCTTGTCTCAATGATGTTCTGCATGGCAAAACAAAGATTTTGATTGATTGATTGACTTTATAAGAGTCACACAGTATGTAAGGGGAGCTTGTGGGAATCAAACCCAGCTCTTCTGGATGTAGCAAGCTTATTCACAGCTCGTTACTCTAACTTCTAGGCTACTCTGCCAGCCCCAAGATTAGGAACACCCCAAACAGTGCAGCCACTCATGATGCAGTAGTCTCCTTTCCTCCCACTGCATCAGGAGTGACAAGATTATGTCTGGGTTGTTCCCAATTCCAGGAAAGATGAAGTGGGAGTTGATCAAGGACTGTAAACAGATACATTTTTGTTTGGTACCACCAGTATTGTGAGCAGTCTGTTTTCCACTTGTAAAAAGAAAAAAGGAGCGTGAACCAAACTACCAGTGACATCAGCAATCACTACAGAACATGACCAATCACAACCTGCATTTTCTAAATTACAGTAGAGACACTTTGAGGCCTAAGGGGACTGATAGTGTCCCTTTATGCATTCAACAACATCCACAGTCACAGCCTATGGTAGAACTTGTTTTATGGAGTGGGAACATTTGCCTGGACCCCAGAACCCCAAGGGTATACCCTACTCTTCATGAAAAGAAGCATGAGCAGGATGTTTAACATCCCTCTAGACAACCACTTTGCACAGGCAGAGAAGAGATCTTGGTGCCGTGAAGCATGGCACTTTCAACAGTAACCCCCATCCCACTCTGAGTTGCACTGCAGTGCTGGTATTAGGTATAAAGTACTGCACTGAAGATTAGATACTCTCCAATACTTCAGAAATAACCTGTATTTTACAATGTTGGGCTACTGCAGTTACTGGGAATTTATTTCCAGAGTATATGCTCATCATTATTCAACCTATTCAGAAGTGCCTCACATAATAGCCAGATAATCCCAGCTAGTTCCTTAAGATACCGAGCAGGATACCTTAGTATCCTTGCTGGGCCAAAAAAGCTGTGCCTGAAACCTCCAATTATAAAATGGGCAAGAAAAAAGAAGACCTGTGATTGGTCAGATGTGATCACATGGCCATGTATTATTCTAGCCCAACAGCACAGGTTAGACATATTTAACTTCCTGAACCTCAGTACTCAGTTTTTAAATGAAAATCAGTGGAACCATTTTATAATTGCAGTAAAGCACTCCAGGGTGTGTGTAACTGTGGGATAACAGCACTTCTTGGGTGCATAAGGCTCTTGACATTGCCTTGTGCCTCACTTCATCAGGCATGCCATTGTTCTACAGTAACACAGACCCTGTCATACCTTACTGCTTTCAGGTATCAGAGCATCTTATATTGGAGAATGGCCGCAGATAAGGATAATTAATTCCGGATATTTATTTGTTAATTGAAATGATTTCACCAGGTAAATACTGTATACAGAGATACAGCAGGGATCTCGTTTATGGGCACAACCTGGGAAAAGGGGGAATGGGAGGGATTACAAAGGTAGGAACACAATATATAGCATTCAAGTAGGTATACAAGTGTAAAAACTGTTCCAAAGTATTGCCCCAGAGAAGGATAACCACCAGATAGCTAAGGTGTCTGGTGGAGCAAGAATGGTGCAATTAAAGCATTATTCAGTCCCCCCAATATGAAGAGACCCACATCCATGGAGTAAAACTCGAACCTGCAGCCTTTTGTCCCAGAGACAACAGTAATACCATTCAGCCACACTGACACATCTTTCAGTGTTTTGCTTTGTTACTTATGCATAGTAAAACAAAAGTTGTTTTTTTGCAAGAACCAGTGCTCAAACAAAGGTGGACTAGAAGAGCAGATGGCTTTCTCTTTAAGAACAAACTTACAGGAAGACTTAATCTTGCAGGAGCTGAAAATGTCAAATTTATATTCATACTTTGTACCACCTTTGATTTCAAAGAGGATTACACCTATTCGCTGAAAGCAAAGCAACAGCAAAGCTAGATGAAATAGAATTACCACTACTTAGGCCTTTTTCTGTTGCCTCTTTATATTGTTAACTCCTTCCGATTCATTAAGTTTAATCCTTATTACGCTAAGTAACCCACACATATGAATAGACAGAACTGGACACAGGAGCATATGTGCCTATTGTATCACTCCCTAGTTAATCCCTTGCCTGGGATGGGGGGGGGGACAGATAACAGAGAAAGTGGCTCAGCTATGGCTCCTGACTAGGCCGTGCACCATGCCGCGCAGCAGGACGGCAAAGAAGGGTTCTGTGATCAGGCAGGCCCAGTACAGCAGGGCTCCCAGCATATTCCTTTGTTAATCAATCTGGCATTGAGGTAATGTACAAAAGGGGACCATGCTGTTATGTAAATATCCTTGACTCCGGTGAGCGTGTCAGCCAAAATACGGTGCACCTATTTATCAGGGCTGTGCAGTACCCAAACTATCTGGCACAAACAGACACAAATCAATGGTGCATTGTTTACCAATACAAATGTCACTCTTTAATATCTGTAGTTCCGTTAGTTCAAATGAAGTATCATTATACCTGGACTGAGGCTGGCTTGACAAACACATGTCTGCTACTGCTCATAGCCTGAACGCATGTTTTACTGATAATTCGCACACCCTTCATTTTGTATCATTATTAAAGAGCAGCTGATGCCTCAGGAAGCACTTTGAAAAACAGGTTTTTGTACACACAGTTTTGTTCATTTTTCACATTTTTATGTATTTCTCACCCCTGTTCCTTTTTATTGTGTGTATTAGTATGCTAAAAGGATCTTTGTCCCATGGATATGAACTTCTCTTGCTGCTTACTCTGTACCTGAGGTTCTAATAATTTGCTTGTGACATCGCAGTCATTTCCCCAGTAACAGGGTATGATGTCACACAGGAACAATGACTTCAAGTGGGGAATAAGCAGTGGGGCTAATTGAACTCCGAGGTGCAAAGATCCTGTTTTCATGCAAATATACTCCATAAGTAAAGAATGGAGAGATGAGAACTGTAGAAAATATTCAAAATGTAAGTGGTTCTGTGCCTAAACAATAGAGCAGTATACAAAGTGGAATTTCACAGGGGAAATTCATGTGGAATGACATATCCACTTTCAAAATGCTTTTCAGAATTTCTTTTTTGAATTCTGCAGAAATCTGAAAAGAACTCTATGTAGGATTATGTAGTCCATAGAACGCTGTTCCAGTTTGCGGAAAATGAACCTGCCCATTTGCGTCAACTGCTGAATACCAGACTGCAGGTCATGTAAACCACTAACTACTGAACTGCAGTTTTAAAGAAACACTCTGTTTCCAGAATTTTGGAATTCTGTTTCCAGTGAAATGCCAGGAAATTAGGCAGAACTTCTGAAATTCCACAGAATTCCAGGAGCAGCAGAATTTGAGAAAATTCCATGGAGCTCTGAAGGTTTTCTAATGTTTTGCCAAAGGTGTCAGCTACTCTTCAGCAAAAATAAACAAGTCTGAAATGTAAAACAATAGTTTTAGCAAGCCGAAACATGCCAACAAATGCTGGTAGATGTTCAGTTAACAATATCAGATACAGACTTCCGGGGTGATGGCTGCCTGCTGAACTGCTCTGCTTTGAGGCTCCCTTGCTACCCCCGCTTAAATCGCTATACACTGCAGTAATTGGCCTTTCCGACACTCTAAAACATAAAGTTTACTTGCCCAGTCCTCTCTGGTATCACATTTATCTGTGAATAGTTTCCATGGACGCGGAAATGAAACGTGTCTCGCTAAAGCACACTCCGACGACTACACCTGTTAGTGAGAAGCTAGCTAAATGGGCTAAAGTGCAAGGCGAGGACCCGGCTTCAAACACTGCACCGAAAGGTGCACTCATGGAAAAAAAATTCCTGGAAGAGCTCGCCTCAATGAAAGATATGCTCCTAATGCTCACCTCTGAATTTAGCAGTATGAGGGCTTCTGTCGAACAACTGGCAACGCAAATGACTGATAATGAGACTCGTATTTCCTCACTGGATGACTGGAGAATTAGGCTGGAACCAGAGCTTGCTCACACTGGACAGAGGATCAAAAAAGCTGAGGAAAAACTTGAGGACCTCAAGGGAAGATTGTGACGCAACAGTTTAGTGGTTCTGGGCTTACCAGAAGGAGAAGAGGACACTACACCTATCCTATTTGTCCAAAAGCTCTGTAAGAAGTTGGTAGAACCTTCTCCCAATGGCCCGGCGTATATTATAGAATGTGCACATCACTTCCTGAGGCCTATGGCCCCTGCAGTTTCCCCTCCCAGGCCTTTTCTGTTCAAAGTATTGAACTTCCTTGACAAACAGCACATTATGGCCAAGCTTAAAGATATCAAAGAAATTCAGCGGGCCAGTAAGAAAATAAGAGTGACACAGGACTTACCATTCACAGTGCACCAAAAATGGTCAGCACTTCACCCCGTGGTTAACAAGCTCATTTTGGCCGGCATTAAATTTAGGGTTCGGTAGCCGGCAACCCTGCAAGTTCTTAAAGATAGTCAATGGCACTCCTTCGACACCGTGGAGGCTGCAACCAACGCCTGCAAGCATATGTTCCCAGACCTATTCAAATGAATGATCGAAGTGACACCCTGTGGCCATGTGGCGGTATTGCGGAAACATGTCAGTGAGTCCTCTTGATTTACACCCTCTTCGAGATGGGTTAAGGTGAAGATCGTCCTCGATTGCTCGTATTAACAGTTAGTGCCAACTTTTGTTTTGGATCCACAAATGTTTGGAGTTTATAAAAAGAAGACTGAGGCTAATGACTTGTGTTGCTTTCCGTTTTTCGGGGTTGCCTCGGAATTATTAGGTTATGGTGGGGGCCCTGCCTAACACGTTAGTGATTTGTAAATCTGTATATGGACTTTTCAATATGAGTGTATACACTGCAAACAAGTACTCTTTTGGTTTTTATGACTGTCAGTGGGCATTTAGTTGAACAGTTGCCCTTAAACTCAATATCCATTTTGCATCTGGACACAAGTTACGTCCTATTCTCAAGTGGCCACCTGTTAACCTAATTGGGCCAGTGTTAATTATTTACTATAATCTGCTTTTAATGTTCATAGCGTTATCCTGGGGTATGGAGGTAATACCCCTCTCGCTGATTTCCTCTTATGTTTAAGGATGCAGCTTCTGGTTTGGGTGGGGGACGGGGGAGACTCGGCAGGCAGGATTATTTTACTTTATTTATTTATTGAATATAATCGCAATTACAATCCTTTGAGTCACAGACTCTTTTGCAAAGGCTCCACGTTGGTTACAGGGTGTGGAGGGTAAACAAATACAGAAGAACGTACATAAACAAGCAGAATTCTCATAACAGTACTGGTAGTGCAGTCCAGGTTTTAACTTAGGTGACAGTAGTAGGCAGCTTTCTGGATATCCCTTGACAGAGATGTGCAGGATGCTGGTTCATGGGATCTAGAGAGGCCCTGTGTCAGGTATTTGGAGGGTTTGGGAATACAGGCGGGGGGGCAATGTTAGCCACAGTCACATTTAGCTGACTCAAGTAGTTGTGCTTTGAGGCCTGTTTTGAATAGGGAGATGCTATGGGTCTGAGAGATAGGGGGTGGTAAAGTACTGCGCCAAAGAGGGGCACGGTAGTGGAAGGATCTTTGCCCAAGGGATGTTCTACAATGGGGGACCAGAAATTAGGAGTTTGCTGGGAGAACTGTGCAGCCTGAGGGGCCTGCGTGATTATGGAAAGAAGGCCGTGAGGAGCTAGCTGGAGATGTATCTTTTTTGCGAGGATGCAGGTGTAATACTTTAGTCTTTCTTGGAAGTTTAGCCAACCAGCCAAAGCACAGAGCTCACAGGTATGAGTTAGTCTGTCACTGCCGGTGACTGGGCAGTAGGCTTTATTCAAGGCAGTGTTAATGCTATGTAGTGTGGTGGGTTCTGCTGAGCCATATATCATGATCCCATAGTCAACTAGGGAGAGGATTGAGGCGGAGGCTGCAAGATGCATGGCCTATGTGGGTAAGCAGTGTTTAAGTCTGTAGAGGGTACCCACTCTAGCTTTGACAGCGGAGGAGAGAAGTTGTATGTGACTATGGTAGGAGAAGGAGGTGTCTAATGTGATACCCAGGTATTTAATTTGTAACATGTTCAAGTGGGGCGCCTTGTGTGTTTTTGATTAGTAGGCAGCATGGACATCATCATGTCAAGCAAGGTGGTTGGAGCGCAGTCAATAGGACTGGGGGACTGGCTTACCCAAATAACTTTTGGCTTCATTTACCAGTTTATGCCAAAAAAGGTTAGCAGGATGGGACGGGTTGTTAAGATTTTTTCTAGTTTTAGTTTGTTTGTGATGGATAGTTGAGGGATGTTATGTAGGGGGGTGGGAGGGAAAGCCATGTTACCATACTTGCATTCAAGATACCTGATGTGCACTTATGCCCAGTTTATTGCCCATAACACCTTTTTTTTTTTCTATGAAAACAGACTCGTGGAATATTAAAGGAGCCAAGTCACGGGTCAAAAGACTTCAGATAATCAAACACCTGCCCCAATGAAGTGCCAAATTGCGCTTCTTCAGGAGGCACACCTGTTAGAAGGGGAAAACAATCTTTTCCATAGGGGTTTTATAGGAACAGTGTACGCTGCTGGGTCTTCCACATCACAATGTGGAGTAACGACTTTGATTGCCAGAGGCACGCAATTCCTTGATCTGCAGAAGATCATAGACCCACATGGCAGATTCCTTTTTATGTTGCTTGCACGCATGTGCAAGAAACATAGTGCCATCATCGGAGATTTCAGAGGTGTGTCACCTCCTCCTCCAATTCAGGCAGTGTGCTGGCAGGCGCGGCCCCTGTAAGCCAATGCATTTTGGAGCTGTCTATGACAAGCTCCAAAATGCAGTGGCATACAGTTGAAAGGGAGCTACGCTGGAGTGAGCAGCGATAAGAAGCTGCCGCAGCTCCCCCACTCGGCAGGCGTCGCGCCTGCACGCACTGTATAGCCGACGGGGTGCCCAATCCCCGTCGGCTGAGCCGCGCCGTCCCCCCAGTAGTTGGTGCCACGCTGGAGCCCACCCCAGCGTGGCAATCAGTCCTTTGCCGACGGGGTGCCCAATCCCATCGGCTGAATGCCCCCAACGTCCTTGTGCCACACTGGGAGCCCACCCAGCGTGGCAAACGTCCCACAACGTCTTTTTTTTTTTTTACCTGTAAGACAAAACGGTTCCTGCGTGCGTCTCCGCCCCCCTCCCACAACCCGCACCCACCCACTGTGCACCAGCCTCCCCCACCCCCTCACCCCATACTTACCTCCCGGACTCCGGTCAGCGATCTTGGTGGACCGGCAACACGTCTGCACTCTTCAAAGCCGACCGCGAACTGAGGAAATGCCGGTAAGCTGAATAATGGGCTAGATAGGGGTTTCAAATTTATGCATATCTCAGCCATTTTGGGAATTTTGCACCAAATTTTCAACATGGGTTTAGGACCCTTCTCGTGAATGATGTCACTGTCATGGTGTTATTCAGCCGAAGGATGATTTCGCGCAGTGATCGCGAAATTGGTCCTTGGCCTGAATACCGCCATGACAGTGACATCATTCATGAGAAGGGGCCCAAACTCCCACATTGAAAAATTTGGTGCCAAAATCTAAAAATGACTGTTTTACGACAGGCATGCGCAGTTCCTATGCAGCAGGCTCGTAAGTTCGCGAATTTCAATATTTTCTACTCCAGATTTTCAACATTGCCATTTTTCCACACCTTCTTGTGAGGTAGTACAGCTGTCATTTTTACATCTCACCCAAAACGTGTTTCTGCCCATGTAGCGCACAATGGCGCAGTCGTTGTTGCGAACTCAGTGTATGGGACACATTAAGAAAATTACAGTGTCACTGTTCATGAGCAGAGATCTTAAAATGGCAATGTTGAAAATTGATGAAAGAAATTCTAAAAATGACTGTTTCACAGTGTCGTTGCACAGTTCCACATGCCGCTCATGGGTTTGAATTTTCAATATTTCCACTCCAGATTTTCAACATTGCCATTTTACCACACCTCCTTATGAGCAGTACAGCTGTCATTTTCACATCTTGCCCAAAAACGTGTTTCGCCATGTAGCACAATGGCGCAGTTGTTGTGCGAACTCCAGTGTATGGGACACATTAACAAAATCATAGTGACACTGTTCATGACCAGGGTCTTAAAGTAGATATGTTGAAAATTTGGTGAAAAAAATCCTAAAAATGACTGTTTTACGAGCGTGCGTTGCGCAGTTCCTACGCACGCTCGTAAGTTCGCAAATTTTCAATATTTACACTCCAATGACTTCCAAATACCTAAACAGCACATAGAAGCAAGCAACATTCGGCATTGACAAATGCTTGTTATAAGGGGGTGTACGATCACAGGGAAATCCTCATTGGATCAATTTATGGTCCCAATAGGGACTCTCCTGTTTTTTTTAGTGACCTTACCATATCCTTGACACCCTTCAACAATTTACCCATTGTTTTAGCTGGGGACTGGAATCTTGTTACTAACAGTGCCCTGGACAGGTCCTCTGCCATGAACAACAATCCATCTCCTGCCAAACGATCTCTTCAAGATCTTCTGGAAGCCTATGGGATGATCGACCCCTGGTGCCTTCTGAACCCTGAGGTTAGGGCGTACATGTATTACTCACCCCTGCATAGATCCCTTTCCTTATTGATTTCTTTTTGATCAACCAGAAAATGATCACCGGTCTACTAGGATGTGGAATCACTCCCAGAGTGGTATTTGACCACTCCCTTATATGGCTAGACATTAATCTGGTTCCCGATATCCAGAAAGACACTATCTGGAAACTAAACTCCCAGCTCCTTGCCCATGAACACACAGTATCCCACATTAAGGAACTCATTAAACATTTCATGACTCATAATGAAGGCTCCATTCCAGCCTTTGATCAGATTTGGAGTACCTTGAAATGTGTACTTTGGGGTGAACTCATCAGGGTCTCGGCCACAAGGAGGCATCAACAAGACAAATAATCGAACTCACTCCTGGCAGACATATGGTCTCTTGAAGCCTCTTTGTCTAATCCCCCCTCTGAAGCAGAAATGAATCGATTAATTCTGCTGAGGAACCAATATGCAGACATCCTAAGAGAGAAAGCGGAATACGCTCTCTTTAAAACTCAGGCTAAGTATATCGAACAGGGGGATAACTCTAGCCATCTTTTGGCGATGAGGCTCCGGAGGCAAGAAGAGTCTCGTCTCATTGCTATCCTATCCTCCTCGACCTCCGGAACCACTGTAACTACCACCAGAGAAATTGCAAGGGAGTTTGAACAGTATTATAGGCAGCTTTATAGCCCTTCGGAAGCTTCC
The DNA here is from genome assembly GCA_016271365.2 of Neoceratodus forsteri. NCBI lineage: Eukaryota > Metazoa > Chordata > Ceratodontiformes > Ceratodontidae > Neoceratodus > Neoceratodus forsteri. The sequence goes on from JADMNL010000030.1 coordinate 92,655,811, forward strand.
CTTATGATAATGAGATTCGGGAATATTTGAATGCAATTTGCCTCCCTCCTCTCGATGCAGCCCAACAAAATCTACTAGTTTGCCCCATTTCGGAGCACGAAATCAGAAATGCCATCAATACCCTTCCTAGAGACAAAGCACTAGGCCCGGATGGCCTTCCATCCAACTGTTATAAAACATTTGAGACGGAGTTGGCTCCCATCCTTCATCAGTTGCTTGAGTTTTTATGTGAGTATGTGATTATGGACCCGGCACTTTTAGAGGCAATTATAGTGGTACTCCCGAAGCCAGGCTGACCTAAAGATAAAGTCACCAATTACCATCCCATTTCACTAATGAACTACGATATAAAGATTTTTGCTAAGATTCTAGCCTCCAGAATTGCTAAGGTTTGGGAGGGGCTTTTGAGCCCTGAACAAATTGGATTCGTGCAAGGTAGATCCTCATCGGACCACATTCGCAAACTAGCTCACATCTTCTCCGTATCCAGGGAGGTGGATCAACCTATGGCCCTTGTCTACCTGGATGTGGAAAAAGTGTTTGACAGGGTCAGCTGGCCTTTCCTTTTTAGCACATTGTCTAAATTTGGTTTCACACCCATCTTATATATATATATCCTGGATTAATTCCCTATACTCCTGCCCTTCTGCAAAAGTATACTGCAATGGAGTTGTTTCATCTTCTTTTCCTCTAAAATTAGACACCCGACAAGGCTGTTCCTTATCACCCCTGTTATTTAATTTATACTTAGAACCTCTGCTCTGTCAATTGAACACTTCCCCACTTCTCCAAGGCATTGTAATTGGGCCGTTCCACCTAAAAATGTCCGTCTGTGCAGATGATATACTCCTTCACGTCACTGACCCCTATAATTCCATTCGGGCTGCCCTACAGATTATCCAACAGTTCAGTACGGTTTCCAATCACAAACTCAATCTTAATAAAACGGAATTGATGCCCCTTAACCCTCTTTTTTCCAAAGACGAGATCGACCCTCTTTCTATGATTTGGAATAACCTCCTCAAGTATTTAGGGATAACACTGTCCACCTCCGTATCACTAATGAAAAAACTTAACCTAGACAACCTCATTTTGAATATTAAGCGAGATTTAGACAGATGGGCTCCTATGTATCTGTCCCTTCAAGCAAGAGTTAGTGTGGTAAAAATGAACTTCCTACTAAGAATGCTTTATCCGATAAACATGTTGAACGTATACCTTTCCTTGATTTGGTTTCGTCGGTTACATAGTATAGTCTCCCAATTTGTATGGCAGTGTAAATCCCCGCGGTGATCATACAACCGTTTAAGTGCCCCACATAATTTAGGGGGTCTCAAACATCCCAATTTCTACCATTATTACCTGGCTAGTCATATAGCCAAATACATGCGTTGGATTACCACGCCTCAAGAGATGGGATCTCTCCCATACACTCCCCTTTGGTTATTAGTTGAACAACATATGTTCTCCGCCTCAGGCTTTACCCCCACCAGTTTGCTGTTCATATCGCCAGGTAAACTGCCATGTTCTTTATATGGCTCACCTATTCATACGTCAATAAAGCTCCACATGCAACTGTGCAAATCCATGCGATATCAGAATCAACAGGATTTGTCACAACTGGTGTTTGGTAACCGCAACTTTAGATTGGGAGACCAGGTGATTTCGGCTCCAAAAATGTGTGCAACCTCGCAGGCCCCTGTTAATGACTTAGTGGCCAATGGCAGTTTAGGTAATACACCAGACTTGCTGGCATATTTCCAGTTACCCAGTAAATACTCCTTCTTCATGTTCCAAATCAGACACATGCTGATAAAATGGTATGGAATGGGTACTTGGATTGAACATCCAGCAACTCCTCTTAAGGAACTCCTTGCATGCACCAAGCAACCTCACGCTGTATCTCGCCTGGTTTCGGCCCTATCTGGGACACTTAACCCAGAAGACTTGGGTTATTCTCGATATTGGGCCATCACTTTCCCCAATGATAACATCGCTTGGGAAAAGGTCTGGCGGGAACTCTATTTATATACTGCCAATGACTGCCTAAGGATGACATAATTCCACATTTTGCATGATATCTACTATACCCCTATTAAAATGTTTAAGATGGGCAGACTCCCGACCCAGGCCTGCTTTAGATGTGGCCAGGAACCAGGGTCATTACTTCATATAATTTGGGAGTGCCCCAAAGTGGTTCCCCTCTGGTGCCTTATCAAGGCAAAGGCTGACCCGTTACTGGGTTTGCAAGAGCTATTCACACCTCAAATTTGTATAATTGGAGATTATAGTAATATCCCAGTTAGGGAAAGACGGTTCCACATGACATTATATCACTATCAGTTAAAAAACTTGTTCTCTGTCACTGGAAAGACCAACTTGTTCTTTCTTACTCTGAACGGGTGAACAAGTTCTTCCACAACCTCAGAATTGAAAAGGCAATTGCCAGCCTCCACGGCAAACTTTCCCTGTATCGAGTCAGATGGGAGAAGTTGCATACCCTCTCGTCCCTAATCCCTCCTTAAGGGAGTGTTGAGCCAACATATCATCTAGTCGCTCTGGGATTTGCCCATTAGCATTATTGATGATTGTGGGCCCTTGTACCAAGAAGGTTGCTGTACAAATGCAGTGTCATACGAGACTTATAGGTATACCTGAGTTTAACCCCAGATGCTGGTATGCTTGCTTTCTCCATCGCCTCATTAGGACTGAGTGCACTTGCTAGGTAGATGAGAATTATATACCATATTGAGGTACTTTTGGCTCTGGGTGGGTGAGGGTGTTGAGGGAGGGGTACTGGGATTGGGAGGTGGTAGGATTGGGAGGGATGGGGGAAGGGGTTAGTCTGTTTGTATGCATAATTGTTTATGTATATATCCACTAAATATTTTAACTCCTGCAACTGCTTTGTTGTATCCAAAGCTTAGCTTCTATGATTTGCTGTCCATTGCAGGATCTGTATCCCATGTTTTGTTTTGTTTTATGTTGAACAAAATAAATAAAGCATATTAAATTAAAAAAAAAAATATCAGATACAGATGTAAATCTTTCTGTTTATTATTTATGGACACTATTAACCCAGGATTGCCCAGCTAAGCTGTAGCATCTTGCTTCCAGTAGGATCCAGCATCTCTCAGTTCCATAGTCAGGTGGACCAAAGAAGTAGGAGGTTAAAGGGGGATGGTCACCACCAAGGGCCCCCACACTCAAGAGTTGGGCTGGTTCCAATGTGCACTCTGTGGACAAAACCATGTTGGTTTACTTATTTCTTACTGTAGTGTAATATATCATACCAGACGAATTTTGCTTAGTTGTAGGCTGACATCTTTTGTTACTACAAATCCCAGAATCCCTTGCAGATGACATCAGAGCAGTAGGCAGCAGTGAGAAGATTCAATAGCCTGAAGTGCATGTTAGAGTTTATATAAGCTCTGATCTTTTGTTTGCTAGTCCCGCAGTCCTCGTGGGGTGATGTACAATCACAGAGCACTGTACTTAGCTTCTGGAGCAATGCAGAACCAGAAAACATCCAATCAGAGATTATAAAAGCTCTATCATGTACTGCAGGCTATTGAATCTCCCACTGCTGCCTACTGCTGTAGTGTCAGTTGCAAGGGATTCTGGGATTTGCAGCAACAGAAGATGTCAATCTAGTAGTTAGCAAAATTAGTCCGATATACTGTAGTAAGTAAACCAAAATGTTTTTACCCACAAAGTGCACACTGGAACCAGTCGCAGTCTTGAGTGTGGGGTCCTCTGTGCTGACTGTTCCTCTTTAAGTGACTTGCTCAACATTACACAAAGAATATTTGGCTCTGGTAAGGTTTGAACCTGGTATCTCCCAGTTCCTAAGCCAGTGCTCTAACCACAGACTAGGCTTTATGGAATGTTGAATTTTGCTGGCGGAATTCATGTAGTATGGCAATTCTGCTTCTGAAATGCTTTTCAGAACTTCTTTTTAAATTCCATGGAATTCCAAAAAGCTGCCCTGTGTAAGATGTGTGTGAGTCGTGATTTGGTTCCCCACTGAGTGTTGAACTGTGTTCTGCTTGCTGCTGGCGAGATAGATAGCAATCTGCCTGGTATAGTGGAATTTCTTACATGTAAATGTTCTGTGTGCTGTTAGTGGGTCGTGATTTGGTTCCCCACTGTGTGTTGAACTGTGTTCTGCTTACTGGAGGCTGCATCCAGCTCCAATGGACTGAATCCGAATTCATTGCCATTTCACCTCCGCCTTGCCACACTGGTCCAGCCAGACTACCCATTGCATGGAGAAAGCCATCGACGAGAGACCTGCCTGAGGATCAGCCCCCTGCTCAACGCTTGAACAGGAATAACGCCTCAGTGATTCGTGTGAGCCCTGCTTCTCCTGGCACTCCAGCTCAACAACCTGCAGTCTCAATTTTATCCTGCCTGTGTCCTGTATTGGGCTTCATGAGTAAACATCAGGGTAGCTCCCTGCAACAACAGCTAAATTTAAAGTGTTGTCATCTGATTGTCTTGTTGCTTTTTCTTTCACGAACTGAGCCCTCTGGCTCCAGATTACAAGTAGTGTGTATTGTGCATGTTGCTTTCTTCCATCACAGGGCCCCAACCAGCTGCAACGTTCTGGCTAGCCCACCATATTCCTACCTGGGTACTCAGAGTGTGTGACTGTGTGGGGACTTAAATCACATGCATAACTCTTTGATTAATATAGCCTTTAAGCCAATCAACCTGATCATGCCCCTTCCTTGTTCAAGTCCCCTGAATAAATCAGATCTGACTTTTTTGCTGCATTTAACCTGACTGTGGTTCCAGTTTGTGCCAAGAGTACTGTACTGTTGCTAATTAATGTGCATAACCTTGTTTTACAGGGGGTCCCCAGGGTCGAGTCAGAGGAACCAGTCCTGGTGGTAAGTGCAAACAGTGTGGGTACTGGTATGGTGTACAAGGGGTACTGTGAAAGTGATTATTGTACATTGCTCAGGCCACTAGAAGGGAAAGAGGGGGTTACATTGTCCCAGAGGGCTGTGCCAAGGTTAGTTTGACCACTACCAACCCTGACCTCTGGGTGGAAGCACCCGTTTCAGAACTCAAGCCCCTTAACCTGCTACTAGCCGCACAGGCAGGGGTAGTAGCCCTTGGGATAGCGCCACCTAGGGGTTACAATATATTTATAAAACGGTACACACTAGCAGCTCCATTTAATCAATTAATCAGTATTTATTTGTATACTGGAAGGTATGTGAGCAAAAATGCCTGTTTTCATAAACATCTAGTGTTGGAAATAAATGGTAAACAGTTACAAAGTCCAAAAAATATACTGAATATGCATACAGAGTTGGAAGCAATAAAATGCAAAATAATACATAATGGCTCAGATATTCAAACTTCTCCCAAAATGTGCGCAACAGCAGGAGCAAGCACAATTCAATTGAGCATATGAGCAACAGACGCAATATTCAAACATGGAGCAAAACAAATTGCGCAAGCAGCCAACGTCTGAATATTGCACAAACTGTGCCATAGCGCAACCAGGAAGGGGAAGCTGAGCAGAAAGGTTGCGCCATAGCGCAACAAGGCTAGCCCAGCTGAGCAGTCCAGAGGTGCCATAAGCAAAGCAGAAGCCCCCCACCCCCAGCAGAGCAATGGAACTGCACAACCAGGGAGGCAGGCTGGGCCCACCGCCAGCCATGCCACACATGGGCACAGGAACACACTGCAGAACCAACAAGACACCTGCACCCCAAGCACAGCATCACTGAGGTGGGACGGATGATCCACTGGCCATGGGGACAAGCCAACAAAAGCACAGCAGGGGCCATGACGCCCCAGCACAACCACTGGCAGGCTGAGACTGCCACACACAGGGGTTGACAACCACAGTGCACATCAGCCCCCGTCTGCAAGCACACCTGCACCGTGACCCCAAGACACCACCCATGTGCAGTGACTGTCACTGCAGGAAACACCATCCCCCTGGCACACGTCAACCTCGTGTAGCATAGAACCATACAAGCCAGACCCACCCTGTGCACCCAGCAGTGGGCGGCAGCAGATAGCAAGACCAACAGAAAGTCACTGCCACACTGGAGACACCTCCCTGCACACACACGCACACACACATACCCAGGACCATACCACCCCAGATGGCATGACACCACTGCAACTGAGCAACCATAGCCAGCTGCAAATCAGAGACCACCACAGTATTCATAACAAAATAGATATATATTTCAAAAATGGAAAGTAGAACAAGAACAACAACAAAACTATTTACAAGAGCGGGGGGGTAGGGGTACAAGGTAGGGTGGGCAAGGGGTAGGGATGAACAACTTGGAGAGGGAAGGCAGGGTGGGAGGGATGGGTGAAGTGGGAAGGAGAAGCCGGTCTAAGGCCTAGCAGACTGGTCCTCCGCTGCCTGGTGCCGTCTTGCTTGGCTGTGCCTCCTCCGGAGCCCATGGCACTGGATGTCATGGAGGATGTCATGGTTCTCCAGGGACACCAGGGTCAGCTGGTGCAGTGCCCGCTCAATCCTGCGGAGCACGATGAGGCCTAGAAAAAGGGAACACAGTCAATGGCTGTGACTGTCCACAACCCTGAACACCACCCAACCTGCAAGGCATATAGCCCAATGTCCTGCACCTGTGATGGTATGCACCCACCCACAGTGACCATGCACATGACAAGCCCAACCAGGTGGCACCAGCTATGTGCACCACTGCACACACACACTGCCCATGTCCATCACAGCACAAACAAGGCTGTCAAGTGATGTGGCAATGTGGTGGGATGCCAGTTCCACAGCCATGTGCCCAGTGCATGCATGGACCACCAGTGACGCTCACACAGACGTGCAGTGACACTGGACAGTGATGACTGTCGCCTGTGTCATGCATGGTTGTGTTGTCCATGGCTGGTGGTCATGCCCACCCCCTCCAGCATGCAATAGCATCCATGATGTAATGATACTCACACTCCGCAAGCAGCTGTGGCTGCTGCTGCTGCTGCTGTGGCCCACCCCTCGCAGCACCACCGTTCATCACCTGGGCCCTGCCACGGCCCTCCTCATCCCGTGCCTGCATCCTCTCTGCCCGGCCTGTGGGAGACAAATGTTGAGAAAAACATCAGTGTGACTCCAAAGCAGACTGCCCCCTGCCCCAGTGAGTGTGCCTGCCCACACAGTCAGACCCATGCATCTCACACCTGCACACACCGACACAGCCAACCATGGCAGAGCCATCCCCCATGCACAGCCACCAAAACACACTCACACCCCTACAGAGAATACAGGTGCATAGATGGTACACCCACCTGGCCTAGGCACAACGCTCCTCCTGGCACGTGACCGCAGGCATTGCAGGACATCTGGCTCCCTCCTGCAGAGGTCACTGAACCTGTGCTGGCACTGCTCGGCAGACTGGCACCACCCTGTGACCCTCACCAGGTCAGTGGCCACCTGCAGCCAGACCTGGGTGCGAGCAATGGTGAGGGGCTCCTCCCCATACAGTGCCCCATAGTGGGGCTCAACCAGGGCCATCAGGTTGGCCACCTCCACTGGGATCCATTGGGGCGCTCTCCTGCATGCCATGGTTGGAGTGTTACAGCAGGCAATATGGCGCCCCGTGGCGTGGCAACCCGGTGGAAATGTTAGCGCCAATAGACCACCATAGGTTCCAATCCGCTGTTCGCTACAGCTGTCGGTTCACATAGCGCTGTCACCAAACAGCGCAATAGGCCATACACATGGCAGCCGAACAGCGCCAGGGGGCAAAGGTCAGACACCAGGTCAGGGGTCTATGACGCAAGGCCACGCACAGCGCCATCGGACATCTACGCATCCTGTGCGACTGACCACCTGCGTGCCAGTGCCACAGTGGACTATTGCGCAGTAGTGCCACAGCACCATATAGTGCCCAGTGCTGTAGCACCACTGGCACAATGGTGGCCATGGCCTGAATTGCCGATCGCGCACAGTACGTCATCAGTGCGGCAGACGCCTGCGTAAGCTACCTGGGCATGCGCAATGCAGTGTACCACACAGTCACAGATCTGCGCCATTGGCTCAGCCAGCTCAACCGTATTGCGAAAAACGCAATGGCACGATATTCAGCCGACACATGCAAATCATCTGATCAGCCATTCAAAGGCGCAGTGGCGCGATTTGCATCTCATTACAGTTGCTTCACTCCTAATTTGCATGCATTGCGCTATAAATGTGCGACATTGGGCTGCGCTGGCCAGATTTGGTTACTGCAGGTGAGAGGTGGGTTGCATGCTGTGGGATGTTCTGGACAATGGGCATGGGATAACGCTGTAGACTGCACAGTGACAGGTGTTCACTTCCACCCATACAGATCGCCATGACCGAGCAGAGCCAAGGTGAGGGTGAGGATGGTGGGTGAAGGAGGAGGAGGCCCAACTTCACCACGGCAAAGACAGAGGCCCTCTTCCAGGCCTACCTGGAGGAGGAGTCACTACTGAGTGGATGGCGGGGCACCCTTCAGGCCCGTGCGGCTGCATGGGAGGGGGTAGCCCGGGCAGTGAACCTGCATGGAAGCCACCAGCGCTCCATGCAGGAATGCAAAAAGGAGATTGGGACAGACCACAGGAGGGTGAAGGAGAAGGTGGCAGCCCTCAGGGCGGCACGTGCTGGCACTGGCTGGGGCCAGCCAGCGGTGGTGGAGCTGACCCCGGCTGAGGACCGACTGGCTGCATCAATGCAGCGCAGTGCTATTGAGGGCGTACCAGGAGGTGGATTCCAGACAGGTGGAAGCCCATCACTGCACGGTATGACATGGTGGTGGTGTTGGGGGGGGAGGTTGATCACATGCACTCACATGTCCTCTCTTTCCATTACAGATCCTGTTCGTCTTCAGGGGACGGTGGTGGTGGGTCCAGGCAGTGAGGATGACCTGCTGGACATGGAGGAGGGTCCATCCACCTCTGTCACCAGCCAGCATGCACTGCACCAGCATGCACGCTGGGCTGCCAACTCTGGTGTCGGTGAGTCGGGTGTGGGGGGTGCACAGCCTGTGTCTCAGCAGTCTGGCATGCAAGCATGCCAGCACGCTGTGACTGTGGCTGTAGCATACCTGCACCATTGATGATGCAAGGACTGCAATGGGCAGTGACATGTGTGTGTCCCATGACGGACACACAGCAGGCCAGCACGTGCCCCTGGGCCTTGCTGGTTCCAACTTGTGTGCCAGCATGTCAGCACAGTCCCAGGCTGTGCCTGTCAGCACCGGTGGGGAAGCACGGTGGCTGTGCAGGTGTCTGGCACTGTTGCGGCCACAGCAGTGGAACGAGTGGTCCCTGGGACACAGCGGTTGGAGGGGCAGCAGCAGCAGTCACCCGCGGTCTGGGGTACAGTGTCCAGCGGTGGCACATGCCCGCCGCCTTTGATACGCCCATTCCTGGTCCTGGTGAACAGCACCACCCTCAAGGGGTGTTGAGCATCAGGACCTTCCACACCCTGGGGGACAGGATGCCATTGTGGCAGAGTACCCATTTGAAGAGCACACCTGCCTGCTGTGGGAATCAGTACAGCAGCAAAGGCGGGTTGCAATGTCTGTGGAGGCACTGTGTGTGGCTGTGGAGTGGCACAGCAGGGACTGTGCTCTGGACCGTGCAGAGATGGTCCATATGCGGATGGATGTGACCGCCGCCATTGACAGGCAGACCCAGGCATTGGTCGCTGTCGTGGCTGCATTGGACACACATGCAGGTGCTCCTGTACCATGCACCCCACACAGTATGCTCTCCACTCCCCATTCCCGGCATCGTGCAACACCAGGCCTGTTGACGCCGGGTTCTGCTGTGGGCATCCCAAGCACCCCTGATGCAGGTATATTTGGCATCCTACAGACCCCACTGCGGACAAGGTCAGCGATCGGCGCGAGTGGGACCCCTGATGGTCCCGCCGGTGCCACCTTATGCGGCCTACTCAGCCTGCCAGTGCTGTTGGGTCACGGCGGAGCACCGCATCTGCGTGGCTGTGGAATGGTGCAACATGACTGACCTGTCTCCCAGTGCGGGCCCTGTCTGGTGCTGCCCTGTGTGCACTGTGCGTCATGGTGGGCAGTGCACTGGTGGGTGCCCTGCCCATCACGCTGACATACGGACCACCTGCACACCATCCCGACTGCTGTCCAGAGGTGCGTGTGCATGATGATGCCTGCATTGTACTGTACACCAAGGTGCAAGGGTGCCCAGCATCTGACACACGTGCTTGGACAGTACAGGTGGTGGGTGTGGTCTGTGGATCTGTGTGTTTGCCATGTCTGTTCCTGCTCTGCTGTGCACCTGCCCATGTACGCTTTGTGCCTAGTGTGTTTGTGTGTGTGTGTGTGTGTGTGTGTGCGTGTCCATATGACTGTTTGCCCCTCCCTGATGGTGTGTTTGTGTGCCTGGTCCCTTTCATCCCCCTTGCCGTCATGCACCCATGGTGTGTTACTCTGTGTGCCTGTGGGTTGCGCCAGGACAGTGGTGTTTGCACATGGCCCCTTGACTTACCTGTGTTGTGCATAATGCTCCTCCATGATGGTGTCCCGGTGCAGCTGGGCCTGCCGGATCAGTTGGGGATCCCGCCGTCCAAGGGGGGGCTGCTCATCACCATCAACACCGGCGCCACTGGCGTCCCCATCGCTGTCCCCTTCTTCAACCTGTATGGCTATCCCACAGTCATTGGCCATGTTGTGCAGGATACAACAGGCCAGGAATATCCCACAAGCCTTTGAGGGGCTGTACTAGAGGGCACTGCCAGAGGTGTCTAGGCATCGGAAGCATGCCTTGAGCATCCCAAACATCCGCTCAATGATGTTGCGTGTGGCGGCATGTGCCTCATTATAGCGTTGCTGCGATGGGGTCATGGGGCGCCGGTATGGTGTGAGCAGCCAGGGATGGAGTGGGTATCCGCTGTCACCTGTGTGGAGATAGTGGAGATCAGTCTCATGTTCAGGTCCATATTGCCCATATCCCTGTGTGCCACTACCATGGCACCCGTGGCATTCCCACCCTTGCCCCGAGTTTGCATTTCCTACATGCATTACTCACCCACTAAATGGCCTGTGGGGATGTCGCCACTCTCAATCAATGGCACAGTGGACTGATGCCATATAAAGGCATCATGTGCTCCACCAGGGTGTGTGGCACAGACATTGATTATCGCCCAGTGGCATCACACCACCTGGCAGTTGACACTGGGGAAGCCCTTTCTATTCCTATATGCGGTCCCGCCGGAGCTAGGTGGCGTGCGAATGGCCACATGGGTGCAGTCTATGGCCCTTAGCATGCCAGGCATCGTCGTTACCCTGTGGAGCATGCATGTTTGCTGTATGCTCTGCCGCGGTGCTGGGGAAATGGATGTGCTCCGCAGCATGTGGCAGCAGTGCACTGAGGAACTGGGTGAGGATGCGTGACGTGGCCAACTGTGTGATGCCTGTGGTGTCCCCTGTTGGCCTCTGGAAGGTGCCCGTGGCGAGCAGGCACATGCAGGCTGTCGCCTTGGTCTCCACTGACAGAGCATGACTCCGTCGTGAGGGTGCTTGCATCACATCACTGCACAGCTCACAGAGCCGCCTCAGTGTTGCCCTGTTCAGGCGGTACCGGCCCACGATCTCTATATCTGTGTACAACTCAAAGCTGATGCGGGCACGGTACTGCCTGTTGGGGGCCTACCACCGACGGGCCCATCCACGGCCATGTCCCCCTGCACCTTGCATTCTCACCCCCCTCATTACAGCTTCCATGTGGAAGCTGCCACTGTTCATCTTCCTGGCTTGTGCCCCCCCTGGCTGATGTTGCTCTGTTACCCCCGCTGTCCTGACTGCTACTTCCACTGCACCGGGCACCCCCCCGCTGGCCTCTGCAGCCTATGGCCCACACTGCTTCCCTTGCCTGCCCTGGCCTGTCACTGTCTGTCTTTCTCTCTCTCTCTCTTTCCCACTTCGCATCCCTGTGGTGTTCTTGCGCCTCTTCCTTGAGCCTTTTTATTTTGGCACATTTCCGCTGGGGCACAACTTCCGGCTGTTCCGCTGTTGCGCATTGCGCAACTCTTTGGATATCGCACTGCGCTCTTTATGCATGGATCCACCCCCTTGATTGCGCGTACCGTCATTTGCATTCGCTGTTGCTCAGCATGTTTCGGGGTGGCGCATGTCTCCTGCAGTTGAATATCTAGAATGGCGCATTTTGGACTTGCGCAGGCGCAACCCTATTGCGCATGACGCAACCCTTTTGAATATCCCACCCAATATATACAATTATATTTACAGTGGTAAAAGCACAAATCCAACAGGTGCATTCTGTTATACATAATATTTACAGGGGCCATAACATACAAGAAGAAGCACAAAGGCAAAAGGAGAACAGCAGTGTATACAGGAGAAGGGTGGTTAGAATCTGTAAGGGGCTGCCCCTGAGAGGCAGAAAGATGGCAAACAGTTAATGAGCTAATGAGGCCTCTGAAAAAAAAAACCCAGGATTTAGAACACTGTTTGGTGCATTATAAACTTAATATTTCATAATTACTTTCATTCCTTTCCATTCTTTCTATTCCATGCAGTTTCAGTTTTATTTAGAGAGTTGCCTATTGAGACAAGCTCTTAGACTGTGTAAGCATTTCTTAATTTAGCAAGGAAATTAGCATGACCTCAAGATCTTTGTCCCTCGGACTTCATCTCCCAACATTTTTCTGGAAGACTCAATACTTTTTAATGAACACAGGTGCAGGTGCTGAGGCAAAACAGTGTAGTGTGCCCCATCCTTTCCAATTCACAAGCCAGAATTAAAAAAAAAAAGCAGTTGCACAGGCAACACATTTTTTTTATAACCGGTTTGTGTGTTACATGTTGTGAAATGGAATCCATTTTTTGTTTGGTTATGCAATTTTTTTTTTTATTTTACAATTTATGATGTATTTGGGATAGTCCAGCTGAGACACAGCATTCCATCTACAACAGCATCTGCAGGTTTGCTCTGATGGCCCCTTACTCCATGCATCACTGTTCCCTCTAATGGGCCTTAGGCTGCCCCCCCAGGCCCACCAGAACAACTTCATAGGCTGCCTCATTGACAAATCCATCAGGAAAAAGAAGCTGTCCCCTGTCTCCACCCTACTCAGGCCAAAATCTTGCTTTCAAGACCTCCAGATCACCGCCAGCCTGCATTACAGTACCTACAAGTTACCGCATTGGTCAAAAGGCCTTCTCCTCTGCTGCTCTGAATCTCTGGAACAGCCTATCTGTTCCACTGTGGGCCCTGGGATCACACCACCTATTTAAATCCCACTAGAAGGCCTACATCTGTGCCACCATCACCTGCAAATGTCCCCAATGATAAACTGACCCCACCCCAGGTCGCAACATCTGTTCTCCCCCCTGTCTTGCTGTGACAACTGGAGTGCCACAATTACCCTGGAAACTGTTATTCCTATGATATCTGATTCTGGAAACTGTTTTCTTATTGTAATGTTATATGTTGGGCACTGCACTGCCACATCGCTCACCACATGAAGGTCACTTTATACCCAGTTTGCCCAACTCTGTACCTTTTGTTTCATAACACTTAATTTCTATTGTAACTACTTACTGTACTTTGTATCTTTTGTACTCATTTCCCTTTTGCCTTGTAATTCTCATCGCTATGGCCCAGACCATATCTCAAAATGGTCCCCGAGTTCAGAGTACCCACCCAGTTAACAAATAAATCAATAAAATAAATAACTAAAATATTATAAGCAGAGTCCTGCTTCTGCTCAGATTCACAGATGGGAAGGACTGAAACACTGACAGGTAGGTTGAGTAGCTCACTCAAGTTACAGCAAGTGTGTGACTTGGAAAGTAGTACTGAGCAATGTTAGAAAAATGAGTTAAGTGCACTTTTCACAAAACTGTGCCAATTTTGCATAATTTCACAATATTTTGTGAACTAGAATACTGTGATTAAAATGGAAACTGCTAGTTTAAATTGTGCTTTTTTAAATGTGTAGTTCAGAAAATTAATTGCACTATTTGCTGAAACTGAGCATTTTTAAGAACTCTCTTGTTTACAAATGTGCAGTTTGGAGAAAATGACACTATGAATAAAAACTGGCAAAATCACACCAGAATATTGCTTAATTTTACAATGATTGCTCAACTGCAAAATCAGCAGTTTTGCACAATTCCACAAGCCTGAGAAAATTTTCACCCAGCACCAATGGAGAGACATACAGAAACCAAGTAATGAGCTAGTGACTGTTACGAGTAAGCTGTAATTTTTTCACGGTAAAAATCTGCCGATTTCACAGCAATTCATGGTCCTAAAATAGATTTTTATTAACTGAAAATCCCCAATGAGAAGTTCAGCTGCAAGTCGCAACTCGGGAGACATGCTCTGAAACTACACAGCTGCTTGAGCCGAAAAAGCAGCACAGTCTGAATACGGCTTGCCTTCCACCTGCACTGAGGACTGCAATGTCAGTTTTTTTGGCAGCATAGTCTGAAAACGGCTTTCCTTACCCTGCACTGACGACTGCATAACTTATGAGTTCAAACTTGAAATCTCCAGGTTCATAGCTCTGGGCTCTGTCCATTCCACCAAATTGTCTCCCAAATGGCGTTTTGTAGTTTATTACTTTAGCTTTTCCAGAAATATAAAAACATAAATACAAGTAAGTAATCAGCCATGATAGGGTGTGCATTATAAGATTTTAATGCATGCCCCAGGCTGTAGTAAGGCACAAGGTCAAAGGCTGAGTGTCCTTATGCCCCCAGGAAGTGCATTAAAATCATATGATGCACATCCTGGAGGGCTTATTACACTTATAAAATGTCTCTAAGTAGTTTTTTTTTGGGGGGGATGGGATTTGGCAGCTAACTGTGTGTTTATAGAGGTTCAATGCATGGTCAGGTGATGTTTCTCAGCCAATGAAATTGTTATTTTTTTCCTGCCATTTTATAACACAAAATAAATTGCATAAATTTTTGACTTCTTTTTATAACTGAAACAGGCAGCAAGGTAAAATGGAGATTACAGGATTATTGCAGCATTACACAGTGAGGCAATATCAAACAGTTATACAGCTGTAAACAGTGATGAAAAATATGAATTAACATCAGAGATCTGGAATGCTGGCACAAACAACCCTTAATGAGCCCAGGACCAAGTCTGGATGTCACAGAGTTATTGGTTATCACTTTTACATGTCACTCAAAACAGTTTTGTGAAGCTATGAAAATCTCTACCCTGAATCCTGCTGCCTATAATCAGAGTTCCCCTTGACTGGAAGGCATTCAAAGCAGTTCAACCCTCCCCCCTACTAGAGAAACATGGGATCTGTATCTAGTTGGTAAAGCACACTTATATGCCAGAATTCCTCTTATAAATTCCTTATCTGCTGGAAGTAAATAAATTCAAGAGAGATGTGAGGAAGTACTTCTTCACTAAAAGGGTGGTTGATGCCTGGAACAGTCTTCTGGAGGAGGTGGTGGGGGGTGAAAACTGTGGTGAGGTTCAAGTATAAATGGGATAGGCACAAGGGAATCATAGTGGAAAGCAAGGGGGGGGGAGCTGGAGACCAAGTAGGACAACCTGTTGATTGATAAATGGGAATCTGTCGAGTCTGAGTTGAATTGTGGGTCAGTCCTTCCAACTGAGTGGCAGAGACAGCATTGATGATTTGTGAAAGAAGTGTGTTATTTATAAGAATATTACTGTTTCAAAATACAGTGATCCCCTCTCTATAGTGAACACCTCTGGAGCCAGCTGATTTGTTCACTTTGTAGGTGTTCACTACAGTGGTGTATTAACCTGCCTAACTGGGAATCAACGGGAGCCATCACAGGAGTTCATTGTAAGAAGGATTTTGTTATAGTGGGGTTCACTATAGCAAGGGAGCACTGTATTAAGAATTTCCAGGAAAATATATAGTCTCTGGGCAACCTTTTGTTTTCAGCTGTTTAAAGCTTTCTCATTTCACAAGTAGCCTATATGTACACATAAGAAAAAATACTCTAGGAAAATTATGGTGCAACATAATGAAAAAGTCGCAAAGAAACAGATCTCTAGACTGCTACTAACTGTCTGAAACTACCCCTCTTTCACACAGCATGAGACTAATTATTTTACAAATTTGGCTCCAAAGTCTTGACATTTTAAGCAGATTTCACCCAACTGGCTCTTTATTGCTCTCTGCCTACGCATTTCCACCCTCCTGTATAGGGGAAGTAATGAGTACCTTAATTATGCTTCTTGTTTTCAATTAACTCTTTTTGAAGGCAAGAATTTGTTTTCCGTCACAGCTAAAAACACAACAATTCCAGTGCCAACAGAGTTATCCCCAGGAGCCCTCTCTCAGGACCTCCAGTGACATCTGGAAACATGGGGTGACCTCTTAATTAATTGGCCTAATTAGTCTCATAGACAAGTGGACAGCTGGACCTTATCTTGTATTTTGTCTCATGAACGAAATGGAATCAAATAGAGAGTTGTCATTGGAGAGTCAATGCAGTCTCCAAACTGATTGCGGCTGCCTCTCTCTCTAGCCAGCTCTCCTGAGAGGCATTTTAAGAACCCTCAGATGAAGACACATGCTACTGCAAACAAAAAGCTATGTTCAAAAAACTAATCAGAGAGGTTTTGCATTTTTTTTGGCCACATAATAATATTAAGATGCATTTTATTGTTCTTTCATTTCCACAACGGTTCAGAAGTAATGCAGCTAAACTGAATGACAAGATGTTTGCTGACAGGGATTAAAGATCTGCATCATTTAAATAAAAAAGGGATCTGCTTTGGTGCACTGGATTACTGTCAAGCTCAGGAAAGTATGACAGCGGTCAGACACAATGCAATGGAGAAGTTCCTGCTGAGCTTGATCAATAACATCCTCCGAGTCAGTAGCAAGCCAACTCTGTGTCTTCATTCTGCAAGTATACATATTTTGTAGGAATCTTTTTTTTTTTTTTTTTTAGGAAGTAAGACATGATTCAGGTTTGGGTTACTGTCAGTTAAATTAACCATTGGGTGGATCATAAGGTAAGAGGCAAAGCTTGAGTGCCTTATGCTTCTAGGGCTCCATTGACAAAGTATGCAAATCCCTGGTGTGCCTTAATGCTATTATTAAAGTAAACTGTTTTATTTACCATCAAATTAATGTTTTTATGCACCTCAATTTCTAACTGCTTTATTGTACAGGAGGGTTTCCAGCCATTAACATAACCCTTTAAGAATGCAGTCAGCCAATCAGATTGACCCATTTTCAGCCATTATTTTATCATTTTATTTATTGGAACAGTTATTACTACTGTGGAAGCACAGCAGGGGTGGTGACCTGTCTTTAATAATAAGCAGGAAGTCCATATATCTACTTCCTGCTTCTTTACTTTTTCTTCTTCTTCTTTTTCTTCTTCCCTTCATTAAACGGGCTGTGAACCTGAGCAGTGTTCGATTTTCTAGGTTGCTGCTTTGTACTGGGGTTTATGACCAAGGTCAGGCATGGGATAATGACCCAGCGGTAGTCAAATTCAGTGACAAAGCATTAAAAAAGCTTGCCTTTTTTAATACATACCTTGACCGTGTCCTGCAAGGGGTTTCTGTGGTCAATAATCCTTGAAATGATGTTTTCCACAAACCTCATTTCAGCTCTGGGTCTGAAGCATAAAAGTCATTGGATGAGAGGCTATTGCATGGCCCCCGTAATTTATTCTGCAGACGGCTAAAACAACCAATTATACAACCTGAATGACACTGCTCCCGGCTTTTCAACAGCACAAAGAGGAAGTATCCATTTTCAAAGCTTCACTGTAACCTGGGTACCTTAACCTACTTTGAACAGCCCCTCTCCTTACCATCAAGACATGATGAACAAATCACTAGGCAAGTTTACTTAATTTTATGGTGTCTCTCTTTAAACAATTCTTATCTTTATTTTGTGAGCTGCAATTCCATCTATAAAGTTTCAACACCAGTTCCTTAAGTTATGATAAAAGGAGCTGCGGTTTCCAAATTTGATTTCCTTTTATTCATCAATTCTGTAAGAAAGATTGGATTTGACTTTTACCTAACTAGGAACTGAGCCCAGATCATTCCTCATATACCATCCAGGTGATCTACCAGCTTAGCAGCTTGGCAATTTGGTGAATATGAGTTTCCCCTGGACACTTCCTGTTGGGGATTTATGAGGCAGCTGTGCCCCAGTTCCAAGACTGGTTTTAAACTCAGTGGTGCCCTCTTCTCTGCTCCAATCATTTCCCTCTCCTTCCTTCTTCCCCAACCCACATCCAGAGAGTGGTAACATTTCTGTGAGTAAATGGGTGATAACAATTTGGATTTTTATATTGGCACTTTTTGCATTTCAATCTGATCCCTGTTTGTACTTTCCCCCCCTCCCTCATAAGCAGGTGTTTGGTTGACTTGTGCCTAACAACTCCTCTGCTAAATTCAGATTCTGGCCTAGATTTTCAGGAATTTGACTCTGATGGCCCAAGCCACAATGTCTTGCTGGCCCAGCTGCAATTCTACCTGTACAGTATCTAGCCGCTGGGTAGACTGTGTTAAGGGCCTCAATGTATCTCTGCTTTTACTTTCTACCCCCCACTGCGGTGGAAAGTCTGTTGGCGCTGGTTAACTTGCAGCTCTAACATCTCTGCCAAATTCAGATCTCTGGCCTGGATTTCTAGGAATTTGCCTCAGATGGCCCAAGCCACAATGTCTTGCTGGCCCAGCTGGAATTCCAGCCCTGATCTCTAGGACTTTAATCTGGATGACTGGAGTCATTCTGTGGCTGCTCAATGGACGTGGGCCCATGGTTCACATCTGAATACGAAACAGTTTAGATATCCTTACTTTCTTATATTACAAATCCTGCAGCTAGGAATACCTAGAGGGAAAGAAGCTGTTCCCATGACTTTAACTACCTTTAGATCTTTTCTGCTGTCATGGAAGTTGATTGTACAGTATCCAGTCACTAGGTAGACTGCATTGAGTGCTTCAGTGTACAGTATCTTACCTTTCTTACCTGGAAGTGTTGGAACTGCTGACAGGTTTTAGAGTAAGCACTCTTATAATAGAAGTGTGTGTGTATATATATATATATATATATATATATATATATATATAGATATATAGATATTGTTTACATATTAAAAGTAGCGATGTAAGTGGGTAGGTGAAGGAAAGAGATTTGTAGTCAGTGTTTTGGGCACTTTGAAACTCATCTTTATATCTATAACATGTAGTGTGGAGAACTTAGCTCAGGAAATTAATCTTGGGGGTGAATAGAATATGATAGCCTTGTAAATCAGGTGCGTGATTGGTAAGTGGAGTTGCCAGAGGCTTAGTGCCTTCTAACAAGAGCACTATAAAAGACTCCCTTACCCAGCATGTCCTAGCATGTGTGTGGAACAGCGCAGGAGTGGTGCATCTGCCCTAGGTGTCTACAGATGTCCGCAATTCTCAGGAGACACTGCAGGGGAGACACCAGACAAAGGCAGGCGATAACACAGTATAGTGCATGGATATACTGAAATAGACAGCTTAAGGTTAAGCAGCTATGGATGGTGGAGTAACAACTTAGGCTAAGAGGTAGTAGACATCAGGAAAATGTAATTACAGATAGGTGGGTTGTAAGGGAAATTAGGAGACTCCCTATCTAGTGTAGGGTAACAAATGCATTTCAGACAAGTAAACAAAGAGGTAAGAAATCAACAGGCATAGAAAGGAGGTGGGAAGGTTCAACAGACAAAAAGGCTAAGGAAGGAAAGCATATGGGAGTGGCACAGTGTAATGGGTATGGAACCACAGCCTATTAGTTCTCAAGACTGAGGTGCTTCCCCATTTGCACTCACCTCTCTGGGTTGGGGGCAGAGGTGGCCAGACTCAGGACACAACTGGCAAGGGTGCAGAGAAGCTTCTGCTCTACCCAGGGCCAACAAGTTTGCAACCACTCCCCCAGAGGATGCCTAGGCAGAGCAGCTGGAACTTGGTGGTCTCTGGGAGAGTGGTGTGGTGGGATGGATATGCACTCCTCAGCGTGTACCACTGCACAATTCATTCACTGTACTGGCAAGATGGGACAGCCGGGAGGATGCACCCGCAGTTGTGGGAAAGGAGTAAGTTGGAGTCCTCAGAAGGGGAGGCCCCAAGGAGGGAGAAAGATGCCCCCAGCTGAGAAGAAAGCGGACTGCTGGTAGGGGACTCTATCATTAGGGGGACAGATTTGGGAGTGGGGTGTGTTAGGTAGGTAGGGGGAGGTGAAGTGCTTTCCTGATGCTTCAGCTTGGAGGAATGCAGAGTGGATTCAGAGGATTGCCAGGACAGCAAGAGATGGGAGGGAGCTAGATGTCATTGTACACCTGGGGGCAAATGATCTGAATAAAGTGATAGGATAGGGGTAGTGTAGGGTAATTTCAGGGAGCTGTGGAAGGGCCTTAAGCATGTAGCATGCACAGTGGTGTTTGCCAAGGTGTTACCTATGTATGACTGGGGAGAGGAAAGGGCACTCTGTACCAAATCTTTTAACAACTGGTTGAAGGTGTGGTGGATGGAGGAGGGCTTTGGCTACATTAGGGACTGGGGGTCAGCCTGGGAGAAAATGGGTCTCTGTAAGGGAGACAACCTGCATCCTTACAGGAGGGAAACCACAGTCTTTAGTGGGGAATTTTAAATGCTGCTTTGATGAGCGTTTAAACTAGTCAGGTGGGAGACTGTAATACCAAGAGAGGCAAAAACTGTCCCCCCCCAGATGATGAAGAAACAACAAGGAGGGATGGCCGAAGGGGAGGAAGCTCTTCCAGAGCAGGGGCACAAGAAGACAGGGGTGAGGACAAGGCAGAGTAGAAGAGGGGTATAAATCATGAAAGCAAGAGGAGATGAGTAAAGGAGACAAGTAATGGACAGGGTAACAAGGGAAGGGGGGTCAGGGGGAGCTTCAGAGAGCAATATAGGTTGGGGGGAGAAAGCAGACAGGCAGACAGGGAAGGTGTAAGGTATGGAGAGCCATGTGCGTTGGGTGGGGGCGAAGGCACAGACAGAGGAAAGGATAGCCAAAGGGGTAGCAAGTGGGGTTACGACTTTCTTCAGGTACATAAGTGAGAAGAGGAAAGCAAGTGGAGGGATAGTGAGGATAAGGAGGGCAGCAGAGGGAGACTGTGCAGAAGAGGACCAATAAAGAGCAGACATCCTGAACAGGTACTTCTGCTCAAGTCTTTACAGTGAAGGAAGGTGGGGGGATCCACCTCCAGGGAGCAGCAGGAACAAAGAGGAGGAGGAGGAGGAGCAGACTAGAGTCCATTTTCAGAGGAAAGAGTCTTGATGGGACTTGTACCTCTGAAAGTGGACAGGCTATGGGGCCAGACGGGATACACCCAAGGGCATTAAAATAACTCAGGGAGGTGCTGGCTACCCCACTGATGGCCTTATTCAACAGCGCACTGGAACTGGGCATAGTTCTGGAGGACTGGAGGGGAGCAGACATGGTCCTTCTACATAAGAGCAGCAGCATGGAGGAGGATAGTAAGTATAGGCTGGTGAGCCTCACCTCAGTTGTGAGGAAATTAATGGATTCACTGATAAAGGAAAGGTTGGTATAGTGTCTTGAATCCAATGCGCTGCAAGACCAAAGGCAGTATGGATTCCTGGGGAACAGATCATGCTAGATGAACCTGACTGATTTCTTTCACTGGGTGACCAAGGAAATAGATTGGTGGGGCAGTGATCATGATCTAACTGAACTTTAGCAAGGCCTTCAACATTATGCCACACAGAAGACTGACTAAGAAATTGAGCAGCCTTGGGGTGAGATCCAAAGTGGTGAACTGGGTTAGAAACTGGTTAACTTATAGTAGACAGAGGGTGGTGGGTAATGGCACTCACTCTAATGATGGGAGAGTAATCAGCAGGGTGCCATAGGGCTCAGTACTAGGACTGGTCTTCAGTGTTTTCATAGGTGGCACTGCAGACGAACTGGAAGGGAAAGTATGTCTTTTTGCACATGATAAAAAAATCTGTAATAGGCTGCACAATCAGGAGGGGGTGGAAAGAATTCATAGGAATGTCGAGAAACCCTAGGAGTGGTCAGAAAAATACCAGTTGGGGTTCAATGCCAAAAAGCATAAAATCATTCACCTAGGTTATGGGAACCCAGGAGACGAGTATAGAATGGGGTGGGTACTGTTAGTCATTAAGTGGGAAAGGGACCTTGTGGTCATCATTTCTGATTATTTCAAACTGGCAGTGATAAAGCAATGGATAGGGGTAGGGCCAGTGCCATGCTGGGATGCACTGGGAGGAGTATCTCTAGCTTAGGGTAGGGCCAGTGCCATGCTGGGATGCATTGGGAGGGGTATCTCTAGCAGGAGGAGGGAGGTGGTGTTGCCACTGTATCGCTCACTGGTGAGGCCCCACCTGGAGTATTGTGTCCAGCTCTGGAGGCAGCACCTCAGAAAGAATATAGGCAGGATGGACACAGTCCAGAGGATGGCAACTAAAATGGTGCAGGGGTTGCACCAAAAGTTCCATGAGGAGAGACTGAGGGATCTCAACATGTACACCCTGGAGGAGAGATCTACAAGTATCACATGGGGGTGAACAGGGTGCTGGAAGAGAGTCTCTTTCGAATGAGAAACAACATCAGGACCAGAGGGCATGTGATAAGGCTGGGGGGGGGAGGAGTTTAAAAGGGATGTGAGGAAAGAACTGTTGTGTACTTACCATAACAGTAGATGTTTGAGAAAATCTCTTTCATTAAGCCACACCTTTGGAAATATACCCGCATCAGCGCTAGGACCATACAGAAAATTTTGATAGCCGGAAGCTGCCCATGATGACATCATCTGTCAGCACTACATAAACGTGGGTGGCATTCTCTCTCTTCAGTCCTCTGATGGAGATTAGACTTGGAGGATATCCATTTCTGGGGAACCAGGAGATCACACCAGCACCAAGCATGGGGCCACACATTTATGTAGATGGTGTTGCACGATGTCGTCGTGGGTGGCCCTGGCTAGCAAAGGTTTCCATCTGGTCCTAGCACTGACACAGGTATAGTTCCAAAGGTGTGGTCTCATGGAATAGATATCCTCAAAGAAGATGTACTACTTTACTGAAACAGTGGTAGATGCCTGGAAAGTGCTGCCAGCAGAAGTGGTGGAGGTGAAAACAGTAGGTGACTTCAAGCATGTGTGAGATAGACATAAGGGACTATTAGTAAACAGGCAGGGATGAGAGAGGGTCACTAGAGACCAGTTTGAGTCTGCAATGACAGACTAGGCAGGGACCCTCCTAACAGACTGGGTGGGTCAAGTGGTCCTTTTCTGATGACAAATTTTGTGTTTCTATGTTTCTTTCATGAATTAATTAATCCTTTCAATTTTTCAAATTTATTGCATACAAATCTAATTTTTTAAATCTATTGTATTCATCTTTCTCAGTAGACCATGTACCTTTTCAAGTAACTTTACTACCTGTAAAATTAGCACTTGATTGTTTCATTGTTGTGTAATAACATATGTATACAACTCTATTGAACGCCCTCTATGTAAATTACGAACTGTATTTAAGCAACTACGAAATGCATTGCAAATTCATTAACAGCTCACAGACAATGAGGCAATAAGGCACAACAAGGGGTGTGTTATGGTGGGATAATGGCCCACCTCAGGTGGGTTGAAGCACAAGATCAAGCCGAGTGCTTCCACCACCCTAAAAGGGTCATTATCCCACCTTAATGCACCTCCTGGAGTGCCGTATTGCGATTATGAAATGGGTCTAATTAAGGCAGTTTATTACATTTTTTAAAATATTTTGGTGTTATTATTTCTATAAAAAACTGATTTTACTATTTTAATTTAGCTTCTAGATAAAAAAGTCCAGTTTGGACACAGTGTGAATGTGATCTTGCCAGTAGGTGGCGATAATGCTGCATATTGACAGCAGTTCAGTACGGGCAAAAGGAGGGCAGGCAGTGACCTCAGACAGTACTGTAGTGTCTTACAATAGAGGCTGGAGAGAGAAGGCCGGCAGACGGATGCCACGTGTACTGTGGCATCAGGCTGACTAGGCAGCCTTGGTCACTTAAATTTTAGAGCTCCATATGACACTAGTGGAACTGCGGGTCCTCATGTAGCCACTTGTTGAGAAGTGGAGCCAGCAAGTTTTTTTTTTCTTCTTCCTTTGCCTCCATTCAAAAAGAAAAGCTGTTGTATTTTGCGATCTGTCTCGATCGCAGTCTGCGAGACGGAGCCACCTACCTGCTGCAGTCAGAGAGAATTTAAAAAAAAATGGAAACCTGTTTGGTTGTAGTGAGCAGGGGTAGGAGGATGTAAACATTGAGGAGATTGGAGCTGGGTCACTGCTGTGGCAGATAAGGTACAGCATTATGGGAGATGAGCCCCTGTTTGTTGTAAGTTTGCTGGCTCCTCCCCACCCCCCAAAGATATGGTGGTCCGTTGAGGCAGAGCAGTCCAAATGTAAGTGGTCAGCCTATTGGACTGGGAGTACTTTCAGCCAGGCTGTTGTGCTGGGATAATGTACCAGTTGAAAGTAGCTCTCGACCAATCAGGAACCAGCATTCTTTCAACCCATTTCATACTAGTATCTAACTCATTTGTTTGCAAAGTGTGCTGTGATCCAATGTGTATGAATGGTGTGATATAAAAACAAATTATGTTCTATTCTATTCTGTTCTATTCTATTCTATTCTATTCCAGTGTGGAAAATGAATAAATCAATATTTAATAATTACAAATGTTTAAGAAGTCCTATTTAATAATCACAAATGGTTAAAAAATCCTTACATTTTCTTGTTCAGGTTTTATCAGCAGTGATAGTAATATACTCCTAAAATGCCACACAACTATATTGACTATTTTTAATCCTTGCTAATCCTACTAACCCATAAATCCCCATAACATTTAAAAAAAGATAAAGAAATTGGCGCTTTGAGGTTATGAACAACTGCATCACTTTGATGAGGCTGTATAATGTAATCCAATACTGTATGTGAGATGATTTCCTGCTGTATGTTTTTCTCTTAATTGCAAGCATTTTAAGCTGTATTCACCAATAAACATGAAATATAATAGGGAACAATGACCATTAGATCCTAATCAGCTAACATTATTTAACTTTTTTTGTAATCCACAGCATGATACTTACATATTAATCAACATTCCAGACATTGTTGTTTTCCACCAGTGTCTATTCCGGACCTCTTATAATAAAGAGGATTATGGTTGGAAGGTACTGCCTTTACTTACGTGGGCCATTACACCATCACCTACAGTTTGTCTCTATCTCTGACTGTTAACTACTTGCAGTGCTAGTAAGTGCAATTCTCAATATCAAAGTTGATGGTGGGAGGACATGTACCATTTTTGTCAGTTCCTTTACACAGAGGAGAGTGCCAGTTAAACAGTAAGACATAATGGTGTGTGTGTGTGTTTATGTGTTGCTATGGGATAATGGCAAGCATCGATTGTGGTGTGAGACAGAGGCATTGCCCAGTGCTTTCAACCACTCAAGTGCCATTATCCCACAACAATACACATCCTTGAGAGACTTACTGCAATTATAAAATGGGTCCACGAGGGCGCTAGAGAGCAAGTCTCAAGGCAGGAAGCTTTCCCTGCCAACTCTGCAGATCAGCACAGCATTTTACCAAAAATTTTGTTTTAACTACAAATTTTTCAGTTTCGGTGTACATCATCGTGTTCCTGAGTACCTCCTGGATCGATTAAAGCAACATTTGTCAAGGGAAACCCTATGAAACAGCAGCAAGGGACTCAGAAACAACAGCAGTCAAAATCTGGGAAAGACAGGGAACTGTACGAGGCAGACAGCCCTGCAGGCCCGACCACTGAGCCCCCATGGCAGCAGATGATTGCTTCTATGAAAGCGATGGACTCAAAAATTGGAAAAAAAAAACTTGCTAAATTAGAAAAATGTAATGCACCATTAATTGAACTTACCGGATCAATGACTGGCAAGTAGAGCATCCTTCTACTGTTATTTTGCTCTAGCAATGTAGTGGTCAGCCCAGGCCCCACTTCTTTAGATATAATGCCTGCTGACTTTGTCAATTTAAATGGGCTAAAATTCATGACAATAAACATCCGCAACTTGATTTAAAAATTTTAAAGTATTGGTTGCCCACTCCATTTCAGGAGCACTGTTCAACTGAATATAGGGCCATGTCAGCCCAGCACTAAGCCACTTAGCACTGCCCTGACAGGGCTCCAGAAGTATGCCGCTAGAATGGATAGTGCTGGAGTGCTATTTGCAACATTCAAAGGGACCCATGCAAATGAGCCCATCAGGCATGCAAGGAGCTGAGGGGCCATTTGCTTGCCCATTATGGACTCATTTGCATGGGTAGTGAGGCAGGTTAATGCAGTGCTGCCCCCTCCAATTGCTCGGTCCCAGACATGTAGATATCCCTGGTGGTAGTAGTCCTCCCCCTCTAATCCCTGGCCCATACTGTCTATAAATATATGCCTGGTGTTAGTGGTTCCCCCCACCGATCACCAGCCTGTACTGTATATACATATATATCCCTGGTGCGAGTGGTTCCCCCATCCCTCCGTTTGCCGGCCCATCTGTAAGAAAAACAAAAAAAGTCCCTGGTGTTAGTGGCCCCCCCCTCGATTGCTGGCCTGTATCGTCTATAAATATATCCCTTTTATCACATGCAGATGCTTTATATGGGGTTAACAAAAAACAATTTGAAACGGGTGGAGGGGGCTTTCTCTAACTTTATTTGGCGAGGGAAAAAACCTCAGGCTAGTCTCCAAAGGCTGAAAGAGGAGAAGAGTAAGGGTGGATTAAATTTTCTGGATCTGGGGAATTATTATCTTGCCATACAGCAGTGGTACATTGCAGACTGGGTTCATCAGCCGCCGGTTGCCAGTTGGGTGGACCTGGAACAGGGGGGTAGCACTGGTAGGCTTACGGCATACTTTCATACCAAAGGATTTAAAGCCTTTAAAAGGGTAGGGAATGGTAATCCAACGGTTGGAATGGTGTTGGAGGCATGGGGCCAACTCAGAAAGTGGATGGGAGCCCATGGGGAGAAACAGTTTTGCTTCCAATTGTAGGTAACCCCTTTTTTATTCCTGGGGTGGGGGACGGGGGTTTCCGGGAATGGGAGAAAAATGGAATTCGCAATGTGGGTAATCTTTTGGTGCAGGGGGAGATGTATACCTTTGCCCAATTTCAGCATACTTTGCAGCTTGGGAGACATAATCAATTTAGATACTGGCAAGTTAGAGCTTTTGTGAATAGCTTAGGGAGAGGAGAGACCAAGCGGATCACACTAGACCAAGTAGAGAGCCTTGTGTACCAGGCTATAACTGACCCTAAAGGGTTTATCAGGAGGGCAGCCAAGCAGGGGAGGCTACAATTCCCAGATTTAATGGAGAAAAACAAAAGATTGTGGGAAGGGGATTTAGCCAGGAATATCTCCGAGGTTAACTGGGGGGGGGGGGGTGGTGCTCCCAATGTACTCTGGTATAATGGTTTGCAATAAGTTCAAGGAGGCTTTCTTTAAATTTGTGCATCACTTGTACTATCCTCCAGTTGTAGTGTACAAGGCCCACTCACTGATTTTCCCCATGTGTGGTCGATGTGGGGTAGAGAGAGGTACATATATACACTGTTTTTGGACATGCCCACTATTGAAAGTTTTTTGGGGAGATGTGGTGTCCGAGGTTGCAAAACTGCTTGGGAAGAATTTGGTTATGAACCCCTTAGCCTGTTTATTTGGAGTAGAGGAGTAGGAAGGAGGGGAGTGGGTACCTCCCCACAGATGCATGAGGACCCTATTTGTCTTGGCCTGTCATTGTATACAGAACACGTGGGTCTCCCAGCTTAAACCTACAATACAGCAGTGACACACTCTGACTCTACAGACCCTAGCATTGGAAAGACTTATGTAGGTTGTCCGAGAGAGAGAGAAGAGAGTTTCCTTCAGAGTTGGGCCCCGTTTCTGTCCTCCCTGAACCCAGTGGAGCAAATGATGTTAAGAGGAGACCGTGGCGTGTGATAAAATGAGGGGAGTAAAATTTACATTGTACCCAGGGACTAAGAGGAATTAAATTGTCTTTGTTTGGAACTTCCTATTTGCCTGAAGTATTTTATTTGTGCCACATAATTCAGAGATTAATTATATTGTGAAGACCAGGAAAATGAACTGTACACATGTTTTCTGTTTTTCTATCATTTTATTATGCGCCTGCTTGTTTGTTTTCGTGTATGTATGTGTCTGTTTCCTTTTATGTATCTGTTGTTTATTGTAATACTTAATTTTATAAAAAAAACTTCCAATAAAGACAGTATACAAAAAAATATATATATCCCCTAGTGCTAGTGGTCCCCTTCCGCCTCCGATCACTGGCCCATACTGTCTATACATATATCCCTGGTGGTAGTGGTTCCCCCCTGCCAATCGACAGCTGTACTGTATATACATATATATCCTTAGTGTTAGTAGTCCCCCGGCTGATTGCCGGCTTGTTTGTTAAAAAAAAATATCCCTGGTGGTAGTAGTTCCCCTCCCTCCAATCACTGACCCATCTGTAAAAAAAAAAAAAAAATATCCCTGGTGTTAGTGCCCCCTCCCGGTCACCAGTCCGTACTGCCTATGAATATATCCCTAGTGCTAGTGCTCCCCCCATCCAATCGCTGGCCAGTACTGCCTATAAATATATCCCTGGTGCTAGTGCCCCCCCCCCAGAATGCTGGCTTGTACTGTGCTAACATGACATCCCTGGCATCTAGTGGCACCCCCTTCCATGGCATTGAAAATCCATCCCCGCTCACCTTCCCAGTCCTTTTGGTGCATGGGTACATATGGGGACTGTCACAGCCCTCCTTACACCTCTTCGGCCATCTGCTGTATGTCCAGGCAGGGAGCACACCTCTTAATTATAGGACAAGGTAACGTGCCCTGACCTATAAATAAGGGGCGCATTCCATGCCTGGACATAATATGACCAGCTGAGGAGGTGTGAAGAAGGCTGTGCCAATTGCCATTTGCACCTGCAGCACCAAAAGGACTGGGAAAGTGACTGGGAGAGTGTGGGTTTTTGGTGCCATGGTGGGCCACTAGATGCCAAGGATGACATGTTAGCACAGTACAGGCCGGCGATTGGTGGTGGGGGGTGGACCACTAGCACCAGGGATATATTTATAGACAGTACTGGCTGACAATCAAAGGGAGTGGGTCATCTCGCCGTACACAACAACAGCGCAGCAATGTGCCGCACTGTAAATACAGTGGATACATTGCCGGCACTGAAACACAATGCCGACAGGAATGTCGACACAAAACGCAACGGCCTTAAGTATTTTCTGTGGGGGTCTCCACCCCCGCACCCACTGTTACAGAGGGCTGCGTCCCCCAAACTCCCCTATTAATATAATCAACTCCGGAGGGGGGGTTCAACATGGGGGGATGGAGAAACACTGGCGGGGCAAAAAAAACAATACTGTACAATGTGGTCTGCAAAAGTCTGAGACCAGGATTCGAGCCCCATTCCACAGATGCAAAGCTGCCATGCACTGCCGCAGCTCATCCCTCTAAGCCATTGCGGCTGCTGGATGGACCACCTCCCCAGCAGAGGTCTTCACCTCTGCGTCACTCCTCCCTGCCAGTCATTCATGTACAAAAACCGCGTGTGCTACTTTGCTGTCTTGAGAGGTTCTGTACCCTATCGCTATACTTCCCAGTGCTGTATGCACTGCATGGTTTTCACAATGCTGTTTGTCATACAGCGAATTGACCCGGTACTCTGTCTACCTTATACCATGCATCATGCTATTAATTCTCACTTTATTTCTAACCTCTGTCCTCCAAGCGCCCAACTCCACTCCTACCAATATTTCTACTCAGGCTCCAGTTGCTACTCTGCCACTATCATCTTTCTTTACCATTCATGCTGGCTTGCTCTTCCACAACCACCTTTACTATTGCACTAACCAGCTCTGTCCCCCCACCCCAGCAAGCACCCCCTATAACCCATACCTAAGTCTAGAAAAGTCTTAGTGCGGCTACTGGCCCACTCTGCTAACAGACTGCTCATCATTCTCCTGTTACTGAGTGGTGATATTGAACACAACCCAGGCCCTGCTCATCCAGGCATATCTCCTACCACACCAGCAGTATTGCAAAGAGGTCTGCACATTTACCATGTTAATATCTGCAGCCTCCAGCCCGCTTTCCAAAACAGACCATGTCAGAGTTTGGGCAGTTCACACCACGCCTGTCATACTGTTAATTTCTGAAACCTGGTTGTCCACCAAAAACCTTTCCTTCAATTTTGCTGTATCCAGTTTCTCTGTCTATAGACAGGACAGAGGCATGAATATGTGTGTGTGTGTGTGTGTGTGGGGGGGGCTGTCATCCATTATATTGCCTCCTCTTTAAATTTCTCTCAGAATTTCATTGAAGCTGTACCCTGATCCCACGAGCTAATCTGTGGTACCAAAATATTCCTCACTTGAGGACCCTAATTATTAACTAGAATCTATTGCTTCCCAGGAAAAAGTGACAGTGCCATCTTGGATATCACCTCTTGTCACCTTGCCAAACTTACCCCTCCCAAATCTGAGCGCATAATCCTGGAAGACCTAAACTATAAATGGTTGTATCCCAAATCCTCATCATTGCACTCTAAAATAAAAGCCCTAAACCTCTGCCAAATGCTATTGGAGCCAACAAGGTTTAATAGCCAGTCCAGTAACCACTCCCTCATTGACTGGATTCTGTCTTCTCATCCTCATCATACTGCTTTTGCATATATCCTGCCTGCCATATTCAATTGCCATACCTCCCACTGTGTCTGTAAGATCAGGTCTCCTAAACCTCCTCCTAGAGGTAATCCGTTAGAGGTAATCCACACCCTCAAATCATTAAATTCCTCCAAGCAGAGTCTGGATGGAATTCATCCCATCTTACTAAAAATCTATGCCCCTGCCATAGCTCCACTAATCACACATCTTTTCAAACTCTCTCTCTACTAGCCTCTTACCCAAGGCTTGGAAATTGACCAAAGCCATTCCCCTACACAAAGGGAGCGATCCATCCCCCCCCCACTGGCAACTACAGGCCAATTTCTCTCCTCCCCTTCCTCTTCAAAATTCTTGAGTCCCTTATCTCAGAAAGGCTGAACTCTTTCCTCTCCTCAAATGATATTCTGTCCCCTTATTAATCTGACTTCTGACATTCCCACTCCACCTCCTCCTCTCTTCTCTGCCTTAACAACTACATCCACTTGACTAGGGACAAGGGCCACCAGATGCTGGCTATTTTCATCGACTTAGCTAAGGCCTTTGATTCGGTCACCCATAAATTGCTTATAGAAGACCTATCTGCTATAGGCTTCTCATCCTTCTGCATCGGATGGTTCAAGGCCTACCTCACTGACAGGATCCAGTTTGTTCAACTGGAGGAATCCAAATCGCCCCCCCTCTCCCCAGCCACGCTGGAGTAACTCAGGGATCGATCCTTGGCCCCATATTGTTCTCAATATTTGTCAATAACCTCCCTTCTGTCAACTCAGTCTCCCACATTCGAATGTATACCGACGACACCATGATCTTCACCTCTGATCCCTCCATAGCCTGCACTGAACCCATCCTCCAAACCAATTTTGAGAATACTTTGCGCTGGTTTAAATCAAAATCTCTCATGTGAAACACCAAGAAAACAATTACAATGGCTTTTGGCTCTGCACAAAAACTGGCTAAACTACCTTCCCCTCCCTCTTTCTACGCCCTTGACAGTTCCAGAATCCTGACAGTCGACTCCTTCAAATACCTGGGTGTATAGCTCGACCCCAAATTAGACTTTTCACTGCACCTCAACATCATCCACAATAACCTACGTCCCAAACATGGCATGCTGTAAGGGCATAAGGACAGTCTCTCTCCCCATCAGGAAGGAATTAATCACCAAGCTTATCCTCCCCTCCATCGATTATGCAGACGTGGTATATAGCTCTGTGCCACAATTGTCCCTCACCAAACTTGACCCACTGTTTCACGCCTTCTGTCAATTCGCAACAAACCTCCCATACCGTACTCACCACTGCCTCCTCTACCACTCCGTCTCCCTCCCTCTGCTAGCAAGCCACTGCCTTGCACATTGTGCATCCTGCATCGCTAAGTTCTGGTTCAACACTCTTCCCTCCTATCTCTCCTCCCTAGCAATGCCTGCCCCCAGTACTGGCTACGACTGACGGTCCCGAGACCAATGTTCCTTTGCCCTAGCCACTCCACACTCATTGGCCAGGAAACAAGCCTTCACTTACCAGCTCCCTGCCCTATGGAACTCACTACCCTTCAATGTACACAGTCTGCCAACTGCAGTCTCCATCAAAAGGTACTTCAGTCATCTCCCCCCCCCCGCCTATGTCACCTCACTCCTTATCTGTGTGCCTCCTCAGAGATGACCCCCTCCGGCTCCAACCCCTTTCCCCTTCTACCCCAACAACCTGCTCTTCCCACATGCCAACTCCTGCTCTTACCTATTTTGTATCATATCTGCTACTGACTCCATTCCTGCTACCCGTATAAACTGTGACCTCATTCTATACCAATTGCAAATTATGCACGTGGCTTTAACTGTAATTTGCATTGTCTTCACCCCGAACCTTTGTAAATTACTGTGTTTTTCTGGGTTTACCTATACTGAATCGACAACACTGTTGTCAAAGTTCAGCATAGTAAGATCCCCAATGTCGACAGGTGAAATTTTGCCTGTCCGACACTGGAGTGTTTCTCGTAGGGGCTGTGTCCCCCGAACCCACAGCCCTCCGTGCCCCCCTTCTAAGATTATCAACTCCAAGTTAGGGCTGATTTGAAGGGGGGTATTACATAGTGAGAGGAGAAATATAGCCCTCAGGTCCCTCACATGACAATTTTGAAACCCGACAAAACTATCGCTGTGAGGATTTGCGTAAAGTTTCAATGTCCGCTCGGCACGCCGTTTTCCTATCTCTAATGTAGCTTATGTATCACACGTAAATTACAGTGTTGTCTTTTATCTTATGTATCACTTGTATCTTTTGTATATTTTCCCTTCCCCATGCCCCGGGTCACACCTGAAAATGAGCCTCAGCTCGGTGTGCCTTTCCCGATTACCAAATTTTAAATAAAATAAATATTATTTCTAGTTGCTCCCTGCAGAAATTCTCACCACCCACCTTGCTGGCAGATGTTTCCACTGCAAATTTGAATTCTGTATTTTGTTCCCTGGACACTGAACAGGCTCAACAGCCGGCAACAACACTAAGTGTTTTTGCGGGGTGGGGGCTGTGCCCCCAGTGTCTCCACACACCCCTGACTATAGATTGCTAACTCCAGGGGAGGTGCATATCGGGGAAGGGGTGACACTCCAGTTGCAGCACAAACAAAAAAGGCTGCCACAGGCAGTGGCAAAATATTGTCTCCCAGTCCCCAGTCCTGAACCCAGTACTGGCTGCACCAGAGCTAGCCACCCTCACCACCACACCGCATGGCTGGCTTGGCTGCAGCAGGCTCACCTCTCCCCTACAAACCCCTTCCCTATTCCTCCAGTCCTCCCCTTCCCCTCGCTATCCCTCCCCCTTTTGGTCGCCCTTCCTTACACTCACTTTTGCATAGGGTTGCTACCCTTGCAGGGTAGCCCGTTGGGATAGCGCTGAATATGAGTCGCCTTTTTGATGGTCACTCATATTCAGCCACTGTCATCACAGGATACGCTGAGCAGGCACTGAGTAAATTTAGTTCCATCCTCTTATCCACCTGTGATATTTACTCTCCTGTAAAAACAATTAAGGTTGTGGGAAAGGCACTTCCCTTGGGTGATTGTGAAGCACTCTGGACAGGTCCTGCGCTTATTTTTGCTCTAGAGACTTTAGGGTACTGATGTTGGGACGACAGGCCGTTATGACCTTATTGATGTGCGACCTCTCCAGAGGTATTCACAATCACCATAAAATGTAAAACGGCATCAAAAGTAAAAAAGAAACAAACAATAAATACCAGGAGATACAGCACATTGTCCTGTGCGCTTTCCAGCGTGGACCTGCGCACTTTCAGTGCTTTCATGCTTTCAGTTGGGGGCTCCACCCTCCCACCCCAGGGAAAAAACAAATTCAACTATAATGTTCAGAAATAGGTAATAACAGCAGCAATGCCAGGTGCTCAGAGTGCAGCTAGGTATGAGCCAGTACATGCCATGCTTTCAGTGGGGGCATCCCTCCCCCCAACACCCCTTGGGAAAAAACAAATTCAACGGAATACAGCAACAGTTCTGGACTAGTTTTGGAGACCCTGTCTCCACAAGGACATAGACAGGATGGAGGCTGTCCAGAGGAGGGCAATTAAAATGGTGCAGAGTCTGCACCAGAAGACATATGAAGAGAGATTAAAGAAGCTTAATATGTATAAACTCGAGGAGAGGAGGGAGAGGGGGGACATGATATAAACTTTCAAGTACATTAAGGGAATCAACAAAGTCCAAGCTGTTAGCATCTTTTAGAAAAAGAGATGTGCAAGAACAAGGGGACACAATTTGAAGATAGAGGGCAGACAGCTCAAAGGTAATGTGATGAAGTATTTTTTTCACAGAGAGGGTTGTGGATACATGGAACAGCCTTCCTGAGGAGGTAGTGGACTCAAAAACAGTGGAGGAATTCAAGAATGCATGGGACAGACATAAGGCAATTCTAGTGGGGGATAGGAGGAAGTAGGCTGTTGGTTAACTAGGATCTGCAGCTTATGCATTAGGTAGGGAAATGGGAAGACTAGGTGGGCCAAGCGGTCCTTATCTGCTGTCAAATTCTATGTTTCTATGCAACATTAGGAAGTGTTAAGCTGTACCTAGCTGTACTCTGAGCACCTGGCATTACTGCTATTATTATTTGTACCTGTTTCTGGACATTATTGTGCTTAACAACACAGCTTATCACTTCCTAATGGGTATACAGCATGTTGCTGTATTCTGTTAAATTAGTTTTTTCCTGGGGGGTGTGGGGGGGTGGAACACCCCCCCCACTGAAAGCATAGTATGTAACCTAAACATTCTAATTATTACAGTTTGATATCTACCAGTGCTGTAGAACGTTGGGTATTGCTCGTTGGTGGAGGAGGGGGGTGCGAACAGCAGAAGGTGAATGAGCAGAACCACCATATTGGGGTCGTGAGATCCATGTCTGGTTTCCATACCCAAGGGCACCATTAATTTTGGTGGGCAGGTGGCCCGGATGGCCATGGAAGCCCATCCAACTCGTGCTGTGTTGTGTAATGCTAGGCCCATTAAAAACAAGACTGCAATTGTTGCAGATCTTGTTGGCTCAGTGGACCTGGCATGCATTACCGAGACCTGGCTGGACAAGAACTCTGGCCCTATATTGGAGGCTGCAACTCTGGCCGGGTACTCGGTTATTCACCCTCGAGATTGGATCAAGAGGGTGGGGGTGGGGTTATGTCTGTTCTAAGACCAAACTGGGCCCCACGAGTGTGTACCAGTTGAGGAGACCCAGTCATTTGAATGTACTGTGGTAGCAGGTGTAGGCTGTAAGATTGCCCTCATCTACCGTCCTCCCGGAGATGAGAAGTGGTTCCTTCAGGAAGTGGCAGATTTCATGATCGACATGGCGTTTGAGTCACCTAGGCTGATGGTCCTGGGTGACTTCAATGCCTGGGTCGATGATGAACTCTCGCAATTTGGTCAGCACTTCCTCCAGTTAATGTCATCTCTGGGTCTCACACAGATTGTTTCCACTGCTACCCATAAACACAGTCATTCTCTTGACTTAGGTTTCCTCCTGGGGGTCAAAGCCTTGGAATTGGGGGTGGAATCAGTCAGATGATCCGACCACTACACTGTGAGTTTCAGTTTTTGCACCCCCCTTCGTAGGCCTGCCTCTGTGGAGATGACCAGGTACCGCTCTTTATGAGATATAAGCTCTGAAGGCCTTGCGGCGGTGCTTGATTTATCTGTCCTTCCATCAGCAACCAGTGACCCAGAAGCCCTAGTTGCGGCCTATAATCAGGACATAGCTTCTACTCTGGATGTCATTGCTCCTGCCTGTGTTCATCTTCTCTCCCTTCGCCCTCACTCCACTTGGCTTAATGGATCTTTGAGGGAGATGCAGTGACTAGGACGAAGGTTAGAGCATCGCTGGCAGAGATCTGCCCTTGATGCTGATCACCTTAGATTGATGGACCATTATTATCAAGCCTATTGATCCGCAATCACCCATAAGAAGGCAGAGTTCCTGTCCGGGGAGATTGAGGCCACTCAGAACTGACTAGCTCAGCTCTTTTGAACCATGGACAGACTGTGCAACCCAGCCTGTCTACAGGTCCAAAGAGCATTTTCACAAGTGGAGTGCATGGAGCTTGCTCGATTCTTTGCGGCTAAGGTGGCTGATATCAGGGCGGAACTCCTACTGGCACACTCTGGCGCTGCTCTATACTGGCATTTGGACACTGTGCCTTGGTTTTCCTGGAATACCTTCGGCCAGACGTAGCTCGAAAACATCATGAGGGTTGTCCAGGGTATGCACCCTATGTGCTGTAGTTTGGATCCGGGTCCAACTACCCTGATTTTGGGTTGTAGTGACATTCTTGGCCCAATCCTAGCACAGATAGTCTGGTGCTTCCTGGATACAGGTGAGTTTCCTAGCTTTCTGAAGGAGGTGGTGGTGACTCCCCTCCTGAAGAAAGCTTCCTTGGACCCAGACTGCCATGCGAACTACAGACTACTCTCGAACCTCCCCTTTATGGGGAAGTTGATCAAGAAAGTAGTGGCCGTACAACTGGAGGACCATTTGACCATCGATGATATCTACAAGCCTCTCCAGTCCAGTTTTCGAAAGAGGCATAGCACTGAGATGGCGTTGGTTTGGGTGCTCAATGATCTCTTGATGGCTAGAGATCAGAAGAGTCATTCCATCCAGGTCCTTCTGGACCTCTGTTCAGCATTTGACACTGGGGACCATGGGGTCCTGCTCAATCATTTGAGGTGCATCTGTGGCCTGTCAGGTATGGTCCTCAGGTGGTTTTCATCTTTCCTCACTGGAAGAACTCAAAGGGTGGTGTCAGGGATTTATTCCTCTGACCCAATCCCTTTGCCATGTGGGGTTCCTCAGGGATCGGTGCTGTCCCCCATGTTGTTTGCAGTGTACATGCTACCCCTCAGAGACATTTTAAGAAGGTATGGGCTGAGGTTTCATTGCTATGCTGATGACACCCAACTCTATCTTTCTTTTGCCCCTGACCAGAATAGAGCTCTCTCAGCATTTAATAACTGCCTCACAGAAATCCAGGAGTGGATGGATTCGAGCTGGCTGAAGTTAAACTCAGCAAAGACTGAGGTGTTGGTGGTGGACCCAGGTCGCCAGATAGAGGGGCTGGGTGTGGGGTTACCCTCAGGACTTTTTCTTGGGGGTCTCCCACTCCTGACCTTTGAATGAGTGCAAAACCTAGGGGCAATTCTGGATGAGTGCTTGACATTGCGTTGGCAGGTATCATCCGTTGCCAAATCCTCTTTTTATCATCTGAGGAATATCTCTAGAGTTAAGCACCTAGTTCCATCTGGCGACCTTCCTACGCTGGTCCATGCCTTTGTGTCCTCTCGCCTGGACTATTTATTTATTTTATTTATTTAACAGACTTTAAGATTACAACCTTTGAGTCAGGGACTCATTTACAAAGGCTCTGCGTCAGAAAAACAAACATAAACACTTAATACATATAGACATAGAATGGCAGCTAAAGGTTACAGTTTTTTTAGTTATACAATATTGCAGAATCAAGATTAGCTATACATTGCACTGAACGTGTTACCAAGAGCTGTATTTTACAGTTTACAAGAGAACAATAAGTTTGCTGATAGAGGGAGTGAGAGAGTAACAGGTTAGATATTTACAGCGAAGTAGAGAATTAGATATTTTGTGAGTGCAGCCAAAGGAGGAATTGTTAATAGGTAATGTTTTTCAGCCCTATTGGTAGGAGCTCAGTGGCGGGGTGGTCCCGTAAGATGATGGATAGATGACCCAGCACCAGCTGGTACACTGGCAGTGCCGTGAAGCAAGAATGTGCTCTTTGAGGGCTGACTTGAAAGGTCCTAATTTGGAGATGGAGGAGACATCAGAGGGGAGTTCTTTGTACCAGGCTGGGGCCCTGTGTGGGAATGACCTTTGAGCTAAGGAGGTTCTAACCCTTGGGATGGACCACACCTGTCGGTTGGCAGTGCGGGTGTTCACCAAGGTGTGGGAGGACAGGAGAGAGGCAGCACCCCCAAGGGGGTAAGCCCCAGGTGTATTTTATTTGTGAGGAGACATGTTTGATAAAATAGCCTTTCATCCAGGGTGAAGAGATTTGTCAGGGCATATAGGGTACTGGTATGGGTACGCTTGTCTGCCCGGAGAGGAGTCTGCATGCTTTGTTTATGGCAAGGTGGATTTTGTTAAGGGCTGTGTGGTCAGCAGCCGAGTAGACAGTGAGCTCATAATCGACTAGGGAGAGGACTGAGGAGGTGACAGCCAGATTAAGGGCTTCCGGAGGTAGGCAATCCTTGTGCCGATACAATAGGCCTATACGGACATTTATGGCTGATGATAGAGTGTCAATGTGTGAATGGAAGAAGAGGCTGGAATCAAATGTAAGGCCCAAGTATTTATATGTATGGACCTGTTCTAGAGGAAGGAGTGAGTGGGAGAGGATTGTTAGCTTCGCATCCTTGGCCTTATTCTGTCGGTGGACAAAGAGCATAGTCTTTGTCTCTTTTACATTGACCACCAGTTTTTGGTCTATGAACCAGTTTTCAATATGGTTAAATGTGTGTTGGAGAGAGGACTGCAATAATGCGGGATCTGGGTGTGAGGCAAAAAGAACCGCATCATCCGCATAGAGTAGTAGGTTGCCGGAGCAGGAATTGGGCAAGGTGTTTGGGTAGATGCTGAATAATAGAGGGCTGAGGATGGAGCCCTAGGGAACCCCAGAGTGGACTGGCAAGGTGGTTGAGAGGGTGTTGTTTATTTTGACAAATCATTGTGATGAAGCTGTGAGGTAACTGGTAAACCAGGAGACGGATCTTTGGGACAGACCTATGTGGTGGAGTGTGCTTAAGAGTAAGGGGTGGGAGACTGTATCAAAGGCCTTTGACAGGTCGATGAAGACAGCTCCAGCTAGGTGTTTTCTATCCAGGGCAGAGTGAATACAATTAGAGAACTCAATGAGAACCATAGCTGTACTGTGCCCAGATCTGAAGCCATGCTGCTCCCTGCAAAGTAGGTTATGAGCAAGCAGGTACTCAGTTAGTTGAGTGGCTATAATTTTTTTGAGGGCTTTCGAGAGCGGTGGGAGAATGGATATGGGACAGTAGTTATTGGGGAGGTGCTGCCACCACTCTTCAGTATTGGGGTGACTGTGGCAGTCTTCCAGGCTGCGGTGAACTGCCCCAGACTTAGGGAGTGGTTAATGAGGTCAGTCAGTAGGGAGAGGACCGTATCTAGTACTAGATGTAGGATTCTCATATCAAAAGAATCTTTGCGCTGGCCCAGTGGCGCAGAGGGCTGAGGCGCTGGGCGCCTTACCTCGCACCATGCCGGTGACCCGTGTTCGGGAATGAGCTCGGGGTGTCGGAGACCGATGGGGGCGGGAGGGTATGGAGCTGGTCAGAGCGGCCGGAAGGCAGCTCACGTCTCCGGGGAGGATCTGGTGCATCCTTCGGTGCAGGTCTGCCTCCTGGTGGAGGTTGGGGTGCAGAACAGCCGAAGGGAGCACAGGCATTAGACCATGAGGTGGGCGGATGGGGCTATCACTGGGGCTGTAGTACGCATGTGTGCCTCCACGCACATGCGTCTCTACTCCTGGGGCCCCGGGTTAAAGGGGAGAAAATGGAGGACAAAAATTCCCTGGCGGCAGGATGAAGCCTGACCCCCTGCAGGCACCGCTGCCAGGCATAAGGTAAGCCCCGTAACTCCGGGAGTCGGAGCTGGGGGGGGGCGGTCGGACCAATGGGGGCTCCCAGGGAAGGCGCATAAATCAACAACAAAAAAAAAAAGAATCTTTGCAATAGCAAGAGCCACTGAGTGCTTTAATGAGAAAAGGCCTTGCCTCATTCGTAGAGATCACCCTGAGATGGAAGGGGGGATGCTGGGTGTTAGGGGCGGGGTTGCAGGAGTGGGGTTGAAGAAGTTATTTGGGAGTACTGCACTAAGGTCAGAGAATGATGAGTTGAGGCAGTTGGCGATGGCCAGCGGGTTGGTGGTAGGGACATTGTTGACAGTCAGTTGGGGGGGAGCTGGGATTTGCCATTGGGTTCCTTGATATTGTCCCAGAACAACTGAGCATTCCCCAGGAGGAGGCAAGGGTTGTTTTGTAGTAGCCCAATTTGGCCTGTTTAATGGCCCAAGTGCATCTGTTACGAGCCGTTTTATAGGCTTGCCTGTCCGCCTACGTGCCAGATGCGACTGCTTTATGCCAGAGATCATCTCTGTGCTTTAGCTGTTGGAGCAGTGCAGGCATGACCCAAGGGGCATTATGTTTCTTGGGTTGCACTTTTGCTAGTGGGGCATAGATGTCACATGCTTCATTAAAAGAACAGGTGAAATAATCAAGGGCTTCATCTATAGTAGAGGCCCGGGAGATGGAGGACCACGTCCCATTGAGTTAAGTATTTTCTTAGTTTTGTGAGGCCTCTGGGTTGGAGACAATGCTGGGTAAAATAGTTTGCTTTGGGTTTCTGCTGAAGACATGACCAGGAAAAGAGGATGGGTGAGTGATCGCTTAGGGAGTCTGGAAGGACCACCAGGTCAGAGATTCTGTGGAGACGGTTGGTGAGGAGAAGGTCAATCAGGGTGCTAGAGCCGTTACTGGGGTTCACCCTGGTAGGTTGGCTGATCAGCTGGGTCAGGTCCAATGCAGCGAAGGTGTGCTTGGCATGGGAAGCCAAACTGGCAAGCCAGTTCACATTAAAGTCTCCAACTATGATGTGTTCTGTTTTGGGGGGGAAGCCGGTGATGTAGTTAGCAAGGGATTGTATAGCAGGAGCTTGGTTTCTTGGGGGGACATATGCGACAGTAAGAATTACAGGTGCTCTGGAGGGATCTGGAGTAAGTTTCAATGATAAGGCTTGGGCACCATGGTCTAATGGAGGGATTGGAAGGGCATGGCATATCATGGAGTCACGGACGTACACAGCACACCCCCCACCACATTTGCCCATTCTGTTGACTGTGTGAAGGGTGAAGCCAGGGAGGGCAACCAAAGAGTCAGGTGTTTTTTTGGAGAACCAGGTTTCTGTCTGTGCTAGCACATCTGGCTGACGTTGCAGTATCCAGCAATGGAAACCTGCTGTCTTTTTGGTTAAGCTGCAAATGTTCATTGCAGCTATTCTAAGCCCATGGTGCGATAGGCTAGGGCTGGGTGAGATGGGGCCCGGGTTAGGATGAACATTTCCTGAAATTAGTAGGAGTATGGCAAAGACTCTGAGGAGAGCAAAAGATCGTTGTCTTATTGTCAAGGATAGCTGCCCCTAGTTATAAAAGCGGTAGTACAAGGATGGCCAGGGTGATGAGGGTTGGAAAAGATAGGAATGTGATTTGGCATGGAGGCTGATGGTGGCACATGACTGCAGGGAGATATGTTGGGGGATGGGGGATGCATGAGAGGTAGTGGCAGTGTGGGTGGCAGTCGGTGATGGTTCATGGGGGTGGGAGTGTGGGAAGAAGACCCTTAAGGGGAGGGCTAAGGGGTCCAAGAAGTAGGATAGTAAGAGCGATCAGTAGGAGCCTGGGTGGTCCGTGTGACAATGGGTGCCCAGCAAGTGGCGATAAGGGGGCAGTGGCCCAGTGTTGGTATAAGGGGGGCACTCCGATACCCATAATTGTGGTGGTCTCTATGGCACAGCGAAAGGGTGACTGGCTATGGTTTGTTAGGGTGTAGTAATTTGCTTTAGGGAAGAAAGACCCAGGATGAGAAGTGCTTAGGGGAGAGCAGTGGGAAAAGGAGTGTAACCGTCAAGAGTTGTTCCCCTCTAGTGGCTTTGCAGCATAATTTGCAAATGGAAAATAGAAAAAAAAAAAAGCAGTTCTTGTATTAAAAAAGAGACAGCTCCGGAATGGTAGAGTCAAGAGCCAATAAGAGAAGGGGGAATAGCGTTATGCCTAATCAGAGCTCAGGAGCAGTAGTAGTGCAACCAAATGGCCTGAAAGGCAAAAAGCACCAAGTTCAATCCCGTTGGTAGCTGTGGGCTGCTCTTCCACATGTGTACCTGGTTGTAGGTCGAGAGGCAGGTGGGTCAGC
Organism: Neoceratodus forsteri; assembly: GCA_016271365.2. NCBI lineage: Eukaryota > Metazoa > Chordata > Ceratodontiformes > Ceratodontidae > Neoceratodus > Neoceratodus forsteri. Next base: position 92,698,075 of record JADMNL010000030.1, read on the forward strand.
GCAGAACAGCCATTGGGTTCAGAGCAGCTCCTGTGGCTTGCAGGAGGAGGCAGTCACCCATACTGAACAGGATGCCTGGTTGTAGGCCGAGAGGCAGGAGGGTCAGCGCAGAACAGCCGTTGGATTCAGAGCAGCTCCTGCGGCTTGCAGGAGGAGGCAGTCACCCATACTGGACAGGATGCGTATTGCAATGCCCTTTACCTAGGGCTCCCGGGGGTGGATATTTGCCACCTGCAGCTGGTGCAGAATGCAGCAGCCCAGTTATTGATGGGAACCTCTCTGTCCTGTCATATTTCGCCGGTGCTGTGTGAACTGCACTGGCTGCCGGTTCAATGGTGAATCACCTTTAAAGTCGGACTTCTGATTTATAAAGCCCTACACGGACTGGGCCCGGACTACCTGAAAGAGCTCCCGATCCCTTACTGCCCTGGGCGATCTCTCTACTCAACTGATGAGGGGTTGCTAGAGATCCCAAGGGTTTGTTTAAAATCTTCTGGGGCCCGTGCATTTATGCACGTGGCCCCTACCCTTTGGAATTCTCTACCCCATCAGATATGTGAGTGCCCGACCATAGAGGGATTTGCACAGGCGATAAAAACTGTTTTATGGAGCTGTGCTTTTGGGGATTAATTTTATATTTCTGATTGTCTATACATTTTTATTCTATTTATAATATATGTTATTTTATCTTGAAGTTGTGCAATTTTATGTAAGGTGCCTTCGTATTTGAAAGGCGCCATACAAATAAAAATGAATTGAAAAAAAAAATAAAACGCAGGATATATAACATAACCAATTTGCAGCAAAAGCAAATTAGCATTCTACAGTATTGCCAGCTCCCTACTGCCACACCAAATAAATTTGTTTTTTCCAGAGGGGTGTAGGGGGGGCCAAACCACCGAACTGAGAGACTGAAAGCACACAGGACCGCAGTTATTGACACTGATGTCAACTTACCGTAAGTATGCTAGCCTAAAGATAGACGTGCGACCTGTCCAGAGTGCTTCACAATCGCCCCTCCCTTGGGTATCTCCAGATACTATCAAGCTATTCAAGCAAAGAGATGCTGCCTGATCTGCCCATAAGGCATCAGGCACCCCTGCTGACAGGCTGCAATACAGAAGGCTCAGAGACCTCTGTACCAGGTCACTCAGGAAAGCTAAGGCGTCTTACTTCCAGATCAAACTCATCACTGACTCCCCATCGTCTTCCAAATTTTGGGACACTGTAAACAATCTGCTTCAGCCTGATCACTCTGCCTCTTCCATCCAACCATTAATTGTGCCTAGGCATAATCTCAGACCCATGCGGCATTGCAAATACTTTAAAAGATCAAGTTTGCTGACGGTCCCTTTTCGGTAGTTCCTCCACCCTCACTAGTGCCGCCTCCTACGCCACCTGTAAAACTCCACTCAAAGTACCCAGGTTTACATTCTTTAGAATTACTCCCCCCTCGAGATTCTTAATGAGCTTATCCATTAAAGTAGCTCACATCCTGGGGTGATGGTCTCCCCCCAGACAGGGCTCCCAGTATAGTCTAGAGGTTATAGTAACAAGCTGCAAACGTCATGCATCCAGCAGACCTGGGTTTGATTCCTTCAACCTCCACTTGCATACTGTGAGACTCTGAGCAAGTCACTTAACCTCTCCAGTGCTCCTGGGTTGCCCCTGAAAACAGGCACTTGTGCCTAGTGGACCTTACCCAGTTACCGAAGAATAAATAAAAAAATAAATGATTCCTGAAGTTGGCTGTTCTACCTATTGCAGTATCAATTGCTCACATCTTCAACTGCTCCCTGGCCACTGGGGTTTTTCTGGCATCCTGGAAAAGTGCTGTAGTTATTCCTCTACACAAAAGCAGTCCCTCAAATTCCTTGGCAAACTACTGGCCAATCTCGCTTCTTCTTTGCCTTTCCAAATCATTAGAGAGGCTAGTTGCTAGGTAACTTAATTACTACTACTCTCTTCATAATTTATTTTCTGACTAGCAATCTGGCTTTCAGGCTTCTCAACTCCATTTCAATTCTCAAGTCCACTGACTTTACCCTTACCACTGTGGATAATAGTCTGCCCACTGGTGTCTTATTTATTTATTTAGCTAAGGTGTGTGACACTGTGGACCACTCCCTTCTCCTAATTAAGCTTGATGGCTCCGGTCTCTCCTTCTCATCGATTTCCTTACTCTGCTCCAACCTCTCTGGTCACTGCCAGATAACCTTCAGTGGCTCAGCCCTCTCTGTCCATAGGCAAGCCAATAATTCAGTTGTCCCCCAAGGGACTGTTCTGGGCCCCCTTAAACATCTTCATCAGTGATCTACCAAGGGTTGTAAAATCATGTAACATCCACATGTATGTGCATGACACTGTTTTGTTTACATCCGGTAAAACTCTTGCTATCATATCTGCTGCCCTGCAGTCAGACTTTGATACCCTGTCCAGCTGGTTTTTGGCCAGCAGTTTAGCCCTTAATCAGTCAAAACAGTGTTCATGTTTTTGGGCTCCAAAAAAAGTTTGGTGACTTCTCCTTACCTGATTATAAATACTTCTAATGGTGGTATCTTGGAGTCTGTAGCAGAATACATATATCATGGTATTCAATTTGACCAGTTCCTGGACTTCTCCCCTCTCATTCAGTCTTTGGTGTCTTATACAGGGTAAATGACTGCCTTTCCCAAAATCTGAAGAAATCCTTAGCAGAAACTTTGAGTCTCCCTGTAACTGACTACAGAGATGTGGTCTTTGGTTCTGCTCCCCAGAGCCACCTACCTAAGTTAGATTCACTAAAGAAAGCCCTCTGTAGGTTCATTCTCCTTTATCCAGCGTGAGCCCACCACCGCATGCTCTACGAGTGCTTAAACTGGTCTTCACTGTGTGACAGATGCGTTCAGCACCTAGCCTTATATGGTTTTAAATTCTGGCTGAATAAGCTCCCAATCTACCTGATGTCCTTGCTTACCCCATCTACCCTCTCCAGCCACAGCCTTCATTCTAGCTCTGAAAATAGATTCCTGGTTTCTAGGCATAAACATAATCTGGGGCAATCTGTTTTCAGTCACAGGCTCTCCCAGCTGTGGAGCAATGTGGCATTGGGAGATAGCCCAGACTCCAGCATTGCCTTGGCTAAGCTATGCCTCAGAAATTTCATGACCTCATTTTGCGACTGTACCTGACTATGGTCTGCATTTCCCTTGTTTATTTATTTGTTTGTTTACCAGGTAGGTGCACTGATCCAAAGGACTCTTTTCAGGCATGACCCGGGCCATAAAGATGGCACATTGGTAATAACAGGTACATACAATTCAAAATACATTGGTATAGGGTGGTACAAGAATATACAACAGAGTCAAACGTATTTGGGATAACCTTAGTGCAATAGTTGAAAGATATAAATAACAAAGCACAATGGTACAATAACAAAAGTACAAAGCATGTTCCCCTTGGATTGTTTGCTAATCCCTGTTGTAAGCACACTGTTAAAGTTTTATGCAAATTGGCCAGCCCGGTGGCACTGAGGGTTGAGGTGCTGGATGCCACACCTTGCACCACGTCGGTGACCCATTTTCGGGAGTGGACTCGGGTCACTGGTGGGTCAGCCGGGGGAGATAGGCTTCAGCATCCCACGACAGCTTCCTTTCTCCAGGAAGGGAAGAGGCCAATGCCCGCGCACTTGCCTGACTCCGGGCAGAGGCTTGGAGTACTGCAAGCGCCAAATGTAGGAGATGGGTGGCCATTGTACAGCGTGGACATGGGCACCTTGTGCCATGACATCAGGGGTTGCATGCTGTAGGGGAGGGAGAAAAAGAGAAAAACAGCCTGCCACAGCAGGGGAGATGGGGAGCCAGGAAATGTGCTCACAATGTGCCTGTGCCTACCCGACGGACCCGAGCCGATGCAACGTATGTTTTGGGGTGTTAGGGCCCCCACCTTATCCCAGGGGGTAAAACCGTGACTCCATGGGGTCTTGGGGTCCGTTCTGGGCAAGGTGTCAGGCAGTGGGATGTCTGCCATGTCTCTCCTGATGGGTCGGGGGTGGCAGACAGGGGATAGGCGGATAAAAAGAAATAAAAAAAAATGTTATGCAAATTGCACAACATTGTCTTCAAGCCAAGTCTAAAACTGTATTCCTTGTCTGTGTATATAGTGTTTTATATTTTGTGTTGATTGCCTCCCTCTACCACTCCCCCAACTTTCCCCAGGATGCATCTGTAAACGAGACTGTCCTTGTATCTCTGTAGGCTTATCTGATGAAATAATTCCAAATACATGAATAATAAAAAACCTGCTAGTGGATCCACTCTGGACTGGGCTGTTATCGAAACAAATATTGTTTTACAGCTGATGCAAGCAAAAGACTAGCGCAAGCTACCTTCCTCCCAGTCCTGGGCTATGCTCAGCTAATTTACCATTGCAGTACATCCTCCAGTTTGGCAAAGCTGGATGTACTTTATCATAGGGCTGTCTGCTTCATAACCTGTCTACCACCAGGACCCACCACTGTGCCCTTTATTCCAGCACAGGATGGCACTCTCCACCTGAGGTCTCTTAAAGTACCACAGAATGGCTCACTGCCTTCCATCATGGCATGATACCAAAGAACCAGCAGGATGGATGGGTTGAAAAACTGCAGTGTTGTTCCCTTGGAGATATCAAGATGCTTCTCTCACCTTGGAAAAGCTACACTAAGCTGATCTGTTCCTACTCTCTGGAATAAGCTGCAGCACACATTAAAATTAAGTGCTTACCTAGCACGGCTGCTTTTAAAAATTTCTTGGACATGCACTGTGTTGACATATGCAGCTGTAAATATCCCCAGCGCCTTACTCAGGATTGTATTTCTTTTGGAAAAGCTGTATGTACTTCCTCACATTAGTTATGTATTATGTTTGTATTAATTCTGTTGCTGTACTCATGTCATACTCATGACATGCTTTATCTTTACTGTATTCTGTACGCTCTCTGAATTCTATGATTCTGTTGGCTGATACACATTACCTATCTATGTGTCCTCCTGAATTTTCAATGTACAGTATTTGCTGCCATAAGCAGCATCTCCTTGCAAATGAGCTTTGCTCAATCTATATACAGCAGGTGAGAAAATAAATTTGCCAAGACAAACGTTATTTTTGACAACATGAGCAAAATAAATGAAGATGGTCACTGAGCATGCTCAGAAGTGTATTTCTGTCATTTTGGCCACACTGAGCACGCTCATGTAACCCCTAGGTGACCCTATCTCAAGAGCTACTACCCCTGCCTGCTTGGCTAGTTGCAGGTTAAGGGGCCTCACACGATTCATCGTGGTGTCATTCCTGTTCGTGATGTTGAGCAGGGGGACTGATCCCCAGGCAGGTCTCTCATTGATGGTGTTCTCTGCGCCTGAAGTAGCTGGCTGGGCCAGTGTAGCAGGGCTCAAGCTGGGTAAGACAGTTCAGATATCAGTCTGGGAAGGCTGGATGCAGCTTCCAGCAAGTGTGGCACAACTAAACAGTGGGGAACCCAATTGCGACCCACTAATAGCAAACAGCACATTTATAGTAAAGCAATCACCATACCACAATGTGGATAGCAGTCCGGCAGCAATATCAGTGTCTCTGAGCAAAACCTGGAATACTGTGGCAACTGGATGTCCTGACGGGCCGATCATGTACATCAAGTCTTCAGTCTTCTTCAGGTTTAAATCTGGTCACTCTTCAGTGGCTTTGTCACACTCCAATTTGGATACAGTCCGATTGCTAAGCCTTTCAAAGGATTCCCTCTCGAGGGACAACAGGCAGACAGGCCAAACTCAGCCTTTCCACCAATCTCCCATGCGAACTACGCAGAAGCAGCTACTTGAATCTCTCGAGCTGTTCACTCTCCAAACTCTACCTCCAGACTGACTCACTGCAGCAGGCAGCTTGGGAATTTCCCTTCGGTCCAAAAGGTTCTGGTTGGCTGATCCATCAGTCTGTCAAAGCAAAGGCTCCCCCTCCAGGTGTATTTAGGCACCAAAGTCTCAAAACTACAATTCCTACGAAATTCACTCTCACAAGACCCCTGGGGACAGACTCCATTTTAGGGTCCCCAAAGGTACTGATTGGCCCATTCTGGCAGTCCAGGACCAAGATGGTGGTGATAAACAGAGTTGTCCGTGCTGTAAAGAAGGCAGGTTAAACAAACTGCAGTATCATTATTATTCTAACAGATAATCAGCAAATAAGTACAGCTTCTAATAGAGCTCCCTCTGCTGAAATAGCGATGGCACAACAGAGAGATTATCTGGCAGCTTGGGCGGGACTCGAGCCTGAAACTACTCGGTCCCTACCAAGATTAGTTTTACACCACAAATAGGCAGCTCTTAAAGAGACAGAGCACAGAGGCATTAAGGCACTCTCATACAAACACTTTTAAAATGCTAAGACACAGGATACCTGCCTGGCAGTGGGCATTTAGGCACACCCAAGGAAGACTTTCGGGAACCCCCATTTGTAGGGAGGTTACACCCTTCTCTGCCTGGAAAAACTTGGCATCTACGTCAATTCTACACCATTACAATATTGAAGAAGTAATATATATGAGACATACGTGACATTAGCATACTACGGGAATAATATCTGATACATCAGTTAACGTAAACTTATCACATTACTATACATTTCACTATATTTCACTATAACATATCTTCATCGACAATACTTATGCACATTTTATACATTCTATACTGATTCTATTATGATTAACATACTATGAACAGTTACCTATAACTTCACGTTATAACTTCTTGTACAGTAAACAATGTAGAAGGGGGCTCTTCCCTATCAGCTAACTTGGGGCTAGATGGGACAGGGACACCTTGTTCTGAGGGAAGAGCAATTAATCGGGAGGTGGCAGTCAAGCTTAGTTTGGGCACTGAGCTCTTGGAAATGTAAACACCTTTGTGGACCACATTGAGAGACAAGTCCACAGGCCTCCCCGAGGAATCATAACTAAAACGCTTAACAGGTTACCCACATTTTCTGGGAGGAACAGACACAGGCTCTGGGCGGTCAACACTGGCATTGATTTCTTCTCCTGTAGTGGGGGATGCCTCTGCACTAGTTGAAATGTCCAGATTGGGAACACTATCAGCTCCTTACTCTGCAGACTCTATTTCCACAATACTTTGCTCATTATTATCTTCTGAAGAGGGCCCAGGTTGCTCATTCTGAGGAGACTCCGGCAGAATTAGGCTTTTTGACACCGAAGGGGTGCTGCCAACACTTTCATATTGTTCTTCAAGTTCTGGTATGTCACCAGGGAGACTCAGACCATCAGCCCCTTCTTCAGGCAAGTCAAACACTTCTACAAGACACAGAGAGTCCACAACCTCAGACGTGATACTTTCTGCCTCATGTTCAGGGGGCATTGGGTCCCGGGAAGAAGCTGGGGGGTTAGGCAGTTCTGAAGGCCCAGCTTCAGTTTCATGATTCTGCGGAGGATTGCCTTGAAACAATTGACTCGGTTCATATGAGGGATAATAGGCATTATCACAGTCACTCTCATCAGAGACTAATGAGCAGTCATCACTATCACTCTGGGCCTGCTGAGGGGAAGGTCTTAGTTCTGGAACAACACGGACAGGTTGGCTCTGTTTCCTCTTTGCAGCAGCATGAGTCACTGGTCCAGGAGTAGTGTCAGGTGTTGGTTCAGCATCAATAATAACTTGGCCGATGGGCAGTAAGTGATTACAGTGCATGGTCTTCACAGTTTGGGAATTATTTTCTGGGCGCACCTTGTACACCGGCAGATCATCCAATTTACCAATTACTATGTGGGGAAGATGGTGCCATCTATCAGCAATTTTGTGTTTTCCATGCAGTCCCAAATTGCGTAGTAGCACCCTATCTCTGGGCAACAACTCCTGGGCTTTTACTCATCGATCATGTCATTCTTTGTTGGCGAGATTTCTCTTAGTAGCCATAGTTTGAGCTAGTTGATAGGCACGATTCAACTGATCTTTAAATTTCTGTATATACTGCAAGTAGTTTTCGGCTCGGACCCTATCTGGAGAGACCCCAAAGCAGACATCAACTGGCAGTCGGACCTCCCTCCCGAACATGAGACAGTAGGGAGAGAACCCAGTAGCATCACTTTTTGTGCAATTATACGTGTGTACCAAGGTGCTATTCTGCTGGCTCCACTTATGCTTGTCTTTTGGATGGAGGGTGCCCAGCATGTCCAGAAGGGTGCGGTTGAAGCGTTCTGGTTGGGGGTTCCCCTGCAGGTGATAGGGGGTGGTTCTTGACTTCCACCCCCCACACACACAGAGAGAGCATTTCTTTGATTAACCTACTTTCAAAGTCTTTGCCTTGGTCAGAATAGATCCGCTGGGGGGCACCATAGTGGACAAAGAATTTTTCCACCAGCACCTTGGCCACGGTAGAGGCCTTTTGATCTTTAGTTGGGAAGGCTTGTGTGTACCATGTAAAATGATCAGTAACTACCAACACATTGCCAATGTTCTTTTGGTCAGGTTCTAAGCACAAGAAGTCTATGTAGACCAATTCTAGAGGGGCGCTGGTAGTGATATTGACAAAAGGGGCAGCCTTCTGAGGCAGGGCATTTCTTTGGTGGCACTGACTGCAAGTCTTTACATGGTGCTCAACATCTGCCCCCATCTTTGGCCAGTAGAATCGGGATTGTACCAAGTCAAGAGTTCTGTCAATACCGAGGTGCCTCATGTGATTGTGGAGAGACAGCAGTACCAGCTATTTAAAGGTCGTGGGTAGAGCCAACTGTTGTTTGTCTACTTGACGATGATCCACTGTATCTCTGTATAACAACTGATCATGCAACTTTAACCTGGGGCATTCCTTGAACTACAGAACAGTTCACAAGTCGCAACGCAACTTGGACACATCTTTCCCCACACGCAGGGCGTTAAGTGCTGGTTGAATCATGGGATCTTGGGATCGGGCCCACTGAATACTGTCATTATCGAACTGAGGTAGTGCACTAATATCTAGAGCAGAGAAATGGCAATAGGCAGCCGGTATGCAGGTATCAGGAGGGCCCAAGCAATCTACTAGGCAGTCCACCATGTCTGCAGACATTTGTTCATCTTTATCAAACTTTTGGCATAATGCTTTGATGTCAGGTTCAGACAATCTGACCCAATTGTCCTTGGAAGCTGGCCTTCGTGACAGGGCATCAGCATCAATGTGGTTTAGTCCTGGTCTGTATTCAACATCATAATCATAAGTTGATAAGGTAGAAAGCCAACGGTGCCCAGTGGCATCCAATTTAGCTGAAGTCTGCACATAGGTCAGTGGGCTATTGTCGGTCTTCACTAATATCTTTGCCCCATAGAGGTACTCATGAAACTGGTCACTATGGCCCATTTTAGGGCGAGAAATTCCAACTTGTAGACTGGATAGTTCTGCTCTGATGGGGTCAAGCTCCTACTTACGAAAGCTACAGGTCTCAAGCCATCTTCGTAGTCTTGATATAGCACAGCCCCAAGGCCCTGCAAACTAGCGCGTCCGTATGCAGAACATAGGGCTTGGTAGGATCAGCATAGGCAAGGACTGGGGCGTGGGTGAGCTGGTATATGACTTCAAAGAATGCTGCTTCACATTCGGGTGTCCACCAAGTTGCAAAAGGCTCACTTGTTCAAAAATACACTTTCCCTTGGTCTTTGATAGCCCCCTTTTTGTACTCGCGGTTGGTAGGAGTGTAGCCTTGGGTAAGGTTAAGGAGCAGTCAAATCACCTTTGAATAGTCTTCGATGAACCTGCAGTAGTAGCCACAGAACCCCAGGAAACACTGTAGCACTTTTAGGTTATTGGACTGGGGCCAAGTGGTCAAAGATTTAACTTTACTAGGATCTGTCTGTATCCCCTTCTGCACACACTATGTGTCCCACTTATTTCACAGATGTTTGAAAAAACTGGTACTTGTCTATGGATAACTTGAGGCCGAATTCTTCCAAATGATTGAGGACTTTTTTTTACAACTATTTTTTCCACCGGTCACAGCCTGTGGGGCCTCTCTCAGGCATCCTGGCCTGATCCTGCTCACCTGAGGTCCTCCCATCCTGAGCCTCCTCTCCCCCCCCTCCTCCTGCAGCCAGTACCCCTGGCTTGACCCCTCCGGGGTGGGGCCTCCCCTTCTCGTTGGGCACTCTCTTAAGTTCTGGCTGAGCTTCAGGTGAGGGCCTGTGTGGAGGAACTGGAAGGCCGGGTGGGTGGGATCCGGCAGTGGGCATGGGGGCCAGGTGCCGTTGCCTACCCCACAGAGCTGTGTTTTTTCCCCTTGTTCTGGTTATGCCCCAGACGTGGGACATACAATGCCGCCCAGCCTGCGACATGAGTTCTCCCACCCATGTCCGGAAGGCAACTGCCTGAAGTCTTTCCCTGCTTGCAAGCCTGAGTGTGTCACAGTGCTGCCGGTCTCCACTGAGGGCCGCTGTTATGCCGGGCTACCCCTGGATCCCTCACCGAGAGAGGAGAGTAGTCCTCTGGACACTCAATCCTCTCTTTTCCCTGCCAACCCCCAGAGCCCCAGGTTTGTTCCCGAACCCAGGTCATCAGCGTGGCACGAGGTGTGGTGTCCTGCGCCTCAACCCTCAGCACCTCCGGGCCGGCTACGATCGAGGACTTTGAACAGTCTGGTCTCATGTTCCTCCAGCATGTGTCTGAAAACAATGACATCATCCAAGTACACTAAACATTTCAGCAAGTCCACGTCTCGTACCGCACGTTCCATCAATCTCTGGAAGGTGGCAAGGACGTCCGAAATCCCCTGTGGCATTCTCAGAAATTTGTACAACCCCAAAGGACAGATGAAGGCTGTTTTCTCATGGTCCTCCAGGGCCATCGGAATCTGATAATATCCACTGCACAGATCCAGTACGGAGAACCACTGACCCCCGTTCAGACAATCTAGGGCATCCTGTATGTGTGGCATGGTGCATTGATCTGGGATAGTCCATCAGTTGAGGGTCTGATAGTCCACACACATCCTCATAGATCCATTCTTTTTATGCACCACTATGATGGGAGGATGCATATGGGCTTCTTGATTCTTGAATAATGCCAGCAGTGAGCATTTCCTGCAGGTGCCTCCTAACATTGTTTATGTCCGGTGGGGCAAGGTGTCGGGACCTGTCTCGAAATGGTCGGTCACCATGCAGGCGTATGTTATGCTCAGCACCATGGACACACCCCGAATCCCACTGTTTTAGTGAGAACACTCGGTCTCTCTGAACAGGTTTCCTGCTAATTCGGGTCTTCCATTTGGCAGACAAGGGGGAATCACCGAAATCAAATAAGTCTGGGGTCACTTTCTGCCTTTCACCAGAGTACTTGTTACTGGGTAATACTGCAGTGTCTGCGCAGTGTACTGTAGCCAGCATGCATCCCCGGTTCACATGAACTTCCCTGTCCGACATGCTTCTCATTTGCACCATCACTCGGCGGCATATGCATGGGCACATGCAGGTAGTATACTGGGCTCAACCATCAACCCTCTGGCAGTTTCCCTTCACCAGGGGCATCTATCATCAATATTTTATTCTTTACATCTCTCCTTAGGTGGACTTCTCCATGGATCATACACTGGGCTTTGGGGGCCAACACCAAAGAGTCAGGATCCTTTTCCCACACTAACCCCACTGGCTCATCTCGGTCCACTTCATCAGGTTTCCGTTGCAAGTCATAAGCCCTTTTGATTAATGCTGGAATTCTTAGGGCCCATCCAGTCCATTGCCCTTGTTTCTCATGGCAGAGTTGAGCTAGTCTCTCAAACATGTGGACATTTGTTCCAATTAACAGGAGAACTCCATCATACGGTCTGGTGGGGGGACACATTAGGGCAAGTGTCTCAACTTGTTCATCTACCCCAGCCATGGTGGTAGGGAATGACAGTCAGATCCAGATATACCCAGAGTACAGACAGGACTTCTCACTCAACCCCCACATGTTCAGACCTTCCGAGAGTTGTAGGGGCACATCAGGCAGATGCTTCTGGTATCAATCTTAAAATACTATGGTTACTTGAGATCCACTGTCAAGCATGGCCCGGGCAGACACACCGTTCATTGTCACTGTCCTTTCCATGGAAGGGCCCACCACCTCTGACCACTCAAGTGGCTTGGGCTTGGATGTCGGCTTTACAGCTGCCTTGGATGAATAGCTTTTCTGGGCAGCCCCACCTTGAGGCCGTATGTTGCTGCATCGAATCAATGCCAGCAGCCTAGGAGTAACTTTTTTCAGATTCTCAGGCGAACAGCAGGTGAATTGGATGTTCCCATCCTCTCCACAGTAGTAACAGAAAACAGGTTCTTTAGAGTCTCTGGGGGAAGAGGAGCTGTTCCCCTGCTTGAACATAGTGGGGAATCTTGGGGTCTTTCTCTGGTCGGGGGTTTGCTTTCTTGACTTTCTGAGTTTCCCCAAGGGTCAGTGTCTCGTGTAGCTCAGAGTCAGATTAGATCTTCCACCACAGCTCTCAGTTCTCATTCCTCTTTTCACAGGCTGGCTTCAGGCCAGGTTTCAGAAGAAACAACGTGTACCCCCACCCCTCCTGGCAGGACTTCCCTCTTTGTCTCGGGGGGGGGGTGCTGGACAGGAATTAGCATCTTTGTCTGCCTCGGCAGCTTGCTGACTGACTCTCAACTCAGTTAACTCCCCGATCAGTTCCCTTATCTGTTGCAGTTTGGCCTCCTTGCCTCTCTCAGGGGTCTGGCAGGCGTGGGCAGCCCCAGCATGGGGCTCCCATCCTTCTTCATCATTCTCAATCTCACGGAGCGCTTTCATTAGGTCACAATATTGGGGGGGATTGCCCCTTCTGTCTTGCAGTTTAAGCTTCAACAACATCACACTAGAGTACCTTGCTGACTTTAAGATGTGATCTAGCCTGACCCTGTTCAGTTCACTGGCGGGCACCCTTCCTTTCTGGTGGGCCTGCTGCAAAGCTCACTAAATTTGAGTAATAAACACTGACAATTTTTCATTCTTCCACTGTTTTGCGATTTAAACTTCCACATCAGGTCATCTCCCAACTCAGTGCTACCAAATACCCACTCCAGGGCAGAGAGGTACTCAGTGGCTGTGGCCTCTGGGCTGGTGGATCGCAGGAAGTGAATGGCCTCCAGTGCAGGTCCCCTCAAGCTTTCCATGAGCCTCTTCCTCTTTTCCCCCTCAGCACACTGCCACTCCTGGACCAATGGGGTGGCATAGTCCATCCACGTTTCTAGATCGTCCTCCCCCTAGGTCACCGGGACTGTGCCTGAGAAGAACCCAAGTCTGCAATATGAGTCCAAATGCACAGTGGGTATCACTATGGGGGAAGCAACTGTAGGGGTGGTGGGAGAGGCTATGGGGGACTGCATGGGAGTGACATCCTTAGACAGCTCTAACATTTTCACTAACTCTGTAGCAGAGCACCCCTCAGAGGCTAACAGTTTAAACAGCTTGTCTTTAAACCCCTTTATGCAGGGGGAACCTCCAGGAGCAGCTGGGTCGCTATGTAAGTGAATGACCCTCCACCCCTTTTGGTACCCTTCAGGCAAAATGACAGGGGGTACCTCCTCTGGTTCAACGGGCAGGCTGCAGGAGAGTAGGGCCACCACAGTTTGATCAAATAGGTCGGAATTCCTTCCTTTCACCTCAACCTTCTCCAAACACTTAATTTATTTAACAGTCTCTAGAATAGCTGCATTAGTGGTCCCTAACGGGATGTCCATTAACAAAATGGCTTGTTGAGGGTCTACCCCCTGTGCCTCACTCCACCTCATCATATGGTGCACTAACAGCTTATGGGGGGCAATCTTAAGCTTAGGCGTAGCAAGTGCCTCCATTTTATTAAAATTTTTAAGTGTGGAGTCGAAGTACCCACTTCTGACCACAAGAAGGTGCAAATCCCAGCGTTGGTGCCTCCAAGATGTAACCCCTAGGTGGCACTATCTCAAGGGCTGCTACCCATGCCTGCTTGGCTAGTTACTGGTTAAGGGGCCTGGGTACTGAAACAGGTGTCTCCACAGGGTTGTTAGTAACAAGGCTAACCTGGGTACAGCCCTCTGGGACACTGTAACCCCCCTCTTTCCTCTCTAGTGGCCTAGACAATATGCAACAAACACTTTCACAGTAGCCCCTATTCAGCATATAGATCCCCACACTGTTTGCACTTACCACCAGGGCTGGTTCCACCAGTTCGACCCTGGAGACCCCCTGTAAAACAAGGTTAGGCACAGCAAATAACAACAGTACAGTGCTTTTGGTACAAACTGGAACCACAGTCAGATTAAATGCAAAAAGAGTTAGATCTGATTTATTCAGGGGAATTGAACAAGGGAGGGGTGTAATCAGGTTGATTGACTCTAAAACTGATCTAGTCAGGCAATTATGCATGCACTTTTAGTCCCTGCACAGTCACACGCTCTGGGTACCCAGTTGGAAGTAAAGTGGGCTAGCCTGGAACGTCGCCCGGTGTAGGCCGGCATTACAGCTGGTTGGGGCCCTGTGATGAAAAGAAAAGGCATGCACAACCACACACAATTTGTAATCCGGAGCCAGGCGGCTCAGTTGTGATGATTAGACAAAACAATTAAATCAGATGACACACTTTGATTGAGCTGTTGTTGCAGAGAGCTGCCCTGGTGTTGACTCACGCTACCCAGTACAGGACACAGGATGGACAAAATGGAGACTGCAGGATGACTTGCTGGTTTGACAGAAGAAGCAGGGCCCACACGATTCACTGTGGTGTTGTTCCTGTTCGTGATGTTGAGCAGGGGGCTAATCCCCAGGGAGATCTCTTGTTGACGGTGTTCACTGCACCTGAAGTAGCTGGCTGAGCATGTGGCAGGACCCAGGCCAGGTAAGTCAGTTTGGATATCAGTCCAGGAAGGCTGAATGCAGGTTCCAGCAAACGTGGCACAATTAAACAGTGGGGAACCAAATCACGACCCACTATTAGCAAACAGCATATTTATAGTAAAGCAATCACCATACCACAATGAGGATAGCAGTCCGGCAGCAATATCAGTGTCTCTGAGCAAAACCGGGAATTATGTGGCAACTGGATGTTCTGACAGGCTGACCTCATACAGCAAATCTTCGGTCTTCTTTAGGTTTAAATCTGGTCACTCTCCAGTAGCTTTGTCACATTCCAATTCGGATATAGTTCAATTGCTAAGCCTTTCAAAGGATTCCCTCTCGAGGGACAGCAGGCAGACAGGCCAAACTCAGCCTATCCACCAATCTCCTGCACGAACTACGCAGAAGCAGCTACTCGAATCTCTCGAGCTGTTCACTCTCCAAACTCTACCTCCAGACTGACTCACTGCAGCAGGCAGCTTGGGAATTTCCCTTCCGTCCAAAAGGTTCTGGTTGGCTGATCCATCAGTCTGTCAAAGCAAAGGCTCCCCCTCCAGGTGTATTTAGGCGCCAAAGTCTCAAAACTACAATTCCTACAGAAATTCACTCTCACAAGACCCCTGGGGACAGACTCCATTTTAGGGTCCCCAAAGGTACTGATTGGCCCATTCTGGCAGTCCAGGACCAAGATGGTGGTGATAAACAGAACTGTCCATGCTGCAAAGAAGGCAGGTTAGACAAACTACAATATCATTACTACTCTAATAGATAATCAGCAAATAAGTACAGCTTCTAATAGAGTTCCCTCTGCGCAAATAACGATGGCAGAACGGAGAGATTATCTGGCAGCCTGGGTGGGACTCGAGCCTGAAACTACTCGGCTCCTACCCAGATTAGTTTTGCACCACAAATAGGTAGCTCTTAAAGAGACAGATCACAGAGGCATTAAGGCACTCTCATACAAACACTTTTAAAATGCTAAGACACAGGATACCTGCCTAACAGTGGGCATTTAGGCACACCCAAGGAAGACTTTCGGGAACCCCCATTTGTAAGGGGGTTACACCCAGAAATGTATTTCAATCCTTTTAACCACACTGAGCATGCTGAGAAATCTATTTCAATCATTTTACATAGAAACATAGAAGTTGACGACAGATAAGGACCGCAAGGCCCATCCAGTCTGCCCATTTCTTTTTCTACCTTATGAATGTGCTATAGGCCTTTACTCTGGCAATGGCCTATCGATTCGTACTCATCTGTATTGCTCCCTTATGCCTATCCCATGCCTGTTTGAAGCCCTGCACTGTATTCATATCCACCACTTCCTGAGGTAGGCCGTTCCATGCATCCACCACCCTTTCTGTGAAAAAGAACTTCCTCACATTATCCCTTAATCTGCCTCCTTCTAATCGCATGCTGTGTCCTCTTGTCCTGCTATTTTTCTTATATTAAAACATGTTAGACTCCTTCACCTTGTCAATGCCCTTAAGGTGTTTAAACATTTCGATCATATCACCTCTCTCCCTCCTTTGCTCTAGGGAATACATATTGAGCTCTGTTAATCTGTCCTCATATGTTTTCTGATGCAGTCCCTGCACCATTTTGGTTATCTTTCTCTGGACTACCTACATTTTGTTAATGTCCTTGTGAAGGTGCAGCCTCCAGTACTGCACGCAGTACTCCAGATGGGGCCTAACCAGTGTCTTGTAAAGAGAGATTATTATCTCTCTCTCACGACTTGTGATACCCCTACTAATACACCCCAACATCCCCCTAGCCTTACCTACTGCTTTAGTGGTCTGCTTGGATGATTTCAGGTCATCTGTGATGATGATGATGATGCCCAAGTCTCTTTCTTCCCTTGTGATTGCCAGCAACTCCCCTCCCAACCTATAGGTGGCTTCAGGGTTTCTCTTCCCTATGCGCATGATCTTGCACTTCTTTGTGTTAAACCCCAGTTGCCACTCTTTCATAAATTGCAGTGAGAAAGATCCACTTTTGGGATCAAACCCAGACCCCCCTAGTGTCTATGGCTTGGTAGGCAGTAGCCCTACCATTGTACTAAACATTTTGGCCCCACTGAGCATGCTCAGAAGTTTATTCTGACATGTGAGATGCCATTTATTTTTGGACTGCACCTGTTGATGAGTTTCTCTTATGCTGAGCCATCAAACAGAGGGCCACAGTTTACATTCTGTACTCTATTCCTTTTGTAACGTTTCGCCATTTCTATCACAAAACCACCCAAACACCTTTTGTATAAATTGAATATGACATGGGCAGATTTAAGATATAATTCTTATCTTCATTTGAGGTTGTTGGTCTATTGCAATCTCACTCGTGACTGCCAGTTGAGCAATATCAACAGATCAATACCCTGCCACAAAGGTAAAAATGATATCTTAAGCCACAAAGGAGGGAAGTATTGCATTAGGGTTTTTTCAACCCTAATGCCTACTCCCCCCTCCTCAAACCCCTACCCTCATGACTAAGGAGGCCAAGCTACAGGTATGAGGCCATGTCCCATGGGGTTGCTGCCCCAATCTACAGGTCTGGGGCCGTGTGCGAAGAAAATCATGACTCTTCTCCTGCTTCGCATGGAGCCCTGCATGAAGCAAGTTCTGACTGATACTACTGGCACTGCATGAAACAGCAGAACTGTGCAGCACAGATCTGGACCTGTAACTTGAAGCGAAAGTCCTGTGGGGCATGGCCCTACATGTATAGCATGGTCTTGGGCCACAAGGGTAGGGGCTGGGGGAGGGGGGGCATGTTGCAGCTGAAAAACCCTAAGGCCACATTTCCCTCTTTTTCTAACTTTGTAACCCTAAAGTATGCATTAATGATGTTTTTTGCAATAAATATTTATTTTGTTTTTGTTCACCGGGAAAGGAGGACTAGGCAATTCTGCCTATTTTCAGTCTCCTCCAGGGGAAGGGTGGGGTACAGATAGAAACCAAGTGAAAAAGAACCAGATTAAGCTGTTGGTGGTATTTTTTTTTTTTTTAGTGAAAGGGAGAAATGTAGCCAGGACACCGGGTAAATTCCCCTACTCTTTTCCAGAAGTGTCATGGGATCTTTATCATCCACCTGAGCAGCCACCAGAACAGGCAGACGGGACCTCAATTTAACGTCTCATCTGAAAGACGATACCTCGGGAGAGCAGCAGTCCCCTCATGTTGCACTTCAGTGTCAGTACTGGGATGTTACCCAAATCTCTGGGGTGGGCCTAGAACTCAGATAGATAGAAGGACAGTAGATAACTATGTACATTAGAGAATATAACATGGTAGCCAATTAGCATATTGTGATGCCAGTTAGCTAAGTGCGCTGTATTAAAGTGTTTTGCCACTCGTGAGGTTAGAAAGTCAAGTATAGCTCATGAAGATATTTCTACTGTCTCACTCATGTCTTATTCTATCTATATATTTTTTTTCCTTTTCTTTACGCTACCTCTCAGTATTATAGTAATTTATTTTTAAACTTTTTTTTTTTTTTATTTAGTTGTTTAACCAGGAGTAGCACACTAAGCTGAAAGCTTTTTTACAAGAGTGACCTGGGAGTTAAGTGACTTGCTCATGGTCACACAGTATGCAAGTGGAAGCTGTGGGATTCAAACCCAGGTCTGGTATGCTGGATGTCACCAGATTTACAGTTCAGAACCTTAAACCACTGCGCTATACTGCTTCCCAAACTTTGTTAGGTTTTAACATTTGGCACCTTATGTAGCCAGATCCAAATATTAGATATCAATATACAGAAAGAACCTTGCCTGTTTCTTGCCCCTTACCACAAAAATACTGATGAGATACCCTTCCATGCACACAAAAAGATAATATAAATATTTTTTAAATCAGGTGGTCTGAGCCCTTCATTTGGAATTTTGAAAGCAGTCACTAGATGAATGACTTTCTCTGCAGCTTTATAAAACTCATCGCTCCGAGCAGCAACAGCAACGTGTTTAACCTTTTGTGTTTATAGTATGTTGGAAGCCAACCTTGATATCCACCAGGGGTCAAAATCAGGTCGCAATCACCAAGCGTGACAACAGCAGCCAATCACTGTAAATCATTCCTGACTGTGATTAAGCCCCCACCAGGGTGGACCAAGACATGTCGGTAAAGCTCTTACTTCTGCTGCTGTTAATGGCAGTGGGATGACTATTAGGCCATAAATAGGCGGTGTCTTTAAGCCTCTTTACATGACCTGATCTACACAGTAGCAAGCAGAGCAGAGGAGTTGCACTGGTCCAGATCAGGCTGTGTAAACGATTTGCGGATCACTGCAAGTCACTTTATTGTAGCAAACTGCGATCCCTGGTTTGGTGGGATCGTGTACCGACGCAGGAGTTTTTTGCAAGCATGTAAACACTCTGCTCCACCTGCACCATTGCATCCCCACGGCACCCCATGCCATAATTGTGATTATTGCTGATCTGATGTATGGATGTGTATTAGGCTTGTAGGCAAGTTCACTAAAGCAGTTTTTAATATGTCTAATTCCTACTTGACTCCCCGCACCACCTGATCTGCTTCACAAGATACCCCCGACCCTGGCTTAAATGTAAAAAGGTTTTTTTCATATGTCTAACATCTACCAGACTCCCCAAGCCACCCGATCTGCTTCACAAGATACCCCCGACCCTAGTGGAAATACACTTGAAATGCATTTATTTATTAACTTTTGGTTTACCAGGTAAGCACGCTAGACAATGAATGCCTATTTTCAGGTATGACCCAGGAGATTACAAGAGCATGGTTTACAAAACAGTGTGAGGGAATTACAACAATGTGATACAGGAAGTCTTCCTGCAGTGTTGCACAATGTCGGCATGTGAACAGGAGGCAGCAATGTTTCTGGTGTAGCGGTGATAGAGTGGTACAGATGGCTGCACACTAGTGGCGTATATATAAATACACCTTCTGATTGTGTGGAAACAGATGACTAAAAGCTGGAGTGTACAAGTGAAACTTCTACACCCATTTTCAAATGCACAAATGGGAGAACCCATATAGTTCATAGCCCTTCAATGCCTTTCGAAACTAACGTTTTACCTTTTAACCAGTAAAGTTTAATGTGAAAATCATTACTTCTCCAGGAAGTAATTGTAAATTGGGCCATACTACTGACCAGCTGATCCCTTCCACTTCCCAGTCCACCTGCTCTGCCCCTGCACTCAGATGCTTTGTTACGTCTAACCAGGGAGAGCACAAGAGTGCACCCCATTGAAACCTAGGGGGATGGTTTCCACAATGTTTTACAGATATTTAAGCAATCTTTGATCAAAATAAAAGCCACCACTCAACTAATATTCTCTTCTTGTGCATCCCCTCCCCATCACCTCACCTGAGGCTATGCTACGCATTACCTTTTGTGAAGGGAGGAGAGGGACGCATACTCCCAGTCGTACAATATCCGGCACATTTTCCTAAGAGACATGACACATTTTCCCTCACTCTCTCTCTCTCTCTCTCTGTATCTATAAAACAAACTACATTAAATTATAAAATGGGTAATAGAAATCAAGACTTGTGAATGGTCACATGTGATCATGTGACCGTGCATTATTCCAGCACAACAGCACAGGTCAGAAATATTTAACTTTTGGAACCTCATTATTCAGTTTTTAAAATACAGATCAGATGAACTATTTTAAAATAGCAATAAGGCACTCCAGGTTTGCGTAATTGTGGGATAACGGCACTTATCGGGTGCGTAAAGCACTCAGTGCTGCCTCGTGCCTCACTTCCTGAGATGTGCCATTATTTCACAATAATGCACACCCTGTCATGCTTTACTGCTTGAGTAACATTAGGGTTTGTGGGTAAAGTCATAAAACTTAAGATACTGAAAATTAGCGGGCACACAGACTTGAGATCCCTGTTCACACCACTGCTTAAAATACAAACCTAACCCATTAATACCCCTGGGGAAGGAACAAGGCATAAGCATTGCCTGACATGTACACTAATCTATGCTTTCAACAAAGGGAAATACACGTATAACATTTGCTAAACTCAGCTGGCATAGTAGTGCACCCAGTTGGAATGAAACAGACAAATCAGCCAATGGGGTGCATAAATTCTGGTTGGTTGGTGCCCTTGCCTCCTCAGTGGCCCAGCCCAGCCCTTGGTCTCAATGTGGTATTTCAGGACTTGCAAGCAAACCTTGCTCTGCCACACAGCAGCATGATGCACTGCGTAACCCCCAAACTTCGAAGGCTAATAATCTTGTGTAATAACGGGGCCCCATTTTTTTCCCATAGGGAAACCAGGGTATAATTTACTGTTATAACTAACTGGTTCTAATGGCATTCACGCATCAGGTTTCCCTAAGAGCCCATGCGTACACTCAAGCTGCTGCAACATATGCAGCTGAAAAGTGAAAGTGCCAGCCTACACTTTCAACTCCCACCCTGTACGGAGCTCAGGCTGCAGCCTTCTCTGTGCAGGTGGGAGAGTGGGCTTGAAGAGAAAAAAACGGTGCACAACAATTATATAAAACAAAGCCTTGGGAACCATGTAAAACTCAAATTTTATATACACCCTCGGTGTGGGATACTATTATAAACCCCTCAAGTTTCGCTCTTGAGGTTTATTTTGTCTAGTGCACTTACCCGGTCAACAAAAACTAAATAAATCAATAAAGGTAGCATCCTACGCCTCCAGTGTGTATAACATTCTCATTACACACAGTCCCCCAGCCATTATTCCATATATATCAGTCATACTCATCAAATTAGATGTGCATGATCCAAAGATTATACAGCCAAATGCTGCATTGGGCCAGCAAAGTGCATCGTGTCCATCACTGTAAACCAGCTCTTGTCACTATCTGCTCTAGACCTTGATTGTAATGCTCACTACAATTCTTTGAAAGTGAAGGGACAAAAACTAGTAATCCCTAGCATGGTCTTCCCTCACTAAGTACTGAAATGGAAGCAAATATAAAAATAAATCAACACACAACACTTTATGTGGACAGGCCAAAAACCTGCAGGATGTGAGAAAACTAACAGCTGTAACACCTGGGGGGGACAGAAGATTGATGTGTGTGAAGTGCAGACATGCCTCTCTTGGCGTGAGGGGACAAACTCTGTATGTGTTGATTAGGTGCAATTGAAAAGGTAGCCTCCCCAGTTTCTATACTCTGGTGCCCCTCCTGGATATCAGAGTCAAAGGCCAGTGGGAGACGAATTACAGAACGTCACAATTCTTTCACTAAATCCTTTTATTTATGCGCTTGGCCATCAGTGGTTGTTTCTCTTTCTTCCTTTCCACGATACCCCCTCAGTGAAGATATTGCTTTTGCTCTCTTAATCCAATCCTTCCTCCATACCCCCCACTGAAGGTATACCTCTTGTTCTTTTTATCCAGTAACCTGTCTCCCCCCTTCACAGCCACCTGACCACACCTGCTTCGGTTGGAGCTTGGTCAGTTCAGCTGCCAGTAGTTTGCTATTCTCAGTCTTGGCCAGAACAGGGGTAAGAGCCTGTTTAAAAAGTAAACTTTGTTCTGATGAAGGCTTGCCAATCCCACCCCAACAAAAGGATTTGCAAACACATGATGCACTGCATTGTATTTGAGGCTTTCGAGTAGAGTGTGTGTGTGTGTTGGGTGTGTGTGTGTGGTGTGTGTGTGTGTGTGTTGTGTGTGTTGTGTGTGTTGTGTGTGTGTGTGTGTGTGTGTGTGTGTGTGTGTGTGTGTGTGTGTGTGTGTGTGTGTGTGTGTGTGTGTGTGTGTGTGTGGGTGTGTGTGTGTGGTGTGTGTGTGTGTGTGTGTGTGTGTGTTGTATGTGTGTGTGTTGTGTGTGTGTGTGTGTGTGTGTGTGAGAGAGTGTGTGTGTGTCTGTGTGGTGTATGTGTGTGAGATTTGGGGAGATATACAGAAACCAGTCAATGCCATTGCAAGTTATTCCTCTGTTGGCAGGTGTGCCTGGCTGCTTGCCTGTCTGTCACCCTACCTCCATGACACCCATGATGTGACCAGCCATTACCAGCCCTGGACTGGCAGTTCAGATCAATTCCTGATCTTGCTTTCTCAGTTGTAAGTGTGATGGTTTGTGATTCCATGTGATATGGGTGAAGGAAAAACTGCGAGGAAGGAAAGAATGACCAGGAATATACAGCGATGGCCCAAAGGGCGACAAAAATGTTTTACATTTTAGCGGGGGGCTTTGCCCCCCTCATACCCCTCTTTCTATAGATAATCAACTCCAAAACTTGGGGAGGGAGAGAAAGCCTCCAGTCGCCTTTTCTGTTATCGCCGTTATTCCTGGTCGCTCTTTTGCACTTGCTCTTTTTCCTTCACTGTAAATGCAGTCGTGGTTTTCCCTTCACCCATATCACGGTATACTGGGTTTGCTACTATGCCACCTAGCTAAAGATTTTTTGTTTGAAATTTGCATCAAGCAGATTGTTAGAAGGCCCCATGAGATACAATATCTCATTTTTGTGAGGGCGCCTTGCTACAGCAGAGTGCAAAAGTACTTTGTTTAGAGTGCATTATAAAAA
The DNA here is from genome assembly GCA_016271365.2 of Neoceratodus forsteri. Lineage (NCBI taxonomy): Eukaryota > Metazoa > Chordata > Ceratodontiformes > Ceratodontidae > Neoceratodus > Neoceratodus forsteri. The sequence continues at coordinate 92,721,424 of JADMNL010000030.1, forward strand.
TGTGATTTCAGCCAATCAACACACAAAGCCACTATACAGGAACTCCAGGAGTATAGTATTCCACTTCACAGCCGGATGGGGGTTCCATGTAAGATTAAAAGAAAATACTAAAGCACTCTAACATAAGTGATTCATAATATGTTAAAAGGGTCTCCATGGTGTCTTACAGTACAAGAGACTCTTTTCATGAGGTTTGGGCAGCCAAAATAACTCCGCTTCCCTTCGCAGTCTTCTAACCCAAATCTCACTCTCAGAGTCTCTTATATCATAAGAAACCCCCTTCAGAGGCCCTATTATCTGCTAGTACAATGGGCTATATATATACTAGTTATGAGAGGATACAGATATGAAAATCACTTATACAGTAAAAGACAGTGATTGGTCAAGTTTAGAGAGCAGAAAGCACTGTATGGACAGGGGGTGAAGATGGATGTGAGGTATGTGGAGGCCAGGGAGTGAATACACTTACAGAGGAGTGTGTACCAGTGGTAGATCCTGCAGGCTTCATGCCACAACCCTCCCAACCATGCATTAATTCCCCATTAGATGCCACCTTTGTCGTGGCTTAATGCTTACTTGTCTCTGCCTCCTGCTGCACAGCAGTGGCTATACCCAGTCTAGTTTGAGTACTGACCAGACTGTAACACCTGCCAATGCTGTGTAATCCTCAAAGCTGTTGTCACTCCAGACTCAGCCTAGTCCTCCTTTGAAAGCCTGAAAGGTGCTAGATGTCACTACCTCACCAGGTATACTATATCACATGTGTGATCATCCTCTGTATGATGTGATGCTTTCTGATACTTCCCCTTATCATGTCTGCAATTATTCAATAGTTACCATAGCATTTACAATATTTCACAGGTGACATTTGTAATGACCAGTTAATAACACTACAGTATCTTAGTAACTACTAATCAAATTGCTAGGTACTTATATCTAGGTAAAATGAACATTGCTAAGACTGGTTATGTGGCCTAAAGTTTTTCTTCACCAGGACAGCACTGCTAAGAAAGTAAACCCTCTGTGACATCACTTTGTTCACAAGTACGTTGCAAGTATTTTGTGCGAAGCATCAAAAATCTGTCACATAATTCTCTTTAGCCTTTACAGTGCATGAATTTGGGAGAAGAATGCTTTATTCTACTGGATAGAATAGGGTTATTTAAACAGTTCCTATTTATTTATTATCAAAAGCAGTACAAATGTGATTTTGCAAATCTGTATGTTTCAGTGTATAAAGGCCAGTATTGTAAAGCACTCCTTGTCACGTTCTGATTGTGTTTTGAATTGCAAAAAAAATGTAAACCACAATAAGGAACTTTCATCCAGATTTATTCACAAAGGACTTCAAAGCCTTTATATTTTCTGGCTGAGAAAATGTGGCCATCCCACCGCTGATGCACTTCCACCCAGCAGTACTGTACCCGCTGTTGTAGCTTTCACTTGCATTGAATACAGGAAAAAAACAAGTGCCCCCAGGCCAAAAAGGCAGTGGGAGCAGGATTACTAGTGTGCCGCCATATTTGTTTCATGTTCAGAAAACAAAAACCTGAAAGGGACACTGTCAATCCCCTTAGGCCTCAAGGTGTCCCTAGTTTAAAAAATAAATTTTATTTTATTTATTTTTATTTATTTAAGTCTCGGATTACATATACCTTTGAGCTAAGAGTTCTTTTACAAAGGTTCCACGTCAATAGAAAGGGCAACAGATTAAACAGGACAGTAAAGTACTGTACAATAAAGTGTAACTAGGAGATACAAAAATCATAATGGACACAAAATCATAATGAACAATCAATGTAAAACAACAGAGACACATTATGCTAACCAGTTTCAGGCACAGGAAAATGCATACAGTACATTGATATCGGCCAGCAGGCTTTGTCAAGACAAACAAGGCACAGGGTGTAGGAAGAGATGTGGGAGGGTGGGCATGGAGGACATGAGGAGAGGTGGGGCAAGGGTTGGGGGGGGACTGCAGGAGGGAGGGGTAAGAGGCTAAAGTGGTAAGTTACTATGAAAGAAGTTGAGTGCTAAGGTCGAGGTTCTGGAAAACATGGTTAAGAGAGACAGTCATAGGTGCTAGCAGTAGAGAGTAGTGACTGAAGCTTGGATCTGAATGGACCCAGCTTAGTTTCGGAGGAGATGTCACTGTTGAAAGCATTCATCCAGAGGGGGGCCCTGTAGGCGAACGATCTTTGGCCCTGGGTGGCTCGGCGATGAGGAACCTGTAGCAGCTGAGATTCAGAACCTCGGGTGTGACATGGATTATGAAGGGAGCTTAGAAGATCTTGTACTCCAGGTGGCAAGAGGCCTAAGGCTATTTTCTTGGCCATCACACATGTCTGGCATTTGATGCGATTTTTAAGCTATAGCCAACCGGTTAGGGCATAGAGGTCGCACATGTGGATGAGATGGTGGTCTCCTGAGATGACATGACATGCCTTGTTAAGAGCAGTGGAGATAAGCTGGAGGGCGGTATCAGTTGCTGAGCCATAGATGATCGGTCTACAGTCAATTATAGAAATAATAGAGCTCTGTACAGCTATCCTTAAGGCTTCAGGGGTCAGAGATCACCTGTGTCTGCAGAGTGGACCAATATGAATATTTACAGCTTTAGCAATGTTATCTATATGCACCCCATATGATAGGTTGCTGTCTACGGTGACTCCAAGATACTTCAAGAATTGTACCTGTTCGAGGGCAGTACCAAGGCAGTTCGTGATAGTCAGAGGATGTTGCCTGTGCTTGCCATGGGAGCTACTGAAGAGCATAAGCTTAGTTTTTTTATAATTTAGTATCAACTTGTGATGACTAAACTATTTCTCTACCGAGGCAAATCCGAGTTGTAGCTGGTTCTCAAGGGGTATATGCTCTGGGTGAGTTGTGTAAATTATGGCATCATCTGCATAGAGTAGGATTTGTTTAGGGCAGGAACTTGGGAGACTGTCATCAACGTCAAGTAAAGTGGGTGATATTTTCAGGTTTTTCCCTGTAACCTCTTTGATATTTTTCCAGAAAGCATTACCATTGCCCCACTTGTCAGTAATCACTGCCTTGTAGTATTTATTTTTCTCAAGGCGGATGGACCCAGTGCAATCATTCCAGGCTGTTTTGTATTTCTGAATGTCCGATTGCATGCCGGTGGCTCGAGCCCAATGCCAGAGGAGGTCCCTAGATTCCATACAAGCTAATAAGTCTGCAAAGAGCCAGGGGTTACAAGGGTCTTTGATTTTTCACTTTTTTAGGGGTGCATGGGAGTTGCAGGCAGCATTAAAGGTGTTGATGAAATAATCAAGTGCCGTGTTGACATCCTTCGCACTGTTAATGGGAGTCCAATCTGACACTCTAAGGAGGGATTTAAGGGGTTTAAGATGACCCTGTGCTAGTACCCTGCTAGTGATTGTCTTTGGTGGAGGTTTGCAGAATTTGTTTGTCCATATGCAGATGACTGGGGAATGGTCACTGAGCGTGTCCAGGAGGACTGTAGTGTTAGTAATGAGATCAGGATGACTGGTTAGGACTGAGTTCAGTAGGCTGCTTGATCCCATTTTGTAGTTGAATCTAGTCGGGGAGTTAACCAGCTGGGAAAAGTTTGCAGCAGAGATGCCACCCCTAAAGCTCCCATTCTCAGGTGCAAGCCAATTAATATTAAAATCTCCCATCAGAATTAACTCCGAGCCAGGTGGTTGGTTTCTGATAAAGTCCATGACAGAATTGAGCCCCTTCCCTGTTCTTTAGGAGGGATGTACACTGATGCTACAGTAAGTGCCTTATTATGGGCACCTAGCAAAATTTTGATGGCTAGTATTTGTGTGGTTGAACCAGAAGTACTTACCGGCAGGGGGTGTCCCATGAGTGACTCTTTGAGATAGGTTGCACATCCCTCTCCTCTCTTGGTAGTCCTGTCCAGTCTGAAGATGGTGTAACCTGGCAGGGCAATAACTGTGTCAGGGATTTTTGGTATAAGCCATGTTTCAGCAATTGTCAGGATGTCTGGAATGTGTTGGTTAACAAAGACTTGTAGAGCATCCAGTTTAGGGAGGAGACTGCAGATGTTCATAGCTGCTAAAGTAAGTAACCCCAGCTGCATTAAAGAGGCTGCCTTGTGTGGTGGATTGCCAGCATTCTGTAAAGATTGCTGATGTAGCTGGTAGTTTGATCCTGACTCTTTTTCTTTAAAAAAGTAAAAAACAGACTGCCCATCATACTGGTGTTACCACACAAAAACAGGTTTGTTTACATTCCCTTGATCAGCTCCAACTGCATCTTTGCTGGACTTGGGAACACCCAAAACACAGTCTAGCCCCTCATGATGCAATGGGAGTTTAGGAGGCTACTGCCTCATGAGAGACTGCACTGTTTGGGGGTGTTTCTAATGCTCAGGAAGTATGCAGTGAGAACAGATCCAGGATTGTAAACAAGAGTGCTTATAAATATACATTACCATGCATTTCAGTTCTACTAAACAAGGAGACAAACAAAAAAAAACAGCAACATCAATGAATCTTAGAGAAGGTAAGCACTCATAAAATGTAGGTTTTTAAATAGAAAAAATATGATGAAAAACAGGTTGACAGTGTCAATATTTTCCAAGCTAAAAAGACAAACGTTGCTTAAATAATACATAATTTAAGTGTTGACATGTCTATACATATCATAAAATTAATTATATTAAATATGAATACAAAATAATACTATTCAATATGAAAAATATCAACAGCTGATAGAGTATACAATGCATACAGTATATGTGGACTGTATTCAGTTCTAGACTAAGTAATGAGAATAGTAAATAGGTATGCAGAATTCATAGTATAGCAATTAAACCAAAGCATGTAAAATAGGGCTAAAGTCACCTAGCAGCATTATACTAGATTAAAAATTAGACGTCATGTTTTTAATAAAAAGAAATATAACACATGAGAAGATTAAGAAACATTAGCTGTCAAAACCGATCCAACATAACCTCATGGGTCCACCTTTTCTTAGAATTCCAGGAAGACAGGTGCTGTCCAGTCTGAGAAAATAAAAAAACTTTAAAGGGGTCATTAACCTTGTTATTTATGTTTTTTGATAGACAATAATTGTAACTCTGGGAATGTGTGAAGTCTGTTTAATAACCCCAGTGCATTGTTTTGTGTGTTTGTTTTGAAGCAGTACTGTTTCTTTCCTTATTTAGAGTCTCTCGTTAATGCAGCCTTTTCCCCAACCAATATTTATTTCTTAATTATTCATTTGTTCCAGAAACAAGTGACATTTGCTGAATGGAAGCCCTGCATAAAACACTTCATTGTAGGCTTCTGCTCAACTGATGTCACTGGGTACTAGAACTCATAAGCAATTCAACAAACTCTGGCCAGAGCCAGTATGGCTGCAGCTGAGCTGACAGAGGAACACAGAATTGTCCACCGCATTCAAGATGGCCACAGGAGTTTTCTGCTCATGCGCAATGACATGTGCACTGAACTCCGGCGGCATGGTGGCACAGTCCCCCATGTCCAAGATGGCTGCCTGAGTTCTCTGCATATGCGCGATAACTCACACTTGCACACTGGGGTCCAGTGGCCATCTTGGACATGGCGGACTGTTCTGTGGTGCTGGCAGAGCTCAGCGCACATGCACAAGCCATCGCACATGTGCAGAAAACTCCCATAGCCATCTTGAACATGGTGGACAGTGCCGTGTTCTACCAATGGACAAAACAGTGTGGTGAATCACAGAGATTGCTGTTCACCTCCACTATTAAAAGTCCATTCGGTATGTGGTATGCTCCCTTCTCTACTGTGCTCACAAGACAGCTGCAGGGCTATGCTCACTGCAGCTGTAAAAATGAGTACTGGGTGGAAAAAAAGGCAATATTAACAAAGGGTCCTCCCATGACTCTTCCCAGAGGAGTAAGCCTAGGAAGCCTTGCCAGCAATGGTGATGTTGCCGGTAATCTGGATGGGTTTCTGTGTGTGTGAGTGGGGGTAATCTCAGCAGCCCCACCATGGGAGGCAAGCTAGGGTGGATCGGTGGTCCTTGGTTTGTCCCAGAGTGGGCAGGTCTGGTGAGCTCAGGGTTGAGCCACAGGGACATGTCAGCACCAAAAAAATAAAATGAGGTCCTAAATAAGGAAAAAACAGTACTGTTTCAAAACAAACAGAATAATTCAATAGAGTTAGTAAACCAATCGCACACATGACCATATTAACAATTACATTAAAAACTGCAAACACAGACTTTTTGTTCCCTTTAAAGAGATTTTCTGGTTTCCAGTAAAAATTCATAGTTGGCATTAGCAGAATTAAGTTGCACAAAATCCCCCTCCCCAAATTTGAACTATTAAGACCATCTGGTAGTTATTACTGAAGACATTTTTATTGAAATGGCATTGTTTTTATCACTTAGCTTCATCTCTTTATATAGCTTATAAAATGGCAAGAAAAATCTAGAAACGTCCTTGTTCAAGAGATGTCACCTGACCATGCATTAAATTCCTAACAGCACATGATCAGGAGCCAAATTTCATCACCAAGGCAAAAAAGCCTCATTACCTACACAATCAGTGACTGTTTCATGTATATATGTTATTATTTAAAATGTAGTTAAACAAATGTTTTATGTAAGAAAACTTAAAAAATATTTCAGTTTAAATTTAATACATAAGAGCAGTGAGCCATTTTATTAGTGCAATAAGCCACTCCAGGATGCACATTAAAGGATCTGAATGCACTTCCCAGGGATGTAAGGACACTTGGCCTTTGGCTTCATGCCTCATTCCCCTGGAGCATGCATTAAAATCCATTAGAAAATAGGCTTGAAATATAAAGCTTCCTTATTGGCTGAAAGTTATGTCCAGACGTGCATTTATTTTCCAATGGAGCCGGGTAAACAACAAGTGCCTATTCGAGGAGCCCCATTACTTAGTGTATCATTAGGCACCCTGAATTTTCAAAGTGATCAGACGCCATTTTTTTATCTCCCCTAGTGGGTGAATTGGCATCTGTCCAAATCCCCACCTGTCTGTCCCTTCCTCCATCTTAGTTAAGTTAAAGTAAGTAAACAGTACCCAAAAACAAACAAAAAAAAATGGAGGAAACAAAAACAAAACTGTCCAACCTCTCACTGCCAGCAGTAGCTACTCGTGCCCCCCGTCCCCCCAAATGCTGGCCGATGAATTAGGTTGCATAAGCCGGCACCCTGTCTCCATCTCCTAAGAGACAAACTCAGCAAAGTCTCACCACAGCAGCGCTACCATCCTTGAACATCAGTCCCCCACCTGCTTGCAACTTTCAAATAGAAAACAGTCATGCAAGGCAGTCATGAAATGTAAAATAGCGCTGACTTTTTCAAATTGTAAACTGCACCAAAACCAATACACTACTTGTTTCTTCAGAGTTTTCTGCTCCATAGTACGCTGGCCCATTCACCAGCTACTGAACTCTGTAACACATGCTCTCCTACTCGCGATCCATGCTATCTGCTGGTTTTTAAAAAATTATCAAATTTCTATTGCCATTGCCGGGGGTGGAGGATACACAAAATGAAAATTAAACAAAAACAAACTGGAGGGTGGAAACAAAAGTACTGCATTACGAGGGGGGGGGTCGAGGGGATGTAACTGCATACAATCACTTTTTTTTAACTACAGATTCTCTAGTAGGACAGAACTCCAAGGCCCAGATATTGAAACTGTGCCAGTTTGTGGCGCAAGCCTGTGTGCCGCTCAAAATAGTTGTGCTGGGGTGTGGCCAGGGCGATATTCAATGGAGTTGCATTATGGCGCAACTGCTTTGAATATCACCCCCTGGCCACCCCCACTGTGCATGGCGCAGTGGAACTGCGCCTGCGCAGGTGGTCAGAGTGGAGCATTGAGATGCGGTGGCGCAAGTTCCATTGCGCCATGCACAGCACCTGCGATATTCAAAGGGTGACATGCAAATGGGGCCATAATTTATGCAAGGTGCATGGGGGGCCATTTGCATCTGATTACGGCCCCATTTGCATGCCATTAGCATGCAGGTGCACCGATCCCTGACGACTTGCGCCTGGCGCCCTTCCAGGCAGCAGCCGTCGGGGACTGACGCCCCCTGCAGCCCGACTGCGGGACGTCCCGTAAGGGACAATGAATGTCTCCTATCTCTGGTGGTCCAGTGGACCGTGATTAGCCCGATCACGGGCATAACAGTAGTTCCCCCCCATTGGCCCAATCGTGGGTATAGCAGTAGTCCCCATTGCCCAATCGCGGGCATAACAGCATCCCCACAATTAGCCCAATCACGGGCATTGCTGTAACAACCCCCAGTAGCCTGATCACAGGCATCAGTATCCTCCCAAAGTCCAATATCCCTGGTGGTCCAGTGGACCCCACAGAGCCGCTGCGGGCGGCATTCCTCATCCCCAAGTCTGAAACCCTGGTGATCTAGTGGACCCCCACCCCACCCACTCCACGGAGCCCCACCACCCCGCTTCCCCATCAGCCGGTGGTGGCAGCAGCCCACCCACTTGCTGCCCCGCTGCTTCGTTGATGACAGTTGGTATGCTGCATTCCGTGTTCAGAGCATGAGCTAACGGGCATGCAGTCTCATACTGTATTATTTGTCCAGATATGTGAATGAATTCATTCACATATCTGACTGATTCAGTACGATATGGGTTGCATGCCCATTGGCTCATGCCTGAACCAATGGGTGTGCAGCCATACCAAGCTGACGGGGAGCGGGTGGTGGGGCTCCATGGACGGGTGGGGTGGGGGTCCACTAGATCACCAGGGATTTTGAACTTGGGGAGGTGAGGTATGCCCGCCGATCGGGTCCGGCAGTCCACTGGACCACCAGGATATTGGAATTGGAGGGGGGATAGTGATGCCACGCGATCGGGCTACTTTGGGGGTGGTTAAGCAATGCCCATGATCAGGCTACTTGGGGTGCTGTTATGCCCGCAATCGACTAATCTGGGGATGCTGTTATGCCCGCGATCGGGCTACTGGGGGGGGTGTTACAGTAATGCCCGTGATCAGGCTAATCGCGGTCCACTGGACCACCAGGGAAATTGGACTGGGGGGGATGCTCGTGATTGGGGCATGAGGGCACCGCCAAGTGCGGCGGGAACAGCCTATGGCCACCCACAGGTGGCAGCTGCTGTGTTGCGCCCTGCAATGCGGTAGCTCACCTGTGGGTGGCCCTCGACGTGTTCCTTTTTTTTCGGCTCAACTTTGTGCAGGCGCAGGTAGGGGTTGCACCTGCATAACTCTGCATGGCCCGGGCTGAATGTCAGGCTGTGCAGTTTATGCATGGGCACGCCCCCCCCACCTGTGCCTGCATACATTACTGATGCGCCCTTGCGCATCGGGATTTGTGCGGCACACTTTTCCCTTTTAAATATGTTGCACCATGCACAACCCTTTTGAATATCTGGGCCCCTAGCTAAAAAAAAACCCACATCATTATAAGGCAGGCAGAGAAACTATTTTATTACAAACTTACTTTCAATTTATTTTTTATTAACAATGTTTTATTCAACTTATTTTTTTACAGTGCCCATTTTCTAAGCACAATAATACCCTCCAGGGTGGGTGGTATTGGGAAATACTGGACCTTCAGAGACTATAAGGCCCTCCGCCTGCAGCGTTGGGCCTCATTACACCCCTGGGCGGTCCAGTATTTCCCAACACCGCCCACCCTGTCAGGTATTATTGCTTACTTAGTGCACACCCTGTTGTGGCTTACTGCTTACTTATATCTGCCATGACATCATAATCCTCTGTTTGCACCATCACATCATGTTGCCATAGAAGTGACTCCTCAATCACAAGCAAAAGACCTGGGGCTGGAGTTTTCAGCCAGCTGCAGCATAATTCAGCTGCACTTACAGTACTTGCAACACAACTAATAGACCACAAAAAAGGTTTATCTACTTGTCACAAGTTCTGCAAGTTCTGCACTGAAAATGATGTATTCATCAAATATTTGACACATGCGCTAATTTTTGGCCATAACTTGTGCAAAGCGTTACATATGTCAGAATGTTCGAAAACTGCACACAAACATTCTGACGCATTTACACGGATGCAGCTGTGGCAGTGTAGCTACTGTGTCCAAACTGTTGAAAAATCCAGGCCTATGAAAACAAATGTTAAGTGGCAAATATCTTTAGTTATAAAGAATGGAATTTTCTGAAATTCCAGTTTTTTAACTGTTATGAGATTTGAGTTCTGCCGATGTCTACTGTCTTTGTATTACAGGACACTGGAAAATTGTTCAACAAAATGTTTTCCAAAAAATCGAGTTTTACTTACAGTTCAGAAAAATATTAGCATACCTGTCAGATGTATTTGTTTAGGTAACCTCCTATGCTGTGTACCGTAAAACTTTTATTTTTTTTTATCTTAACCCTTGCGAGGTCTACAATGCTATTTCTATGTAAATGTGGTAGCCATCTTTTTTTTTGAGAAAAAAATCAATTAAAACATTTATAAAATACAGATATTTTGGTGGAATTAGAAAATTGTACCACCAAATTAAACTGGAAGATGCCTGGAATCTTTAATAGTGAAAAAAGATGGGATTAAATGTTTTGCCCAATTTTTTTTTTACACTGCTGCTTTATTATGAAATGGGTATACAAAATCCAGAAACCTGATTGGCTGAGGAATTCAGAGCCCAGTTCTAATATCCCAGAACAACAGTACTGGAAAAGATGTGTAAGCCCACTCACACTACACCTCAAGTCACTTACTTGTATTAATAAAAAGCAACATCTGTCATCTACTGACCAAACAACAAAATTACAATGCCTCAGGAAAACTTCTTTTTTTCCCCTACATTTTATTTACCTTTTTTCTAAGTTTTTACTTAAATAAAAATAGCTTGTTTTAAAATTATTTCTTTAGTAATCCTAATGGAACCACTTAATAACTGCAATAAGGCAATCCAGGTTGTGCAGTGAGGTGCAAAAATGACACTTCTCAGGCATAGAAACATAGAAACATAGAAACATAGACTTTGACGGCAGATAAGGACCGCTAGGCCCATCTAGTCTGCCCATTTCCCTACCTACAGGATAGGCCGCAGATCCTAGTTAACCAACAGCCTATTTCTTCCTACCCCCCACAAGAATTACCTTATGTCTGTCCCATGCATTCTTGAATTCTCCCACAGTTTTAGACCCCACAACCTCCTCAGGAAGGCTGTTCCATGCATCCACTACCCTCTCTGTGAAATAATACTTCCTCACATTGCCCCTGAACTGCCCTCCTTCTATCTTTAAATTGTGTCCCTTGTTCTTGCAAGTCTCTTTTTCTGAAAGATGCTACCCTCTTGGACTTTGTTGATTCCACTGAGATACTTAAAAGTTTCTATCATGTCCCCTCTCCTTCTTTCCTCAAGGGTATACATATTAAGCTCCTTTAGTCTCTCCTCATACGGCTTCTCTTGCAGACCCTGCACCATTTTAGTTGCCCTCCTCTGGACTACCTCTATCCTGTCTATGTCCTTTGGAGATGGGGTCTCCAGAACTGGACACAGTACTCCAAATGGGGTCTCACCAACTGTCTGTACAGAGAGATAACAACTTCTGTTTTCTGCTGATGATGCCTCTCCTATACATCCCAGTATACCCCAGCCCTCCCTACTGCCTTCTCACATTGCTTGCTAACCTTAAGGTCATCTGATATGATTACCCCCAGGTCCCTTTCCTTTTTTGTTGTTGTTACTACTTCCCCACCCATTGTGTATTCTTCCCCTGGGTTCTTGTTTCCCAGGTGCATTATTTTGCACTTCTTTGCATTGAATCCTAGCTGCCATACTTCTGACAGTGAAAGCACTCAGCCTTTGGCCTTGTGCTTTAGTCCACCAGAGGTGTGCTGTTATCCCAGCACAGAGCACATCTGTTGTGCCTATTTGCTTAAATGATGATGAGTGACAGAACAAATAATTGAAAATGGAACCAGAATATGAAAGCAATCCAAGAGTATCCCCACTCAGCTCATTGTACTGCTGCTGTAAGTAAAGAGAAAACACATGACAGGGTCAGGGGTTATGCTGTAATAACCGATGCCCCGGGTAAGTTATGAGGCATGAGGTATAGCCAGATGCCTTCAATCACCCAGAAAGTGCTGTTTTTATAACACAATTGCACACCCTGGAGTGTATCATCATATTTATAAAATGGTGAAGAAAGACCCAAAAGTAAAAAAAAAAAAAGACATTTTAACTAACACACTTAGTTAAATGGTAATAACCACATGGTAGGTGACTGGATTCCACCAATCACAGTACAAAGTTTCTGATGCTCATTTTATAAAACTGATTCTGAATCCAACTGAACATTAGATCCTGACTTCTTAATGGTGCCACATGATTAGTTATACCAACAGCACTGCTAAATTAAGTGAAAAACAGTATTTCTGATTGATTGATTGATTGATTGATTGATGTGTGTGTGTATGTGATTTACAAAAGCAATGTATATATAATATTTTTTCTGGGTCTACAGAAGCATAACTTATTTCCTGCCAGGCCATTTCTAGGCAGATTAATGAGCAGCTAAGTTAGGGAAGGGCCGAAGGTGAATGCCCTAACCATGGGTGATTACTGCTCAGTTAATCATGCTCCAATCCTCAGTTGCACAATATGGTGTTAAATTTGGATAATAATGACATAATAAGAAAATATTTACTCACATTAAATGCCTCTCCACTTCATTCTATAATTCGTGCTTTCTGTAAGGTTAGACATTGCTATAATCAATTACTGCTATATCTTTGATTCATTTTCTGTAATTCTCTTTGTTAAACATGTACGTTTGTGCTGTACTTGCTGTATTTTACATATACAATAATGGATGGGGAAGTGTGCTTAATGAAAAATTTATGGTTGCCCGAGGTGTGGGATGCTACTTCGCCCTCGGGGTTTATTAAGGCATCCCACACTGAGGGCAACTATTAATTTCGAATTGAAAACACTTCCCCATCCCTTATTAAATGTAATTGCTGGTCAGCAATTTTTTGTTTTACGTCTTTCCATTTATTTTGCGGTTGTAATCTTACCGCATTTGTCTTCCCGTTGCTACTGCCTGTTGTTTGTGGCCACCAAATGGCAGGATCATCCAGATAGCGAGGGAGAGACATGCTGCCATTTCTAAATGGCAGCATCAACAAGACATATTCTTTTATTTTTTTTAAAAGTGACGCGAACGCTTGCTCTGGCAACTCCTCACTAAGCGAGTAAGGAGCAGCCATGTTTTTCTAACTGAAAGCCAGCCCCAGACCACATGCAGTGCCACTCAGGGAGCCAGTTTTCGTGACTGACTCAGTGCGTGTTCCCCGTTATAACTCATAAGTTATAATGGGAAATTATAACTTGGTCAGGCAATGTAAAAAATTGCTGACCAGTTATTATAATCCTGTATTTGTCATGTAGTACGTACCCTCCCAGGTCATTTGTGGAAAAAGGTACTATAGATTTAGCACTCTTACCTGGTTAACAAGAAAATAGTTAAATAAATACATACATAAAAAAGACTATATAGAGCACATAAGCACAGGAGACTTCTACAGACCATGCCAATGAAAGAATACCCACAACAGCAGTGCATCGTATGGTGAAAATTGTTATTCTGTGTTAGATTGCTTCATTGTTTGTCTTGTATGATTCCTTCCTCTCTTCATTTTGAGTCTGCTTTAGCACTTTTTCACATTTGAAATAATAAAAGGAATGTTCCTTTTAATATGACTCAGTCCACGTTTTCATCAGTACTCTCAGCTATTTTGGGGCACTTATGTCTGTACACCTATAGTTTTATAAGGTTAGGGAGCACTGTCTGCTGTAAGCTAGTTCCTTTTAGTCACAAGAACAGTAATGTTAAGCAATGGGTATCTGTAAACAAAATAGAATCCTGATAAAAGCCTGGTCTGAGCCATTATTAAAAGGAGTGCTCCTTTTATAATTTCAAATGCAAAAAAAGTACAAACGCAGCCTCGAAAAAGGGTAAATAGGGTATTTTAAGTGACAGGAGACAAGAGGCGATCTAAAGTAGAATGAGAAGGTATTGGTCAAAATTTTCCCTGCTAACATCCACTGCTGTTTTAAAGGGCTACTGACGCCTCTGGGGAAATGTTTGTAGTTAGACATAATTCCGCTTACGTTGTTTGTATTATAAGTGAATATTTCCTCCAAAGGGTGTCACTTGTGGCATAAGAGATAACAAACGCCGAGCATGAGGTTTGGATGAGAAGACCGCAAAGCAAAGCCGAGTGGTTCTGTCAGCCTAAATCTCTTGAGAGGAGTCTTTTATACCATAAGAGACACGCCTTGGAGGCTCTGTTATGTTATTATAAATTACTTGAATTTAACTCCAGAGATTTATAATAAGTTTTGACTCTTTTTTAAATGTTATTGTCATCCCCCGTGCTGAAGTGGAGTGCTCACTCCTACTATTCCCTCAGGAGAGCTTATTGTACACAGGATAAGTAGTACAGTGGCTCTGCATGGTGATTGGCTAGTGGTTTATAACTGTTGTGTTAATATACCCTACATTCTTTATTAACAAGGGAATGCTCATGAAATTCTGATCTTTGTGCCTTCTTGGATTTTGTCTGCTGCTGCTGCTGCACCACATCTACACCTGACAGCATAAGCCATTATGTGTGATGTCATAAAGAAAGGTTTATGAGGTCACACGTAGAAGACAAGCAATGAGAAACAATGAAGCCCATAGGGGAAAATCCTTTGTTCAAGCACATTTCCTTAATGATAAAGAGATGAGAAATATCAAACATTTTTATGAAACATAAGCTGAATTGTGTCTATATATTGTCACTTCTAGTGTTTTCCTGGCGAGGTCAGTAGCTCTTTAACATAGATTACAGAGATTATGATTCAGATGAGGACGTAGTGTGGGGCAGTAGTTAGGGCACAGAGTTGTGAACGGAGACATACAGTACTTGACATTTTGTCTTCTTCTAGGGCAGTAGCCAGACATATAAATGTTGTACCTGTCCTGTCAAATTACTGCAACCCCCTCCTTTCCCAACAGTTATCTGAGTTAATGTGTCATCTTGTACTTTACAAAACACACAGTGGGATTACAGTGTTAGATTAACAAAAAGTTATTGGGGGGGTTATTTGTACATTTTTCTGGACTGCAAAATAAGTGAGTAAATGTCACATCTAATCTCGTAGGAACAAAGAAATAAATGCTGGACAGAACAAGACGTCCATTATGTTCATGTCCTGTAATCCAGGCAGCTGAAGCATTCAGTATTAAGTAACAAAAAATTGGAGATATCTACGACACCCCCACCCCATTACACAGAGAAGTGGATGCTGTGCCAAATACTGTTATTCTCTATGAGGAACTGATTCAACTTGAATTTAAAATATTCAGCATTCCCCACTCAAAATAGGTTATATTCTGTGCATGTTCTAAATGACAAAAATTTCATTATAAACCAATTCAGTCACTAACCAGTATAGTCATCTTCAAGTGCAGCTATGATATATTCTCTTTGAGTCCCATAATGAAGAACTGAAGATCATCATTCATGTACACTGACCCTCACAGAGCCTAAAGCCCATGAAAAGTTCTCATACAGGAGGTACTGGGCATACCTGTAGCTGGAAGTAGTCCAGAGATATAGTGAGGTCTGCCATATGGTGAGACTACATTGCCACCATCTTATGGACCCTAGTGATGTCATGGAGGAACAATCTGTGCATGGCTTCATGTCCTTAGACACTGTTTGTTTCTGCATGACATCCCCATCCTCCATAAAAAGGGGGGCAACGTAGTCTGTGACCAACAGCAACCATGCAGAATATAACACTGCGCAATAAGAG
This sequence comes from Neoceratodus forsteri, assembly GCA_016271365.2. Taxonomy (NCBI): domain Eukaryota; kingdom Metazoa; phylum Chordata; order Ceratodontiformes; family Ceratodontidae; genus Neoceratodus; species Neoceratodus forsteri. The sequence continues at coordinate 92,737,248 of JADMNL010000030.1, forward strand.
AAACCTTGTGCATAAAGCATAGAGCAGTATATGCAATAGTTTCTGCAGCACTACACAGCAGCCATTCACAGTGCTGCTTAACGATAACCCGTAATATGGGAGACTAAGACTGAGTGACTCACCTATAAGCGACTCAGTCTCAGTGCCTGTAATGTCAGCTACCCTGAAAGGGTAGCAATGGAAGAAGAGTGAAGATGCAGGTTAGCAAGGGAAGAACAGCAACAAGGTAGGACAGCCAGTGGAAGGGGAGAGATGTGGAAGAGAGTATGTGGGAGGTAGTGTGGCACAGTGTTGCCGAGCTACCCCTGTGATGTGACAGTGAGGGTGGCTGGCTGTAGGGAGCTAGGTGCATGGCTCGGGTTTGGGCAGGGGAAAGCTTTTTGTGTGGGCAGGTTTTTTATTTTTAATTTTTGTGACTGTCTCCCCCTCCCTGACATGCACCACCCTGGAGTTAGCAATCTACAGTAAGTGGGGTGCGGGGGGAAGGCAATGCCACCGCATAAATACTGTTTATGGTATTCGCCTAGTTCTCACAGGGAGTGTACATTGCTGTTTTTGTTTTCAGCATGAACACTAGCTGTAATGGTGATCACGGTTCAGAAAGTGCCATTATGACATGAAACCCTCTTTAATGCTGCCTGAAACCCTGTCGTTATCCTGGCGCAGTAGCTGCACCCCCCATTGCCCATTCTCCATTTCATGTACAGTTCCCACATGTTTAGTGGTCCCACCACCCTGAGATCACCCATGCAGCTATCCATCATTATTTTCTTGAAGTCTAGTGGTCCTCCACCCCAAATCGCCCATTGTGTTACTTGTCATCATATTTCCTGGTGTTTAGTGGTCCCCCCAACCCCGATCACCCATTGTGTTACTTGTCATCATATTCCCTGGTGTCTAGTGGTCCTCCCACCCCATATCACCTATTTGTATTGTAGCATCCATCTCCATGGTAGTCTAGTGCACCCCCATCCTAGAATGGTTATCAAACCTCCCATCTGACCCATCCATTGTGGATCCACTGCACTGCACCCCCCCATGCTGGACACTGGTTAGTACAGAAAACGATAGTGACTGACACAGCCCTCCACTCACCTCCTCAACTGGTCACCATCTGACTGTCAATGAGTGCTCATGACTTATTAACATCTCGGATTAATACCTTTGAGCTAGAAGCTCCCTTACGATTTCTCACGAGCGTTTATTGACAGTCAGACGGCAGTTGACCAGGGAGGTGAGCAAAGGGCTGTGCAAGTTGCCATCATTTTCATTACAAGCTGGTGTCCAGAGAGAGGGGAGTGGGGGGTGGTAGGTCCACAGTAGGCGAGCTGGGTGGGGGGACCACTAGACACCTGGGAATAGGAAGACAAGTAACAGAATGGGCAGTTGGGGGGAGGGTGAGGAACCACTAGACACCATGGAATATGATGACAGGCAACTGCATGAGTGACTGGGGTGCAGAGGAACCACTCAACACCTGGGAACATGATAACAGGTAACTGCACTGGTGATCGGGGGAGTAGGGGACCACTTGATACCAGGGAATCACTCAATGTATGGAGAATGGGCACCCTCAGGCATTGCAATAGCATGTTAATGATCCCATAATGGGCATTCTGATGGCCCCTTGCATACACAATGGGCTCTTTAGTGTGCCTGGGCTGAATATGGCTCATAGGAGCCCTGGTGCTATCCCATTTGAGCAGTGCTACCGCCAGTGGGCTCCCCTGTGAGTCATATTCAATCATGGGCTGTGTCAGTACACCACATAGTCACTATGCACTACCCTGACCAGCCCTATATTCAGACAGTTAGAACGTTCTAGTTGAGTACACTGTCTGAATATCACCCCATGCCAGCCAAGTGCTAACTGTCATGCAGCGCTCTTGGCCGCGTGACACAAACAGACAGTGCTGAATATTGGTGCCTTAGTCATCAATATCTGTGGACTGCTGCAGGTCAGCCCAGTGTCTCATTTAAAAGAGCTTTTCATGGGCTTTTAGACTATAATGGGCCACTGCACATGAATGTTCTCTTTTAAAGCCATGTATGCTTTAAGGAGGCATTGTAGCCCAGTGGTTAGAGCACAGGCTTGGGAACCGGGAGATCAAGATTCAGCTTATACCAGAGCTCACTTTGTGACCTTGAGAAAGTCATTTGACCTCCATATACTTCAGTCCCTCTTAGCTGTATAGCTGGGCAGAAGGGATGTCCCATGGTACAGGAGATGCTGCATCTTGGGTTATTCTAGGTAAATAAACTGCAAAACTAAAACAAAAATAAAGATACATTTTTATTTTGTTTGTTTATTTGATAGTTCATTTACCCAAGATAGAGCAGTTGAGATGCAACATCTCATTTACAGTGGGGTCTTGCTTCTACCTATTTCTGCTCCTGGGTGGACTGGAGCACTGGGAAGTTAAGTGACTTGCCCAAGGTCACACCGTGAGTATTTGGCTCTAGTGAGGTTTGAACCTGTGACCTCATGGCTGTTAAGCTGGTGCTCTAACCACTAGACCACACTGCCTCCAAATATGGCTTGCAATAGGTACCTGGCAAAAAATATACACAAAGGGGTGCATTGATTATTCCTGCTTATATCCTAGTTCTATATTCTTCAAGGAGCAGCTTTTGGCTTTCAGGGGCCCACAGAAAGCTCAGGCATGGGGGCCCCCTTCCAACTATTTGAACCTTCTGCTTCTGACTGACTGGATGGACAGTGAGAGGTAATCTCATGACATTCTGGTGCCATTTTGGAAGTTTTAGCCCCAACCAGTGATTCCCACTATGTGCTGTTTCAATAGGACACATATTTTAAAAAAAATGTATACATTATAAAGTATTTAAATGTCAATGACTGATCATGTCTTGCACTAGTTTAAGATTAGGGTGCCTATAAACAGGCAGTCATCAGTGGCCACTGGGAATGAGGGTGCATATGGCTGGTTTTATGTGTTTTAGTCCTTTCAGATTTATTGCCAATTTGGGTAGAAGAAGAACCCCACTGTAAACAGGATAGCACATCATAGTTAGAGTATCCTTGGTTAAATTAATTGTGAAACAAAATCATTTCAAAGCCAAGCCCTTAATTTCCCAGTCCTGATTCCTACAGGTCAAAGAGCCATCGGCTCCTGTGAAAGTATGGTTAGAATTGACCAGGAGGACTGTGTAGAAGAAGAAGAATCAGCATTTATGTAGTGCTTTTCACGCACATTGCATCCCAAAGTGCTTTACAAGCAATGAGAGACTGGCAGTAAAGTGACTGAATGTGTGGTGTCAGCGATTTCACACATCAGCGCCCACACACAGCCTTAGACAATTGCATGAACTGGTTTTATGGGAAGGGGAATGCTGGCCAGGACTCCAGAGCAAATCCCCTACTCTTGTGAAAAGTACATTGGGTTCTTTTATTTCCACCTAAACATCCCCCAGGATGGCACCAGAGATGGGTAGAAGGGACCTTGGTTTACCATCTCCTCCACAGTACAGCACCTCCTTAGTGCTGCACTTGGGTGCCAGCGTTTATGGTATGAGCCCAATCCTGGAGTGGGACGAGAACCTCCAACCTTCTGGTCCGGAGGCAGATGTGCTACCAACTGTGCCATGCTGACACCATGCTGTAATAGTGAATGATGCTTGTGCAACTTACTTGTACTTTGGCATACACTCTCTCTGTACTTGCTGCGGGGACTACCATCCTGTCAGGGTGCCATAAAGACGCAGGAACTCTCAGAGAAGGGTTCCAACCCCTCGTGACGTCATAGGGATGAGGTCCCCAAGACAAAAGGCATCTTAGGGAAAATGGCCCAACCTCAAGGAGAGAGGCACTGCAGGAGGACGGAGAAAGGTGGCAACAAGAAATTGGAGCATTCAAGGGATGCTCGGGCATGCGTAGAATACGTACCACTAGGAGGGAGGGCATGACAAGTATCACCTGTTACCCATCTGAATGACACATTGACATTATTTAATTATTCAGTGGGCAAAGTATATTGCAAATGACTGTGTAACCTGCTGCCAAAGACTGCACAATCCTGCTTTTGAGGAGGGTTGGTCCTAAAACATTATTGGGTTTGTTTAACATTTCTACTTCAATGTATTGTATAATTCTGGTACTGCTGATTGTGTAACTTTAAGTTTACCATTTAGGCAAATGAATCTAGGTAAGAGAGCTTTTTTATTTCACATTATTAAAACCTGGAATTCTGCTCCAAATTTTTGCTGCATGTTAAAAGTTGTGTTAACAAGTTGCGTAGATTTATTTATTTATATATTTATTTATTTAAGAGTTTCACCAGGAGGGTACACTGAGCAGAGTACTGCTTGATTCCAGTTGAGTCCTGGGGGAGAGGGGAGGGGGGAACACAATACAAAAAATATATCTTGCAATCAGACAGTAGGTGTTAGATGCAGCTAACAGCACAAGGAATAACACGACAATAGGATGCTTCGAGGTACAAAAGAACCAACAAAATACAGTGCAACACAATACAGCCAAAGTGCTCCAGCCTAGAGGAGGAGCGGTGCATTTAGGTTAGGTACAAGTGCAGGTGGAGGCAAAATGATCTTTGAGGCGGGCATGGAGGTAGTGGTCCAAAGGGGCCTGCCTTATGTCCACTGGAAGGGAGTTCCACAACTTGGGCATGCGATATGTGAAGGCTGCCTGGCCAGCGTTTGTGGACCTGTGTGGAATAGATAAGAGTCTGGTGTCATTGTACCTAAGTGTGTAAGCTGTCAGGGGAGTGGCTGAAAGTACAGAGTAGAGATAGGGGTGCAGGGACTGAGACCAGAACTTGGCAGTGAAATGGGCACAGTGTATTTGGTGGCATTCCTGCAGTGAGAGGAGACCCAGTGAGTGATACAGGACACAGTGATGAATAGGGTAGGGACAGTCTAGGGCGAAATGACAAAAGGCATGGAAGAGTGGGTCCAGTCCTGCCAGGGTGGACTTGGAGGCAGCATTATAGACTACATCCCCATAGTCTATGACTGGCATGATCATTTTCTGTACCATAGCATGGCGGGCTGGCAGTGGGATGCATCCACGATTACAGTAGACGGCACCCAGTCTGGGGTGTAGTTTTTTGTGGACTGTATCAATATGCGCAGAGAAATTTAGGTGCTGGTCGAGCCAGATCCCGAGGTACCTAAAGGAGGAGCTAACCTCCAGAGTTGTCCCCTCAAAGGTGTGGAAAGTAGGGGTGGAAGGGAGCCTTGAGAGTCTCTGTCTTGTGCCGAAGGTCATGGAGACAGTTTTCCTGGCATTGAGGTGGAGCTGATTAGAGCAAAACCAGTGTTGGACTTTGTTGAAGTCTTGTTGGTGTCTGGACACCACATCAGAGGCCAATGGGCCTGATGTGTACAGCACCATGTCATCAGCATACATGTGAATGGATGTGTGTGGGCAGGCAGAGGGCAGGTCATTGAGGAAGATAGAGAACAGGAGCGGCCCAAGTACTGAGCCCTGTGGTACACCCGACGTTATGGGGAGAGGGGAAGAGGTTGAGCTACAGATTCTGACAAATTGTGACCGTCTTATCAGATATGAGTGGAACCATTCTGTGGTTGGGCCAGAAAGTCCTGCATTTTGGAGCTTAGTCAAAAGGAGGGGGTGTAAGACAGTGTCGAATGCCTTAGCAAGGTCAACAAAAATTGCTGAGGTGATATGGCCTTTAACCATGGCAGAGAGAATGCTGTTAGTGAGCCTCAGCAGGGAGGAGGTGGTGGAGTGGGACTTCCTGAAACCAGACTGGTATGGTGTGAAGAAGGATGTGGAGTCAAGGTAGGTTGAGAGTTGTGAGAGGACAAGGTGTTCCTGCAGCTTGGCCAATATAGGGAGGAGAGAAATAGGGTAGAAGTTACAAGGGGCAGATGATGGTGGTGAGCTTCCATTCAGATGGGATGGAGGCTTGAGAGAAAGATAGATTGAAGAGGGCAGCTAGAGGGGTGGTGATGGCCGGGGCCGATAAGTACAACATTTTGGAATCAAGGCCAGAGGGACATTTGCCCTTGGAAGGGTTTAGTGTCTGGAGGGCATTTAGTACCTCTAAAGGGGTGACAGGGTGGAAAGAGAAGTAGGAGGTGGGTGGAGGGTCTTGGGAGGCACTGTGGGATGCAGCTGTAGGGGTGGAGGAGGTTGGAGCGGGGAAAGAGGACATGAGTGTCGATAAACAGTTGGTGAAAAATGCATTGAACGCCGAGGCCACAGCTGAAGGGTCTGTAACGATGGAGCCACCAATGTTTAATGCCAGTGTAGGGGGCAGGGAAGATGGGGAAAGAAGTGATTTGATCACCTTCCAGAATTTAGTAGGGTGGCCAAGGTTTGAATGCAGGGCTGCATTGAAAAACCTGGCTTTAGCCTGACGGATTAAGCATGTGCAGGAGTTCCAAAGTGGGCGGTACTTTAGGCGGTCAAGGTGGGAGCCCGAGACTTTGAAAGATTTCCATGCTAGGTCCCTCACCGTGAGGTTTGTGATAAGATCTGCTGGGATCCAGGGCAGGTGGGCACCTCTTACTCTAGACCTTCTGATAGGGGCGTATTGGTCCCAGGCAGCAAGGAACTTGGATTTGAAGTATGTAAATGCAGAATCCAGGGAGGAGGCCTGGTGTATGGGGGACCAATCTATAGAGGCCAGGGCATGGAGAAGAGAGGGGAGAGCAAGGGATTTATAGAACCTGGTCGAAATGATGTGGGGAGGCAGCTTTGTGTTTGGAGACTTTCCTTATCATATATGTCATGTGGTGGTCACTTAGGGCATCAGGTAAAAGGCCTGAGGCTGTTATCCTATGAGGGTGAGAGGTGAGGGACCAGTCAGGGAGCGAGTGATTTCGAGATTTATGGTTTAAGCGAGTGGGCTCTGTGACCATTTGGAAGAGATTTAGGGAGGCTACTAGGTTACGAAGGTTGGCATTGTGGTTGGAGAGCCAGTTCATGTTGAAATCTCCAAGGATGTGCAGCTCGCCCTCTGGGGTCAAAGATTTTAGGGTGCCTAGGTGTTGGGAGATAGTCGCCAGGGTGGTGTTAGGTGCACAGTAGGAGCTGGCAATAAAGAGGGGAGCTGTGTGGGGGAGTGTTAGCTTGATAAGTAGTGGGTCAATGGTCATTGTGGGTGCCGGAACAGGGATTTGGGTGAACTGAAGTGTGGCTGCGACATACATGGCGATGCCGCCACCTCTTTTGTGGCCAGGTCGATCATTGTAAATGACAGAATACCCCGGGATAGCAACTTCGGTGTCCCTAATGTGAGGTTTTAGCCAGGATTTGGATATGACCAGGATGTCCGGTCTGAGGGAGAGGATGGTTGGCTGCAGTAGGGTGAGTTTGGACAGTAGGCTGCAAATGTGAGGTGGACGAGTTTCAGACCTCTTGGTAGTTGAAGAGGGGAAGGGACAAAGAGGCTAGTGTGGTGGGAGATGGGGCCAGGATTTTGCTTTATGTTCCCAGATGCGAGTAGCAGGAGAATGATCAGTAGTTTTGGCCAGGGTCGCGCCCACTGGAGCTTACGGGTTGGAGTAGCTACTGGCTGTGTAGGAGCAGCTGAGGTCTGGGTTAGAAGGTATAGGGGTAACTGGCCTGTGTGGAAGGAGAGTGGGAGTATGGTAGACCCTGAGTATAGGTAAGATGGGGGATCCTCAGAGGGTTTTCCTGCAGAGGTGGTAGCTGCTGGAGTTGTCCCCATGTTTGGGGTACACAGTATAGGCTGGCAGTCCACTGAGTAAGAGGAAGGAGGCAGTAACACCTGTGGGGCCAGAAGGGAAACAATTACTATAGCTATCAGCATGACTGTGCAGTTATAGAGCAGTTATAGTAGGGTGAAATTGAACAGGAGCTTGTGTACTGCCCCTACTGGAAGTATAGTATAGCCTGCTACTGGTGAAAACTGCTGATTGGTTCTGAGCACCATGTGTGTTCTACTATATAACTAGTTGCTGAGCAAGGGTGGTGGCGGGGGCAGTGGGGCAGCCAACGCGGAGAGTCAGTGGGGTTCCTCTGTATCAATAAGAGTCAGCTCTGGTGGAGCCCTGCAGCGTTGCCTCACTCCGTACCTTGCTAAAAATTGAATGCTGCTCTGGGGAGGACCTCCTAGTCCTCGCAACCTTCACCCGCGGGGGGAGCGTTTCCGATGCTTGCTAAAAATTGAATGCTGCTCTGAGGAGAACTTCCTAGTCCTCGTGACCTTCACCCATAGGGGGTGCATTTCTGCAGATAAGGGCCTCTGGGCCCACCCAGTCTGCCTAATTTTGTGTGAGCATGCATATGTGTGTGTGTGTGTGTGTTTGTTTTTGTGTGTGTGTGTTTCATTGCTATTATTCCCTCCACCCTACCCCCACAATTTCCTTTTGCCTATCCCAGGCATTTTTTAATCCATTTACAGTTTTCGCCCCCACCCTCTCCTCTGGAAGGCTATTCCAGGTATCCACCACCCTTTCTCTGAAAAAGTACTTTCTCACTTCCTAAATTTACCCCCCCAGCCTCAAATTATGCCCTCTTGTTTTAGAGCACCTTTTCTTCTGAAATATACTCCCCTCCTGTACCTTATTAATTCCTGTAATGTATTTAAAAGGTTTTACCATATCCCCTCCTCTTGTCTGACTACCTTAACCTGTTGAGGGGGAAGGGAAGTTGAGTTCTTCCTCCATATTTCCACCTCCCGCCTTGACTAGTTTAAATGTTTGTCAATGAAACAAGGTGGTATTTTGCACATTTTTTCATTAAAACTTAGCTGCCATGGCCTTGACCATTCTTCCAGTCTATTTAGATCCCTGCACATTCTATCCACCCCCAAGGTGTGTCCTCTCTGTTACAGGTCTTTGTATCATCTGCAAAGGGGCAGACCATCCCTTCCAGTTCTTCCACTATGTCGCTTATACATATATTGAAGAAGACTGGTCCAACACTGATCCCTAAGGAACCCCACTGGTCACCCTCCCCTCCTTTGAGCACACTCCATTTACCACTACTGTCTGTGTCCTATCTGTGAACCAGTTTCCTATCCAGTTTACCACCTTATTATGTAACCCTAAGTTACCCAACTTGCTCACCAGTCTCATATGTGGAATGGTGTTGAACGACTTGCTGAATCCAATTAGACCATGTCCACTTCACCTCCCTGGTCTAGTTCCTTGGTCACCCAATCAAGGAAGTCTATCAGATTTGTTTGGCATGACTTTCCCTCTATGAAACCATTCTGTCTTGGGTCCAGCAAGCTACTGGAAACAAGATCTTCCACAATCCTTTCCTTCTGTAGAGCTTCCATCAACTTACAGACCACTGGTGTCAGACAGGCCTATAACTGCTCGCTCCTTTCTTGCTGCCACTTTTGTAAAGAGGGACTACATGTGCTCTTCTCCAGTCCTCTGGGACCACACCAGTCTCCTGTGATCTGTTAAATAGGTCTGTCAGAGGTGCAATGAGTACCCTCCTAAGTTACCTCACTATCCTTGGATGTACCCCGTCCTGCCCCATAGCTTTGTCTACTTTCAGGTTGTCAAGTGCTTTCTGCACTTTCTCCACTGAGAATGGGTTACTGTCTATTTCTCTCACCTCTATGTTTCTGGTGCCTCTTTGTGGTCCCTCTCATTTCCCTTCTACTTTGAAACTTCAGCAGAAGTATTTGTTCAATATGTTTGCCTTTTCTTGATCTTCCTCCATGCAGTCTTCCCCTTCCCTCTTTAAATGTACAATCCCTCCCTTTGTCTTCCTGTTTTCACTAGCATACCTAAAAAATGCTGTATCCCTGTTTGATACTTCCTGAATTATTCTTTCCTCAGTTTGCACTTTTACTAACATACTAATTGCCAGCAGATTAGGCCTTATGGTCTATCGAGTCTGCTCGAACCTCAGAGCCCCTGCTGGGAACCGAGGCCCCCCCTTGTGTTCCGATACCCATTTCTGTATCTGTCCCACCCTCTCTTGAAGCCCTCCACATTGGAAATCTGGACCAGCTCACCAGGCTGCTTGTTCCAAGGATCCACCACCCTCTCCGTGAAAAACCTCCTCCTCTTTTCCATCCTGATCCTTTATCCTTTCAACTTCAAACCATGCCCTCTGGTGATGCCTCCCTCCTTTAATCTGAATATCCCCTCTGTGTTTACCCTATTTATTCCCTTGAGGTACTTGAAGACCTCGATCATGACCCCCCGCCTCTCCCCTCTCCTCTCCTCCAAACTATACAGGCCAAGCTCCTCAAGTCTGTCCTCATACATCAACTCCCCCAGTCCTCGAATCATCCTGGTAGCACTCCTCTGTACCCTCTCCAGGAGCTATATGTCCCTCTTTTAGTGCGGTCTCCAGTACTGTACACAGTACTCAAGGTGTGGCCTCAAAAGCCCATTGTACAGCATCAGAATCACTTCCCTGCTCCTAGAGGCGATCCCCCTTAGAATGCATCCCAACATCCTGTTTGCTTTGCTAGCCGCTCTCCTGCACTGTTCAGAGTTATTCATACATGCATCCACCTTGACCCCTAGGTCTTTTTCCCCAGATGAGGCCTCCAGCACCACCCCAAGGTGTACCTGTGTTTGGGGTTTCCCCACCCAAGATATAACACCTTGCACTTGGTTGTATTGAAATTTAATTTCCATGCGAGAGCCCAACTTTCCAGGGTGTCCAGGTCCCCTTGCAGGGCCAACCTCCCCTCTTTCCCCCTCAACTACTGCTCCCATCTTGGAATCATCAGTGAAGAGATACATCTCACAACCTATACCCAACCCTGATGTCAGATATGTATGCATTAAAAAGGATCGGCCCCAGGATCGAGCCCTGCGGCACTCCACTACCGACCTCTCTAGGGTTCGAGGGCTCCCCACTGATCACCACTCTCTGTGTGCATCCAGTTAGCCAGTTTCCTCTCCATCTGACCATCAAAGGGCACACTTCCAAACCCGTCAGTTTTTCCACCAGTCCATTGTGGGGGACCGAGTCAAACGCCTTGCTGAAGTCCAAGAATATTACATCCACAGGCTTCCCCCATCCAGTTCTGATGTTACCCATTCATAGAACCCCACACGGTTGGTTTGACACAATCTACCTGGCACAAGCCCATATTGTCTACTGTCCAGCTCTCCCTCCTCCTCCAGGAACACCCCCAGTCGTTCCTTCAATATACTGTCTATTACTTTTCCCACTACCGAGGTTAAACTGATGGGTCTATAGTTACCTGGTACTTCCCTCGACCCCCCTTTACGGATTGGCACCACATGCACCTCACACCAATCCCTATGTACTGTCCTTGTCTCAAGCGACCTGTTGAAGAGCTCCACCAGGGGTGTGGCCAGTACGGCCGCCAACTCCCATACTACCCTCGGATGAATGCCATCTGGCCCAGGAGGTTTATCTTTCTTCAAGGCCTTCAGGGCCTGCCACACCTGTTCGGTGGAGATAGCTTCATCTTCACCCCCCAACCCCACTGGCCTTTCTATCCTTGTCCTGATGTGAAACCCCAGGGGTGCCTCTCCCTCCCTTATGCTCCCATTCTGTTACTCCCCTGATCCCACTCAATTTTGCTTCTATCCCCTTTGTGTCTTGCTTAGCAAATATCCCATCCCCCTCCCTCATGAACACCGAGGCCAAGTGCTCGTTTAATACCTCCGCCTACTCCCTTGCCTCTTCCACCCATCCACCATCTGATCTCAGTCTGCCAAGCTTGCCCTTAGTTTTTCTTCACTCCCTGATGTACCAGATAAAAACCTTTTCCCCTCCCTGAATTCCCTGTGCCTGCCGTTGCTCTTTACTGGACTTTTCCCCCCGCACCATCTGGGTGACTTTTCTAGATGCAAGACGGTACGTTTCCCTTTCCCTTTTGCCTTCCCCTCTCGATGTTTTGTAATTTTTGTAGGCAGCCTTCTTCTCCTTGACCGCTCCCTGAACTTCACCTCTCCTTACTGCTTTGCTTGCCTCTCTCTGTTTTCCCTGATACACTTCCCTATCTGCATTTCACTGGGTCTCCTTGTACCTTCTGAATGTTGCTCTTTTATCTTTTCTGTTATCTCTTTTGAGAACCATAATGGTCTTCCCTGTCCTTTACTTTTACTTACTTGCTCAGCACAGAGGTTTGCTGCCCCCACTATACTGTCCTTTAGTCTGGTCCACTTTTCTTCCACCCCCCCAGTCTTCACCGCAATCAATTAATTCCTGAGGCATTTTCACATCTTTGTAAAATCCGCCCTTCTGAAATACAGTACCCTCACCCTTGTATGGTTGAATTCTGCCGTTGTTCTAATACTGAACCACACAATATTATTTATTTAAAAGTTTAACCAGAAAGGGCATACGGAGCAGACAGGCTACTCAATTACAGATGTGTCCTGGGGGAGTGGGGTACAAGGAGATAAGGCAGATATAGTACACTTAACAACCATACAGTTAGAACATTATAAGTGCCCAATAAAGGAAAATGAGTAGTTACAATGAGAAGCTGAAACATTTTGCAATTGGATATTACAAAGTGCACAAGTTATACTACTAGACTCTCCCTGTATAGCATAAACATAGATTAACTAGGAGCCAGGCTTGGTATGTTAGGGGACATGCTCAGGCCCATGTTTTGGGAGGTGGGGTGGGGGCTAGTTGCATGAGCTAGTGGGAACAAAGTGAGTTTGGAGGAGGTGGTTGAGGTCCCGTGTTGAGGCGGCATGCCGTATATCTGCGGGGAGCAAGTTCCATAGGCTAGGCAAACAATGTGAGAACGCTGCTTGATCCGCGGTAGTGGCCATATGCAGGATAGCAAAGGAATGGGTATCAGAGTTCCTGAGAACATGCGGGGGGGAGGGGAGTCAAGCACAGGGCCATGGAGAGGTACAGGGGCAAGGACTGTGTCCAGAACTTAGCTGTAGAACGAGCACAGTGGGACATCCTTCTGTCATGGAAGGAGGGGAGGCACAGGGATTGGTAGAGTACACAGTGGTGGGTGCCGGGGGGGGGGCAGTCTAGAGAAAAATGGCAGAAGGAGTGGAACAGGGTGTCCAGTCTGGATAGGGAAGCTTTGGGACTGGCACTGTAGACTACATCGCCATAGTCAAAGTTAGGGGGATCATTTTTGGCACAATTTCACGGCGGTATGAAGATTACTTGTCCCCAGATAGCTTTCCACCCTGATGTCTGCAACACTGTCCCTGTTAGTAAGCACCAGGTCCAGTATTGCCCATCATGAGTGGGTTCCCTGGCTAGTTGCCTAAGGAAAGCATCCTGCAGGAAGGCCAGGATGTCCCTGCTTCTAGCTGATATTGCAGCAGGGGGGGCTCCAATCTACATCTGGCAGATTGAAGTCCCCTACCAGAAACACCTTCCTTTTTTCTGCCATTTTTCCAATTTCTTCTAACATTACCCTATCCAAGCCCTACCTCTGTGCTGGAGGCCTGTAGATCACACCTGCCCGAACATTGGCTCATTTTTCCAACTCCAGGGCAATTCACAGCATCTCAGACCCTCCCTGAGTTCCTTGTATTTCTAATGCTTTTATGCTGTTCTTCATATAAAGCAACACCCCCCTCCAAGTTAACAAGTTGCGCTTGTGTTTAAAACTGTATAACATTAAAAGAAACTTTTGTTACATAACTTGTATAAATGTTATACCTGATATTTTCGGCATTATATGTTGTAAATTTATGTTTTTTAGGTGTCCTGAATGGTCCGCCTTGGAAACTGGCATTTTTTGTCCTTGGGTTCTTACTATATTAAAATAATTTTACATAGAACAAAAAATTGGCTCTGTGATTACAAAGTACACTTCTTGACTGAACAAAACTAGGCTACTTGTTCTGAGTCTTTTCTCTCTTAGGTTTTAAACTCCTCAATGGCTGCCTCACATTCAGCCTTTCTGATGCCCTAACAGTAATATCAAAACAGAAGGCAAAGGCAGCTTCAGGGTCCAAGGTGGTGCATCAGTATATTTAAGGCTGTAGCAGAGGGAAACCATTGCACTCACTCGCCAGACAAGTTAAAAAGTGCAGCTGCACGAAACACTGAGGCTTCCTTTTGTACTTGCTTGCTACTTACTGGTTTTGCTGCATAATAAAGAAACTTTCATCACAGAAACTCTGCTTCTTTGTAACTCATTTGGTGAGTGAGTGCAAAGTTTTTCCTCTGCTACAGTAATATAGAAACAAAGACAATGACAGCAGAAAAAGACCATCGGTCCATCCAGTCGTCCCATAATACCCTATCTAACCTGAGACCTATTGTCTTTGTGGGGCTTTTGTCTGCACTACCTGCCCCGTGTTCCCTACCTTACTGCTATCCCTTGTGTAACTACAAAGCCTGGGCATCACATGGACAGCAAAAAGATATATGCTCAGTAGTGAGTAGCAGAAAGTCAGACTTGCATGAGAGTGTTGGCTAACAGCTTCCTTTTCTCCACAGTTGACTGTGGGCCAGTTTGTTATTCTTCGGCGGTGGAGGAGTTGTTAACCACAGTCAACTCCTTATACAGTTTGGTTTGTCAGTTTGTAACTGGACTCCCACTTCAGACTCAGCATCGCACTGATTATGACAGCATGGGGTACATTTCTTTTGTAGATTACAAAAATGTTAAACTGGCTACATTTATACATAGGATGGCTCTCGGTAAGTACCCACGTTGTATAACCAGCCTTTTTACTTCGTCCAAGAAGATTAGAGATACCCATGCACCAGAGTCTCAGCCATTTTCATTTGTTGTCCCCTTCATGAATACCCAACAGGGTTAGAGAGTGTTGTCATATAATGCAATCACACTGTACAATAGTCTTCAGCCAACTATTGTGCAGTGTAATACTGTTTCTACTTTCAGACGAAACCTAAGTGCTTGGTAAACTTCGATGTCAATATTTATTTATTTATTTAAATAAATAAATAAACTATCGTGCAGTGTGATACTGTTTCTACTCTCAGATGTAGTCTAAGTGCTTGGTATACTTCGATGTCAATATGCCACTGTAATGACCAAAAGTGGTACTGGTTGTATTTATGTTGTTTTTATTGACAATGTAAAATTTGTTATATATTCAACATATTCTGGTCACTAGTGAAAATGGGCATTACTTTGCCTACTGTAACTATGAGCGTAATCAGTAAAAGAATAAAAAAGGAAAAAGAAAGAGTATTTCCTGGCAAAGATATGGGCCTGTCCAAGACTATGACTTAAAGTTTGAGAAACATGACTAATGATCAAAGCTCTGGAGGCCTGGTTTTAACTTCTAGTTAGGACGTATTATCTCTTTCTCACCACTGTTGTGACTAGTGATGTCACTCTTTCTCCTTCACACTCACCCCTAATCCAAGAAGCAGCTTGGAGTAGCAGTTGCCTTCTCCAGTGCTGTTGCCTGCCTGTGCCTGGTGGCGGGCAGCTGGGAGCTAAACGGTCAGATGGCCGAGGGGTTGGTGTCAGAAAACTAAACCCTTAAAAAAATGGAACGTTCTCTCTAACTACTTTGTCCCATCCATGCATCTTCAGACACTAAGTATCTGGCCGTTCTTTGGAAGCACTTTGCCTGTTCCTAAACCAAACAGTCCATGAGTACATTACTAACCACATTCTGCAGCTTGCATAATTTGTATGACAGCAAAAAAGCCTAATCCTGAATCTGAAAACTACGTGATGGAGGATTTACAGTATTGGAAAGCAAACAGTGGCAGGTGTAATTAGGAGAAGAATTTGTCATGCTCTTGACTCTGGGAGAGAATGAGAGGTCCTGGAATAGCAATCTCCCAAGTGTTTACTCAATTAGGCGCACACACTCTAGGCTTTCCGACCAGCAGTCAGATTAATATTTGATGCCAGAGAGAAATGTGCGCTGTTCATGTTTATTTAGGATATTGTGAAATATAGGGAAATTTGCAATTTTATTGGATTCAGAGTCCTGTATTTTCGAAAAGTCCTAAGCTGCCTTGCATAAGATGCACACTTGTTAGCGCCTGAGACATGTCACCCGTAAGAACAATCAATTTTATTATAGAAAGAGATCTACGGCAGAGATAAACTGGAAAACTTAATCTAGCTCTTTACTTCACTCAATACATATTTCTGTATCATGAGTCTGAAGCCCACTGCAGTTTTTATTTATCACTCCCTGCAAATGAAGCTAGCCACGTAGTGCTCTTTAAACCTAGCAGTTGGTAAAACACAATTATTCAAAATATTTTTTGTGATTTTTCTGATGGTGAAAACATTTGCAAAAGCTGTTTTAGTGAAGTCTTACAAATCAGTTTTTTTTTGTTTCTTCCCATGCTCCTTGGCCCTCAGTCCTTCGATCTCCACACAGTCCCCCACTACTGGCTGCGGTTACCCCCTGACTTCCCAGGGTCTCCATCATCCTTGTTCTGGAATATCCATTATCTGGCAGTCTTCCTCTGCTCCCAACAAAAGGGAGTGGGAGGAACATCTCTGACTGGGATACTGGGTGGGGGACCCTGTTTATGCACGGGGGGGGGTCGAGTGGCATGAGGGGAATTTGAAGGCCATCATCCAGCAAGCTGAGGCAGTAATTTCCACTCTTATGGGTGCCTCCCTCCACCCACCTTCCCCATAAGTGCGCATCATGGTGGAGTCCCAAGTGCGGTGCCAGCTAAAATGTAGCCACTCATGCCAATCATGGTACCACCCCACCTTTCCCCTAGGAAAGGCATCTTCATGGGTGCCCTGTCACCCTCCTTGCTATCCTCCCCTCCTCTCAGTCTGGGCTCAGGACACAAAACAGGGCCGCCATAGAGCTAAGAGGTTGTCCCACCCACCACCACACTCAGCACCACAAAGTCAGCTATAAGTTGCTTCTTTGAAGGCTTACAACTGGTAAAAAAAAAAGGTTTTCACAACATACCGCACTTTTGATTTCATATTTCAAGTAAATGGAAAGTAGTATGAGAAATGTGGAATGCAACCACATTTTGGATCGAGCTGTGCCTTATGCTGATCAAATCCCTCCAAACAGATATCTGGTATCAAGGACTGCTTCAGAGGATTCTCTTTTTAATTGAGTGTACTTTGTTGGTATTCCAGTACAACACATGCAGACACTACACAGCATCACTGTCCACTGGTTTTCTCCTGTCTGTTGTTTTGCTATTTGATTCATTGCTACTGTTGTTTGTTTGTTTGCTCCTGTTACTGCACTTTTATTTCCAAGCCATGTTTTATCCTGATTGTTGCAAGGTTTTTGTGTCCTATTAACTGCTGTACCTGCTTTACTGTACCTGAGACTCCATTGTATTTCATTTTTTGTTACGTCCTTATAGCTGATCTCCTGACCTCTGTGCTTGTTTTGTTCTTTCCCAGGTTGTGCCTGAAAATAGGCAGGTCCTGCCTAGTGCACCTACCCAGTAACAAAAGCAAATAAATACATGACAATACACATCCCTCCTCGGGTCTTTCCCCCAGGGCAGAGACCTTAGTAGTTTGAAATGCCAAGACTCGGTATATATCGATGTTGTAAAAACAACTTAACTCATTCTGTCCAGTGCGGACCTATTGGGTTGGGTTAAGCAATGGATGGTTCCAACACCGTATGGTGCTACTGGAAGGAATGATTTGAATATACCTTTCCAACAATTTAGAAACTTGTTTTACAGTACCATATCATCAATTGTGTTAAGTGATCACAGTGAATTTCCACTTTCTTTTATAGCTGTGGGTTCTGTTCCTCCCTCTACATTATCAGAAATAATGTGTGAAGCATTTCCCATCTGTTGCGATAGGTTTTGTACCAGTGTCTAATTTTAGCAATAGTTTTTTTCAACATTCAAAGCAAAGCATTCTGCCCTTGATGGGGTCTCCTCATCCAGCCAGTGCATTTCTGGGATCAGATGGGATAACATTGTCATCAGGAAACATGGGGCTGCTCGGCATGCTAGCCAACTGGGTTCATGTCTTCAACTGGAATGTCAGGAGCAGAGACTGACAGAAAAGGACTGAGCATCCACCTGGGTGGAGGGGGGCTGTAGTGTCCTGTAGTTGGTTGTCTCCTAACGCAAGTTGAAGGAAGCCATTAGGTGTCCATTCATTTTTGGAGGGGGTTATTAGGGATGAAGGATGCTTGGAGGAGCAATGATGCCACATAACTAGTACTGGGTGGGGAGAAATTGGAGGGAACATGCTAGGCCAGTGGATTGAATGGCAGCTGTTTCTTTGATGCCAGTAGTGCCAGCCTGCTGGAAGACCCATCTTTATCAATGTTCTCTCTGTCTGCATCTTCAAATAATTCTCCCTTTATCTGTGCTGCTAGGGAGGGGTCCCCAAAAAGGGCAATAATTGGACCCAGAATGGAGTGAGAGTCTTTTAGGGGGCTGGAGAGGATGATGCTCAAAGCGGCAGCATTCCAAAGCTGTATCTTCATTGTTTTATTTATACTGACATTAGTGGGCTGTGAATGCAGCAGTCTCACTTAAAGCAGCAGTGCAATGACTGAGTATGTGTTGGCTGCACCTCTGACAGTCCTGTTCAACCACTCATTGGAGACGGGAGTGGTCCCGGAACACTGAAGGAGAGCAGATGGAGTCCCACGTCACAAAAGTGATAGCAGGGAGGAAGCTGGCAATTACAGGCCATTCAGCTTGCTTTCAGTGGTGGGAAAATTAATGGAATCACTGCTGAAGGAAAGGATTGTGGAATATCTTGAAACCAGCAGCTTACAAGATCCAAGGCAGCATGGATTCACAAGGGAGGAGGTCATATCAAACAAATCTGATAGATTTCTTTGACTGGGTGATCAGGGAAGTAGATGAGGGTGGAGCAATGGATGTGGCCTACCTAGATTTGAGTAAGGTCTTCAACACCGTTCCACATAGGAGACTAGTAAATAAACTGGGCAGCCTAGGAGTAGGCCCAAAAGTGGTAAACTGGGTAAGAAATTGGTTGGGGGATAGGCGCTAGAGGATGGTGGTAAACAGAGTTCATGCCAAGGAAGGGAGGGTGACCAGCAGAATGCCATGAGAATCAGTACTGGGACCAGTCCTCTTTAATGCCTTTATCAGTGGCATTGCGAGGGGCTAGAAGGGAAGATATGGCTTTTTGCAGATGACACTGGACTCTGTAATAGGGTAGATACTCCAGCAGTGTGTGAAAAAAATGAAGGAGCTGGCAAGGCATCACAGCAGGTGGGACTTTGTCTGGGGGCATGGCGAATGCCATCTGTACAGACAGGGGAAGGGGAAGCAGGTAGGACCACTCAGAAGGGGCGGAGGGGAGAAAGGGAGGGGAGCTTGTGGCCAGGGACAGAGAGGGGCTAAGCTTTTATGAGGGTTGCTTAGGAGGAATTCCTCCTCATTCCTCCCTGTTCCATGGAGCCATCCCTCATGCCCCAGAGGTTGTTGCCCTCGCGGGTCCTGTTTGATGGTAAGGTGACCCTCCCCTCTCAGGCAAGGAGGGAGAACCATCAATGATTTATCTGCTCCATGGTGAGTGA
The DNA here is from genome assembly GCA_016271365.2 of Neoceratodus forsteri. Taxonomy (NCBI): domain Eukaryota; kingdom Metazoa; phylum Chordata; order Ceratodontiformes; family Ceratodontidae; genus Neoceratodus; species Neoceratodus forsteri. Next base: position 92,756,622 of record JADMNL010000030.1, read on the forward strand.
GATTGCTTCCAAGGCTATCTAGCTGCACATATCACACTGAGTCTAATGTATATTGATAATTTGGTTATTAATAAACATATGGCTGTGGCCATTTCTCCAAAGCTCATTGTTGTGTCAGTCTGTTCAGGTGGACAAGGCATAAGCCCTCAAAGACAATGAAGAAGTTGGCAAGGCATCGCAGCAGGTGGGACTTTGTCTGGGGGCATGGCCAAGGCCACCTGGACAGATGGGTGGAGGGGGAGGCAGGTAGGACCACCCAGAAGGGGTGGGGAGGAAGGGAGGGGATAGGGTTCCCAGCAGGGAGGGAGTTTGCAGCCAAGGACAGAGAGGGGTTAAGCCTTTATAAGAGTTGCTTAGGAGGAATTCCTCCTCATTCCTCCCTGTCCCATGGAGCCATCCCTCATACCCCGGAGGTTGTTGCCCTCGCGGGGTCCTGTTTGGTGGTAAGGTGACCCGCCCACCCAGGCAAGGAGGGAGGGTTGACCATCAATGATTTATTTGCTCTATAGTGAATGAGATTGCTTCCAAGGCCATCTAGTTGTGCATATCACACTGAGTCTAATGTATATTGATAATTTGGTTATTAATAAACATATGGCTGTAGCCATTTCTCCAAAGCTCGTTGTTGTGTCAGTCTGCTCAGGTGGACAAGGCATAAGCCCTCAAAGACAATGAAGGACCTGGCAAGGTATCACAGCAGGAGGGACTTTGTCTGGGGGCATGGCCAAGGCCACCTGGACAGATGGGTGGAGGGGGAGGCAGGTAGGACCACCCAGAAGGGGTGGGGAGGAAGGGAGGGGGTAGGGTTCCCAGGGGAAGGGAGCTTGCAGCCAGGGACAGGGAGGAGCTAAGCTTTTATGAAGGGTTGCTCAGGAGGAATTCTTCCTCATTCCTCCCTGTCCCAGGTCGCATACCCACCCAAACCTCACCCTCGTAAAAGCAGAGGGGAGCATGGGGGAGATTGCCTTAGGGGTCGAGAAGAAATTTCCCGTTTTTTCCTCACAGGGTTTTCTGTTTTTTTGCCTTCTCAGCAAGGGAAGAGTATGTTGATAGTTAGGTTAGGTAAGAGATCAGGTAGGTAGGTGTCACAGTCATGTACATTATGTAAGTGGCAGCTTGGTAGTCTTGGAAGGCTGTTTGGAGGGGGTAACAGGGGATCACATATCTTGACCAGTCAGATCTCCCTGAGGCTGACAGGAGGGCAGCCTGATGGCTGGAGTTTGGATGGAACCCTCTTTGGGCAGCTGCCCATGGCATGGTGGGTCCTCTGACAGGGAAGGATTTAGCTGCCGCCATTCATGGAGCCATCCCTCATGCCCCGGAGGTTGTTGACCTTGCAGTATCCTGTTTGATGGTAAGGTGACTCCCCCAAGGCAAGGAGGGAAGGTCGACCATCAATGATTTATCTGCTTCATGGTGAGTGAGATTGCTTCCAAGGCTACCTAACTGTGCACATCACGCTGAATCTAATGTATATTGATAATGTGGTTATTAATAAACACATGGCTGTGGCCATTTCTCCAAAGCTCGTTGTTGTATCAGTCTGTTCAGGTGGACAAGGCATAAGCCCTCAAAGACAATGAATAGGGATCTAAGAAAGCTTGAGGAGTGGTCAAAGTGTGGCAATGAAGATTTAATGTGAAGAAGTGCAAAAATCAAGCACTTAAGACACAGAAACCCGGGGACTGAGTACAAGATAGGGGGAGTGGTACTGATGACCACCAAACAGGAAAGAGACCTGGGAGTAATCATATCTGATGACCTAAAGGTGGCCAAACAGTTTGACAAGGCTGCAGGGAGAGCCAGTAGGATGCTAGGTTATATAGGGAGGGGTATCACCAGCAGAAAGAAGGAGGTGGTGATATTGCTGTATAAGTCATTGGTGAGACCTCAATTACAGTAGCGAGTCCAGTTCTGGAGACCACATCTCCAGAAGATCTTAGAGTAGAGGCAGTCCAGAGGAGGGCTACTAAACTGGTGCAGAGTCTGCACCAGAGATCCTATGAGGACAGACTAAAGGACCTCAATATGTACACACTGGAGGAAAAGAGGGAAAGATGAGATATGATAGAGACTTTCAAATACCTCATGGGTATAAACAAGGTAAAAGAGGGAAGTATTTTTCAGAAGAAAAGATGCTCAAGAATAAGTGGGCATGACATGAAGCTGTAGGGGGGGTAGACTCAGGGGAAACATAAGGAAGTACTTCTTCATAGAAAGAGCGGTGGATGCTTGGAACAGCCTTCTAGCAGAGGTGGTACGGGCAAAAACTGTAGCGGGCTCCAAGAACGCATAGGATAGGCATAAGGGAACCTTAGCCATTAGGAAGGGGAAGGTGAAGCCAGAGATCAAGTAGGGTCTACCGGTGTTACAGTAGGTAGGGAAAATGGGCAGACTAAGTGGGCCAAGTGGGCCTTATCTGCTGTCAAATTCTCCGTTTCTATGAAAAACGTTTTTCCAAAAGCTAGTTTTAGCTCCAGTTAATAAAAATATTAGCAAACCTGTCAAATCGACTTTTCTAGGTACCTTCTATGCTGCACACCATCAGTATTTTTTCACTTTCTCGTCCTTAACCCTTGTCAGGTCTACAATGTAATTTCTAAACTAAATGTGATGGCCATCCTTTTTACTTGTGGAAAAAAACACATTAAAGCATTTATAAAATACTCAAAGTGTGGGAGAACTAGAAAATTTTACCACCAAATTAAACTGGAAGAGGTACAGAATCTTTTATTGTGAAAAAAAGTAGGGTCAAGTTTCGTTGCACTGCTGCTATAAAAGAAGACGTCTTTCCAGTTTCTTCTGACTAGGTATACCTTCCTCCCTTATATCTGCATAAAGTGTGTTTCTTATGCTCCATAACTGCATACCTGCAAGCTCATTGTGAGAACAGCAGCTTTGCAGATAGAGAGAATTTACACAGATTTGACTACAGAAAAGGTGGTGTGACTATGGACCTAAGTGGTGTGACTATGGACCTAAGTTTTAGCAATAAACCACTCAAGACAAACCAAAACCTCCCTTTAATGAAGACAACTCAATCTAACACTTCCTTTTTCCTATCATATCTCAGATTTTCATCACAGCTGGAACAGTGCTCTCTTAATTATCCCTCATGTTTCAAGTAGCAATGTAATGCCCCAAAGTATGGCGACACTACAGAAAGGGGGGACTTATTTTATCATTAGTGTGCCAGGGTGCCCCATTGTCTGTGTGGGCTAGCAGGGGGCAGTAAAGGGGTCCCTGTGAGTGTTTTTCCCTCTCACTGTAGCCAGGCAGAGCACAACAAAAAGGAAAAGTTTCTCTCTGCTGCCTGCTTTGCTCCATTCCAACCCCCCCTCCTTGGAGCAGGCAGCATGAGGGTGGGTACCTATGCACTGGAACTGCTGTCCTTGTCCAGCGCGTGGTGCCCATTTTCAAAATTCAGGCCATTGGCTGGGGCACGGGCTCAGAGTTTGAGAATTAGATCCCGAGTGTTTTTGAGAAGGGAAACAACCATTTATTCAGTAGTTTGGGCTAAACTGTGGAGGGAGAGGGACCTGCAAAGTGCAACGGAGACAGGACTTACCTGGAGTGGTTGAAGCCATCCCACCGACTCTGTTTTGGTGCTCCCTCATCCAGCCAGTGAAGACTCCAGTATGCTGCTTCTCTGCTGCTGTTCCGCGGTCGAGTCCGCGGTCAAGAAAAGAAAATAAGAAGAGACTTCTCTACTTCCCCGATGTTCTGGTGTGGGTTGTAATAGCCCCGTTTGGTTTTATTTCACTCCCGTAAGTCCCTCGTTGGTGGCATAAAAGGATCTGCATCCTTGGAAGAGCCATTGGGCGTCACAGAGAACTGTAAAACCCCTGCTGTCTGCCGCACTGCCTGCTGCCTGCTGCAATGGTTTTCCCCCTCCCTCTGACAGAGATCCTCCCTCCCCCCAACAGCTTTCTTCACCCTGGACCAGAGCAGTGAGTCAGCGGCTGTACCACCAGCCAGGTGCGGACCGCTTGAAGTTATTTTAAATGAGAAAAATTGTTTCAAAGCGCTTGGGTACTTCAGGGAGATGGCCGGGTGAGGGCCCCACATTTCAATAATTATTTGGGCAAGCAGTGCACATGGGGAGTGGCCTCTCTATAGGCCTAGTGGGGAAGGGAACTATTCAACTAAAATATTCATGAAGGGGTGGCGTTGAGGTGGACCAGGGGAATGGACTGACAGAAAGGCCTGGGCAGGCCTGGAGAATTAAAGGGTCAGCGAGCAGGCTGAAGAGTTAAAAGGGCAGCCAAGGCCCTATACATTGGCAGGGACCTACCGAAAAGAGGGCCCACAGCTTTAGGGTAACGTTAGGCCCCAAGGTAAAAGGGGCATCACAGCATTAAAAGGGCATTGCAGGGTGACACTAACCCCACTGCAGAGAAAAGGGGCCCCAGCTTAACAGGGGCAGAAATAGGCCCAAGCTATTGGGAAGGGGCCCAGCAGGTAGGCCCTCCTCAGCAGGCTTAAGGGGAGTAATCCAAAGGGCAGAATAGGTAAAAGGGGCCCAGACAAGAAGATCTACTGTTAAAAGGACACCATTAGGCCCAGGGTAGAGGGCAAGGTAGTCCTAGGGTAAAGAGGCCAGTTACCTTGAGAGTTGCCAAGGGTAGCCAGATCCCAGAGGAGGATAACCCAGAAGCGTGAGGGGTCCGACCAAGAGGTGCTTAGCACACAATCTGCTATTGAATGACTGTCAGCTGATGTACTGTCTATATGAACTGTTTATTACTTAAGCATTTGAAATGTTGTGTTGATTGCAAAAGCACCAAGACTGTATGGTACTGGAAGTGTGGTCATTTGCTCCTGTTGCGAACAGTCACCCTGGACTTTGATTAATTGTCCCGGATTTTCTGCAACCTGTCCCTGCTCCAAGCAAACTGCCCCTGCAATGTACAATTGCCCCAGAGGGCCATTCTCGATGCCCTACAGGGGGCATGCCTCAGACAGCTAGTTTTGGAACCCACTCGGGAGAGAGCAATCTTAGACCTGGTACTCTCAAATGGGGACGGAGAGAGGATCTCTGATCTTGAAGTGGGTAGCCATCTGGGAACAAGCGACCACTAAACAGTGTGGTTCACGATAAACTTAGCTGTAGAGTCAAGCCACACAAAAGTGAAGGTACTGGACTTCAGGAGGGCTGATTTTGTCAAAATGGGAGAGTGTCTCAGAAAAGCACTAGCAAACAGGCAAGAAGGTGGGGTGGAGCAACAATGGGGAAACAACAAAACTGCCATCACAGAGGCAACAAGCCTTTGTGTGAAGCAAATAAACAAATCAAAACAAAAGAAAAAAACACTATGGTTCTCAAAAGAAGTGGCGGGGAAGGTAAGGGAGAAAAAGATAGCATTCAGGAAGTATAAGGAAACACAGAAAGAGCAGGACAAAGAACTGTACCAGTTAAAACAGAAGGAAGCGGGTAAGGCAGTCAGAATAGCAAAGACCCAAACTGAGGAAAAGATAGCTAACTCAGTTAAGAAGGGGGATAAAACCTTTTATAGGTACGTTAGGGAGCAAAGAAAGACTAAGGCAGGGATACTGAGGCTGAACAAAGAGGAAAATGGTTGGGCAGAGAGCGACAGTGAAAAAGCAGGGATATTGAACGAATACTTCTGCTCAGTATTCACAGTGGAAAAGCAGGGGGAAATACCTAATCCAGTCAATAGAAGCACTCTGGATAGGGGGTTGATATTAGTCTTTTCACAGAAGAAAGGGTTCTGAAAGAACTCTTAAAACTGAAGGTGGATAAAGCAATGGGGCCTGATGGGGTTCACGCCAGGATTCTAAAAGAACTAAGGGAAGAACTAGTAACACCACTGACTACCTTTTTTAATAAATCATGGGAGGATGGTGTGGTACCTGAGGACTGGAGGAGGGTGGATGTGATTCCCCTTCACCAAAGTGGGAGCAAGACAGAGGCAGAAAACTACAGACCTGGCAGTTTGACCTCAGTGGTAGGGAAAATGATGGAATCACCTCTGAAGGAAAGAATTGTTGAGTACCTAGAGGCCAGTGGGGCACAGGACCTAAGGCAGCATGGGTTCACAGTGGGAAGGTCATGTCAGACAAATCTAATTGATTTCTTTGACTGGGTGACCAAAGCAATAGACCAGGGAGGGCTGTGGACATGTGCACTTAGACATTAGCAAGGCATTTGACACAGTCCGGCACAAAAGATTAATAAACAAATTAGCCAGCCTGGGAGTGGGTCCCAGGGTGGTAGCCTGGAGTAAAACACTGGTTGGACAACGGACTGGCGGGTAATAGTAAGTAGGTCTACAGAGAAGAAGGGGGTTACTAGTGGGGTACTGCAGGGTTTAGTACTGGGGCGGTCCTTTTTAATGTCTTTATAAGTGACACTGCAGAGGGACTGGAAGGGAAAGTATGTCTCTTTGCAGATGACACAAAGATCTGCAACAGGGTTGATACACAAGGTGGGGTGGAAAGGACGAAAAGGGACTTGGCAAGGTTGGAGGAATGGTCAAATGTATGGCAGTTTAGATTCAATGCAAACAAGTGCAAAGTAATGCACCTGGGAAACAAAAACCTAGGGGAAGAGTACACAATGGGGGGTGAGATACTGACAACAACAAAAATGGAAAGGGACCTGGGGGTAGTCATATCAGATGACCTAATGGTGGGCCAGCAATGTGAGAAGGCAGTAAGGAGGGCTGGGGGATACTGGGATGCATAGGGAGAGGCATCACCAGTAGAAAACAGGAAGTTGTTTGCCCTCTGTACAGACCACATCTGGAGTACTGTGTACAGTTCTGGAAACCCCATTTCCGCAAAGACATAGACAGGGTGGAGGCTGTCCAGAAGAGGGCAACCCAAATGATGCAGGGTCTGCATCAGAAGACATATGAAGAAAGACCAAAGGAACTAAAGATGTATAGCCTCGAGGAAAGGAGGGAGAGGGGGGACATGATAGAAACTTTCAAATACCTCAAAGGAATCAACAAAGTTCAAGAGGGTAGCATCTTTCAGAAAAAGAGATGTGCAAAACAAGGGGGCACAATTTGAAGATGGGGGGGGCTCAGAGGTAATGTGAGGAAGTATTTCTTCACAGAAAGGGTTGTGGATACATGGAACAGCCTTCCTGAGGAGGTCGTAGAGTCAAAAACAGTGGGGAATTCAAAATGATGAGACAGACATAAGGCAATTCTAGTGGGGGGTAGGAGGAAGTAGGCTGTTGGTTAACTAGGATCTGCAGCTTATCCGTTAGGTAGGGAAATAGGCAGACTAGGTGGGCCAAGCGGTCCTTATCTGCTGTAAAATTCTATGTTTCTATGTTTCTATTTCTGCAATTTGCCCCTGCTCCAGGCAAATTGCCCCTGCAATGAACAATTGCCCCAGATTTCTGCAATTTGCCCCTGCTCCAGGCAAATTGCCCCTGCAATGAACAATTGCCCTGGATCTCTTGCAATTTGCCCCTGCTCCAGGCAGTTGGCTCCTGCAATGAACAATTGCCCCTGCGACTATTGAATTCCAGTGTTTAGTGCAAAGTAGAAGTACCAGTGTTCAGTGCAAAGTGTGTGGACTCAATCTTCTGCCGGAGCTGATTCTTCACCGAAGCAGTCTTCAGCCAGCAAGGAACTTCACAGCATCCTCCTTCTCTGTCATCCACCGTAAGTCGAAATCAACATTCCTTGGTGTGAGTCACGGCTGCCAGTTCCTGGTTCTCCTTGTGGTTTAGTCAGCTTGGAAGTGAAACACCTTGGAAGAAGCCTCAACTGTCACTCCCAGTCATTCGCCGAAAGTCGGGTCTGTCTTGGCCAAAGTATAGCTTAGTTAATTTATTTATTTATGTTTATTATTATTTCGGAAGACACCTTTGAGCCAAGGCTCTTTTATAAAGGTTTCATGTCGGGGAAACAATACAGAACATAGTGAGGACAATAACAAGCACAGTAGTTTCAAGCAGCAATAGGCTTTGTCAGGTACATTAAAGCTTTCATATGGAATTACTGTAATATGTGCAATGATTCACAGTATGTATGCTAAGTTACAGTAATTTGTGTATATTATTCAAGAACATATGTACAATAAAAACAGTTGTAATATGGTTTACTAGAATAAATTAGAAACTGCTAGAAGAGATGGTAGATACATTTAGAGAAAGCTATGGGGAGAGAATGTAGATAATAGTGGGGAAATAAAAAGGGAGGAGATAGTAGATAGTGGTGGGGTAAAAGTGGGAGGGTTTGGTGGGAAATTAGAGGGAAGGAGAGTAAGTTTAGTTAGTAGAAACATTCACAGGAGGCCATTGTGACAAGGTACTGATGCAGGTAGCACTTCAAAGTGCCCAGGGTAGTGTCATTGGTAACAGCAGGTGGAAGCGAGTTGTACCAGGATGAGGCTCTGTATGTAAAGGAGTGTTGTCCTTGGGTAGTGCGGCAGTGTGGAACAGAAAAAGTAAGATATTCTGAGCTCCTGGTTAGCGAGGCCTGCAGTTGGGGGCCAGTAAGGGCCGAACCCTTGAGGGTAGGAGATTTAAGGTAATCTTTTTTGCTAGCATACAGGTCTGGTACTTGAGTCTGCCAGGGAGCTAGAGCCAGTTTGCTTGCTTGTAGATGTCACAGGTATGTGGGAGGCATGGAGCAGAGTCTGTAGATGACATGCCTAGTTAAGGGCAATGGCTATTCATCGAAGTGCAGTATCAGTGACAGAGCCATAGATCACAAGCCCATAGTTGATTATTGATATAACAGAGCTCTGAATGGCAATGCTTAGGGCTTCATTGGTGAGGCAGCTCCTATGTCTAAAGAGAAAGTCCTATGTGGGTGTTCATGATCTTGGCAATGCTCTCAATGTGTTCAGAGTAAGACAAGGTGCTGTCGAGGGTAACCCCAAGGTATTTAAACAGTTGAACATGTTCGAGCAACATCCCTTCACTGTTTATGATAGATAGACATTTGTTTTTATGTTTGTTATGGATGCCATGAAACATCATTGTTTTAGTTTTTTTGTGATTTAGTATGAGTTTTTGAGATTTAAACCACGTTTCCACTTGCGAAAAGCTTGTCTGCAGTTGCAGTTGTAGGAGGCAGGGGTCAGGGTGGGAGGTTAAAATACCTGCATTGTCTGCATATAACAGGAGTCTATTAGGACATGATGCAGGGAGATCTTTCAGAAAAATACTGAAAAGCAAGGGATCCAAGATGGACCCTTGGGGAACTCCAGAGCGAATCGGATGGGAGGGTGAGAGGGACTCACCAACTCTGACCTGTTGGGTTCGGTCGCTAAGGTAGCTTTGGAACCAACGTGCAGCGTCATCTGAGAGACCAAGGCAAGATAATTGTTCAAATAGCAGGGAGTGGTTGACAGTGTCGAACACCTTTGTCAAATCGATGAAGGTGGCGCCGACAAGATATCCCTGATCCAGAGCATTGTGGATGTAAGTGATGAATTCAAGGAGAGCTGTGGTGGTACTATGTCCTTTTCGAAAACCATGTTGCTCCTGACATTGCAGGTTGTGGTCAGCAAGGTATTCTGCAAGTTGATCGGCAACTATTCTCTCCAATGCTTTCGAGAGAGGGGGAAGAATGGAGATGGGTCTGTAGTTAGAGGTAGGGTCTTATCCCCACTTTTGTGAATTGGCATCACAACAGCAGATTTCCATATTTGGGGGAACTGAGAAAGCATTAGGGATCGACTGAGGATTTTGGTGAGCAGGGCCAGGACTTTGTTAATGGTGGGGGCAAGGAGTTTCAGGTCTAGGGAGTCGCCACTGAATCTGGACCTCCCAAACACTTTGAGCAGTTGTTTTTTGGCTAGGGCCTCCGAGATAGTTTTAAAGTAGAAAGATGGATGGCCCTGTGTTATTCTTGCTTTGTCCAAGCCTGGAGAGTCCGGTGGGGGGTCAAAGAAGGTTGGAGGAAGCACATGGCTAAGATCGGTGAATGCCGCATTAAAAGCGTTAGCAATGTTCGTGTCTGCCGGTTTACTGTTTTCTGGTTTTGAACTTCTGGAATCTGGATCTTCACCCCACAGCCTATTCTTCTTGCTTGTTCTGTCCTCCATGCACCGTGTGGTCTTCTGGGATCCAGCTCGATTTTGGTGGTCCTCTAGGTGGATCCTTCACCAAAGAAGCTTCAGCGCATCTTAATCCTTGGCAATCCTTGCAAATGGATTCTTCACCAAGTTTTTGTGTTCTTCATCCTTGACAGCCCTGGTCAAGGGTTGGTGCCAGGGAACTTCAGCAGTTCATGTTCTTCATCCTTGGCAGCTCTTGTCGAGGGTTTGTGCCGGGGAAACGGCAGCAGCATCTTCATTCTTGGCAATCCTTTCAGGTGGATTCTTCACCAAGTCTTGTGTTCTTCATCCTAGGCAGCCCTGCTTGAGGGTTTGTGGTGGGGAAGAGCTCAGCAAAATTTGGTCCTTTTGTATCACAATTATTCTGGCAACCCTGGAGAGTGGGTTGGCCGAAGAACCAAGGTCTGTTTAAAAATCTCTCCACTTCCCTTTCCAGTCTCTCCTAGGTTTCCACTGGTGTAGCTTGGTGCCAAGCAAGAGTCCCATTTTCCCCATTGCTTCACCACTCTTCAGCTGTGTGCACGAACACAACAAGAAAAGTTGGAACTTCCTTTGATCCTATAGACTTTTAGAGGGGTTTATGCCACCTAATCTTCCAGGATAATCCCTGGTATTCACTGTGCACTGCAAAATTGTCTCATCTCTTGATAAAGTTGTAGTTGCTTGCATTTGTTCTTAGACCTCTTAGAGGGAGCATATCATAGAGTATTATAAGTAGTGGCTTTAAACCAAGGTGCACCTTTTAGACCTAGTAGAGAGTATCACTTACTGTTCTCGTGGTTTGGGTCCCCTCTTCCCCTTGTGACTGTGTCTACCTTTTCCTGTGACATGAATAAAGCCTGTCGGGCATCAAACTTATAGATTGTCTCCTGCTTCTCCTTACCGGGTGCTTCCATCCACCCAACCCCATTCAAACCACAGCATTATCTAGCTAGTCCACCTGCTTGAGGCGACGCTGGGTGTACAGCTGGGACAGGCGATCTTCGTGGTCAACATCCAGTTGATAAGATCACCACAGCAGTTTTTGTTAGACATCATATTGTTTCTTTTAGTAATAATGTATTTCTGGCAAAAACACTGCTACACTAATTTTTCTTTACATTTCATTTCATTCCTGAACTGAGCAACATGTTTAGGTGTTTCTGACAAATGTTCTAGCTCTCATGGAATGCCCACCATGGAAAAATGGAACATCTTTTCAGAAGTATGGCAGCTAGGATTCAATCCAAAGAAGTGCAAAATAATGCACATGGGAAACAAGAACCCAGGGGAAGAATACACAATGGGGGGGGGGGTAGTAACAACAACAAAAAAGGAAAGGGACCTGGGGGTAATCATATCAGATGACCTTAAGGTTAGCAAGCAATGTGAGAAGGCAGTAGGGAGGGCTAGGGGTATACTGGGATTCATAGGGAGAGGCATCACCAGCAGAAAACAGGAAGTTGTTATCCCTCTGTACAGACAGTTGGTGAGACCTCATCTGGAGTACTGCATCCAGTTCTGGAGACCCCATCTCTGCAAGGACATAGACAGGATAGAGGCAGTCCAGAGGAGGGCAACTAAAATGGTGCAGGGTCTGCAAGAGAAGCCGTATGAAGAGAGACTAAAGGAGCTTAATATGTATACCCTTGAGGAAAGAAGGGAGAGGGGGACATGATAGAAAGTTTTAAGTACCTCAGTGGAATCAACAAAGTCCAAGAGGTTAGCATCTTTCAGAAAAAGAGACGTGCAAGAACAAGGGGACACAATTTAAAGAAGGGGAGGCGGTTCAGGGGCAATGTGAGGAAATATTATTTCATAGAGAGGGTAGTGGATGCATGGAACAGCCTTCCTGAGGAGGTTGTGGGGTCTAAAACTGTGAGAGAATTCAAGAATACATGGGACAGACATAAGGCAATTCTTGTGGGGGGTAGGAAGAAGTAGGCTGTTGGTTAACTAGGATCTGCGGCCTATCCTGTAGGTAGGGAAATCGGCAGACTAGATGGGCCAAGTGGTCCTTATCTGCCGTCAAAGTCTATGTTTCTATGTTTCTATCTTGGTATGGTGCAGTGCTATCTGCCATCAGAACATGTGCTAGCACCATATAATGCATTCTCAGTATCAATCCAGTATTTATAGTCAAAAGATACCTTTAGTGGAAGAAATGTTTAAATACAGTATTATGAGTGGCAGTCATCTTTAATGACCTGAGTCATTTATTACAAAAACAGTTAAGAAAGATGTTTTTTTTTTAATATTTAGGGAATTAAAGAGATACTGATTATGAGTCTAAGGATAGCAGAAATAACTTTCTTTTTTGCTTAAAAAAGGAAAACGATATGATTACAATTTTTGCCAACTAACAGATACTGTTGCTTTCAGTGACAAAATATATACTGTAGATGTGTTGCTTCATGAGAAGTGCATTTAATTTGTCAGACAGCCCTGAGGAGAAACTTGTAGAATTAATTTTTGTTTGTAAATGCTGGCAAGCAGAAGTCACAGTGAAATAACAGACTGTGTGGAAGATGCTGTGTTAGCCATCAAAAACAAAACAGACAAAAAAAAACAGAACCAACAATACAAAGACAGTTATATTTTTTTATCTAGTCCCTATAAAAGGGAGCTTCATCTTTAGTTATGCATGTGTGTGTATTCTATATTTATGTTTGACTCATTCGTCAACTGTACCTTATATTTTGTATATATTTTTTATCTTAGTTATCTTATTCATTGCATATTGTTGTCAAGTTTTACTGTATTCCACATCCCCTACTCCACAGAACATAAATCTGCAAATGAGCTGTTATCAGCTATGTATGTCTTTCCTGGTAACACCTTTGAACAAATTAAATCAATCAATCAGAAAATAAAATAACTGTACAGAAATACCTGATGAAGAGGCCTTAAGGGTGTTGAAAGCCTGTGCAGTGAAACTATTTGTTAACCTTAAAAAATGTATAATCTCTTATGAACAAAAAAAAATGTTTTCTTGGTTCCACGGAATAAGAAAACTGCAAATACTCTGACATTGCATTTCCATTATAGAAATAGCACTGAACTATACTCTGTAAATAAAAAACAAAATACATTTTTCTGTTTTGAAAGCTCCTTCCTAAGGGCTGAAATGTTCAGCTTGAGTTTCACAGCCCTTCGAAACTCCTAAAAGTTCCAATTAGGGAAGCAATAAAGCATGATGGGGTGTGCATTGAGTTATATCCCCATTTTGCAGGGTATGTTCTGTGAGGCACAAGGTGCAGCAGAGTACTTTTAGCCACCTAAGGAGTGTGGCAATATGGCTTACTATACACATGATTGACATGTTTATAATTATAAATTTTTTTTTCTTTTGATGGCGAGTGTTAATGGGTCTTCAGGATCGGGATAGTGCAACTTGAAACCGCATTAGTATTCAATCAACATTAGCCAACCAGCAGCAGTGTGCTCTTGTATTTATAAAATGGTCCAGTCATAATCTGGCCAGTGGCACGGAGGACTGAGGAGCTGGTGCCTTACCTACTGTGTGCTGGCAACCCAGGTTCAAGAACAGACTCAGGTCACAGGGAGGGGGGTTGGCCAGAGCAGGAGAGGATTGAGCATCTGAGGGACTGTTCTCCTCTTCTGGGGAAGATCGGGGATGTCAGCCTGGCCTTAAACTGCTACCAGATGGAGGCATGGTGGTGCAGCACAGGCAGCAAGAGGGGAGGGGTCTGTGGGAACATCATGCACACGCACCTTCATGCACATGGTTCAAACCCTGCAGCAGGGGAGGGAGGAAACCAGAGACAATGGCAGTCAGGGGCTTAATGAAGGTTTGCCCACTAGTCTAGAGTCCATGCCATCAGCTGGTGCTCTGCTGATGGTCTGCTCTGGATGATGTGTGTATGGGGGTTGGGACAGCCCTCCCCCTCTGGCCCCACCACAAGGGGGAATTTGTGGGGGAGCTACAAAGACCATAGTGGGTACCGAGGGAGACAGGCACTGGCTCAGGGTAGCAGGGACAGGGCTGATTAACTGCTCTGGACTGAGAAGAGAGAAAAATTATTGTGGAAAAAAATGGAAAAAAAAAATGATCTCATGAAAATAAAAAAGGCTGAACTTTTTTAAAATTAGTTTAAAAATGAATTGATGTTTGTTCAAGTTGTTTGGGGATGGTTGGTCGATTTACTTTTTTAGAATAGGAATGCATTGTTACCACCAAGTTTGACAGAATTCTCTGATCATTTAATTTTTTTAATTGCTAACGTACAGAAGTTTTTTTAATCAATAATAATTTTATTTTAAATATAGAATGACATACAGACATGCAATTCGATACAATTGATAATTATATTGCATAACATGTCCTCTAAGGTTCTCGTAGGAACAGTAGTTTATTTATACAGCCATGTAGTGAGTAAGCAGGCCAATTAGCCACAGCCAGGGTGGGCATTGTGGGGGACCAATATAAGTCCCATGTGTGTTTTGAGGCACAAGGCTCCCCTAAATGCCTTCAGCTATCTGCAAGTGCATCATTTCCCTGCAATGCCCACCCTGAATGGCCTTACTGGGCTTAAAAAAATGTATTTTTCTGAACATTTAAGGAAAAAATCAGAACACTTTTAAAATGATAAAACAATGGTTGGAACTGGGGCACTCTGATTGGCTGACAGCATTCTAAAAAGGTTATGATCTTTATCCAGTGCTGTTGCGCTGAGATAAAAGCACAGGTAAAGATGATCCTCAGCCAATCAGGTTTCAGTTTTTGAAACACATTTTATAATGGCTAGTAAAGCCCTACTATACAATAGAACAATTAGGATTCTAACTGTACAAACACATTTAACTTTTAGACTGCCAACAGAATTAGAACGTATAGGAATTCTGGGATGATATATCAGTCTGCGACACAGCAAGGGTTAAGAAAATGAAACATTTTTGTTTACTACTAGCAGCGGTAGCTGTGAGCAGATAAAAAAAAATAATTGTATAGTGTTTTTTCAGTAATAATGCATGGCTGGAAAAAAACAGCAAGATACCCATTTTCATTTCATTTCATTCCTCAGCTGAAATTTGTGGCTTTGAAGTTTTTTAAATGTGCCTGCTTGCTTGCCATGCCCACCAAGAATAAATTAAACATCCCACGGTGATGCTGTACTGCTTACCATTAGGAAAGTTACTTAGCACAATACTAATGCAAGCACAGCAGGAAACTAGCATGTACAGGCAAAATGTAATCTCAAGGGAAGAGATTTTTAAAAATTCGCAATGATGGACATCATTATTGACTTAATTACAAAATTAGTAAAAAATAAAACCTTTTTAAACATCTCTGAAAAAACTTAAAAATACACTGAGGATAATCTATAGGTGTCAGAAATATATTTTTTGCTAAAAAACTACATAATGAAAATTTTGAACAACTGACAGATATTGCTGCTGTAAAGAGCAACTCTGCACTTCTACATGTACTGTACTCTCATAAACATCATTTTTTTAATTTATATTTTGCAGGTTTTTACCCCTGCTTTTGCTCACCCCCCCCATCTGAGGCATGCACACGCACATGTGGAGACCTGCACACACTGCACTTCAAGACATCCTCCCTATGTGCTACTCCTTCCCACCTACATGGCCACCAGACCACTACCCGGTGCTGGTGGAACTATGGGGGGGTGACAACCTCCCCAGGAGAGGAGAGCTGCCATTAAGCTGCTCAGTCCTGCTCCCTCCCTCCCCCTGTGCCAGCTCCCCAACAACCCAAGGTCGTTCCTGAACCCGGGTTGCCGGCATGATGCGAAGTAAGGTAGACTGCCTCGGTCCTCTGTGCCACTGGAACAGCTTTTGTAAACATAATTTAAAAGCTATAACAATTTAACAGAGAAGAATTTTTTTTTTTTTAATTTTCAGATTTCCTTTCCAGAGTTTGTAACACAATTTAGTAGACTAACCAAAAAGCCTGCATGAAAAGCATTGGCTTATACTCTAGTGATCTCATAGTGCCTTTGTTCTGACAGCAGTACCTGGTAGGGACTGGGTTCGGGAAGGATGAGGTTACTCGGCACAGGGGACCTAGGCTTGGCTACTCTGCACAGGGGCACCCAAGTAAATCCGAACACAGGAAGCAATAACTGTAATGTCCAGAACCAGGAATGGGATTCTTCAGTGTGGCTTTTATTTACATCCAAGCTGAACAAACAAAGCATAGACAGACCCCCACGGGGCTACATTCCTGGTAATGCAGATTAGAGACAACAGAACACTTTATCACTATTTCCAGCCCTCAGGCTCTAAACCCACCAGGCACACAGCCTGGACTTGCACGCAGCTTTGGGTGCACAGCCCGACTTGTACACTACTTGGGTTTTCCCCACTGGCCCGACTCCCCCGCAGGCCACTTAATCCACGGTCCATTTGAGGAATGAACCAATTATCCTGTTGTGGCTCCCCAAACCATACTAGAGCCATCGACTCCTAGAGAGAATTTTCCTTACAATCCCACGTCTGGGTACTTCCCTCATCACTGGCCAAGTGCCTGAGGTAAAATAGAAATCCACAGAAGAAATCCATAGAGGTGGACCTGGTCACTAAAGATGGGGGGCCACCCACCTCCAGCTCCCACAGCCCATACCCGTCCATTTCTTGGGAAACTGAACAATTCCTTTACTGTACTTTCAAATGTAGATTCTAGGTAGACATCTGTCACATCTCCTCTACATATCATTTTCATCCCAACAAGCTCTAGACTTGAACCTACTTTTAATTTGCTTATCCCATTACTCTAGGCTTCCACTATTTTAGTAGTTCAATCCCCATATTGTCACACAAGTCCCAGGGTGAAAAACATAGGCCCTTTTAGCAAGAGCAGACACTCACCCTCACATTGCAGGTGCCCCACAGGTGACTCACAAATCTTCTTGTTCTCCCAAATAAACTCTGGAACAAATAGGCAGCTTTTCCTCTACAAGCAGTGCTAGGGGGTTGCCCCAGGTATCTGTAGGGAACCCTTTCCTGCCCCCCCAGAGGGAAGGGGCACTGAGACCCGAAAACAGCAGTCTCCACAACTTCAATTATCTTCTGTGTCTCTCTTTAAGGTGGAGACACACACCCTTTTAAACTAAAAGTAGCCCTCTGTCAGGGCTGAGGCTCCTAGAGCCTTCACTGAGCTGCTTTCTCAGCAAGCTCCCAACTGCACACTGAACTGACTCACACTGACTGAAGACTGACTTCAGAACCTCCCAACGTTCTAACCAACTCCCTTGCTGCAGATTCCAATGTGGCTCATGCAGCTGCGATAGTTCTATTGGTGATGTCATCCCTCAGTCTCAGTTGAGACTGAGAACAGAGTGAGACAGTGTGAAACCCATTTAACTGGAGTTTCACAAGCTGCCTTCCCTGCCTACCACTAGGGTTGACTGGGATTCTAGTAACCCCGGGTAACAAGGGGGTTACATTTAGCAGAGCAAGAACAAAAGAAAATAAAACAAAACTAGAGAACACTAAAGGTAAACATAACTGTAGGAAATGTAATAGTTTTAAGTGCTTTATTTTAGTAGACAGCTGCTCTTTAAAGATCAGCTGCAGATATATTACAAACATATTATAAACTTTACTCCTTTCCTCTCACAAAAGGACAACCAGGCCTTATTCATTACATATGAAATAAAGAAATTGCCATTTGTCATGTACAGATACTATTTTAATGCTCTCCTATTTGAGGGTTTCGCAGAAAATCCCTCAGACATTTTTAAATCAGCTGGCGGAATCTTGGGTGAGTGCTTATTCCATTCAGGCAACAATTACATAATTTTCCTCAAGGTTCTGGCAGCTCAGTACCCACCCATCCACCCACCTGTACATATACACACACACACACTCAAACACATACATCAGATTGCAAACTGGCAACAACTCATGTTTACATTCAATTGTCTGAGAATCTTTGCCTATTGAATTTTATCGATACAGTATTACAAATAAATATTTACTTACTTTCACAGATTAATCAGTACTTTTTAGGAGACAATACTTTAAAATAAGGAGGAAGCTGTTGGGGCTTCAGTCGGAGCAGGAAGAGAACAAAGGAAAAAACATTTTCATGTTAAGAGCCTGTCATGTTGTTAATTTTTTTTTTTTGTGCGGGGGGGTGATACTGAACATCAAATGTTGATCAGTTTAAGGAAATTGACAAATATTTACTCATGGTGTTTTACTGGAATAATTTGATTAATACAGGCCACCACCAGAAAACTGGAAGCAAAGACTGATTTTTGAATGTCATAATATGATGTAGTGAGCTGAGAGGACCTTGAGGAAAATTATGTCATTGTTGCTTGAATGGAATCAGCACTCACCCAAGATTCTGCTATCTGGTCTGGAAATGTCTGAGGGATTTTCTGTGAAACCTTCAAAAAAGACAGGTGGTAAACAGCATCTGAACATGAGAAATGAATGTTCCTGCACATTACTTGCAATATATACAGAGTGGTTGTTCTCACAGTGAGCAAATAAAATACGGTAAAAGCATTTAAAGAAAAACTGCAGTTGATCTTTAAGGCACTGCAGAGGTTGGGTTACCTTTGCTAAACTAAGGGGCATAAAGCCCTCAGCTCTGCCTCATGCCTTATGGTCTAGGTTTAGATTAAAAGATAGTACCCAACCCCTTGTCATGCCTTAATGCTAAATTAGTTTAAAAAATGAAATGCGTTCACATTACCATAATATGGTTGCTTTGTTTATGTTTTTTAAATGTAGTGTAAGTACTTGTTACCACGGAGTTCTAAAGAATGTTTTGATTATAACTTTTTGCTAAGATACAAATATTTGTTTACATAGCAGGCTATATATGGGAGGAATCAATGTAAGGTCATGAGATGTGTCAGCCAATCACAGACCACAGTTTCTTAAACTTAATAGCTTGGCAGAAGACACCAGGAGAAAGGACTGCTGTGTGACTGAACTTCTCTGCTGGGACTAAAGTAGAAGAACTTTTGTACTTCGACCTTTAATTTAGGGTAAAAAAACTAACATACAAAAAAAAAAGTGTGTGTTTGGGTTAACAGAACTGAATGGGTATCTGAAGAGTTATCTAGGTGTAAATCTCAGGTGACTGAAAGGACTTAACTGCTGTGAGGTTTAAATTACTTGTAGAAAGATCTGGTAAGTAGGGGTGAGCAGCTAGAAGGAAGCTACATTTAAAGACTGCCTTTGAAGACTCTGCTAATAGCTTGGCAGAAGACACCAGGAGAAAGGACTGCTGTGTGACTGAACTTCTCTGCTGGGACTATATTGCCTCCTTCCCTCCCTCCACCCAAAGCTAGTTCTATTTTTATAGGCACAGGATTTGACTGACAACAGGAACTTCCTGTTTAGGGGCAGGAAGTGAGTGATCACAGAACCACCAGGCACCCACCATCCTAGAAGTGCAAGAGTAGCTCTCCGGCCCCTCTAGCTGGAGGTCTGCCTCTGAGCAAGTAAGTGGTCGACTGAGAAATATAGGATATTCTTGTCTCAGAACAGGACAATCAGGAGCTTAAAGGGCACACAGGCAAAAAGTAAGGAGAGAGAGAGAAAAAAAAACAGAGGAAAGAGTAAGGATTGCAAACAGTTAAGGGGCCAGAAATAAGACATGTTTGGAGTGGTGCAATGCAGTGGCTGTGGAGCAGCAGTCTTCCAGGAGATGTTCTGGAGGATGCGGTGTTGTCCCATCTGCAGGCACCTCTCTGGGCTGAGGGAGGAGGTTGCTCATCTCCAGGCTGAGTTGGCCAGAATTTGTGGGACCTCCTCTTCCATCCAGGGACCACCAGTGCCACTGCCGTTGTCTCAGAGGTTGCCAAGAAAGAGGAGCGGTTAGACCACAGTGGGCTCAGGGAGGGTGAGGGTGGTGGAACAGAGGTGCATCCCTCCAGTTGTACCTCTCCACAATTTCTATGCCATTCTGGCAAAGTGTGGTTCCTCTATGGAGGCACCCACAGTGGAGACCAAGGAGGATGCTGGGAACCTCCACAAAGGAGACCCACAGGAGGGTGGCAGAGGACCCTGCAGGGGAAGGAAACAACTCCTGGTGGGGGGACTCCATTGTTAGGAAGGTAGAACTGGGGGAGGAAGGGGAGAGGGAGGTAAGGTGCCTGCCTGGCGCCATGGCTTGGAGGGACAGGGAGCGAATCCTCAGGATTGCCAGAGCAGCTGCACAGGGGAGGGAGCTGGATGTCATTGTCCACCTAGGGACAAATGACCTGGCTAAGAAAGGGATTAGAGAAGTGCAGGAAGAGTTTGTGGAATTGGGGGAGGGGCTTTAGTCAAGTAGCACACACGGTAACCTTCTCGGAGGTGCTACCCATCTATGGCATAGGAGAGGCTAGGGTATTCTGCACCATGGGATTCAATCAGTGGTTGAAAAACTGGTGTGGAGCTCAGGGATTTGGCTTCATTGGGGACTGGGGGTCCACCTGGAGTGATGCAAGCCTATACTGGCATGATGGGCTGCATCTGTCTGAGAGGGGAACCAGGATCCTAGGTGATAGGTTTAAATGCTTCATTGGCAAGCTTTTAAACTAGCCAAGGGGGGAGGCACTGGAAAGGAGCAGGAAAATCCTAGCCCCCAAATAATCACGGTAGTAAGTGCGGCAAACACAACATAGAGGTGTCGATAGGGAGAAGGGCAGGGTAAATGGAGAAAGTGACAAAGGCAAGAAGGACAGGGATTGGGCAAAAGGGAGTAAGTCCATCAGGAAATGGATGGTAATGAGTACCAATGCCCGTAGTCTGGGCAACAAGCTCCCTGAGCTGATGGCCTTAATGGAAGAGGGATGCCTGGATATTGTAGCAGTCACAGAAACATGGTACACAGAGAACCATGACTGGGATGTTAACATACCAGGGTACATAATGTACAGGAGAGACAGGCAGGGGAGAAGAGGGGGAGGAGTAGCTCTCTATGTAAAGGAAGGGATAAAAGTAACTAAACAAAAGAGTAAACAGGGAGGAGAGGAGGCACTGTGGGTCACCTTGGAGACTGGAAAGGGCACCACAATCCGCACAGGGGTTGTGTACAGACCCCCATGTCAGGGGAAGGAATGGACAAGGATATGATAGAAGGCATTCTTAGAATGGCAGAGAAAGGGGAGATACTGTTGATGGGAGACCTGAATATGCCAGATGTTAACTGGAGCACATTGCTGCAGCCACATCCAAGAGCAGGGCCATTCTTGATGCCCTACAGGTGGCAGGCATTAGACAGCTAGTTTCAGAACCCACTCATGAGGGAGCAATCTTAGACCTCATACTCTCAAATGGGGACAGTGAGAGGATCTCAGATCTAGAAGTGGGTTGCCATCTGGGGACAAGTGACCATCACACATTGTGGTTCATGTTAAACTCAGCTACAGAGTCAAGCCATACAAAAGTGAGGGTACTGGACTTTAGGAGGGCTGACTTTGGCAAGATGGGAGAGTGTCTCAGAAAAGCACTAGCAAACAGGCTAGAAGGAGGTGTGGGGCAACAATGGGGAATTATCAAAACTGCCATCACAGAGGCAACAAGCCTTTGTGTGAAGCAAATAAACAAATCAAAATGAAAGAAAAAGCCACTATGGTTCTCAAAAGAGGTGGCTGTGAAAGTCAGGAAGAAAAAGATAGCATTCCGGAAGTATAAGGAAACACAGAAGGAGCAGGACAGAGAGCTGTACCAGTTAAGGCAGAAGGAAGCAGGGAGGGAAGTCAGAATAGCAAAGGCCCAAACTGAGGAAAAGATAGCCAACTCAGTTAAGAAGGGGGATAAAACCTTTTATAGGTACATCAGCTAGCGTAGAAAGACAAAGGGAGGGATAGTGAGGCTGAATAGAATGAACGGTGGGTGGGCAGAGGGGTACAGTGAAAAAGCAGGAATACTGAATGAATATTTCTGCTCAGTATTCACAAAAGAGGAGGGGGAAGTGCCTAATCCAATTAACAGATGCACTCTTGATAGGGGGGTCGATCCCAGTCCTTTCACAGAAGAAAGGTTCTGCAAGAACTCCTAAAACTGAAGGTGGACAAAGCAATGGGTCCTGATGGAATTCACCCCAGAATTCTAAAAGAATTAAGGGAGGAACTAGTGAAACCACTGGCTACTCTTTTTAATAAATCATGGGAGGATGGTGTGGTACCGAGGACTGGAGGAAGGCGGATGTGATTCCCCTTCACAAAAGTGGGACCAAGACAGAGGCAGGAAACTACAGACCTGTCAGTCTGACCTCTGGGGTAGGGAAAGTGATGGAGTCACTTCTGAAGGAAAGAATGGTTGAGTACCTAGAGGCCAGTGGAGCACAGGACCCAAGGCAGCATGGGTTCACAGCGGGAAGGTCATGTCAGACGAATCTAATAGATTTCTTTGACTGGGTGACCAAAGTAGTAGACCAGGGAGGGGCTGTGGACATGGCCTACCTCGACTTTAGCAAAGCATTTGACACAGTCCCACACAAAAGATTAATAGTCAAATTAACCAGCCTGGGAGTGGGACCCAGGGTGGTAGCCTGGTAAAACATTGGCTGGACAACAGGACACAGAAGGTAATTGTAAATGGAGTCCACTCTGAAGAAAGGGGGTTACTAGTGGAGCACAGAGGTTCAGTATTGGGTCCAGTCCTTTTAATGTCTTCATCAGTGACATTGCAGAGGGACTGGAAGGAAAAGTATGCCTTTTGCAGATGACACAAAGATCTGCAACAGGGTTGATACACAAGGAGGCATGGAAAGGATGAAAAGGGACTTGGCAAGGTTGGAGGAATGGTCAGAAGTATGGCAGCTAGGATTCAATGCAAAAGTGCAAAATAATGCACCTGGGAAACAAGAACCCAAGGGAAGAATACACAATGGGTGGGGAGGTAGTAACAACAACAAAAAGGAAAGGGACCTGGGGGTAATCATATCAGATGACCTTAAGGTTAGCAAGCAATGTGAGAAGGCAGTAGGGAGGGCTGGAGGTATACTGGGATGTATAGGGAGAGGCATCATCAGCAGAAAAACAGGAAGTTGTTATCCCTCTGTACAGATAGTTGGTGAGACCCCATCTGGAGTACTGTGTCCAGTTCTGGAGACCCCATCTCTGCAAGGACATAGACAGGATAGAGGCAGTCCAGAGGAGGGCAACTAAAATGGTGCAGGGTCTGCAAGAGAAGCCGTATGAGGAGAGACTAAAGGAGCTTAATAGGTATACCCTTGAGGAAAGAAGGGAGAGGGGGGACATGATAGAAACTTTTAAGTACCTCAGTGGAATCAACAAAGTCCAAGAGGGTAGCATCTTTCAGAAAAAGAGACTTGCAAGAACAAGGGGACACAATTTAAAGATAGAAGGCGGCGGTTCGGGGCAATGTGAGGAAGTATTATTTCACAGAGAGGGTAGTGGATGCATGGAATAGCCTTCCTGAGGAGGCTGTGGGGTCTAAAACTGTGGGAGAATTCAAGAATGCATGGGACAGACATAAGGCAATTCTTGTGGGGGGTAGGAAGAAATAGGCTGTTGGTTAACTAGGAACTGCGGCCTATCCTGTAGGTAGGGAAATGGGCAGACTAGATGGGCCTAGCGGTCCTTATCTGCCATCAAAGTCTATATTTCTATGTTTCTATTTTATAAGATGGATTTCTGCACTTTCATGGGATGAGAACCCACCAATTACAGTGCAAGTTTCTCTGCCCCCATTTTATGAACAGGGACAATTTAAACATGCATATATTAATTTTTGATTCACAGCTCTGCGCTCCAACCCTTTTGAACAAAGTCCCTAAGTGTAAGGCTTTATAAAGTATCTTTCTTGATAGATGACAAAGAGTTGTCTACTATATAACCCTTTTTGTTTTCCCATTTTGCCTACTGTCCATTACCCCAACAATTAGGGGGTCACCATGGTTGAGCACCTCCATCCAGCTGTGAGGGTAGGTGACTGGCTGACTGCACAGCCACTACCAGTGATGCTCCTTGGTTGCCAAGAAGGAGTGCGGGAATGCCAGTGACCTCTGCCCTCCCTTCCTGGGAGCAGTGCACCACACACCCGGCCTCCCAGCGAGTTCCATAGTGAGATTTCATGAGCTGTACAAGCATCCCAGTGTCCCAGAAGGCAGAACATCCCACTGCTGACTCAACAAATAGCACAGTGTATCTTTCTACCATCTGGGACACCGGATTTCACATGTGAACCCTGAAACCTGACTATGGGTCTGGCTGGATGGTTGGGTGCATCACAGGATTATGGTGCTCGACACACAGGGAGGAAGAGCATGGGCCACCTGGAATTCATATACCACCCTCCCTGCTGACCAGCCAAGGAGTAGCATTGCATCTTCCATCCTGAATTCTTTCATGTAATATGAAATAAATTGTATTCAGTCTGTTCCCAACAGGCACTGTTCTGGTGCCTGAACACAAGAGTAATGTATAATTATTATGAATGAACATACTGTATAATAATTTAAGCTTATCCTATGGCCACATTTCTTGCCGGGAGAAAAGTTTCATCTCTGCTATCATGGTTTGGCCACATTTTAATCCTTAGAAGAAGCTCATAATGTGATGTATGAATTACCAAGAAATTCAGAAGGCATAATGGGGGTGCAATGCTTCAATGTGATTTCCTATTGGTGTTTCAATTAATGTACTATCTGAAAATTTAATGCTCATGATTCCTAATGATGCTGGCAGCAGTCTGTAAGATGGCAGTATTGTGCAAAAAAAAAAAGATATCAAACAAGAATATAAAAGATCATATAGATAGAGTGTGTTGGAATTTACTCTTCTGTTAGCATTTCAGTGGAAAGCAGATGCATCCAAAGGAGAAAGTCACAACTGTATAAAAATGATGATATTTTAGAATACATGACACAATTCCCTGCAAGAATCATTTTGTTCTTGGTGAGAGGATATATATATATTTTTTACATGATTTTTTTCTTTTGATGGAAAGCGTAAATGGGGCTTCAGTATAGGGATAGTGCAACTTGAGACCTCATTAGTATTCAGTCAATGCAAGCCAACCAGCAGCAGTTATGTATTTTTGCAAGTATGCATATAATTTATTGTGGAGAACACAATTTACATGGGTAGTCGATGCCTGTTTTATAGCCTCACAAATAGATGTATGAACTCAAGCATATAATGGCTCAACCAGCAGGCGCAAATACGTTCTAAATCTTCTAAATGTGCTTCACAAAAATGTAACTGAGGAATATAAAACAGATCAATTCTTGCATGTTATATATTGGTTTTTGATTTACAAATCTAATCTGGGAAATTTCTTTCGAAATGAGTGGATTTTCCACTGAACAGTTTCCTTACTGTCTGTGCTAGCTGGTCAGATCTGGTCATATTTCCAGCTGATTTTTACCGCAGTTTTCAATTTTAATTTCTCTTGCACACTAAATTGCTGGCTTCATAGGCCATGTCCAGTAGTTAACATTAAGTTGGGATAGCACACTGCTGTTATGAAAGTAGTATAGCATGCCAACTCTGTGCCCTAACTGGGTCACTAATTGTACTGTATTAAATGGTAAGTGACATGTCTGTCTCCATCTTTCTCAGGGCAAGAAAAAAGCCTTTCTCAAACACACGAAGGGTTGAGGTGCCTTTTGTAGCATCCAGGGGTACTGGAATAAATAAAAAATAAAAAAAAAGACATCCAGTATTTAAATGCATTTATTTATCCAAGGGAACATAAACCTTGTTCTTTACATGTTTTTATATACTTGGAAATATGGGCACATATAAATCATGTTTATTACCCCCATGCTTTGTTTTGTGTGTTTGTTGTGAAATACAGCACTACTATTTGTTTTCCTTATACAGTGTCCCTTTTGATGCAGCCTTTCCCCCCACCCAGTATTCAAAGTACTTATCAGTACCCAAACCGGGAGACATCACTTGAGAAGAAGCCCTGCAGGGAAAGCCTCCCTTTAGGCTTCCGCGCAACTGATGTCATTGGGTCCTGGAACCCATAAGTAATTAAAAAATGAATACTGGAAAGGGGGAAAGGCAATATTTACTAAGGACCTTACATAACGTCAATAAGGCTATTTTAAAACAAGCACACACAACAGTACATGGGGTATTAAAATGACTTCACATGTGCCCAAATTTGCAATTATATTACAAAATGTGAAATAAAAAAGGTGTATGTCTCTTTAAATCATTCAACCAGATCGGCTTTCAGAGATAAAAAGCAATCTTGTTCACAGTTGCACCCTAGACAAGGGGAAAGTGGGAGGTACAAGGAATAGCAACTACTGTAGTGTTAAACACAGTGTACAGTGGAGCCACCGGATGCCATGCGATACTGCAGCATTCTGATGCAGAGTTAGTGCAGGAAACAAAGCAATTTCAGTGGCAGTTAATACATTCTATTGTGCCAAGGGATGCTGTGCCAGGAAAATTTTGTGGAGGGGGGGCACAATTAAAAATTGGTGTAGGGGAACCCTAAATTACACTTTTGCAACATTTCTCAGTCCAAAAGCATTACTTGGATGAGAATTTGGGGGACACACACCCTCCAGACTCCATGGGCATGATGACCCTGGTCATGCAGTAACCTCAGACACTATGTTGCATCCTGGCAGGCTCCAATGTAAGCAGAAAATACAATTAAATACAGTAGTAACAAGCAAGCAAAGTAACATCAAATGGAGACAATACATAATGGTACATGGCAATGCTGGGAGAGACAAACGAGTGCAAAACAGTGCAAACAGAGTCACAGGGTTGCACATTTTTGAATCGACATAGTAAGATTGTAATTTAAGGTCAGAAAGGAATGTAGGTCCATCATGTCTGCCTGCAACCATCCTTCAAAAGCAGGTATGATTATGCATGCTGTGCAAACATGAACCAGTCTATAAGGATTTCCTACCCACTCTACAACCCCTGTGATTCACTTGGTAAGCAGAAATGTGTCCATGCTTACATTAAAGGCTTGCACTGTCTTCCAATCCACTGTCTAGACTGGTAGGCTGTTCCATAGGTCTGACCCCCCCCCCCCATTGAGAGAAAAAGTGTCTTCCAACATTGCTCCTGAATTTACCATCACTGAACTTTAGGGTGTGTCCTTGCGTCCTACCGCTTAACACCAGATATAACATCTCAGACTGTTTAGTCTTGTTGATACCCTGGAGTATGTGAAAGATTGAGATAATCTCGGCCACCATTTCTCCATGCTGAACATATTAAGGACTTCCAGCCTTTCCTCACAGCTTTTGTTCTCCGTAACCCAATCATTTTGATGACCTGGCATTGCGCCCTCTCGATTGTCACAATGTCCTTTTCATATTGAGGAGCCCAGATCTGCACATTGTTTTCCAAATGAGTCCTTACCAGGGCCTTGTAAGGTGGCAGGGTTACCTTCCCTGCTCTGCTGGTCAAACCCACTTTTCATATAGCCCAGCATTCTGTCGACCCTCATGACAGTGACTATGAACTGCTTGTGATACTTCAGGCCCTTGTCTGCTATTACACACAGGTCCCATTCCTCTTCCACTGCATCATGAGGAGTCCCACACTGTGAGCAGATTCTGCCTCTTTCATCCTCCCTAAGTGTTGCACCTTGCATTTGGCAACATTGAATCTGAGGTTCCTGGCATCTGTCCAATCACCCAGCTTGTTCATGCCCTCCAAACGTTTATCTCATATGAGTCTGGACAGCTTTTGTCACCAGCACATAGCAAATACACATTACGATACATAATTAAGTAATAATCCATGACAGGATGTGGGTTGCTGTGAGATTTACCCGTGCCTGATGTGGTGTGTCACAAGGCTGTAGGCAGAGTGATGAAAGCCACACCAGAAGTAGGTAAATCCCACAATACACATAATCAAACAAGCAAATAAGGCAGTAGCAACCCAAGGCCAAAGCACAGGGTACTCACAGTTAGGCAGAACAGCTTGGCTCCTCAGATGCCAATTCACAAATATGACGATGCCAATGTTGCACTACAGGCTAAACTTTCAGTTAGAAAAATAAACAAGCAGCACACAATAATAAGCACATATGCTCCCTGCCTCTGCGGCCAGATGTTTTTGAGCCACCTAGTGCTTTATCAAGACTAAATACATATACAGTATATATGCATTCCCTGTCATCCCATATGGTGGCCAGCTGAAGAGGTGAGAGGAGAACTGTGCCAGTCACCATATCAGACCCTCTGTGTGGCACCATCTATATAGGTATGGGGTGGCTGGGTGGTCTGCTTGGCATGGGCAATGCAGGGGTCCACTGGCCACTGGGGAGTCTGGGTGGTACTGGGACGGATGCTCAGCTGGCAGGTGGAGGGTACCACCACTAGAGACCAAGGACTAACTAAGCATGTTGGGCTGAGGGATTGGAGGGCTGGGGGTGCCACTAGACACCAGGGCCAAAACTATCTATACCAGGATGGGAACCAGAGGGTGGGAGGTGTCACTGGACACCAGAAAATCACTACACCTACAGGGACAGGGACTCAAAGGATGGGGGAGTGCCACTGGACACCAGGGAACACACTACAAGTACTGAGATGGGTGACTGGCAGGTGGGGGGGTGCCACGGGACACCTGGGAAAACACTACAATTGCAGGGATGCGTGAGGAATGTTACTAGTCAGAGTAATTATGCCCAATACAGTGACCAGTTATCGGAGGGTAGGGGTTACCACTAGACATCAGGGATACACTACAGAAACAGGGATTGGTGATCAGTGGGCGGGGATGCCACTAGACACTAGGGCATCCATTGATTCAACAGGTGGAGGGTTGGGGTGGGGGATGGGTGGCTGCACTACTGCTGCCCACCACAAGGCTCTTGCACTCTGTTAAGCTGGGGTTTGCAAAGGCAGTAAATAGCATCCATTCAGGTGGCATTTACTGCCAGTGGAAACTGCTGAATATGCCGCTGCACCCGTATGCAGGGGGCAACCACCTCATTTGCATGGGCACAGTGATATGTTAGTGCTGGGGCACTAATGGGTTTTGTCTGCACTGTGGGGGGGGGTCTCTGAATATAGACTCCACCCACAAACTGGACACAAAACCCAGTTAGCATGGGCAAACACCCCTTAGCGCCCATGCTAACTTTTCAATATTGGGCCCCAGGTGTTTGCAAAGTGTCAGTGGGTAGTTTACTGTAATAGATAAAGGGCTGCTCCAGTAATGCCGCCACTGCTCCTGGGGAGAGAGAGAGAGAAGAGAGTTGGTGACTGGTTCAGAAAGGGCACTGAATGCTACCTCTTGAAGGGTCACTCCAGTTAGAATGGTGCCACATGTTGCTCTCAGTGAGGAGAGAGACCAGGTTTGGGGTTTGGAGAAAGCGATCACCCCCCCTTGAATGTTGACAGATGGTACTGTGACTGATCAGGTTAGAAGAGAGCAGTTAGAAGAGTGATTTGCACTTAGTTAATGCCACCACTGACATTGTTATTAACACCTTTGTGATAGGAGATGCAGGAGGCAGGTGAGGATCATGTGGGTCAGCTTCTGTGGAGAGAGAGAGAGAGCAGGACAGGACTTTTCTGAGTGATGTTTCAAAATGTTAAATGAAATGGTCTGTGACTCTGACCATGTTCTTTTATATTAAAAAGTAATATACAAAAAGTATACATTTTTAACATGTTGCTGCATTTGTGCTGTAAGTAGTACAAGTTAATTTCTCTTGGTAGGCTTTAGCAAGGAAAAAATGGAGACAGATTTGTTTTGTTTTTTGGGGGGAGCAGGTGTGTTGATTTAATTTGCTGTGCTGCTGCCACCCCAACTGACTGGCACTTTTTGTGTGGGTTGTTGTAGGATTTATCCAGGCTTAAAACTGCCATTCAGCCTATCACAATGTTCCATTCTTTGATCTCATTGTATGATGTGATGTGATAATATGATATAATATCTCTAGATATAGATATGTATTAAATATATGTTATGGTTGAGTAGAGTGCTCAGTGTTAACCCCCTCACTTTGCACCTTAATAAATTTGGCTGTATTTGATGAAATTGCCCCAAATTTGGCATGCGTAATTCAGGAGGGAAGTTCTCAAGAAATTGTCAGTCTCGTGACAGTTGCTTATGTGGTTTCTGAGATCTGGATGCATCCAATTTACAGAAAAGTCTAAACTTTTTGGGGCTTTTATTACACAATTTTTTTTGTATAATGTTTTTATTGATTTCATCTTTTAGACATAAAAACTAAAATGAGGCAAAATACATATACTCTTCACATATCTAATATTAATATCCCATATCAACCAAGATTCCAGTCCATGAAAATCAGTCTTTTGTGTTAGCCATTTAAATCCAGAGTTTGGCCAGTTCATGAACAATAAATTATTACACATTTTTTTTTATTCTCACCTACAACCTAGATGGTACAGAATTGTTTTCTGAAACATTCAGGGTTGATGGGGCTGGTGCTAAGGAAGTGTCCTTTGATGGTTTTGTGAAAAAATATTAATTGGTTCCAGAGTTATAAAAGATTTAAATGTTTGTTCTTAGCATGCTCTGTAGGTTTTAGGATACCTCTCTAGTACAAAAATTAAATTTACCTTTCATGAGCATTTACCTTTTGCAAAATAAGTGTTTTACCTTTCTTTATAAAAAATGTTTGTGTTGGGTTGGCCACTATCTTGTTTTTTTCATTTTAAACAAAAAGAAAATACATATAAATAATGTATATTTAAAAAGCAAACACATGACTCTCGCTAAACGAGACCTGTTAAGCAAGATTCTGTTTGTTTTTCCCAAAATGCACCATAAACATCTTTTTGGGACTTTGGCTGTTATTTTACTGAAATGGCCAATTTGTCTATTTTTTTTTTATTTTTTTTTTGTCTTTGGTAACTGGGTAATCATGTTTGTGTCGTTAGTTGAGAATTCTAGTGTTGCACATTTAAGTGTGACACCAAATTTACAACACCAAGGCCTGGATATTCAAAAGGGTTGCGCCATGCGCAACAGGGTTGCACATGCGCAAGTCCAAAATGCGCCATTCTGCGATATTCAGCAGGAGGCAGTTACGCCACTGGCATCAGGTTGCGCAAGAGAGCAATGCAAATGAATGCATGCTCAACAGGAGGGGGAGGATCCATGCATAACCTGCGCAACCCGATATTCAGTCGGGTTGTGCAGAGTTGTGCATGCGCAACCCCCAACCTGCACCTGCACAACCTTGAGCCCAAAAAAAAAGGCTTAAGTTGAGGCTCACCCACAGGTGAGCTGCTGCATTGCAGGGCACAACACAGCAGCTGCCATCCCTGGCTGGCCCCCAACTCTTTCCCTGTGCCCCCCCACCAGCCCGATCGCGGGCATAGTGTAACACAACTCCCCCCCCACACATCTCCCACAGCCCGATCGCGGGCAGTACAGTACATATAACACCCCCATCCACAAGAAGCCCGATCGCGGGCATAGCGTGTATGAACCCCCAGTGCCCGATCGCCCGGGCAGAATGTAACCCACCAACCCAAATATCTCCCTGGTGGTCCAGTGGACCATAAAGCCCGATCGCGGGCAGAATCATCACAAACCCCCAAACATCTCCCTGGTGTCTAGTGTCCCCCACCCACGAAGCCCCTCCACCCGCTCCCCGCAGCGGCGGGCGACAGCATCCACCGCCTGCCGCCCGCCCTTCGCCGACTGACTGTCGGTAGGGCTGCCGCCCATTGGTGCAGAGCTACAGCCAATGAGCTTGCAGCCCATACCGTACATGACAGTCCAGATTTATAAATAGATGCAAATGGCCCCCCTG
Organism: Neoceratodus forsteri; assembly: GCA_016271365.2. Lineage (NCBI taxonomy): Eukaryota > Metazoa > Chordata > Ceratodontiformes > Ceratodontidae > Neoceratodus > Neoceratodus forsteri. The sequence goes on from JADMNL010000030.1 coordinate 92,788,350, forward strand.
CCTTTGCATAAATTATGGCCCCATTTGCATGTCACCTTTTGAATATCGGAATTGCGCATGGCGCAATGGTACTAGCACCACCACAAGTTTAATGCTCATCTCTGGCAACTTCGAGTGGCGCCAAGTTCCACTGCATATCTTGCCAGAAGTGCTTGTAGTTCAGGGAGTGAGATTCGTGAGCTGCGAACAGCCGCAACCTTGAATATCACCCCGGCCACACCCCTGCGCAACTATTTTGAGCAGCGCAAGGGCTTGCGCCTCAGAATGGCGTAGTTTGAATATCCAGGCCCAAAAGTTTATTGTTGCACTTAAATATGGGACACTAAAATGTGTGACACTAAAAAGAAACTTTTGTGTCTCACATACTTTTACTCATAACTTGCCCATTTTACAATATTTTAGTCCCATATTTTGAATATACTGTTTACTTGACCCTACCTCATGAATAAAGATGCTGAGAATTTTCAAATGCAGGTCTAAAGGTGATTTTGCATTAGCTCTGCAATACTACCTTTTGTGCATTATTTAACACATTCTAGAAATCTTGTTCATGACATCGAGTCAAAATCATTTTTGTGTCACACATTTAAGAACAGCACTAAAGTGCAACATTAAAATTTGCTGTGAGTACAAAAAAATGGAATTCTTGGGTTGCAGTTAAATGCAGACAGACTCTTCCCTTGGCGCAGAGCCCTCTGGGCCCTGCACATTTGCATCTGTTCATGCAGGTCCCTTTGGGACTTGCATGAATGAGGATACAATTCCACTATTTCAAAAATAAAGGAAATTCATTGCAACAAAAAAAAAATGTGTTATGCACCAGTTAGAGTTCAACTTAACACCACAAAAGTATGGAAATGTGGTGTTAGTGTTTCCAACCCTAACTCCCCACCCTCAAGCAGCAAAAGGACAAGACCACACAAGCAATCACAGATAGCCATCATCAGGTAAGACAAACATACAACAGTTTCCAGATTACACAATTACAGTAGCACTAATACGCTACTTTTGTGGATCTGTATTTGCAGCCTACACACTGCAAGATATGCACACTCACTTTTGGCTGCAGATAGAAATCCATGATGCTAAAATCACAACACCACGTCTGGCTGCAAAAGCACAGGTCCCTACAGCCACAAATCCATGATACTCAAATTACAATATTTATTTTGTCTGCAGAAGTGCAGATTCCTTTGGGGCCTATGCTACTCTAGCCACAGGTACTCATGCACACTGTAAGACATACACACATTTCTGGTTGCAGAAGCGTAGGCCCCTGAAGGGCCTATGCTTCAGCAGCTGCAGGTGTAAAACATATGCACCAATCTCTGGCTGCAGAAGGGCAGGCAGCACAAAATCCTTGATACCCAAATTGCAACAATAGTGCTCCCTGGGCCTGTGCTTCTGCAGCTGCTGGTGTAAGACTCACTTCTGTCTGCAGAAGCACAGGCCCCTGTGGCACCTGCACTTTTTCTGTTGCATACAGAAATCCACAATCCCCAAATTGCAACACTACTTCTGTCTGCAGAAATGCAGGCCCCTTTGGGGCCAGTGCTTCTGTAGCTGTAGGTGTAAGACATAGACAATGACTTCTGTCTACAGAAGCACAGGCTCCTGTCAGGCCTGTACTTCTGCTGCTTCTTACAGAAATCCATGATACCCAAACTGCAACACTACTTCTGTCTACAGAAACACAGGCCCCTGTAGGGCCTGTGCTTCTGTAGCCATAGGTGTAAGGGATAGACAATGACTTCTGTCTACAGATGCGTAGGCCCTGTGGGAACCATACTTCTGCTACTGCACAAAAATCCATGATACCCAAATTGCAACACTACTTGTGTCTGCAGAAATGCTGGCTCCTGTGGGGCCAGCATTTCTGTAGCCAGAAGTACTCATGCACACTGTAAGACATACACACACACTTCTGACTGCAGGAGCACAGGCCCCCGTGGGCCCTACATTTTTGCAGCCACAGATACAAATCTACTAAGGATGCACATCAGTGCTACTGCATTTGTATCATCTGGAAATAGTTGTATGTTACAGTATTTATTTTACCTACAGGAATCACCAGCAAAAGGAAGGAGGAGGTGATGCCTCTGTACAAATCATTAGACCTCATCTGGAGTACTGTGTCTGGTTCTGGAGGCCACATCTCTTCAAGAACATAGACAGGGTAGAGGCAGTTCAAAGAAGGGCAACAAAAATGGTGCAGGGCCTGCACGATAATTCATATGAGGAGAGATTGGAGGACCTCATATGTATACCCTGAAGGAGAGGAGGGATACAATAGAGACCTTCAAATATCTCAAGAGCATAAATAAGGTACAGGAGGGTAGCATCTTTCAGAAAAAGAGATGATCTAGAACAAGGGGTCATGACATGAGGCTGAAGGGGGTAGACTAAGGGGTAACATGAGGAAGTATTTCTTCACAGAAATGGTGGTTAATGTATGGAACAGCCTCCCAGCAGAGCTGGTGGGGGCAAATTTGGTAGAGAAATTCAAAAATGCATGGGACAGGCATAGGGGGACCCTACTGATAGGAAAAAGATCAAATCTGGAGATCAAGTAGGGTCTGTGGTTTCTGCAGCAGATAGAAAAAACAGACAGACTGGGTGGGCCTAGCAGTCCTTATCTGCTGTCAGTTTCTATGTTTCTATGCTTCTATAGCTGTCTGTGTTTTCTTCTATGGCCTTCTCCTTTTGCTGCTTGGGGGATGAGGAGTTAGGATGGAAACCCTGACACCACATTTCCCTATTTTTGTAGTGTAAAGCTGAACCCTAAGTGGTGCATTAGTTCAGTTTTTTGTAATACATATATGATGTATAGCTCTGTCTGTCTGTCTATCTATGTATTCAACGAAGGAAAAGGAGAATTATGTATGTATTTAGCTTGTGCTGACTGGGTAAGAACATGACAAAAAGAATGCCTACTTTCAGGAATGATCCAGTAGAATTATAATGAAATAAACAAGGTTACAGGTGTACAGATGATAAGAGAACGTAAATTATAATAGGGCAAACAGAAATGCAATGTAGTATGCTCAGTGGAGTTCACTAACTAAGACAAGCCAGATGTATCCACAGATTCAACACCTTAGGTTTAAAAACACTTGCTTTTGCCATGCAGGGGTCACACTAAAATTGTTTGGGGGTGGATTTCGGACTTAGTTTTTTTCCAAAATTTGTTTTTATGAGACGTGATCCTTTTTTCATTTGAACAAAAAAGGACTCACAAAAAAGGATATTAGTGAGTCACAAGAAAGGATTTTAAGTAATAAAAAATAACCATTTGGGGTTCATTGCTGACACAAACAAGTGCTGAATCCACCTCATGGAGTCCTGATGAGCTAGATACATGGTCTGGTATCTGTGCAAGACATCATTTACAAGACTTTTGAAACTTTCTATTTTGAAAAACTGAAAACAAGATGATGGCTCATGAAAAAAGAATATTTCTTATGAAAAAGGATTGGCTCCTCACAGAAAAGAATCCTTTTTTGTGACACCAAATTGTTTTTTCATTCCAAGAAGCTATCCTGGAGAGTGAAATTCCATTGAAAACAATGGGAACTTTAAAACTGAATAACTTTGCAACAGATTAATATTTTTTCACCAGACCACTTCTGTGACCCAATACCTTTCTACCCTGAAAATCTCAGACCAAAATTCCAAACCATCTAGGTGCAGCGCACTGACAAAATAAAAAAAAAGGGAAAAAATGGCAAATGTCTACATTTTTTCACTATATTTAGCTCGGAATCCATATATCCAACCGGAACAAAACTTGGCACATCAAGAGATCAACCCTACAAAACTGCACATGCAACATTTAGTGCAAATCTGTCGAATGGTTCAAAGTTATTAAAGTGCAAAATTTGAGGTTTAACATAGAAAGTCCTGCTCAACCCTAACTACAGTGGTGCTACTGAGCCACTGTAATCTATATCTATGTATGCAGTATCTGATTTGATGTGAGAGGAGCAAATTAGCAGCACTGCAGACTAATACATACAATGCAGACAAGAAAGTGCAATAAAGTACATTGGTTTCTCCTCACATTAAGTGCTAGGCTGGGAAAAGAGATGAAGAAGCCAGAGGGGAAATTAGGAGGAGTGAGGAGCCAGAGGGGAAATTAGGAGCAGCTGCAGGATGGAGAGAGGAAGTTGAGGAGGGAGGTTGAGATGGATCATGGGGAGAAGGAGTACCTTATTTGATGAGGCATTGAGTTTCAGAGCTTAGGGAGCCTATAGGAGAACGACGATTGGCCTATAGAGGTGGTGCGTCATGGTATAGCTAGAGTGCGAGAGTCACTGGATCTGAGGGAGAGAGGGGCAGTGGGGCAGGAGGACAGTGAGGAGGCAAAGTAAGGGGGAAGCATATGAAACCAGAATTTAGAGATAAATTTTATGCAGTGGGCCCGACTGCAGTTTTCCAGGGAAGGAAAAGCTAGAAAGTGATATAGATCACAGTGGTGGGTAAAGGAAGGGGCATCCAGAGTGAAACGACAAAAAGCATTGAAAAGGGTGTCCATTTGGGTTAAGAATGACTTTGGTGCAGCACTGCAGACTATGTCGCAGTAGTCAAAGATGGGTAGTATTTTCTGGACAACCTCCCACCTGTAGAGGTAGGCAGCTTTGGTTCCTGTAAAGGGCACCTAATTTGGGGCACAGCTTTTTCAGGATGGAGTCCATGAGTCCAGTGAAGTTTAGGTGCTGGTCTAGCCAGACTCCACAATACCTAAAGCAGGAGGTGTCCTCTAGTTTTTTTTTTCCTAACACCTGTTACATAAATATATTGATGCAACAGATGTCAGGATAAAAAGTGGCAGATATATCCATTTATCTTAGTCACCATCCAGATAAATGGGGTATGACGTAGTCAATATGCGAATAACTTAAAGTTAGTACCATAGTGATTACATCATACCCCATTTATCCACACAATGAATACATCATGCCCTTCCCCCGGCCATTTAGCAGTATTTCCAGTTTCACTTCCAACTTTTATTTCACACGGCATTTAACAGCCCAAGCTGTTCCGCTCCCACACACTCACAAAATGTACACGTCTAAGCACAGTACCCCACGCATACATATACACACACACACAATCGTGAGCCAGATATTAATTAAAAAAAGGCTCTTTCTTTCTTCCTTTTGTGAACTACTCGAAACATGGTCATGCCATCCACAGCTCCCACAGTCTCATTCTGCCACTTCACTCCTCCATGTTGTCTCTGACTCCACCATGCCTGAAAAATAAAACACACTGAAAAGTACCTTTTTTTAATAACTCCATTTGTTTTACTTGTAAAACAACACTGTAGATGAGCATTCTTCCCCCTCTGTAGTTCAACATCTGTCTCTTCAGTTCCTCTTCTCATGTGGCCACCCACTTCATCCTACAGAGAAAGTAGTTCAGAGCACAGAAACAGGAATCTTTCTGTCTTACATTTCTTCAAAGAACTGCACTTGCCACACTCGCGAAAGCCACTAAACACATCTGTCCAAAACACTAAAACTGCCACACATGCTAAATGGGTCGCCATGTCTCCTTTGCCTTTTTTTTTTAAATCCGCTCATTCCACCAATCAGCAAGTACACCCTAATGTCACCTGGTAACCAAACACAGCAACCAAGCACAGAAAAAACATGGAAAGGAGCTATTTAAAAAATAAATATTACAAAACTTAAACTATAATAGAAACAGTATTTAAATCTTCTCCTGCTGTATAAATAAAATATGGCGGGGGGCACCTGTGGGATAGCAAAGTTATTTGTACAGTTGCCAATGACCACTTGTGGCTTTGAGGATACTCGGTGTCACAGGCGACTGCACAAATAACTTTGTTATCCCACAGGCACCCCTGCATATTTTATATAGATATACTGTATATATATATATATATATATGTTAACAGTGTCACTATAATACATTATGGCTTCCTTAAAATTCAGCAAAAGGACTTCTGGTGACGTCACTGAGTGTAATGGCTGCCTGAACCTCAGCTCCCACTTCAATGACAACAAAATCGGTGGGTATCCACAACTAAAAGCAGAATCTCAAGCAAAGATCAACAGTTTCATAAACTACCATGCCGCAGCAGTCAAAATTGTGGGGTAGAGGCAAGAACCAAAATGGCAATCATGGGAAATGTAATCCTAACCATAGCCCTAGTCACTCTCCATCACGAGCCTTGGAGTCGGCAGTTGGTTCAGCGGGAAGGAAGCCTCAGTTTCCCATGGCAGCTCCATGAACAGTAGAGCTACATCGGTGAACATTATGAAGATGCTCCATCGGATAGACTCCAATGTCTCTGATATTAAGCAAGATCTAAAGAAGTTGGAGAGGGGAACCGAGAAGGTTGAGAGTGGTCTAAATATGGTCCAGGAAGACTGTATCACTCTTAGCCATGCAGTCATATATTTGCTGCAGCAGGAGAGTGAATTAACCAGATGGGAGCAGGATTCAGAGGCTCATGGCAGGAGGAAAAACATCAGGATTTTTGGAGTTCTGGAGGGGTGTGAACAGGATGACCCAGCTGCATTTGTCAAATCCTGGTTGCAGCAGGAGCTAGACATCCCCAAATCGGAACCTCTGGAGCTGAAGAGAGTGCATAGATCATTTGTGCTGAAACCTCAGGCCAGAGTGCCACTGTGCTCATTACTGGAAAAATTCAACCTGTTCCCCACAAAAGAATACATCTTAAGGAAGGCATGGAGTAAGAAGGACCTTAACCTGAACAGGAAGCGAGTTTATGTAGATCAGGATTTTCCTTCAGTCACAGTGCACAGTTAAGCACAGTTAAGGTTCCCAGCTAGATTGATCGTCCAGTGGCCCGAGGGGGCATAAATCTTATGATTCCCTGGTACAGGCAATAAAATCCTTGCAAAAGGCAAGTATCTCAATGCCAGATATCCAACTGGACATAAACAAGCATTTCATACTACACCACACCAGGGAGGCAGGAAACAGGGGATCTGGGGCAGCTGGTAAAGCAGGAGTGGGACCTGATGGAAAGCTGATCCAAGACCTAACACAACTGTGAAAATCCTTGAAAGGTAAGCAGAAATCTTGACAGAACTGCTGCTAGCAGAAAAAGGAAATGGATGACTCATAGCTTTGCTTTCCTTGATTCTGCTTAACTATTCATGCCCGAAGCTGCATGGCTGGGCATGCACTCAGTTGCTGAAGTTTTGGTCATTCCCTTCATTTCCTCAGGGTCATGACAGTCCAGTTGAGGCTGACAGAAAGTGGACTCCTGAAGGGGAGAGTTATTCCCACGAGTTGATGTTAAATTTCAGACAGGGGACGGAGCAATTTTCCCTCTGTTGGGCCTATTACTTTGATCCTCACTGGTGAGTGGAAACCCCTTTTCTCGGACAGACTCTGATAGAAATCAATAGCTATTGGAGGCCCCCCGGGTGCAATTTAAATGACAGCCCAACTACAGAGACTGCTCATGCACTTCCCACAAGGGCAGTAACATTTTGAAAGCCACGGTAAACTGAGATGCCTTATTTTGGTATGCCTCAAACATCAGCCAGAGGGGGATGGAGAAATTCTCCCCTGTGGTCTGTCGCCGATAGGTGAGCGGATCATAAGCATGCGCATGGGGTTTTAAAATGGAGGCTGCTAATTTGAAGCATAATGGAGGTTCAACTGGTGAAGAGCTTTTGCCAGATACAATGAGTGTGAGATTTCAGCCCTGTTTTAAAAAAGGGAATTACTTGACTCTCGGTGCTCGGTTTTTATTTACGCACACCACCAGAACCTTAGAAGATCGCTATGCTGCTGAGAAACTTAATTTTCCATGCTGCATGCCCAAAAACTGCACTTCAGGACCGCGCTTTTTCTAGATGCTCGGGCTCATGCAGCATGTGCTTCCGGGTGGTGGGTGAGTTTATGTCCGTGCGACCGGCAAGCAAATCTTTAAAAAATAAGCATAACTGGAAAAATGTCATCAGTTTGTGATGTATCAGGGAATAGTAGATTCAGTCTTTAATACTTGTGTGCTAAGAGGCACACTACTTGCGTATACACAAAAATGGACGACCAAAGCTGACAGTGCCCCTTTAAGCTGAACCACATGCAGTAGTGCTCAGCAGAACAATGCATTGTTACCAGAGTGAAACTCTACATCACGATACTATGCCAGAACATTTAAAATAAGACATAGGCTGTAAGTGGTAAAAGTCTGTTGCTGATGACATGTTATTTGAGGGGATGTAACATGTAACATTTGATAAGACGAGATGGGCAGGGGTGTGAAGGGAGGAGGGGTGTTGAGGGGTGTGGCTAAGGTCTCAACATTAAGTATATACAGAACTGTGGAGTGTATGTCTAGTCTTGTAAAATGGGAGGCGAGAGCCTGGGGAAGGATTAATCCAGGCCCATGCCCTCACCGACCAGACAGGATGTCCAAAACTGAAACATTTCTAAATATAGCAAAAGGTTCAAGTTGCCACACTGGAGGTTCAGAGAGGAGGTAGGTGACCTGCAACTATTGGACAAGGGGAACCGCCTCCTCTGTACTACTCCACACGTATAGTTACTTTTAGAGAACATGATGCTGCCTAAGGGGTGCCTTTATAAACACTTAGCAGGACAGTGTGTATGGTGCCAAAGTTCAGGTACCTAACTCTGAATCAGGGGTGCCTTTATAAACACCTAGCAGGACAGTGTGTACAGTTCCAATGTTCAGGTACCTAACTCTGAATCAGGGGTGCCTTTATAAACACCTAGCAGGACAGTGCGTACGGTCCCAATGTTCAGGTACCTAACTCTGAATCAGGGGTGCCTTTATAAACACCTAGCAGGACAGTGTGTACAGTCCCAACGTTCAGGTACCTAACTCTGAATCAGGGGTGCCTTTATAAACACCTAGCAGGACAGTGTGTACGGTCCCAACGTTCAGGTACCTAACTCTGAATCAGGGGTGCCTTTATAAACACCTAGCAGGACAGTGTGTACGGTCCCAACGTTCAGGTACCTAACTCTGAATCAGGGGTGCCTTTATAAACACCTAGCAGGACAGTGTGTACTGGTCCCAACGTTCAGGTACCTAACTCTGAATCAGGGGTGCCTTTATAAACACCTAGCAGGACAGTGTGTACGGTCCCAACGTTCAGGTACCTAACTCTGAATCAGGGGGAAAGTCCCTCTGCTGCAAACTTTTTGTGTGTTGTTACAAGTTTCTAGCTCGTTGTTATGCTTATTTTTATGTGTTTTACTATTGTTAAACTGGTTGTGGGATTTATGGGGGCCTGGAGTAACAGGAAAATCAGATTGCACTAGCTCAAGTTAACAGAAGGATAAATACATGGCTTATTATTCTGTCTGTGTTGAAGGCTCAGGGATTGTGCCAGGAAAGGAATTTGACCCAGTATATAGATCATGGGGACCCTTAAAATAATATCCCTTAATGTTAAAGGGATTAATTCGGTAGTGAAAAGATTTAGTGTGCTTCAAGATTTGACTAAGGCTCAATGTGACATTGGTTTACTGCAAGAAATGCTTTTATCCCCAGAACATGAGAAGCTTTGCTGAAACTAGGTAAGGAAGGTAGTGGCCTCATCACACCCCAACATAAAGAAAGCCGTAGCTGCTATTTTAATCAAAAAAGGACTTTCTTTTGAAAAAAATTGAACTTTTTCAGATAAGGAGGGTAGGTGGGTGGGGGTGTCAGGCAAAATAGCAGACCAAGTCATACATATAGTAAATGTGTATGGCCCTAGTCCCACAAGTGTCTCAGTTTTTTAGGGAGGTGTTTGGGAAAATTGCAGCTCTCCTGGAGGGTCAACTGGTGGTTGGGGGTGATTGGAACATTGTAGAGGACTACAAGCTGGATCGTTCCTCTAGCATCCCTAATTCCATGAGAAAGGGAACCCAGACCGTTAAAGCTCTGAGAGAAGCAGCAGAGTTGGTTGATATATGGAGAGAATGATACCCGACAGGGAGAAATTGCACATTTTACTCACATGCACAGACCTCATACTCTAGAATTGACAGGATCTACACACAGAAGAGATGGGGGCACTCTATGGTCGACGTAGACATATAGCCAATATATCTGTCTGACCATGCCAAGGTCAGTGCCACCTTTGACCTGGGACCCACCGAGAGGCAGTCTGTTCGGAGGTTGAATGTTGGTCTCCTGAAAGAGGAAGCATTCATCCTCAAATTTAAGGACACAATTAAAAACTATTTGAAAGAAAATTTAGGGACAACTAAGCTAAAGTTTGTATGGGATGACCTGAAGGTAGTTTTGAGAGGGGAGGCCATTTCTCATGCAACTCATAAGAAAAGGGACATATATACCAAGCAGCTACAGTTCCAACAAAAGATTAAGGAAAGGGAAGGCACACATAAGATGGGGGTGGGGGTGGACCAGAAGAGTTAAAAGAATTAGTGACACTTCGGCAGATTTAGAAAATCTTCTAAAAATAAAGACAGAGAATGCATTGAGATTCATCTCCAAAGGTTCTATGAAGGAGGAAACAGGGTAGGCTGCCTTCTGGCCTATTGCCTGCAAAAGCAGGCTACGGATAGGCTCATCCTGTCTATTAAAAAACTACCAGGAGATGGTCAGCTAAAAACTAAATCAAAAGAAATAGCTAACATTTTTAAAGATTTTTATGATAAATGATATACCCCTGAAATAAATACAGGACAGAAGGAGAACATACAAATCTTTTTAAACAAAATCACTCTGCCCAAACTCACCCCAGAGCAGGAAACTCAGATAGAGCAAGCATTTACACAGGGGGAGATCCAAATGGTCGTTAAAGAGATCAAACATAATAAATCACCAGGGCCTGATGGCTTCATGGCGGAGTTCTACTAAAACTGCAGTGCTGAATTAACCCCTGTCCTCACTCAAAGTGTGTAATGAGAGTCACACACGAGGGGAATGCCCAGACTCATGGGAGAGAGCAAGGATTTCGGTTTTGCCAAAGGGAGGCAAAGATGTCACTACCTGTGGGGGATATCGTCCAATCTCACTTTTAAACTTGGATGTAAAACTTTTTGCAAAAGTAATTGCAAACCACTTGCAGTGAGTAATGACCCAGTTAGTACACCATGACGAACTGGTTTATTCTGGCAGGCCCATGCATGATAATATTAGAAGACTGCTGACCACGATAGTTGGAACTCAGCAAGAATGCTAGCTCACACAGAGGGTGGTAGTGGCACTAGATGCAGAGAAAGTGTTCGACCACTTAAACTGGCAATATTTAGACAAGGTATGGACTCAATTTAACTTTGGTGATAAGTTTAGGGCATGGATTGGGGATCTATATACTAGACCGTCGGCACAGATACAATTAAATGTGATCCTGTCACAGGCGTTTGTTATCAAATGGGGAACCAGGCAGGGGTGTCCACTGTTCCATTTCTTTATGCTCTCAGCATGGAGCCTTTGGCAGAGTCTTTCTGCACAAACTCAGAGAATAAAGGAATAAAGATAGGAGAAGTGGATAACCACATATCTATGTATGTGGATGACACACTCCTTTATGTACAAGATCTGGCTAAAACGCTCCCAAAAGTCATGGCACTGCTAGACGAATATGGCTGAATCTCCAGATTCAAAATTAATTAATCTAAATCAGAGATTTTATCAATAGGAGCCCCTATTCCACAACAGATAAGACAGATGACTAAACTGAGATGGACGTCTAAAGGATTCAGATATTTGGAGGTGCAGATTACAGCAGACCTAACGAAGTTCTATAGAGCAAACCACTTAAGCCTACTAGAGGAAATTAAAAAAGATTGTACCAGATAGGCAGCATTGCCTCTATCATTGGTGGGCAGGTCAGAGACTTTAAGAATCAATATTTTACCAAGGCTGCTTTTTCTGTTCAATGTCCTTCCTATCTGTCTTCCGAAGCCCTTCTGGGGTACTCTTAATATCACCCTTAGGAAATTTATTTTGGGGGGAAAAACAGAGAGTGAAATGGTCTGTCCTGTGTCTGGATAAGGGCAGTGGGGGACTGGGAGTACCTGATACCAAGGGATATTACAGGGCAGCACAGCTGCAACATATTCAGGCCTGTAGTGATTCAGGCCAACACCTGGCCTGGGTGCAAATGGAAGGGAGTATGACAGGCCATAAAAGACTAACTGAGCTGCTATTCAATAAACAGGATGATAAGCATGTAAGAGCTCTGCCAAGACCCTGGCTAAAAACATTATTAAAGGTGTGGAAGGAAACATTACAGAATCGCAAAATAAAAGATGAAATCAATAGTCTCACTCACATCATGGACTGTAGAGATTTTGCCCCGGGTCAGAATAACCCCATCTTTATCAAGTGGAAAGGGCTGGACCTGGAGAGGTTGGGACAGTTATGTAGTGAAGGCATTATTAAAAGTTATCGACAACTGCAAAGGGAATTCAGATTGCCCCACCAAGACTTTTTTGGGTACTTATAGGTCAGACACTTCCTTACAATGGATGGGAGACTAGAGTTATGTGGGCAGAAGGAACCTCACCCACTGTTGAGCTGTTGGAGGGGGGTTAGGAGGAACATCTTGTTTCTAAAATATATAAACTAGGCAGATTTAGTGACTTCCAAAGCAGATAGGCCACACAACACAAGTGGGAGGATGAAATAGGTAGATCTATTCCAGCATTTCTGTGGGACAGAATGTAGAGTCAGGTGCAGAGGACGACAACATCTCCCTCGTGGAGGGAATTTAGGTGGTGGGTGTTGAGCCACTATTTTAGAACCCCTACGATCACCAAACATTATGGTAATTTCCCGACAGATAAGTGCTGGAGGGGCTGCAATCAAAAAGGGACACATGAGCATATTTTTTGGGGGTTGCCCCAAATTGGAGCATTATTGGGAGGCGGTAACCCAAACTATAGCAGCCATAGTTAAGATGCAGATCCCGAAGCAATGCGAAGTGCTGGTGCTGGGGGAGACTCCACCAGAAGTTCACACCACAGGACAGAGATACCCGTTCAGCATTCTGATAGCTGCAGCCTGCAGCCTCCAAAGCAATAACTAGAAACTGGCTGTCGGAGAAATCTCTGATGGTATCACAATGGCTGGAAGGCTGTAGGCAGATAAAAACCATGGAGAAACTCATAACACAGCTCTGCCTGCAGACGGAGAAATTCAAATCAAGGTGGCCCCCTTATTATGAGTTTTTTAAGTGAGTTGGAGGGTACATCTGTGCTAGAACTTCTGTCAAGGGAAACACTGGGAGACTGGTACCAGACATAATCCCAACTGAATTTCCGATGACAGATCAAATCTCGGGGGTATCCATGACAATACACCATGACAATATGCTATATACAGCCAGTTTAAATTAGGGGTCAGGCACAGACCCTTTGGGAAAATTCAAGCAAGATAAATTAATTATTCTGTACAGAGCATTGTATTTTACGTGAAGTTATTTAAGGTATTGCCTGGGGACAGGTTAAATTGACTTACCTTTTTCTTTGCCTTGTTTTTAATGATTTCTGTTTTTTTTTTTTATTAATCTGTGTAAAACTGAATTGTGAACTCCTTGTAAAATGTTAAAGATTATATGAAATTTTCAATAAAAACTACAATTTAAAAAAAAAAATTCAAGAAAAAGAGCATACACCGTACTCTTTAATAACATTGACATTCAAGGTCATAAAAAAGTACTTACTAGGGCAATGAGGATTCTGGAGGATGTTACCGCTAATCCACAGAAATACATGGCGTGCGTCGTCGCCTATGACAGCTCCTCATCACTGTGAACACCAGAGGCACAGTAGCAGTCTTAGAGGATATACCTCGCACACCCAGTGCCACGAGGCTGGCTGCACTGGTGTTGCCATGTTTTCTGGCACACATAGAAATTAAGCACCTCCGGACTTACCACCTTTAAAAGGAACCATGAAAAGCCAGTTTGACAGACAACCTGAAGTAGAAACTAACAGTATATAACTGATCTATTAAAAGAAGGTTCAGTTAAGGCACGTAATGAGCAGGGTGCAAAAAAGGCCATCCCATTTACAGTCAGTACTTCCCCTCTACCCCACGTTTGTAAAATAGGCTGTGCTCTTGTATGTCTGATCTCTGCAAACAAAACAAACCAAAACAAACAAACAAACAAACAAAATAAACACAAGCATAGTAGAACTGTATAGTCACTGTCAAAAAAACATTAGCCTCTTGGAGCATTTCAGAATTAGAGCAATAAAAAGCAATACCACACTGATCTTAAAGGTGGAAGTCCTGTTACATTGTCTGGTATAACCCCATAGCTCAGTACTTTACCAAGACATTAAAACTTCAGTTCTGCAGAGAACAGGGAACAGTCACTGATCTTTCTCCTCCCCTGTAGGATTCTCATCCTGAAGTGGGTCTGGTCTTTTCAGCTTATCTGTGAAAGTCTCAGCTGATTTCGGATCTGTGACGCTGTATTGCTTATCCTTCATCATGAATTACAGCCGAGCTGGAAAACTCAATTTATGTTGTATGCCAACTGCCCCCCCATCACATTGTGACCCTTTCAAAGGCTTTCCTTTTTTGCTGGGTAGCATCTGCATAGTCAGAAAAGAATAACATTTTATTGTTATTGGTATGAGGTGTATGCTCCCTAGCTGTTCTGAGCAACATGTCCCGGTCCCCCACAGAACCCATCATCAGTAATACAGTCTGTGGGCCTTCCAATTGTCTCCTGGCCTGCTGTGGATTAATGTGGTAGGCCTTGATTACACAAGGTGGGTGCCCAAAACCCAGGGCCTCTGAGAGTCGGTGCTCCAGGGAAATTACAATATAATCACCCTCCATACCCTCTGACAACCAAAATATGTGATGCTTAGAACCTGAACACTGTTTTCCAACTGCTCAAATCTTGTTTTCAGTAAGGATTGTGGTTTTAGTGACGTTGCAATGGTAGACTAGGTTCTGCCTGCTGCCATGGCTGAGTTTGCCAAGGAACTCTCCAGCCCCTCCACTTAATTTCTACTACGGTCAGTCGCTCTGCATACATGTGCAACATTTGCTTGATTCTTTGTTTTCACTGTGATTGGGACGGTGAATCATCATCAGGCAGGAGCTGTTGTGGATCACTTCACTTACCAGGTTCCAGGTTGGGTCTGTCAGTCTTATTTGCCTCCCTGAATGCCTCATCTTCAAACTTTTCAGATCAGCTGCTGCAGGACACACTTATCAACTGTGCTGAGAACTTTTCTTGTCCTGAAAATAATAACTTATTTTAGGATTTTTACTGAAATAAGGCCCCTAGAGTGAGGAACTCCACTCAAAAGCTGCTTCCTGATAGGGTGCTAGGCTCTAACCTCACCCCAGCCCCCATGCACGGATTTTAGCACATATTTACATTTTTATTACTAGTAGTTTTTTTTCTTCTTTTGCTTGATTACAATCAATAAGCAAGGACCAGCAACCCTTCTTTTAGTTTCATTGGCCTTCCTTACCAGGGAAACAAGGACAGAGATACTTTTGTTTGGAAACTCAGGAAAGTGCCTCGCAATAGATCCAATATCACATTGCCAACCAAAGATGTTGCCAACACATGCAGTGGAATATGAGCAGGCTGCATTGGCAAATGCAGGGGGTCTGTACTAATCACTGTATATAAATGTAGGAGCTGAGTGTTTCAATCTGATTACCGGTTCTGTAGTTCCTGGAGTTCTTGCAGTGCAGTTTCTGAACACTGTCACACAATCCTTCCAGCTCACACAAGATCAGTGCTAATCATTTTTTATGGTTACTGTAACAATAAAATCTTCGTGTTGCATGACCCAGAGCACAGAAAATGTAAAGAGGAATAAAATAATGATGGCATGCGCCCTCCTACTTTTATGTCCTTTCCATCCAGGCCTATTTTTAAACTAATATTTATAATGCAGGGACCTGACACTGGATCAGAGCCTGTGGAAGTTTTACTACATGAAAATAAGCTGGAGCACATTTAAACCATTTAATCAACCCTTTCCCCTCGAACATCTGTATTAATACAAAATGATGTCTCAGTTTCCAGCAAAAAAAAAACATGTGTCATCTTTTCTCAAGGGTAGGACAGAGAGTGGTGTCTGGGATTTATTACTCGACCCCTCTCCCCCTATCCTGTGGGGTGCCGCAAGGCTCCATCTTGTCACCCATGTTGTTTGCAGTGTATATGCTGCTGTTAGGAGAGATTATTAGGCAGTATGGTCTGAGTTTTCACTGCTACGCAGATGACACTCAGCTATACATGTCCTTTGCACCTGGTCAAGATGTGTTCCTCTCGGTATTTAATAACTGTCTCACTGCGATCCAGGGCTGGATGAGTGCGAGCTGGCTGTGGTTGAACCTGGCTAAAACTGAGGTGCTGGTTGTCCCTGATCGTTGGGAGGCGGGTTTGTTGGCAGGCTCACTCTCGGGACTATGTCTAGGGGGTGTTGCACTGACTACCTCAGACCCAGTGTGGAACCTGGGCATTATTGTTGATGATGGCTTGAATCTGAATTCGCAAGTGTCAGCAGTCGTCAAGACCTCTTTTTACCATCTGAGGAATATCGCCTGGGTGAAACACCTGGTTCCTCCCAATGATCTTCCAATGTTGGTCCATGCCTTCGTTTCCTCTCGCCTTGACTACTGCAATGCCCTTTAGTTAGTGCTACCAGGGGTTGATGTCCGCCGCCTTCAGCTAGTGCAGAATGCGACAGCCAGGCTGTTGACTGGTACATCTAGAACCAGTCACATAATGCCTGTGCTCCGTGGACTGCACTGGCTTCCAGTGCGGTAGAGGATCACCTTCAAGGTCGGTTTGCTGACCTATAAAGCCCTATATGACCAGGAACCCACTTACTTGCAAGATCTCCTTTGCCCTTACTGTTCCCTCTGTCCTCTCCGATCCACAGACGAGGGATTGCTAGAGATTCCCATGGTCTGTTTAAAGACATCTGGGGCCCGGTCTTCTAGCTTTGTGGCCCTGACCCTGTGGAATTCTCTGCCTCATCGGGTGCGAGATTGCTTGACTGTCCAGGAGTTTAAAACTGCACTAAAAACGTATTCATTTGAACTGGCATATTCTGTTTTTTAATGGTAGTATTATAACTGTTAGTGTTTTAAACCATCGGATTTTATTGATTAATGTTGGAATTATTTATTATAGCTGTTTATTATGTACCTTGGTTGTAAGAAAGGCACTTTTTATAAATAAAATATGATATGATATGATATCAGCAGGGCTAAAATCTCATAACGTTCTAATAAAACTGAAATTTAGGACATTCCATTCTTTATTATGGAAGGCATTTACATGAAAGCAGACCTTTTTCCCCTTAAGCTTCATCTTTTTCATCTGTTCTTCCCCTGCCCTGATGTCCTTTGTTTGTGGCATCAGAATTATATCCAGGGAAACAGATTGTGATGTCATAAGCAGAGGATTATGACTCTAGAGCAGGCAAAAGCAACATGAACAGCTGAAGTCCAAGGGGAAAAAGATCTTGGTTTAATGAAAATGTCTTCAGTAATAAAAAAATGGCAGTTCTTGACATTCAGATCTGGGGGAATTGTGCCTAAATGACTTCTGCTGATGCTAATTGTAGAATTTCACTGGAAACCAGAAAATCTCTTTACAATGAACTGGTTTTTGCTGGCTGGCCCACCGGTGCAGCGGTAAGGTTTCAGCTCACGCTGCTGACATCCCAGGTTCAGGCACAGACCTGAGAGTTTGAGGGCCAGCTGGAAGGAGGAATATTAAATGAGTGACCCCTGGTGGAGGCTGAGGGCCAGCAGATAATGATGCCTAGATGGTGTGGGGGCATGCCAGATGTCGGCACTCTGGTGCCTTATGTTATTAAACATCACCCCCCGTGGGGTTTCATGGAAAAACTTGCAGCCTCTATGTATGACACCCTGCTCCTCCAGCCCCAATCACCCACCACAGCTCTCCTACAATGCCATAGCACCGCATCTGCTCATCCGACTCGGCTCCATGCCCTGCCATGGGGGGCAAGCCAGGGAGGCAATGCCGGTGGGTATCATGAGGGTCTGCATGTGTATGGCACCCCATCCTTGGGGGTAAGCCAGGAAGAATGCAGAGAAGGTAAGTCCCAGGGGTGAGGTGGCGGTCTGGAGCAGAGTGGGGGTTAAACTTGTGGTGGTACATGCTATAAAGCATACTAAATTGAAAAAAAAAAAAGAACTGGTATTTGCTTATGAAAACAAAAGACACACAGAGATGTGACTGTTCATTTCCAGATGTCTCATTTCTAGGTATCCTGAGGGGTGGGCTACATGAACCTTTTTTATTGATGGGAGAGTGTTGGCCAGGACACTGAGAAAAAAGGCTTTATTCTAGAATAATGATATCAAGATTTTGAGGCTGTGGGGCCTAACCGTAAATTTTGGTGGGTGTTTTTGTAATTTTGTATCTGCATTGTTGCGGTGGAGAGCTTGAATTTTCTGTACGAATAATCATGTGATATACTTAGATAACTGATTTTTTTTAAATAAAAAAAACTACCGTTATGATAAGTGCCATGGGATCTTTAACTACCACCTGGACAGCCACAGGAGATGGGCAGAAGGGACTTGGGATCAACTGCAGATCTGAAAGATGGTATCTTGAGAGTGCAGCGATCCCCAAGTGGTGCACTACAGAGTACCTGTTAGGGTATTAGCTAGGGTTGGGTGAAATGTAACCTTTGCTGGTGAAATTCAGGGAAAATTACAATTCGATTCCATGAAATCTCACAAACGTTCTATAACATTTTGCAACATTTCACCAAATGTTTAATTTCAGTTTACATGAGGGTTGCTTGGAATACAAGTTAGGGAATCAGAATTGCCAGTTTCTGGCCCAGTTTTAGGAATTAGGAGTTTTGTATTTGCAATCTGAAATTCCTAATTCCAAAATTTAATGCTAAAATAATGTGTTTTTTTTTACATAGGAATTTAGGATTCCAAATCTGAATCAAATTCCAGTTCTGATGACTTTTTCAGAACTGGATAGGAACTGGATTTGGAATCCGAAATTCCTAAATTAGTAAACAGTCCAATCGGATTGGAATCTGACTATTCTAAGCACCCTTAATCTGCATCCAAATTTAAAACTACTTTTCCAGATGTCACCACATGTGACACTTTTAACACCCTGTACCTCATAAGCCTCTGTACCAAGTTTAAAATCTCTAACATTAAAGGGGACTGAGTTATAAGCAGTCAACCATTTAGATCTTTTTACACAAAATTTCATGAGTGTCTAAACTGCTCAAATGTAAGCCCCTATAACTTTAAAACTAGAAGATGTGATGTCACCAATTTTGATATGTTCACAGGCCCTAAAATGGAAGCTGCCTGTGTCAATTTTCATTTCTCTTGCTTAAAGGATGGCCAAGTTATAATTGGCCAAAAATTGCAAAATAACATCAGAACATAAAGTCAGATTCCATAAGTTTTTGTTCAAGAACTTGTTGATAATTTTGTGGAAGCCACATCCATAAATTATGTACAGCCATACACTTCAACTACCACAGAGGAGGAAAGAAAAGGCTGGGTAGAGTGGGAAAACTGGTAGCTACACAATAAAAGTACAGTGGAGCCCAGCATCAGGTACCCTTATGTCAATCAGTAGTCAGTATTCTTCAGTGAAGAACCATCATGAATACTCAAAGCCATCAGTTTGCACTTAGCTGTCTTCTTCCAATTTGCCAGTTAACCAACAGAGCTCACAGACTAAAAGGCTTGTGGAAGCACATACATGCTTAGCATAGTTTCTGTACAATGCCAAACACTGACTCTTTATTTGTTGTGATTGAGGTCATAGTCAGAAAAATCATGGTACTATCTCCTTCGGATCGAAAGTCTTGTATGATATCAGCAAAGCTATGGACTCCAGACACTATACCAGGGCCATTTTGTTGACTTCTCCAAGGCCTTCGACAAGGTGGATCATGGAATACTGATAAACAAATTGGAAGAGACTGAACTGGGAAATACAGTTATTGATCAGTTTACTTCATATCTGCACAAAAGAAAACAGTATACAATCATTAATGGTCTTACTTCAGGAAATCTGGACATCTTGAGGGGGGTTCTCCAAGGCTCGGCACTGGGTCCTTTGTTATTCATTATATTTCTGAGAAGTCTAGGAGAAAACACTGGCAAATTGAACTACCACCATTATGCAGATTACACAGTTATTTATGCCTCTGGGGAGTTCCCCTCACTTGTCCATATGACCTTCAAGATAGGTTATCTGCTCAATTCCAAATTAAAGCTAAAGTCGATAAAACAAAGCAAATGTTGGGCGCTGTTCACAAATGGGGCAGAAGATATGTGTCAAAGGTGTGTACACCACCTGCTTAGCTCCATGGCCCCAGACAGGCACAGAGTGCACGGTATTCATGACAGCATGCACCCACAGGGCACCTGTCTGTGGCCTGCCCTCCCAGTGCACAGGATTGGTGGGGGGCAGCCCAGTGCAGAGGGGCAGACCCAGGCAGGTATCCACTCGGAAGCCCGCCCCAGGTCCCATAGTGGATCCTGTATGCCCATGGGGTGGGTGCACATCAGAGGAGTGGGTCAGTGTAAATAGGAAAAATATATCAAATGTACAGGCACTCCCCCAATCAGCTACCCCAGCCCTCCCCATCAGCCGAGTGGGTTGTGGCTACGTGGATTGACATTTCCCAATCCCGCTGTGACCAGCGGGCAATGTCCATGGTGGCACACACTGGGTTATGGCAGGCTCCCAGCTGCTGTAACCTGCACCCCCTGTGCCTGGCAGTATGTGTCTTGGTGAATGGCACATAGTGCAGGTACACCCCATCACACTCCCCAACTGCCCCAGGCACATTGCTGACTGCAAGGCCAGGGGATCCAATGCATAACTGCCTTGTGCGCTGTTGGTGAATGCTGCTGGAGGTCCGTGGATCCCCCGCTGCATGACATTCCATCTTAAGATTGCCTACATGCCTCAGATATGTGACACATAGACAACTTTTTTGTTTGCTTAGGGCCTGTTGTTTGTAGACCTGGTCAAGCTGAGAAATGCTCAGAACCCTCAGTTTGTAATTCATGCTTTAAATGGCTAGTCACTCAAGATGGTAAATAAACATAAATTATCCATGTTTCTGGATGGAGCCAGGTGTCTCCAGAAATAACTATTTTGATTGTTTGACCCCAAAAAAATGGGCACCAGATTAGCACTGCATCATAGATATAAAACTGTTTATCCACCGAACTAAGGCAAATAAGGTCACACAAACACAGCTGACACCCCTGTTTGGCTATGCAGATTTAGTCTATGATCACTCTCCTCTCAAAAGACTGCACAGACTAACTACCCAGAGGAATGTGGGATTTTTAGAGATGGAGGGGGCACAATTTGAAGATGGGGGGGCGTCTCAAAGGTAATGTAAGGAAGTATTTTTTTCACAGAGAGGGTTGTGGATGCATGGAACAGCCTTCTGGAGGAGGTTGTGGAGTGAAAAACAGTGGTTGAATTCAAGCATGCATGGGACAGTCATAAGGCAATTCTAAGGGGGGGGTTGAAAGAAGTAGGCTGCTGGTTAACTAGGATCTGCAGCTTATCCATTAGGTAGGGAAATGGGCAGACTGGGTTGGCCAAGCGGTCCTTATCTGCTGTCAAATTCTATGTTTCTATGTTTCTATGAGACTCTGTGAGTCAGAACCTGAAGATCCACCTTTTCATACAGTTACTTCACTCCCCAGCTATGGAACTCCTTGCCAGCAGAGTTCCATGTTATTCTAAGTAAGGATCCCCTATCAGGTCCTTGAAGTCATGGTTTGAACAGAAAATTCCAAAAAATTGTACCTGTTACCCTGGAGTAAGATGGATTACATAATGATCTGAATGTGACCGGGACTAAGTTATAACATGTTGATGCATGTACACGACGTTGTATCACATAATAATAACTTTATTTTTAAAGTGCCTTTCTGAAACCAAGGCACTGTACAGCTTTAAAAACAGATAAAATCCAATAAAAACATAGCATTACATACAGCAGGTTAGGTTAATAAATAACTGTCAGAATATAATTAATCCTGATAAGCAAGGTGCCATAAATGGGTCTTCAAGGCCCTCTTGAAACTCTCCACAGTCGTGCACACATGTATCTGATGAGGTAGAGAATTCCACAGGGTCAGGGCTGCATACATAAAAGCATGGGCCCCTGATGTTTTAAGACGTACCCTGGGAATCTCTAACAACCCCTCGTCAGCTGAGCAGAGTGGTCATCCGGGGCAGTAAGGCAACAGGAGCTCTTGCAGATAGCCCGGGCCCTGTCCATGCAGAGCCTTAAAGGTCAGAAGCCCACATACATGAAGTGCATTTACTAAGTGACAATGTGTGTGTGTGTGTGTGTGTGTGTGTGTGTGTGTGTGTGTGTGTGTGTGTGTGTGTGTGTGTGTATATTTTATATATATATATATATATTTTCAAAAACTTTGTTAATGCACTAGTTAGGGTTGAGCGACAAACTAGTGAACTGTGCCATTAGGGTTTCACCCCAAACACATTCCACCCTGCAGGCAGCAACAGACTTGGGGTGTGCCTTGGGGTTGGCAGCCCTAATGCTCACCCCATTCTCATACACTGAACCCATCTCAGCCTATTTTCTCATGGAATGGGGTGCACATTAGGGTTGATAACCCCAAGGCATGCCACACACCTGTTGCTGTCTGCAGGGTGGGGATGGAGTGTTAGGATTGGAAACCCTAATGCCACATTTCTCTACTTTTGTTGCTTCAACCCTAACTAGTGCATGAACCAAGTTTTCGTAAAAAATGTCCTTACTTTTTGAGATAGTATAATTGTATCTTATTTTATATGTGGGAGTGCAGGGCCCTGCAGTCCCATCCCTCTTTAGATGTGTATATGTATATATGTTGCAGTGGAAGCACAGGGCCCAGAGGGCCCTGTACTTGCATCTGTAGTAAAACAAGAATGAAACTGTTAGCCTAGCCTTCTTATCACCCCACGTCATGAACCCTGTAATGAACATTTCAAAATCCCCACCAAAATGTGATTCTGTGCCATAGCAACACCATTGTGCACCTCAATGTGCAAAAACACAGTTTGGCCAGGGTGTGAAAAAGGACAGCTGTCATGTTCATGAGGCGGTGTAAAAAGATGTTTATGTTGAAAATTTTGAGTCTAAATATTTATCATTTTAATTTTCCCTAGGGAGAACCAGAAAACAAGATGGCAGCCAAACAAAAAAGGATTTTCCCCTCATGAAAAAGGATGATGTCAACATGAAAAAAAATATATTTTTTGTTTCATACAGCTATTTTATTTGGTGCTTACTGAGCATGCCCTTAACCAGTTATTCAAAATGCCAAAAGTAAATAACTTTGGAATGTAGAGGGAAAAAAATACAAATATGTTGCAGGTGATACCTTTTATTGGACTAACAAAATTATTTATAAGACTAGCTTTTGAGAGATTAATCCCTCTTCCTCATATCCAATAATTAAATAATTTTGTTAGTCCAATAAAAGGTATCACTTGCAACATATTTCTTTTTTTTTGCTCTACATTGTTGACTGGACTAACGCGGCTATGACATCTCTTTTTTTTAAATAACTTTGGAACAAATTAATATTTTTTTCACCAAACAAGCAAAAGGCACATATGTGGGCCAGTCTTTTTCTACCCAGAAAATGTCAGACCAAAATTCCAAACCATCTGGGTGCTAGCCAAGTTCACAGAAAACCCGTTTGAACCAATGGGGAAAAAATCCCAACAAATTTACTTTTTTGCACTATCTGTACCTCAGAATCTGCACATCTGATTGGAAAACAAATTGGTACATCAAGAGATCTACAATGCAAAACTGTGCAAGCAAAATTTTATGTAAATCTGTTGAACAGCTGCAAAGTTATTAAAGTGCAAAAAGTAGGGTTTAAAACTGAAGTGCCCGTACAAAGTTAACACTAGGGGTGCAACTGTTATGATATATATAGAGAGAGATTGAGATATATAAATATATATATATATAGTATATATATATATATATATATAAAATCACACATGCCCCCACAATGCAAAGCATCATGGGCTGCATATGCAAATCACCACAGAATATTATGCTGGTCCAACTTTAAGCAGAATTGCATGGTGCGAAAGGCTCTTTACACAGTTTGCAAAGGTGCCCTTTAGGGTAACCTTGCCCTCAGTGTTGTGCACAGAGGTTCTTTGTCTTTAAATAGTTTTTATTTTAATGGGTTCACTACAATATATCCAAGGCACACTGCCTTAAGGGAAGCTGGTCCATTCCACTGGGGTGCCAAACAGACGAGGCATACTGATGAGTCCTGGTAGGATGAAACATGTGTCTATGTCTTCTATTGGCACCCTTTACAGAGCTGTGTAAGAGGCCTTTCGGCACCATACAATTCTGCTTAAGTTGGACCAGCATAATATTCTGTGTTAATTTGTATATGCAGCCCATGATGCTTTGCATTGTGGGGCATGTGATTTTGTATTTTCTTGAAACTTGGCTTCCCAGCCAATGCCCTTTGGGTAACCCTTGCCTCAGTGTTTGTGCACAGAGGTTCTTTGTCTTATATATATATATATATATATATATATATATATATATATATATATGTGTGTATATATATATATATATATATATATATATATATATATATATATATATATATATATATACATGTATATATATATATATATATATATATATATATATATATGGTATACTTTTTGCAACTGAAACTTTTATATGTAACTTCTGTACTGGAAGGGACACCTTTGCAGATGAGCTTGTCTCAATTGTTACATTCCCTAATAAAACTGAATTGAATGTCTGAGAGCCCAGTATACATGGATGTCTAGGTCTTGGAGCTACTCACAGAGACCTGAGGGGGAGAAGAAAATGACTGGGTACCAAGAAGGAGAAAGTCCAGCTATTCCAATGAGATAGATGTGACTGGAAAATGAGTAGGTGGGTTTCTTTTTAAGGGAGGGTGTCTGTGGAAAACAAGCAGGAAGTCACTGTGACAATCAATTCCACCAAGTTACACTCAGAGAAAAATATGGTGAAGGACAAAATAATCACCCAAAAAGCAACTACATGGCTGCATACAGCTCAGCACAGCTATACAGATTCAGTGGAGATACATGGTTTGTGAACATTAAATTCCACTAATGGAATTCTAGTGGCAGCATTTTATTGACACATTGCCCTTTAATGAATTTTGAGCAAATGTTGCCAATTAGTAATTTGTAGTATCTCCACTGCAATTTTAAAATACTAAACCAAATTTCTCTAGCTTTCTTAGACTCCAGGGCACACTGAAACTGGATATGCATGGCAAATTTCAAGTGAATGCCTACAAAAGCAGCAGAGCTGCAAACATCCAACTTTTTGGAAACATTTCACAAAATCTCACAAATAATTAAACTGTGAAAGTATGAACCCTTGTAACTCCCAATTGACTTATCCAAATCTCTCCACTTTATGCACTTTCTATGAAACTTTCTAAAAGGTTATACATGCAAATAGCCATGCATCTAGCTCTAAAATTGGCTAAGTTGTTCCCAAAAAATGTTTGAGTTCCTATAAGTTTAAAACTACTTATCAAAATGTAATTAAATTTGACGTTTTCTTAGGACTGCTCACAGTAAGTGAGCTTATCAATTTTGTGATCTCTAGATGAAAGAATAGCTGAGTGATTACGGTACTAGTAAATAAATAATTTCACATTTCAGGAGATTCCATGAAATGTCACAAAGTGCATGCAGTTTTGCAAAAATTCACCAAAAAGCAGAATTTGCTTATTTCACCTGTCCCTTGTATTAGCTCAACTTTCTGGTGCAGGACTAGAACCCACAGCCTTCCAATCTTCGGATTATAAAGGGTGAATTTCCCCATTAGAAAATATAGTAAGAAACTGGGGCAATGGCACATATATTCTATATCAAGGCATTCATTGCAGTTAGGAACAAAGACTTGTCTAGTGGGTGTGCATGGGGGGGGGTCAAATCCCACCACTGCCACTAGTGCACTGTGTGACCTTGTAGCAAGTCATTGGACCTCTGTGTGCCTCCGTTCTCCACTTCTTCCTTCCAGCTATGAAACTGGGAAGCAGCAGGGCCTTGTCACTATTAATTCTAGACACTGAAAAATAATTACCCATTAACTAACCCCATATATTCTGTGGTCTCTGCATTGGGCGTTTTAGAAATTTTAACATTTTTTTTTTTTACAAAACTTGTGTCTCCTTATTTTTTGTCTTAGTAATGTTAGCTTTAATTTTATATACAAATGAGCATCTGCTAACATGGCATAAAGAGCACTAACCAACAGTGGCTACTTATTTTTTAAGCAAAGTCCTTGTTCTACTACAGTATTCTTTCCCAGTATTATCTGACCTAGTTGGTGGAGCATGGGGATAGTGTTTCAGGGATGGTATCTAGCTCCTGGTTTGGACACATTGCTTCTTTCTTGTTAGCCCAGTAGTTATGGATGGAATTCAGGGGCACAGTCCCATTGCTCCATTGCTTTTTATGAATGACCCCCCCACAACATGTACAGGGCATGTGTTGCTAGCAAGCACGCAAGGGTAGATTTAATTGATTAAAACACTCAAAAAGCAGCATATTATAATGACACAAGCACATGGGAGCATAGATAATACTCTGGGGAATTAGGCAGAGTGTGCAGCACCAATCGCAGAGGTCCTGTATATAAAATGGAGGTAAATGAAGCCAGCAAGCTGGGGAAAACACACTAGATTTTAAGCTGCAGAGAAATATACTTGTTTACTCTAAGGAGCAAAAAACACCACAGACAGTGACAGATTTCTACCAAAATTGGAGTATGGCTAGACTGAGGGGTGTCTTCACACTTGTAGAAGGTTAAAGGGTCTAGAAGACCAACAAAGGGGGTCCTATAGGTAGCCTCAGAAGGAGCGGTGGTTGCAGTGTCAAGGAGCAAGAATCAGCCATTTAGATTTAGGGGGCACTCTCAGAGAAGTAGCCTGGGGAGAAACTTGATGTGAAGCTCAGATTTACGTCTCGAGAGCAGGGACTAGTGGTAAAATCCAAGAGTGGGCTAAAGTGGCTCTACCAAAGTACACGAATAGCTGAACTCCTGGCACAAGGCGCACGCAAAGCAGAGTACTTTTGAGTTGTTATGGGAACGTGAAGTCCATTGAAAACAATGACTTTGCTTACTCCGCTTTCCCCAAACCACTTCTCCACCAATTTTAAGGCGAAGTAACACTGAAATCAATGTACTTCACATCAATTCGCCTTGTTATTGAGTTCCAAAGTGAATTTGCAGTGCTTCATGGGGTTGCAGGTCACATGGGCTCTAGATTGTTCTGCACAGCCTCAGTTCTCTGTGTGTGTATTGGAAGATGGAGACAGTTTCCTCTCAGGGCTCTGCTATTCAAATCCTCTAAAAGCTGTTAAAAAAGCCTTTTTGAGCCTTTTTTGTTTGCTCAAAATTTAGTACATCGATTGTAGAAAACCTTCCTGTGCTCATATCATCGAGTGTTTATTGTTTGTGTGTGGATTTTTAATGTTAATTTAGAACACTCAGTATGTGTACTGTGAAGTGTGCTTTGGGGGAGGGGCGTATCTGTGGTGTAGGTAGATTAACTGGGAGAAAAAGGCAGTCTTTCTGTTTTGGTTATATTTTTCTTGTATAACTGTGTCAGTGTACACAGAGTTATATTTTCAGTAATTCTTGGCATTTTTTTGCTGATTATTGTGGTGTAGCAGTGTGTAATTTCAGTTTGTTTAAATATTTGGTTGTATTGCTAAAGGTTTTCAATTTGCTACACATTACTTGTAGTGTGTATGTGTGTGTTTGCGTCCGATGCATGCATGCCATTAAATCAGATACAATTTATTGTGCCACAGAGTAATTGCAGCAGTGTGAACCTGCTATCCACTGCACCTGCATGAATTTTTTGTACTGCTTGTGGTATCTTTTGCATTGATAGTAGTGACTGTTACTGCCAGGCACTAACCCCCCACAAATGGTAAAAGGTATTTTTTCCAAATTTGATTTCTGATGGTGAGCACTGGTTAGGTGTTGTTGTTGTGCCCTTGTGTTCTGCATCTGTTTAGTGCACAGCACAATCTTATTCTATCTGTGCATTTGCATCTCTTTAGGGCCCAATCTCCATCTGTTACTTAAGTCACAGTTGTTTCTTTGGCTTCCCTTCAGAATACTGGTGTGGTGCACAGAATTCATGATCACATCACGAATCACAAAATTAATGTTTTGGAGTATCTTTCCAGGCTTCACCACTGTACCCATTGATATGAGTTTTCAAGCTGGTGAGTTTTGTGAACAACCAGGTCATCAGGAAAGTACAGTCATAGGCATTCGCGTTCCCAATACACTCGTCAGCTACAAGTCCGAGAAAAATAAATTCATATTTCATGGTCACGAATGCAGTCACGATTCCTGATCACATCACGAATCACAAAATTATTTTTTTAGTAGTTACTTGCATCATGTAAGCCTGTTCTGTAGTATCTCTCCAGACTTCACCACCTTACTCTTTGATATGAGTTTTCAAATTGGGGAGTTTTGTGATACAGGTCATTGTCATCGGGGACCTACAGCCGTAGGCATTCACGTTCCTGTACAGCATGTGAGTTACAGTACCGTAAGGCATGTCATCTGTGGGGGCCCGGGGGCAGCCAATATTGTTGTCACTCCTCCTTACTTCAAGTTAAGGTGGAATGACAACGAGAAGTCACAGTCACAATAACAAGGCGAAGAGGACATTTCATGCTGGCTACTCTGCGTAGTGGAGTGACAATGCAAAGTGCTCATTTCACGGGCACTTCACCAGTGGAATTTTAATTCACTGCATCTGTAAGACGGGACACTTTGCATGTCTTATTACACTCTCATTTCACTTCATCAGCAGTGAAATGGGAATTTTCTGGACACAAGACAGTAGCATTTTGGGGATGAACATTAATTCTAGTGACTTTGTCTGACAACTGCCCTGATGACTGAGTGTGCCATTAACTCTGGGAGACTGCATTTCTTGTTACTCTCTCATTTTACTTCGTCAGTACTGGGGAATTTTCTGGAGACAAGACGACAGCAGCATTTTGGGGATGCACATTAATTCTAGTGACTGTGTGGCGAGGAGGCTGCCAATATTGTTGTCACTCCACCTTACTTGTATAAGGCGGAATGACAACGATGAGTAATAATAACAAGGTGAAGTGGGCATTTCATGCTGGCCACTCTGCGAGAAGCAGTGAGCAATCGCAGTGCCCACCTGGCGGTCACTTAGCCATTCTGAAGGTCTAATTAGCTGCATCTCTACTTGGGACAGCCTCTGGGAGGAGTTAAGGAAGCAGCTAAGTGTGAAAACAAAATAATTGCTTCATATTAAACTGCATTACAATAAGAAAGGATCTCATGTAAGATCATTTCCCACAGAATTTATAGAGAGAGAGTGTGTCAGAACTGAATATAAGAGATTTGAGGAACTCCATGGAGAAGTGAGTTAGGGTTCTGAGGCCACTGAGTACCAAGTAGATTCAGTAGAAAACCCACAAGGTCAGCATTCCAACCATTCATATATGAAAATGCTTTTAGGAACTTTTCAGTGTGATTTTATGTGTTAAAACATCTGTGTACAAGATTTGCCATTTTTCCTTGAAGGGAAAAAAGTGGACAGGACCCAGAAGACAGTTCCTCAGTAGCTTCAAACTAAGCATTCCAGTGTGGCTTATGCTGCTGCAGAATTCCAAGTGACGATGGAATCTGACTTGTGCTGTGGAGAAGGAAAAGGATTTCAGCTTCTCACAGACCCAGCATTCATTTCTGCAGCATGCTGAGCTGTTTAAAAGGGTGCACAGCCCAATTTCAGGGAGATCGAGCAGGGAGATGAGACTGACCAGACCAGATCAGAGCACAGGGGAGATGAATCAACATGTAGAGGCCTACAGAAAGGGTAAGGGCTTGGGGGACTAGATGTCTAGTAAAGTCTAGGTAACGGGGATCACCTGTGTGTCATAGAAAGGACCGTAGGACAATGTGTGAGACCAGGGAAAGGTTAACAGTTGCCTGATGCACTGCAGTGCCCTGCTTGCAAGTGACATGTTTCTAGGAAGATCACAACCAGGTTCAGCATTTCTAGTCCAGTAAATCCAACCACTGTCTGTCTCTAGGATCATTCCGCCACCAGAGGTCTGCTCTTTATCATCAGCTTCAACATCACCAGCATCAGGTAAGGACTGTGATTTTATTTGTCCTTTTAAAGGAGATAGGAAATGATTTTTACATAGTTAACTGCTCATCTATCTTCCTTTCCATGCCAGTTATGTATTATGATATACTTTGATGATTTTTTGAGAAATAAATAATCTAGCTTTGGGGTGCCCTCAGAGCTACATAGAATTCCACTCACCTCACCAGCTACTGCACTTGAATTTTATATTTCTAAAACATTCTAAGACATCAGTAACTACCATTCCATGCTAGTCATCTGAATGGCCTGGAATGGAGTTTGTGATGTCATAGAATGTTCAGGAAGTATGAAAAGAAAAAGCAGCAACTGCTGAGAAGAAAGGGAGTCAGGGTAGTTACAAAGGCAACAAAATTAAAATTATTAATTCAACAAAAAAGGTAAAAAACATATCAGAATACTTGGTGGTCAATAAAAGAACAACTGGTGGGAATCTAGAGGTGTAAAAACTGTTTCCTATCACCTTTAAAGATGGAGCATTAGCTTAAGTGACATTTATGTTATGAGACATTATTTCAAAACAGCAGTGCAACAAAAACAATATTTTTCCTAAAAAGTTAGTTTCAGCTACAATTAACAAAAATATTAGAATGTCTGTACTTGTCTAAGTACCGCCTATGCTGCACACAAGTCTTTTTTTCCAGATCCAAATAACTGCCAGGTACCGTTGTCAGGTCTACAATTCTACGTCTGTGCAAAATGTGGCAGACATTTTTTTTCTTGAGAGAAAAAAAATAAATTAAAATACCTGTAAAATACTCAAATGTTGGTGGAATTAGAAAATTGTACCATCAAATGAAACTGAAAAATGCCTGGAATCTTTTATAGTGAAAAAAGGTAGGGTCAAATTTTTTGCCCAATTTCATTGCACTGTTGCTTTAAAAGCCTATTGCGAAAGGGACTCAAGCTTAGTAGATATGGGAGGAGTCACCTGGGTACTTGAAATATTGTTAGTCTGTAACAGTTGATGTGAATTTACTGAAGGCATAGATTTAAATGTGATTACATATGGATAGAGTGATATGTATATAGAGAATAAAGTATGGGATGGTATGTTTAATGAGAATTTACGCACACCCAAGGTGAGGACTCTATAAATCTCACCTCTACACGGCAGGCACAGGAGGTCGTGAGGGTTGGAAGCCCTCCCCCGAACCGGAGAGCGTGACCCCCCCCGCAGTGAGGACTCTGTAAAGGTACGCAGTCGCCACCTGATCCTTGGCAGCTCACCAGTGAGCTTCAGTTTGGGCGCCAAAATTCTAAATTTGAATTCTTTGCAGTCGGCAGACGAATGGAGATAGTTCTTTTCCCCTTCTTTCTGCTTGAATAATGGGGGTTTTGCAGCCTGGTATTTGGGCACTTTAATTACTGCCATCTTTAAACCAACAAAATGCTGACGCTGCTTTAAAGCACACTAATTGCTGAACTACGCTGCTACCGATCTAAATCCTGTGGATCTGCTGTTTTACTTTAAACCTGTTCCATTGCAAACCCTGGTGTGTTTAAAACTGTGTTTAAATCAAGTTAGTGAGTAACCTGTACATTCTACTGTTTTACATTTCAACCTGAACTCTGTTGTGAATTAATCGAAGTTGTGGAGTCAGGTATTGGAGTTAGCCCCTCCCTTGCTCCTAAGTATTTAAACTCCATCTTGTCCTCTCCTAGCTCACCTCTCCATGGCAGGCACAGGAGGTCACAAGGGTCGGAAGCCCTCCCCCGAACCGGAGAGCGTGCCCCCCCGCAGTGAGGACTCTGTAAAGGTACGCAGTCGCCACCTGATCCTCGGCAGCTCACCAGTGAGCTTCACCCCGCTGATGCTTCATGTCAGCTACCCCACCACCCCCACCACCACCCTTGGCAAACTCTCTCTAATATAGGACTGGTCACATGGTAATAAAACAAAATAACCAATCAGCTCACTTTACCATTTGCAGGTTACATCTTTCTACCACTAGTGGCCTGCTCACTAAGAACACCCATACAGTAACTTTAACTCTTGCACTGCTGCCTCTACATGATGACCCCTTTTGTACTTATAATTTTCTGCATCCTCATCCCCTGGGCATCCCTCCCACCATCTATCTATCCTGACCTGATGGTCTGCTAGGCACCATGCACCAGTCACCAAATAAACATTAATAACTCAGTGACAAAAGCTGAAACTCACCATTGGTGCCACTTCCACACTCTTTCATTTGGCCCTGCTGTACTCCCACCCAGCTTCCAAACCAGCCTCCTTGCCCTCCTGCCCCATGATCATTGGCCAACACCTGCTATTGCAAGGACTTATGCCTCCCCCAGAAAGCTGCGCTGGGTCACACATAATACTAAACTGCTGATTACTCTACTGCTTCTCCTAGCGGGTGATATTGAGCCAAACCCCGGACCTAGCCACCACCACACCCCAAACCCATCAATACCCCACCAACTCCCCCCAGGCTTAAAATTGTCCCATCTAAATATATGTAGCCCACTAAATAAAATAACTCCGCTTCAACCCCTCACCATGTCCCTCAGCCCAGGTAGCCTGATTATCTCAGAAACCTGGCTGAAGCCTCACAACCCTGATTTGGAATTTTCTGTTCCTGGCTATACACTCATCCGACATGATCGTATGGGCAAAAAAGGGGGAGGCTTAGCAATGTACATTGCCTCCACTATCCAGTTCACCTGAATTGCCCTACCCCTGCCTTCAAAGGCCATCGATGCGCTCATGGTAAAACTCTCCCTCCCACATTCAATCCCAATCTACGTTGCTGGTACCTACTGTGCCCCTGACGCCAACACAGCTCCTATACTGGATCACTTAGGCTTGTTGAACTCCCTGGCTCCAGGTGATGAGCTCCATATACTTCACAGAAGAAAGGGTTCTGCAAGAACTCCTAAAACTGAAGGTGGACAAAGCAATGGGTCCTGATAGAATTCACCCCAGAATTCTAAAAGAATTAAGGGAGGAACTAGTGAAGCCACTGGCTACTCTTTTTAATAAATCATGGGAGGATGGTGTGGTACCCGAGGACTGGAGGAAGGCGGATGTGATTCCTCTTCACAAAAGTGGGACCAAGACAGAGGCTGGAAACTACAGACCTGTCAGTCTGACCTCTGTGGTAGGGAAAATGATGGAGTCACTTCTGAAGGAAAGAATAGTTGAGTACCTAGAGGACAGTGGAGCACAGGACCCAAGGCAGCATGGGTTCACAGCGGGAAGGTCATGTCAGATGAATCTAATAGATTTCTTTGACTGGGTGACCAAAGTAGTAGACCAGGGAGGGGCTGTGGACATGGCCTACCTAGACTTTAGCAAGGCATTTGACACAGTCCCACACAAAAGATTAATAGTCAAATTAACCAGCCTGGGAGTGGTCCCAGGGTGGTAGCCTGGTTAAAACATTGGCTGCACAACAGGACACAGAAGGTAATTGTAAATGGAGTCCACTCTGAAGAAAGAGGGGTTACTAGTGGGGTACCGCAGGGTTCAGTATTGGGTCCAGTCCTTTTTAATGTCTTCATCAGTGACATTGCAGAGGGACTGGAAGGAAAAGTATGCCTTTTTGCAGATGACACAAAGATCTGCAACAGGGTTGATACACAAGGAGGCGTGGAAAGGATGAAAAGGGACTTGGCAAGGTTGGAGGAATGGTCAGAAGTATGGCAGCTAGGATTCAATGCAAAGAAGTGCAAAATAATGCACCTGGGAAACAAGAACCCAAGGGAAGAATACACAATGGGTGGGAGGTAGTAACAACAACAAAAAGGAAAGGGACTTGGGGGTAATCATATCAGATGACCTTAAGGTTAGCAAGCAATGTGAGAAGGCAGTAGGGAGGGCTGGGGTATACTGGGATGTATAGGGGAGAGGCATCAGCAGCAGAACACAGGAAGTTGTTATTCCTCTGTACAGACAGTTGGTGAGACCCCATCTGGAGTACTGTGTCCAGTTCTGGAGACCCCATCTCCGCAAGGACATAGACAGGATAGAGGTAGTCCAGAGGAGGGCAACTAAAATGGTGCAGGGTCTGCAAGAGAAGCCGTATGAGGAGAGACTAAAGGAGCTTAATATGTATACCCTTGAGGAAAGAAGGGAGAGGGGGGACATGATAGAAACTTTTAAGTACCTCAGTGGAATCAACAAAGTCCAAGAGGGTAGCATCTTTCAGAAAAAAGAGACGTGCAAGAACAAGGGGACATGATTTAAAGATAGAAGGAGGGCGGTTCAGGGGCAATGTGAGGAAGTATTATTTCACAGAGAGGGTAGTGGATGCATGGAACAGCCTTCCTGAGGAGGTTGTGGGGTCTAAAACTGTGGGAGAATTCAAGAATGCATGGGACAGACGTAAGACAATTCTTGTGGGGTAGGAAGAAATAGGCTGTTGGTTAACTAGGATCTGCAGCCTATCCTGTAGGTAGGGAAATGGGCAGACTAGATGGGCCAAGCGGACCTTATCTGCCGTCAAAGTCTATGTTTCTATGTTTTTTTGGGATTTCAATCTTAACTGGCTCACTGGGACCGACGCCAAGCTCCGGGACAAGGTGACTGCCCTAAATCTAACCCAACTAATCTCTGAGCCCACTCGGCACAATCACAAAACCTTGAAGCACACCCTTCTAGACTGGTCCCTCACCTCACACCCCCATAGGATCATAGCCTCAGGCCTCCTCCCAGATGCCCTCAGTGACCACCATGGAATCTACTCTGTGCATAAAATCTTCAAGCCAAAAGCCCACCCGCCCAAAATCCTTATGGCCAGATCCTTCAAATCATTGGACCTCACCTCCTTACTAAATGACTTGGGCAATTCTGACTGGTCATGCATAAGTCAACCAAACTCCATAGATGTTGCCCTGGAATTCTTTAAGACCAAGTTCACTGCTATCTGGGACAGTTACGCCCCCCCTCAGGCGTACCAGAGTCAGAGGTGCCCATCTCCCTTGGATCTCAACCGAAATCCTGACCTCCTTAGAACCAGAGACAAGGCCTCGAAATCCTTCAAGGCCTCCAGATCTCCAGCCAACCTCCAGCAATACCGCACATTACACAATGCCAGTACTAGGAAAATCCACCAAGCAAAAGCCAACTACTTCAAAGCCACTTTCAATTCCACCTCCCATCACCCAGCCAACTTCTGGAAAGTGGTAAAATCTCTTCTCAGCCCTCCATCACAGCCCCCCACTCCTACCCTGCAGGTAGGTGGTCTCAATATCTCTGACCCCCCCTACGGTGGCAACACTGTTTAACTCCCATTTCACAAACAACTATGCCACTCTCCAACCATCACCTCTCCCTGCACAGCACCCCTCTCTTACCTCCATACCAAGAAATACGCAATCAGCTCACCCCTTCTCCTTCCTGCAGGTCACCTCTGGTGAGGTATTTAGTGCACTGATTGCCCTTAATCCAAGGAAGGGCAAATGCCCCACCAGGCTGGATTGCAAAATGCTCTACCTCTCGGTACCAGCCATAGCCAAACCCATGGCCTCCCTTTTTAACCTATCCTTCTCCCTTGCTGAGGTACCCTCTGAATGGAAACATGCTACTGTAATCCCCCTTCCTAAGGGTGGGGATACCTCAAACCCAAGCAACAACCAACCCATCTCCCTTCTACCTATTCTGGCCAAACACCAAGAACGTCTAGTACTCTCTCGCCTATCGCCCTTTCTGGATTCCTCCTCCTTTTTCAACCCATTCCAGTCTGGATTTAAGAAATCCCACTCCACCACTACCTCCCTTCTCAGGCTCACTGATTCCATCCTCACTGGTATGGATGCTGGCCATGTCACGGCTGCTATTTTCATTGACCTGGCCAAAGCATTTGACACCATCTCCTATACACTCCTCCCGATCAAACTTGACAACGCTGGTCTATCCAGCAGTGCTGTCAGTTGGTTCCACTCGTACCTTGCAGGCAGGTCCCAATCCGCCCGACTCAGCTCCTCCATCTCGGCCCCCCTCCCAGTCCACACAGGGGTTCCACAAGGCTCTGTCCTTGGCCCGCTCCTGTTTTCCATTTTACTGAATGACTTGCCTTCTGCCTGCCCTCACACTTCAATACATATGTACGCGGATGACACCGTACTATATACATCTGGCCCCTCGGCCGCAGTGGTCTCTACTAGATTGTAGTGTGACTTTGATTCAGTTCAGTGCTGGCTTCACACCAATCAACTACTCCTCAATGCCAAGAAAACAGTCTCAGTAACCTTTGGTACAAGGCAGAGACTCTCGCGGCTCCCCTGCCAAATTACGTTCCATACCCTTGAGGGGTCGCCCCTGGAGACCTGCACCTCCTTCAGATACCTCGGAGTCTAGCTGGACTAGCACCTCAATTTTTCAGCCCATGTTGACTCTATAATTAAGAAGAAGCACCCCAGACTTGGGACACTTTACCGGAACTAGGACTGCATCCCAGCTCCTGCCTGCAGGGCCATTGTGTAGAAAATGATCCTCCCCGTCTTCGACTATCAGAATGTAGTATACAGTGCAGGGCCTAAGTCCACCCTAGCCAGATTGGACCCTCTCTTCCATTCTTTCTGTCACTTCATCCTGAACTGCCCTTACTCCACTCACCACTGTACCCTTTACCAATCAACAAACCTCTCCTCTCTAGATAATTTAAGACTGTTCCACTGTGCTAAGTTCACAGCCAGGTACTTGTCCCAGCTACTCCCCTCTTACCTTGCCTCTGCCCTTGTCAACCCCAGCACCCCAGTTTACTCCCTCAGAAACACAGAATCCAGGTCCTTTGCAGTCCCACACAGGACCACTGTTGCTGGTCAGGCGGCTTTTAACTACCGCTTACCGATGTTGTGGAATTCCCTCCCAACAAACATTTGTCTCTGCTTTTCCCCCCTGCTTCTAAATGTCATGCTCCATTCTCACTTCTCCTCTATCTGCTCGTGTGTTTAGACAGTTTGCGGTTCACTGAATAGCTGGGCTGCGCATCCAAGCTATAATTTACTACACTGTAGGTTCCTCCTGTATATATTTTATGGTATGGTATTGATGCTATGCCTGTATCTGCTGTTTATCTCTATACTTTGTATTCCTATATGTATTGTCTGTTCAACTATGTAATTGTACCCCCTCTCCCCAGGCCGCATCTGGAAACGAGCAGTAGCCTGCTCAGCATGCTTTCCTGGTTAAACGCTTAAATAAATAAATAAATAAATCCCGAGAGCGAAGCTCGAGGGGTTTGAGCAAAGCATCTAACTCTGAGGGTGTGTGCAAACTTCGGTTTACACACTACCCATACTTCATTTTATATCATTGCTGGGTCTCCTTTTGGCCACAGCAATTACATAAAATATCAGCAGTTTTGGTGTGGCTACGTTCCAGTTTATTTTATGCAGTCAGCTTATTTTCATTTTTGGCAGTTTCACGTATTTTTTAAAAAAAATGTTCATAGTCCCCCATCTGTAACAGTAGTTCTTATTTTGTTTTTATATAACTTTACTCACCGCCATGTTTCTTTGGTGGCTGGGTTGTGGGCAAGAAGGAAACTGCGAGCCAGGAAGGAAGACGGCTGCTGCACATGTCTGTGCAGAGGGAGGAGAACCATGCACGTGTTTGCCATTATAAGCGCTCCTTTATAATGGCAAATTATGCCACGTTCTCTCTATGGCAAAAGGGGAGACCCATTAATTATACACATATAGCATTAAGTATTGTAACTTAGGCATTGATATTCAGGAAGTGTATTTGATAAGAGTCAGTGGGCTGGCTTAGGTTGGTGTTGCCTGGCAACTGTCATCGATAAAGCCTGCAAACTGACAGCGAATGGAGTATTGGGCCCAGTAGTTACAAGGTAGGGCTAGGGAGGTTTAAGCCTACAGTTGCTCAATTATTTTGCAGAGGGGGCAGCCTGTGGGAAGTGAAAAGCAAAGTCAATAAGTTAAAAGTAAGTAAGTATAGAGTTTAAGTAAAAAGCATCCAAAAGTTTATTGTTTGCAATAGTTTATGCATTTGAACCTGCTGTGAATGGCACCATTAGACTCATCAGTAAAGTTCCAATTTGCCCATTATGTTTGCTTGTACGCATGTGCAAGAAACATAGTGCAGTGATCCAAAATGCAGTGCCATACAGTTAAAAGAGAGAGTACCACTTCAGTGGCAGCATCCCCTCTCCAACACACACGCGCACACATATTGCGTGCTCATGCGCTCCGCCCCACTCTACACTGTATAGCCAATAGGTGTGCCCAAATCCCCGTCCGACTTCACACCCCCCAAAAAGCTGTGCAGTGCATGCTGGGAGCCCACCCCAGCGTGGCAAAGATTATTATAGCCAACGGGGTGCCCAATCCCCCTTGGCTCCATGCTCCCCCCCTCCCTGAAAAGCTTTCAAGGTGCCATGCTGGGAGCCCACCCCAGCGTGACAAAGCTTGTTATGGCCGACGGGACGGGGGTGCCCAATCCCCCATCGGCTCCAGCCACCCCAAACAGCCTTTCTAGCTGCCATGCTGGGAGCCCACCCCAGCGTGGCAAACTTCCCGCATCATCTTAATAATAAAAAAACACCCTGTAAATAAAAAAAAAGGCCCTCGCAGTCTCCCTGCCCCCACCTGCACCCACCCACTGCGCATCCTGCCTCCCACAACCCCTCCACCCCACACCTCCAGAGTCCGCACGACATCTTCTGACCGGGAACACGCCTGCACTCTTCAAAGCCGACTACACGAACTGAAGAAATGCCGGTAAGCTGTATAATGTAATAAATTGTTTTTTTCAACTTTGCGGCATATCTCAGGCATTTTTTGGAATTTTGCCACCAAATTTTCAACTGGGGTTTTTGGGACCCCTCCTCATGAATTCTGTCACTGTCATGGTGTTAATCGGGCCCGAAGGGTGATTTCATGGTCACTGCGCAAAATCACCTTTCAGGACCAATTAATGAAACAACAGTGCCAGTGTTCATAAGGTGGGCTCTCAAAAAGCCTATGTTGCAAATTTGGTGAAAAAATTTCAAAAAATGACTGTTTTACGAGTGTGTGTTGCGCAGTTCCTACCACGCTCGTAAGTTCGCAAATTTTTAATAAATTCACTCTAGATTTTCAACATTGCCATTTTACCACACCTCCTTATGAGCAGTACAGCTGTCATTTTTCACATCTTGATGAAAATGTGTTTCCGTGCATGTAGCGCACAATGGCGCAGTTGGTGTGCGAAATCAATGTATGGGACACATTAAGAAAATCACAGTGACACTGTTCATGAGCAGAGGTCTTAAAATGGCTATGTTGAAAATTTGAAAAAATTCCAAAATGACTGATTCACGGCGTCAGGTTCTTGCAGTTCTACACATCTTTCCGTAAGTTATGAATTTTAATATTTGCACTCAGATTTTCAACATTGCCATTTTACCACACCTTCTTATGAGCAGTATAGCTGTCATTTTTCCCATCTCACCGAAAATTTGTTTTCGCGCATGTAGTGCACAATGGCGCAGTTGGTGTGCGAAAGCAATGTTTGGGACAGATTAAGAAAATCACAGTGACACCGGTCATGATCAGAGGTCTTAAAATGGCTATGTTGAAAATTTGGTGACAAAAGTCCATAAAATGACTGTGTTACGAGTGAGCATTGCACAGTTTCCACGCACCCTTGTACTGTAAGTTCACGAATTTGTAATATTTTCAGTCCAGATTTTCACCAGTGGCATTTTTCCACACTTCCTTATGAACAGTATAGCTGTCATTTTTCACAACATGGCCGAAATGTGTTTTCACATTTTCAGCACAGAAATGCATGGTCGCTGTGGGAAGTCATTGTTCGGGACAGATAAAGAAAATCACAGTGACACTGTTCATGATCGGAGGTTCCAAAATGCCTGTGTTGACAATCTGCTGTAACAAATCCCCAACTAATTACATTACGGGTGTGCGTTGCACAGTTTCTACGCACGCTCGTGACTTCACCAGTTTTTTTATATTTTCACTGCAGATTTTCAACATTGCCATTTTTTACACCTCCCCATGAACACTACAGCTGTCATTTTTTACATCCTGTTCAGAATGTGTTTTTGCACCTGTGGTGACAAATGACATAGTAGCTGTGTAAAAGAAGCTTTCCGCTAACAAACTGATATTGCCACTGTTCCTGAGGTGGGGGTCACAAAAAAACCATGTTGAAGATCTGGAGTGAAAATACCAACGAATGCCTGAGGTGTTAGGGTTTCCGACCATAATGCCCCACCCTGTAGGGAATGACAGACATCAGGGCTGTGACTTGGGATTGTCGCCTGCAGTGCTCATACCATTCCACCCCACCCACACCCTGCAGCCACTGAGAGGCATCAAGGTGTGCCTTGGACTCTTTGGCCCCAAAGATCACCCCATTCTCCTATACCGCACCCATCTCACCGTATTTCCTGATGGAATGGGGTGCACATAAGGGCCAAAGACCCCAAGGCACACCGTGACACTTGTCGGTGTCTGCAGGGTAGGGTGTGGTGAAATGGCGTGGCCGTTATGCCTGATGACCCAAAGGCACACCCCAATGTCTGTCAGTCTCTGCAGGGTGCTGGTGGGGTTGACTTCAGTTCAATACTTCACTGCCATTCCTATTATGCAGCTCTGTAACTTCTACACTACCAATGCCAATGCCAGCAAGCAAACATTCGGCATTGACAAATGCTTGTTTAAAGTTTCCGTCAGAGTGGTTTCTCCACAGTTGTGCCTTTTGTCTCACATGACCTGTGGTCTGCAGTTGTCAGTACGCTACTATGACAGCCTTATGTCCATCACACCATCTCAGACTATTTTCTCACACCATGGTTTTACAAAGGACCTCTGGTTGGGTCATCCTAGCCGAAGCATACAGTCACAAGCTCTCAGCATGGGGCAGATGGAGTGGGGAGGAAAGGAAAGGAAGAACCCCATTCATAAGCAGTAGTGTGCTTGTGCCTCCCTTCTCCACAACAATGCTGATAAGAAGAGGAAAAGCACTTGATACTGGTATGGCAGTCTGCAGGTAGTGTGTTTGTGCACCTCATAGCTACTCCAGTAGTATCAAGCAGAAAACCTTCTAATTGGTAAAAGGGGGAAAAAACCTCTAAAGTAAAAAAAAAAGTAACTACCAACTACTGTTTTAGAAATGACTAGCATGTTCTGTCTGCTGTTTTTGGCTTTAATAGCACTTTAATAGGATTTGGAGTTAAAGTATTTATTCAAGGATTTATATTTACTATTGATTTTCTTAGCACACCCTAGCTAGGATGCTACATCTCATTTTCAGTGGGGTTGCACCATGACCAACTTTACACCTGGGTGGATAGAAACACCGGAAAGTCTAAGAGACCTGCTCAAGGTCACACAGTGTGAGCCAGTTGCTGTTGTGGAACTCAAAGGCATAGGAGCTTTACATGTGACTTCTCCCCAAAGAATTTTATAAGCAATTGCTCACTCTCACTACCAAAGTGTGTAAATAGTAGATTTTCACTGCAATGAGGCCAGTGAATGAACAGTTTGAAAGGAAGGCCAAGGGCAGAACATGCAAGTCAAGTGTGGTCTCCGGAGCCAAACACAGATATTCCTTAGTTGTGTTTTTCCTGATATTTGAGGCCCACCTCTCATATCAGTCAATGATTAGGTTAGAAGTTATGACATACGGTAACTGAACATAATTGTTAGCATGACTGTCTCAGTTACAGTTGCACCAAAGGAGTGTATGCATCTCTCATCTCTCTTATGTTTGTTCAAGGAACAAATGCTTTCCCTGATAATTATCCAAAAGGGGATCATTCTAAATCTCCTCATTGAACAATCCCCTAATTAATTAATTAATGGTTTAAATGTCATTATGATGGGAAGTGCTCATCAGAACCAGATTCCGCTGCCATGATTTACAACTTTGCCTCCAACCGCTCCAAAGCAGAGGCACCCCGGAGTTCAATTTAATTCAGAATGTAAGACACTCAATCGTCCTCTAACAATTTTTGCACAGAAAACTCCCCCATCAGGAAAGCGGTCTGAAGCTTTTTTTTGGGGGGGGGGGGAGAGTACATGCTTCCTTCCCTTGGCCCTTGTCATTAAGCTGGAAACCAAAAGATTAAATTAAAATTAGCCGTTTGTCGACTGGTTACAGAGTTGCTGCGGATGGTAATTAAGGGGCTCGCCTGCTGTGTTGCTGAGGAGAGCTGAGCTAAAGAGGGAGCCCTTGTAAATATCAAGTACCTGCCTAGAAACAGCTGAGTGGACAAGCTGAATGTGAACACCGAACAAAAAGTCCATTAATGCTGCAGTCTACATTTCTATTAACACCAACAAAAAAAAAACTTGTCCGCATCATTTTTAATTTGTTTTTTAAATGCAGCATTCCTTTCACCCTCTCCATTTCAAACAGTATGCTATTTCTGAAGTAAACATTTGCTCTGAAATGAACTTCTTGTAAATATTTGTCTGAGCTCTGACAAAAACTAAAAGAAAATATAAAAGTCATTTCAGGAGTTTTTAATGCCATAGATTCAAACTGAATCAAATGGTCAAGGAAAAGTAACTTTTTCTTGTTACTCTTCTTACCGTGTGTCCCCTTTTTACTGACCTTCCCCTTCTTGGCAACCTTCCCAGCCCTGCCACCCAGCTTCTCCTGGACTTTCCTGTCACTTCATTTATCCCCCATGACTTATCCTCCGTGGTGGGGCCTCCCAACTCTCACTGCAGAGTGGATTCAGATGTCGAAGAAGGGGTTGAGATCTCTGGTGTGGGGCTGAAGGGAGGACAGAACCTACCTGTTTGGCAAGAGACACATTTCTTAAACAAACGTTGCCTCAGAGGCAGCACTTTACTGCTGCACTTATTCTTTCTCACATGTAAGTCCCTTTTCCTATATACTTACTATTCTAAATCCACGCTGCCATGGATCACCAATCTAGTGAAATTCTGAAAAACGGAACCGAGGGGATTGTTTTCTGGATTCGAACTC
Source organism: Neoceratodus forsteri (assembly GCA_016271365.2). Taxonomy (NCBI): domain Eukaryota; kingdom Metazoa; phylum Chordata; order Ceratodontiformes; family Ceratodontidae; genus Neoceratodus; species Neoceratodus forsteri. The sequence continues at coordinate 92,831,504 of JADMNL010000030.1, forward strand.
CCAGTCTCAGGTTTATCAAGTAGTAGACCATACCACTAGGCCACCAAGCCACTAGGCCACAGCAATGAAGCTCAGCTCTTTAGCTGTACAGGTTAAAGCCCTATCTGTGAGGCAAGTCTATCCATAACTGTTTCCCTCCGATGCAGGCCTGCCACAGAGGCAGAATGGCCTTGAAGGCAACATTTGTAAAAGGAATGTGTCTTTTGCATCTGGTCAGGGGGTTTCCCATTATTTTGTCCCTCTCTCACAGGCTTTTGATGGCGAAAGGGCACATGTGCATGCAGATGATCGTGCAGAGTGTGGCACCAGATAACTCCCCCCCCCTCCACAAAGGTGCCCCTGACTGCACTGCCACACACAGAGTGTCCTCTGGGATATTCAATCCTCCTAACCCTTGGCCACCACAGCCATCCCAGGCTCATTCCTAAACCCTGGTCAGCCGCATTATGAGCAGTAGCCCAACCACTGCCTGTATGAGCAGGCTAGGAATTTGGGTTGATATTGTGCCTATACCATTCAAACTCCCATCACTCAAATGTGGGATGGGACGATGGCCTGGTGATGCACCCAGGTAGTACACTGCACTTCCACATGGGAGACCTGAGTTGGACACTCAAGATCAACACCCCCGCTATGGGACAGTAGAGCTTAGGTTTTGTGTGCTAGCCCCTGGAGAGAGGGGGACTGTAAAACTGTCTGCTACTGCAGCACCTCCTACGTGGGGTGAGGGAAGGAAGCAGAGGTTGCCATGACATCTTTGGTGACCATGCAACATCAGCCACCCCACCACACTACTAGTAGTCTGGCACTCAGGAAGCTCCATTAGGTTTGTGTGGTGCGAGAGCTTAAACACAAGAAATGTCCAGTATGCTGCGTATGATGCCACACTCTCTGTACCCAACTCACAGCTGCCAAAACACTAGAATCCCACCCCCCGTGTGCATCCTGGCATCTACAGAAATCTTCCTGCCAGTTTGGTGAATGCGTGCACTGAGTTAGCTAGAGCCACACGGCAGGGGCAAGCCATGGGACCCTCAGGACAGTAAATCAGGTCTGGTACAGTGATTCCAAGCTGGGAACAGGAATGCACTAGGGGGTAGCATAAATGGTAAATGCAGGCCAGTGTTGAAGAGGAGCAGTACCGTAAGCAGTGCCGATATATAAAATGTTTGAATTATAAAAGCAAATGTGGGATACGATGTGGGAAAAGGAGATGAAATGATGGACACACCATCATATCATGGAACAAGCAGCTCCAAACACTGAAAAAAATGCTTTCATGCTATATGTCCATGTGTGCAGTTACTGCGTCTCATGGTGGCATGGGTATATGAGTGCACTCTCGACTTCTTTAGATGAGAGAACTGTGAAGCGAAGCTGAGCTGTCCTGGCCTACAAAGGACTGGTGAGAAGAAACTCTTACAACAATAAGAGACACAGGAACTGTACATATAAACGTATTATAAATCATGTTAAAGATCGTTCATTAAAATGGAACCTTAATTTAAAATTTAATTATTTTGCTTTGAAGAATATTAGAAAAAACCCTGTATAAAAATGTGGACTATGCCAACAGAACTTAGAACATCAGATTTTCAGAACTGTTAGCACAAGGCACTCTCTTATGGTTAGAAGAGTACCCTGAATGCTTAGAAATAAATAATCCTTATTGGTTAAGAATATCGCCATGATATAGAATCGTAAAATGTGCTGTTGACTGAGCAACAAAAATTCCTATGATTTTCTGCTTTTGTACCTTTCATGCACACTGCTTCTCAAAGTATTTTACAGTACAGAAGAAGGAGAGGAAAGAATGCGGCTGCCATATTTGGCACACATGAAGATTGAAGAACAACACTGAAGATTGAAGTGTGCCCCACTGCACAGAGTGCTGTAACTAAAAAGTAATGTGGCGACAAAAAAAGGACAGCCCCGCCACCGTCAGTACCAAATGAAGCACCGCAAAGCATGTAATTTGCAAACAGAAGGGCTTTATTTACTTACAGTTTGTTCCTAGGTATAAGTCCCTTGCAGGAACGCTGGCAGATAAACAGCAAAGAAACACTCTAACCGGTTTCACTCATTACCGTGTCATCAGGGAGTGCCCAATATTGTACGCACTCCCTGATGATGTGGCAACGTGCAAAACCGGTCAGAGTGCTTCTTCCTGAAATTAAATCTTTCTGCTTGCTTGATGGTGGTGGTGCTGTACTTTCTTTGTTGCCACACAGGAAGACTGAAACAGAACAGAGAGACAGACCAGAGAAGGAATAAAGAGAAGTGCAGAGAGGTTAAGTGACTTGATCAGGGTCACAACATGAAAAAGCAGTGCAGATTGGTGGATTCCAGCCTGGGTCTCCAGGTTCACAGCTCGGCAGGCCAACCCCTAGGGCCAAACTGCTTCCCAAGGTCCAGTTTGATACCACATCAAGGCGGCTCCAGCAGCAGAGTTTTTCATTTCTTTCTGATATCTGACATTGTGCTTGCTGGTTTCTGAAAGACTTACTCTAGGAGACATCTTGTTATTATTTTATTACCACCACCTCCCCTTTTTAACTCTTTTTTCCCATCCCCCAACCTATCTGAGTAACTGCGGCTGCATCCCCTCATCATGGCCAACACCTAGACACCTCTTGTGCAGCGTACAGCAGGTGCATGAATGCTAAGTGATCTGTGCTGTCTCTCACCGAGCCACGCAACTTACCATCAAGAACTTCACCTCCTACTGGCCCAGACAGACATCTTTTTCTGGTACAATAATTGTATATGTTGTAGAACTGTGTGAATTTTAAAACTCTGCTTCTGATGGAATTCTGCAGAATTTTGGAAAGTCTGCCTAATTCTGCGGAATCCCATTGAAAGCAAAAGTTTTAAATTTCAAAAGTGGGATTTTTAAATAAAACTGTGGATTAGTAATAGTGCTCAGTGGTTATGTATACTGTGGATTCCTTTTCTGCAAACCGTGAAATCATATTCTGTGGGTTACATAATCTGTGGAATATTATCTCTTATAAATGGCAGGAAAAAAATCTAGAAATATCATTTGCCAAGAGACATCACTTGACTGTGCATTACATATCTATAAATGCACAGTCAGGTGCTGAATCTCATTTTCCTTCCCAGAAAACCCTACTCAGAGTCATTTTATAAGTGTAATAAGCCCTTCTAGGCTGTGTATCATAGGATTTTGATGCACTTCCCAGGGGTGTAAGGACACCCGGCCTTCGGTCTCATGCCTTATTACACCTCAGGGATGTGCATTAAAATCCTATAATACAAATCCTGTTATGGCTTATTAGTTACATGACTAACAGAAATACATTTCAGGATTTTGTGGAATTAAAAAAGAAATTCTGAAACGCATTTTGGAAGTGGAATTGCCATTCTGAATAGAAACATAGAAGCTGTCAGCAGAAAAGGGCCTCCTGGCTCACCTAGTCTGTCCTAAGGTCCCTACTTACTGTGCTACTGTAGACACTAATTGATCTCTGGCCTTCACCACCCTCCCAGCTCTGTTACCAAGGATCCCTTGTGTTTATCCCATGCATGTTTGAAACCTGTTACCATTTTGATAGAAACATAGGTTCAATGTTTGGGGAATAGATATGGGGTATAAGTGCTTATGTAACTTGTAGTACTTTTTGTGGCTTAACTCTATTCCCACCCTTGAGTAGTAGGTATGTAGGTAGGAATTTGTAAGGAATAGAAGGCCCAAAAAGATACATCCTCCAACTCATGGAGAGTATGACCCCCTGGTACTCAGGAGAAGAAAACCCCCCAGGTGGAGAAAACCTCTGAGGATCCATGGCCGGTGGTCTGCCCATCCTCTGGGCATACTAAGAGGAGAAGGACCTAGGTTCTAATAACCATAGCTAATTTGAGGAAGGTGAGCTTCTTTAAGAGTTGATGGTCCATCCTCGATCCATGGATGATGCAGACTGAACGATTATCCTGAGGTTGAATAGTAGGTATTTTCTGAAGAAGCGATAGAATCCTAAGTGTGAAGTAGATCCAGTTGAAGAAGGGCTAATGAGGTCCAGATTTCCGAAGTGATGAGGATGTTTGTCCAAAGGGATTGCGTGGGTGTAATGAGCAGGGAGAGCATGATTTGATCAATATGTTACTGGACTGAGAATGGTGGAAGTGCGATGGTTTGTGGAGTCATATGTAAATGAGCCAACTTGTGTAAGGTTTGACTTTCAAGGTAAAGTCTGGAGGATGCGGTGTTGTCCCATCTGCAGGCACCTCTCTGGGCTGAGGGAGGAGGTTGCTCATCTCCAGGCTGAGTTGGCCAGGATTGGTGGGACCTCCTCTTCCATCCAGGGACCACCAGTGCCACTGCCGTTGCCTCAGGGGTTGCAAGAAAGCGGAGCAGTTGGACCACAGTGGGCTCAGGGAGGGTGAGGGTGGTGGAACAGAGGTGCATCCCTCCAGTTGTACCTCTCCACAATCCCTGTGCCATTCTGGCAAAGTGTGGTTCCTCTATGGAGGCACCTGCAGTGGAGACCAAGGAGGATGCTGGGAATCTCCACAAAGAAGACCCACAGGAGGGTGGCATAGGACCCCACAGGGGAAGGAAACAACTCCTGGTGGGGGACTCCATTGTTAGGAAGGTAGAACTGGGGGAGGAAGGGGAGAGGGACATAAGGTGCCTGCCTGGCACCATGGCTTGGAGGGACAGGGAGCAAATCCTCGGGATTGCTGGGGCAGATACACAGGGGAGGGAGCTGGATGTCATTGTCCACCTAGGGACAAATGACCTGGCTAAGAAAGGGATTAGAGCAGTGCAGGAAGAGTTTGTGGAATTGGGAGGGCCTTAGACAAGTATACGCACAGTAACCTTCTTGGAGGTGCTGCTTACATCTATAAAGGAGAGGCTGGGGTGTTACGCACCATGGGATTCAATCAGTGGTTGAAAAACTGGTGCAGAGCTCAGGATTTGGCTTCACTGGGGACTGGGGTCCACCTGGAGTGATGCAAGCCTATACTGGCATGATGGGCTGCATCTATCTGGGAGGGAACCAGGATCCTAGGTGATGAGGTTTAAATGCTTCATTGGCAAGCATTTAACCACTGCCAGGGAGGCACTGGAAAGGAGCAGGAAATCCTAGCCCCCCAAAAAAATCACAGTAGTAAGCACGGTAAACACCAACATAGAGGTGGCGATAGGGAGAAGGGCAGGGTAAATGGGGAAAGTGACAAAGGCAAGAAGGACAGGGATGGGGCAAAAAGGGGTAAGGCCATCAGGAAATGGAGGGTAATGAGTACCAATGCCTGTAGTCTGGGCAACAAGCTCCCTGAGCTGGTGGCCTTGATGGAAGAGGGATGCCTGGATATCGTAGCAGTCACAGAAACATGGTACACAGAGAACCATGACTGGGATGTTAACATACCAGGGTACATAATGTACAGGAGAGACAGGAAGGGGAGAAGAGGGGAAGGAGTAGCTCTCTATGTAAAGGAAGGGATAAAAGCAACTGAACAAAAGAGTAAACAGGGAGAGAGGAGACCCTGTGGGTCACCTTGAGACTGGAAAGGCACCACAATCCAGCACAGGGGTTGTGTACAGACCCCATGTCAGGGGAAGGAATGGACAAGGATATGATAGAAGGCATTCTTAGGATGGCAGAGAAAGGGGAGATACTGTTGATGGGAGACCTGAATATGCCAAATGTTAACTGGAGCACATTTGCTGCAGCCACATCCAAGAGCAGGGTCATTCTCAATGCCCTACAGGTGGCAGGCCTCAGACAGCTAGTTTCAGAACCCACTCGTGAGGGAGCAATCTTAGACCTTGTACTCTCAAATGGGGGCAGTGAGAGGATCTCAGATCTAGAAGTGGGTTTTCATCTGGGAACAAGTGACCATCAAACAGTGTGGTTCACGTTAAACTCAGCTACAGAGTCAAGCCATACAAAAGTGAGGGTACTGGACTTCAGGAGGGCTGACTTTGGCAAGATGGGAGAGTGCCTCAGAAAAGCACTAGTAAACAGGCTAGAAGAAGGGGAGGAGCAACAATGGGGAATCATCAAAACTGCCATCACAGAGGCAACAAGCCTTTGTGTGAAGCAAATAAACAAATTGAAATGAAAGAAAAAGCCACTATGGTTCTCAAAAGAGGTGGCTGGGAAAGTCAGGGAGAAAAAGATAGCATTCAGGAAGTATAAGGAAACATAGAAGGAGCAGGACAGAGAACTGTACCAGTTAAGGCAGAAGGAAGCAGGGAGGGAAGTCAGAATAGCAAAGGCCCAAACTGAGGAAAAGATAGCCAACTCGGTTAAGAAGGGGGATAAAACCTTTTATAGGTACATCAGAGAGCATAGAAAGACAAAGGGAGGGATGGTGAGCTGAATAGAATGAATGGTGGGTGGCAGAGGGGACAGTGAAAAGCAGGGATACTGAACGAATATTTCTGTTCAATATTCACAAAAGAGGAGGAAGTGTCTAATCCAATTAACAGAAGCACTCTTAATAGAAGTCGATCCCAGCCCTTTCACTGAAAAGTTCTGCAAGAACTCCTAAAATTGAAGGTGGACAAAGCAATAGGGCCTGATGGAATTCACCCAGAATTCTAAAAGAATTAAGTGGAACTAGTGAAACCACTGACTACTCTTTTTAATAAATCATGGGAGGATGGTGTGGTACCTGAGGACTGGAGGAAGGCGGATGTGATTCCCCTTCACAAAAGTGGGAACAAGACAGAGGCAGGAAACTATAGACCCATCAGTTTGACCTTTGTGGTAGGGAAAGTGATGGAGTCACTTCTGAAGGAAAGAATTGTTGAGTACCTAGAGGCCAGTGGGGCATAGGACCCAAGGCAGTGTGGGTTCACAGTGGGAAGGTCATGTCAGACGAATCTAATAGATTTCTTTGACTGGGTGACCAAAGTAGTAGACCAGGGAGGGGCTGTGGACATGGCCTACCTAGACTTTAGCAAAGCATTTTACACAGTCCCACGCAAAAGATTAATAGTCAAATTAACCAGCCTGGGAGTGGGTCCCAGGGTGGTTGCCTGGTAAAACATTGGCTGGACAACAGGACACAGAAGGTAATTGTAAATGGAGTCCACTCTGAAGAAAGAGGGGTTACTAGTGGGGTACCACAGGGTTCAGTACTGGGTCCAGTCCTTTTTAATGTCTTTAAAAGTGACATTGCAGAGGGACTGGAAGGAAAAGTGTGCCTCTCTGCAGATGACACAAAGATCTGCAACAGGGTTGATACACAAGGAGGCATGGAAAGGATGAGTAGGGACTTGGCAAGATTGGAGGAATGGTCAGAAGTATGGCAGCTAGGATTCAGTTCAAAGAAGTACAAAATAATGCACCTGGGAAACAAGAACCCGGGGAAGATTACACAATGGGGCGGAGGTAGTAACAACAACAAAAAAGGAAAGGGACCTGGGGGTAATCATATCAGATGACCTTAATGTTAGCAAGCAATGTGAGAAGGCAGTAGGGAGGGCTGGGGGTATACTGGGATGCACAGGGAAAGGCATCACCAGCAGAAAACAGGAAGTTGTTATCCCTCTGTACAGACAGTTGGTGAGACCCCATCTGGAGTACTGCATCCAGTTCTGGAGACCCCATCTCCGCAAGGACATAGATAGGATGGAGGCAGTCCAGAGGAGGGCAACTAAATGGTGCAGGGTCTGCAAGAGAAGCAGATGAGAGAGACTAAAGGAGTCAGTATGTATACCCTTGAGGAAAGAAGGGGGACATGACAGAAACTTTTAAGTACCTCAGTGGAATCAACAAAGTCCAAGAGGGTAGCATCTTTCAGAAAAAGAGACGTGCAAGAACAAGGGGACACAATTTAAAGATGGGGGGGTGGTTCCGGGGTAATGTGAGGAAGTATTTTTTTCACAGAGAGGGTAGTGGATGCACTGAACAACCTTCCTGAGGAGGTTGTGGGGTCTAAAACTGTGGGAGAATTCAAAAATGCATGGGACAGACATAAGGCAATTCTTGTGGTGGGTAGGAAGAAATAGGCTGTTGGTTAACTAGAATCTGCGGCCTATCCTGTAGGTAGGGAAATGGGCAGACTAGGTGGGCCAAGGGGTCCTTATCTGCCGTCAAAGTCCATGTTTCTATGTTTCTATGTTGAGAGCATCTTGAAGGCGGATATCTGGAAGAGTCTGTAGGCTGAATTAGCTGTGAAGTCGAGCAGTGTGGGTGCCAGAGGTTCTTAGTGCTATGGCTGATTAGGATCAGTTGAGAGGCAAGGCTGGGATAGAGAATTTACCTCAAGTGATGCATATTTCCAGATAGGCATTCGGAGGAGCCTGTTCTCGGTGACAGTCTTTACCAGAGAGATTGACGGAAATAATCTGTGAAGTACAGCTGGAGGATCCACTGGAAGGGTGGATAACTTGACTGAAGGTAATAATAGATGAGGAAATGCGGATGATTGTATGAGGTATAATGATGTCCAGCAGCTAGAAAACTGTGGTTTGGATGGCTTGAGAGTAGTAAGCATCTGGGCACTGGAGAGCCAACGATGAATGTTCTGGAAGGCAGCTGGAAGATCGTAAGATGAGCAATGTCAATTGAGAAAGAAGAAGTCGATTAATATGATCGACAAATTCAGTGATGGCAGGAGAGGCTCCAGAAAGTGACTGAACAATGTCTGAGGTGGTGTGAGGTATCTTGTGAGTCCTGGTATCTGAAAGCAGTGATAAAGGAGATCAAGTCGGAGCATGACATTAGAACTAAAGTCCTTTTCATGCAGGAAGATAGCCTGAGAGGTATGGTAAACAGGGAAGTACACGGAGACTGAGCAGACAAGATTCATAGGGAGTATCCAATAGAGAGAGAGATGAGAATCTTTCTAAAGTCCAGTTAAATGAGATTCCAAATTGATTGAGGGCAGTTGATTGGGAAGTATGGAAAACTCTATGATAACATCAGAGTTTCTGAGGATTTATCCAAGGGATGTGTGTTAAAAGTAGTTTCCTTAAGTGAAATGTAAAGTGATCAATTGAGTAGTAGAAGGGAGCTGTTAGAATGTCCAGAGTAGGAGTATGACATGGATAGACTGGAGTAGTAGTTGACTGGATAGGAATACTTGCTAAGTATGGTAGGATGCTCATAAAAGCCACAACAAACAGAATGAAGCCCCGAACCAGCAAGGCTGAGATTAAGCTATCTGAAGATGAAAGGAAGGTCTGGAATGAATCCTGATGGACTGAAGGACTGATCTGGGAAGGTGTCGGGCTAGGAGAAGTTGGAGGACAAACATTGCGGGAAGGAACAGGACCAGGTCAGCTTCTCAGCGAATGGCAGCAGAATATGAAAGGCTGTAACAAGTCACTGGAAGATGATCCATGGAAGGCCAATGGGTGAAGCAATGCATCAAGAGCAAGTGGGTCGAGGTATTTCAGTCCTACATCTGCCAAAGGCTGCAGTATACGAATGGAAAGGATGGAAGGTGCTGGACTGAAGAAGGATGGAGGTTCCATATCTGAAAGAAAATGAACTCCTACAGCAACTGGAAGAGGTGACCTGCAGCAAGGAAGTCCCAGGGGCAGTCAAACTGGATTGAGATAGATACTGGACTATCTGGCAAAATCCAAATTGTGAGGGAAAGTAGGCCAAGGGGGTCAATTATGATGGTCCATAGATAAGTGGGATGGTGAGCAGCGAGGAAGGATGGAAGGTGATCGGAGAAAAGGGGTCCCGAATCTGGAGAGAAGTGGAAATCTGGAAGGACACGGAAATTGCATAAGAAGGGACCTGCAGGTGCAGACACAGGCTCCTACTCAAAGTAGGTGAGGGGAGATGAAGGGCATGACGCTCCAGAAAATGGTGGAGGGTGAAGGCACATGTGGGACATGCTCCAGTCCAAGAGGGAGCAGCAAGATATGGTCCAGTGGAGAGCACATAAGATCGAAACAGTTGATTGGAGAAATGAGCTTCCAGGCTTGGGAGACGAAGAGAGAGAACTAGCCTTTGAAACCACTCTACAGAGGTAGGAGGACGAAGGCAAAAAAATTACATAGGTCCTTTTCTGAAGGGAAGCGGCAACCAGGCAAAGGACAGGGGATGCAATACCCAGTGGATTCAGACACAGGTTATCACACCATGAAGTTGCTGAGATGACGTGCAGTCGATGTTGCCAGGCAGAGCTGAAGGGGGAAAGCAGTTGGAGAGTTATGGGCCCGTTCTTGAAGGGAAGTGGTGACCCATATTGGGTATAGGATGCAGAATGTGGAAACAGTGATGCAAGCTCAGGCTGTTGATCAGGTAAGGTTGTGCAGTAATATTTGAGGGAAGGCTACAGGCAAGGAAAAATTGAGATTACTAGCAGGAGGAAGTCCAGTTCCTGAAGGGTTGCGGCATCTGATAGCAGGTCAAGGAAGGACACATGGGAAGCAGTGGAATGGAAACTCAGGCATCTAGCCATGACAGTCGAGGCAAGATGATCCTAACTAGATGCTGGTAGGAGAAAGCAGACAATGAGTACATATTTGAAAGTTCTGTCCTCGAAGGGAAGCGGCACCTTGCATCAGGAATAAGATGCAGACAATGGAAATGGTCGAATACGGATTCAAGCCCCCAGTTGTAGACATTAGTGATAGGACCGTGAATCGAGGTTGCAGACTAGGTAGGATGGAGAAGGCAAATCAGGCAAAGTCACGCTCCTGAACGGGAGCAGCATCCGGGAATCAGGCTGAAAACGTATAAGGTATAGGCAGTTGAATTTAGCTTCAAGCAACCTTCATGACGGTGGAGGCGGGATGATCTTGACTTGAGGTAGTTAGGCATAGGCAGAATGATGAGGTCATATGGGGTGAAGAAGTTTCATTCCCGAAGGAAAGTGGCAACTGGTATGAGGTAGAGAAGGCATGTTAAGACTGAGGAGATTGAAGACATGACTCCCATCCCTGATACTCGGGGAGAGTGAACCTTCACTCAATGCTGTCCAGCAGAGTTAGGGACGGAGGATGTCAGGTTGGTAGTAGGAGGTAATGAATATAACAGAATTCCATCCCGGTAGACAGGGGAAGTCTATCTTCATTCGGCACCTCAGAAGGTGCGAGTTAGGGATGGAGTCCAGAGTACTGCCGGTATGGGCTGGCAGAAAGCTAGAATGCTGCAATAGGGAGAGAGCAGATAAGGAATTGTAATGCAGACAGGCAAGAGGGAAGGTTACATGGATATAGTAGGACAGATGAAAGAAAGATGGGAAAGAGGGTACACAACATGAGAGATCTGTAGAATGAGGGGTTGGCATGTGTAAGAACAAATGATGAGGTGCAGAGGAGGAACCCACCATAGCCAAAAGCACGTAGCTGGGAGGAGTACAGATGTGAGTGGAAGTGACTGAAGTTGTAGGTAGCAGGAGCAAGTTCAGGGATGGTAGAATGGGAGCAACCTCCCCTCCCCCCGGCAGTGTCCTGGAGATTGGGAGCTGTAACGTAAGACATCCCACAATGAGCTGAATACTACCAGCAGGTGACTAGATGAGAGGGAAGGATGGTAAAAGCATCCAAAAAAAAAAACACGAGAGTGCACATGGGGTTGATAAAGTTTGAGTAAGGCAGTAGGTATGGTACGGGGAGTCACGGAACGCCAGTCATTAGGCAAATGCATATGTATGCATCTGATGAATTGGTAACACCCATGGAGGAAGGGGGCTGTGGACCATTGAGAGGGGCAACATGTGCACTAAGCAACAGCCCACAACAGAGCAAGCAGCTGTGTAAACAGGAGGTGAGGAGTTGGCAGCAGTCGGACGAGTGGTGATCCAGGGGAAAAAAGGGAAAGTGAAGCAGAGCTGCTGTGGTCTGCGACCTAAGTAGTGCAAGTAGTAGAATGTGAGGCAAACATTGAGAAGTGAAATGCCGTGGGACACTGAACTAGAGTAAAGTAGAGATGGAGTCTGGTTTAAGAAAGTTATGCAACAAGCACACGGGTGTTTCAATGAGTGAGGTAGCAAGGAACGAGGAGCCAGAGAGAAGCGCCTGGGAGAAGGAAGGAGTTGAACTGCCATGGGGCAGACAGAACGCGTGCAGTGGAGCAGGGAAACTGAGGAGCACAGGGGGAGAGAGAGCAGCGACCAAAATCACATGCAGATACAACCACATTGACAGGGTAGGGCTTACTGAGAACGTTTTCAATCAATCAATCAAAGTCTTTATTTAACCAGGCGATCACCGTTGAGCAAGCTCATTTTCGAGGTGGACCTGGGTTTGTTAACAAGGAACAAGGGACAATATACATGGGATGCAACACACAAGAAAATAGTAATAATACAAATAAAGTGAGATATAGTATATACAAAGTATCAGCAGGTTGCATTGACAGTAGTATATGTTTGGAACAGAAGATACAGCTAGTTTTGGGTAGGACACAATTTTTCATAAAAGTAAAGTAATATACATATCAGGTGCACCCGAACACAAATAAAACGTAATATAAAAAGATATGTACTGATACGGTATGGAGAATTTAGAGCTGGAACCAGGGTCAAAGGAATGTGGAAGGGACAGATATGGGGGTAGAAAAAGGGGAAAGGGAAGAGTCAATTATAGATGTGATCAGTCTTTTAACAGTAGTAATTAGAGTGTGCTTGGACTTACAGGAGTCACTATTTAGGGTAGACAGGCACAGGACTCCTTATTTTGATGTAGATATAGAGATTTAAAAGCTGCTAGGCTGATGGGGTGAGTTAATTTCAAATTTTTTTGCAGCTTGTTCCACAGCTGAGGGAGCACAAAGCTGATGGCTGCTCTGCCAATGTGAGATTTTGCTTTGTAAACATAAAGGTAGATATATGGGGTGCTTCTCAGTGCATGCTTCCCCAGAGTGCACAAAGGTAAACAGACAGAGATATACTGGGGCAGTTTATTTGAGATAGCTTTTCATGTCCAAACTGCAGCATTTTTTTTGCAGTCTGTAAGCAAGGGATGACCATCCCACTGCCATGTACAATGCACAGTGGTGGGTTGAGTATGGAAGACCCGTGATAAATCTTATGGCTCTGTGATAAAGTGTATCGAGTTTGGCTAGGGTACCTGCAGGTCCCTGACTATATAGAAAGTCTGCATAATCCAATAGGGAAAGAAAGGTAGTTTGAACCAGTTTCTGTTTATTGTCTCTTATGAGGAGATTATTAATTCTAAAGAACAGACCAAGTCTTTGTCTAAGTTTCTTTGCCAGTTCTTCTAAGTGATCTGTGAAAGTAAGTCTATGGTCTAACCAGACCCCCAGGTACTTGAACTTTGTGCATGAGTCCAACTGCTCACCTAGAATGGTAGTGATCTCGGAGTGTCCCAGCAATTGCAGGATTTATTGCATTTTGAAGGCAGAGAGGAACATTGCTTTGGTATTTTTGCATTTAAGAGCAGTTTCTGGTTTATAAGCTGATGTTGCAGCAGATTAAATTCATTTTGAAGGGCTTTACAGGCTGCTTCAGGTGTGGGGCTACTAGCATAGAGTACCATATCATCCGCGAATAGGTGTATTTGTGCTTCTTTGATGGGGGCATCTACGTTATTAATATAAATGCTGAAGAGCAAGGGACCAAGAATGGAACCTTGCGGTACACCCCTCAATAGGGGTTTTGGTGGAGAAACTTCCCCTTCTGCCTTTACTTGTTGAAGTCGTCCTGAGAGGTAGCTGGAGAACCATTTAAGGGATAGGGAATCCAAACCAATATTCTGGAGGGACGACAGAAGCAGTCTGTGATAAACGGTATTGAATGCCTTGCTTAGGTCCAAGAAAACTGTGCAAAGACTTTTTTTGTCTAATTCAAGCTGCCAGCCGTTTATCACCTTGGCTAGAGCAAAGATTGCACTGTGCTGTGCTCTAAAACTGGATTGTAATGGGTCGAGCCATTTTTCTGATTCCAGGTACTTCCGAAGCTGGGAGTTCACTATTTTCTCCAGCATCTTTGACAGGATTGTAAGTAGGGAGATTAGCCTGTAGTTATTGAGGTCACTAGGATCTCCTGACTTAAACAAAGGACCACAAGTGCATTTATCTAAATGGGCGGTAGGTCACCCTGGGACAAGATAAGTTGAAGAGATGAGTAGTGGGACTGCGAGGACACGGTAGCACGCTTTAAGAAGTACAGGTCAATGAGGTCAGCCCGGCACTTTTCCTAGTGTCCAGCTGAAGGAGAAGATCTTAACTTCTTTCAGGGAGGTAGGCTACAGAGAGAAGGATGGACTGGGATGGGTTTTTCTTGTAATCCAATCTAAGTTGTTGGCGGAGGATATTCGCGGGAGAGGAGTCAAAGGCTAGCCCTGCATTGGCAAAATGATTATTGAGAGCATCGAGGATAGACGGTCTGTAGGAGATGACAGTATTGTCGATCAATAATTTAGAAGGTAGGGAATTTACAGTGGTGTGACCTTCAATGTCTTTGATAGTCTTCCAGAATTTGGAGGCATTTCTTGAGGAGCTCTCCAGCTGAGAGTGGTAGAAATTAGCTTTGGCTTCTCTGACCATTTTGGTGCAGAGGTTCCTCGCCCTCCGGAAAGAATTCCAGTCATTTATTAAATTAGTTTTCCTAGCAGTTCTCCAGAGTACATCCCTACTCTGCAAAGCATCTTTCAGGTCTTCTGTAAACCACTGACAGGATTTGTTTCTGTCACAAACTTTTACTATGGGAGCATACTTGTTGAGAGCCCCTAGCACAATTTCTGAGAAAATATCATAAGCCGTAGTCAGGGACTTGGCTAGATAGAAGTCCTGCCATCGCATGGAGTCTCTTAGGTCTGATATATACCCATGGAGATCAAAGTTGCCTATGCACCTTTTAAAGGAGAATTTTGGTACAGTTGTGGATTTAAGAGTGGATCTTACACACGCGATGAAGCAATGGTCGCTAATATCAGGGGAAAAGACACCAGCATGGGAGAATAAATGGGTTGTTAACTAAAATGATATCCAAGAGAGTACTGTTATTAGGGTTGAGCTTGTTAGGATGAGTAGATTCGTTTATTAGCTGTGACAACCCAAGGGAATCACAGAACATTTTAAGTGGGGTGGATGCACTGGAGAGCCAGTTTAAGTTGAAGTCCCCTAGTATGATACACTCTGAAGATGCCGAACCCAAGATGCTTTCGAGATGTTTTAACTGTAGTCTAGCTGATGGGGGTCTGTAGCATCCTATTATACATAATGAGATGCCGGTGGCAATTTCAATCTTTAATGACAAGCTTTCAAATTCTTTTGGGACAGAGGTTGAGTCAATTATAGAGGCAAGGAATTTATCCTTGATGTAAATAGCTACCCCACCACCTCTGGTTTGCCTGTCGGCTCTGAACAAAGTAGGAGGGATGTTAACTGTTGTTCACTGGTGCTGGTCGGAGCCAGGACTCCATAATCACCAGAACATCTGGAGCAGTGTAACATACCAGGCCTGAACAGAGTGATTTTTTTAATAGGCTACATACATTAACATGCAAGAATGTAAGCCTTGAGGCTTTGTAGCTCTGCTTGGGGATTCCATGGGTGTCAGAGGGCCTGGATTAGGCTCAACATTTCCTGAGCATAGTAAAAGCAGGAACAAGAGTTTCCTGCAGAGTCCTAGCAGAAGTGTGGTGGCTGGGTCTTCTTTCGGTTATGTGATTTGTCTCTGTGACAGTATAGGGAGTTCTGAGGCTAGTTCCCAGTTTTCCTGATGCTGCATACAATAATACCCTGACCGAGAGAGTCAATGGGAGTAGGTGGGAGTATGCAGAAGGTGGTGTAGACCTGTGGGCAGGCTCTAGGAGAGTTCCTGTATGCCGGTGCAGGTGAAGGACCAGCAGCGGGCTAGGGGAAGTTAGAGCACATACAAGTTCTTCTACTTGATAGGAAAAGTCCCAGTCAGACATTGTAAAAAGAGAGCCATTCTCCACTCTAGGAGTTATTTTTTGATTCACGTTCGGGTCCAATACATGTAAGATGAGCAAAGACAAGCATAGAAGCAGGTAATATGCCCTCATTGTGAGACTATCACCCAATGGGCACTACAAGTGCGAGCAAGAGAAGGGATTCTCAATGGAGGAGAATTTCTTAATCCCTGCAGAATACTACTATAGGCAGTGGAGCCTGAAGCAGTAATCCTTAAGTACAGCTCCTAGTCAGGCTAATAAGAAAAGAGTTCACCTGACTATAGAGTAGTACTAGGGGCAGAGAGGCTTTGAAGCAAATTTCTTAGCTACTACTCTTGAGCAGACTAAGTACTAGAGAGATCACCTGACCTAAATCAGCTGCCTTAGCAAGGCAGGATATGCTAGTCAGCAATAAGCAAACCTAAAGTACCAAAATGGTATGCCTCAGCAAGACTGAATGAGATAAAGCTGCTAGAAGGCCTAGTTGCAAAAAGGGGATGAAGGAATTGCAGTTGTTGACAATAAGTAACCAATAAACTGAAACATCAGATAGGAGTGTGCGGAGACTGTGTGCATTTAAAGGAGGCCTGGGAGGAGGAGTGGGGGGTGGGACAAAAAATCAAGGGGAAGTTTGCAGAGCTAAAAATGAATCAGTGCACATACAGTTGGAGAGAAACTGCAGCAGTGGGGGAATGGTAAGTTACTTTACACAGGCCGAGAAGAACAGGCTAAATTAAAATACATAAATTAGAAGCCGAGTACAGGGATGCAGGCTTACATTAAGCCACACGTCTCGGGTGCTCCTGTCTCAGGTGAGTGAGACCACCCAATCAGGGAGCTCTACACAAGCATGGAGCCAATAGCGCTACCCTGAGAAGGCGCTGAAATTGAAAACAGCAAATTGCAAGTGATGATCCGGTTCAGCGTTCACACAGCCCAGAGAAATCGTGGCAATTTTTCAAGCATCGTACCTTATCTATCTCTTTGGGGGGTGGGTGGATCAGGCTCCTTGCACCATAGAGGTGCTATGGCTGGATCGTGACCGCTGTCCGTGGGGGCAAGTGACACCTTATCTATCTCTTTGGAGGGTGGGTGGATCAGGCTCCTTGCACCGTAGAGGTGCTATGGCTGGATTGTGACCGCTGCCCGCGGGGTTTTGCGATGAGGAATGCTCTTACCTGCCAAGCGAGCAAAGGTGTGCTTCAGAGGTCCCAGGCTCGTCAGGGGGCAGCAGTCCAGAGAACATAGAGTCCACACTGAAGTTGTGAGCAAGCACTGTACAGAACCTGCGATGAAGAGTTGCTTGAGAGAATCCTGTCCGTCCTCTGGTTTTGGCACGGGGTCAAAACCACGTACGACAGAATGTCATGCAGCAGAAGCACATTGCGTGCTCCCTGGTATCTTTTTTTCTGTGGGGGCTTTCCCACCCCCATTAAGGGGGCTGCGCCCCCCCGGACTCCCCCCACTAAGGATTCTAACTCCGGGGGGGTCCAACACGGAGAGCGCACAGGTCCAGGATTCAGCATAATGTCGTGCGCCATTATGCGTACAACATTATGACCCGGTACATCTGGTTTCACCTTCAAGCCACCCCCCCCATCCACATGGAGATGTGTACCATACAGGTCTGTTATGATTGCAGGAGAAGCAGAAGTGAGGGGATATGAAAGGGGAATAGTTAGGGAACAGAGATGGGGCACAAGGAATGGAGCGGAAGAGGGTGCGCTTCAGGAGGTACACAGAAGCGAGTCCTGGGGAGATGTGTGGAAAAGCACTGGGAGACGCTGGTGGATGAGAGGAGGCAACGGAGGGCACATGGAGAGGCCCAAAAAGAAAGAACACAAGGGAAACACTGAGACACAAGCAGGAGAGTGGAGAGGCTAAAGAAGCAGGCAGGGGAGCAGGGGACAGAACAGGAAGCAGGAAGAAAGAAATCCAAATGGGGAAAAAATGGGAAATAACGAGGAAGGGAGGGGTGACATACATGAGAGGGAGGAACAGATGGGACAACAACAAGGGGAAGGAGAAGGAGAGAGAGAGGCACAGCCACATGAGTCACGCAGGGAGCTCAGGGACAAAAAATGCTCCCTAAGCAAGGGAGTTACATTAGTGGAGGGTTTAAACAGAGGTTGTGGGAGGAGCTATTCCCCACATTGAACAACGGGCTAAGCCCTCCCAATAAATTCCACCGGTGAAATTCCACATCCCACATACAGTAGCTTTAGGTATCCCACATAACTTTAGGTATTTTGAGTTTTTGTTCTGGTGGTCACACTTTTTTGTAAGAGTGTGTAGGAAGAATGCGATGCCCCGCAGGATAGATATAGGATTTTGATAATGGGGCAGCATTCTCCCCAGAAATATATGTCAAAGGGTACTCAGAGTAGGCTGAAAACTGTAGTTGGTTGGCTCCATAGGAGCTGACTCCATGGGTGCTTGGGTGCTCAAGCGCCCACTAAGTTGACATACGTACCCTCAACTTTTCGAGGGCAACCTGCAAAAAAAACATTACTAGGGAACCTGGTCACAGGAAAATTACTACCTACTGGCAATGAGCACTCGCAAAGATTCCTAAAAGTTGGCATTCCTGGTTGGTTCACTAGAGCTAAGCTAATTTATGATTCACAGTTACACATCTTTGGTGTTTGCTCTGTATATGCATTATCCATTTTGTCTCTGTACTTAGTCACTCTACTTATTATACTCTGTATTTGTCCTCATTCGATGTATGACGTGGAGCCTTGGAAAATGAGTCCCTGACTCAAAGGGTTGCAATTCCGAGACTTTATATAAATAAACAAATAAAATAAATAAGTGCTGCTTCACTGCATAGGTATATTGGGTAGTAACTGCACTCATTTGTCTCACATTTACTTTCTCATAATACTCTCGAGGCAAATCTCTGCCAGTCTGCTGGTTCAGTCCCTGTGTGTACTCTTAAATCTCTTCTGGATGACCATCTTTTATCATTACTATTTTGCACTAGTCACTTTAGCCATCACTGCACTTAGCCACAGTTCCATAACAGGCTGCACAGCCATCTTCTACAGCAAGCACTGTTTAGTAACTTAGCATTCACTATACAATAGATCATGAAGTTAAAAGATGCTATGTCTTTAAATTATGATGACTACGTAAGCTGGAACATTATGAGCCGATTCCACCACCTGAGGAAGAGGATGAGGGTCTTGCTACATAGGGGGCTGGTTAGTCTGGCTTCAAAGGCATTTTCTTGAACTATATGTATTTAGTGATTTCTCTAACATTAAATTATTCGTCTGAGGCTCTGTGTTTGTTTAATTATTTACCTATAGCTCTGTGTGTGTGCCACCCTCTTTTTCTTTGGTTTACTGTGGTTGTTGCCGTACCGGAATAGCTGCACCACTCGATCTCAAGTAGCCCAACATTTTGCTCCAGAGTTTATAAGTTAATAGGGCCCTTGAGGGTTGTCTGTTATAAGAGACGCCGAGCCTGAGGTTTGGGCAAGAAGACTGCAAAGCGAAGCTGAGCGTTTTTAGCTGCCCAACCCTCACAAAAGGAGTCTCTTATACCATAAGAGACGCACCTCAGAGGCCTTATTAAAGGAATAATGCCTGACAGGGTGGGTGTTATGCTGGGATAACATCCCACCTAGGGTGGCTGGGCCTGAGGCTGCAGGCCGGGGGTGTCCAGAACCTGAGAAGGGACATTATTCCAGCATAACACCCACCCTGGAGGGCATTATTCCTATTATACAATGTCTTGTTGTTATATACAGAATAAAAAAAATAATTTTAAAGAATGCCTTTGTTAGTCTGGAAAAATATTTTTGTTTCTTAAGAGAAGATGATAATGATGGAAATGCAAATCCAACAAACAATCAGCAGGGATGTTATACCAGGATAACATCCCTGCTGTGGAGGCCAACTAACCAATCAGCATCCAGGATTTTTTCTTGCCATTGTTTAATAACTTATAAATCACTTGAGTTTAGTGTGAGTGATTTATAATAAGTCTGCAGTGTTTTTTTTAATTTTACTGCCCCATCCTCCCCCTGACACTGAAGTGGCATGCTCCCACCAAACGCTCCCTCACGAGAGCACACTGTACACATAACAAGAGGCACAGTAGCACTGTGTGCTGACTGGCTGAAATCATGTTACTGATTTATGATGACAGATACAGTCGGTCAGATACCAGATTCCTATTTGGGGTTCACCAGTAGTGTTTTTAGTTATACGCTTAGGAAGGAACTGACGAAAAATGTTTATTTGGCATCAGCTTAGAATTTCATGACAGGATTATGGGAATGTGGCTCTGCTCATGTGTTCCTGGATGCTGTTGGAAGTGGGCCAACAGCACTTAGACTAATTAGACAAGTGTCACTGCAAACAATCACTTTATGAACAGCATATTCCCAGGGACATTTTTTAAAAAGTAAAAAAAAAAATAATAATAACGGTATATGTTTTTATGTTTCTTTTTCATCTTGTTACCTGGAAGCAGTCTGACATATCACCTCCATCTGCTGAGGAGTTAGCACTAGTATGGGGTAAGCTTCTAGGTGTTCATTTGAAAAAGCCCTGTTCAGAACCCAAAACAATCTTGTTTTCAAACCTGTTTTTGGAACTGAGTAATTTGCACACATTTACATATAAATGATATGCAAAGTTCACACTACTCTGTATTTCAAGCCACTCAAAATATGTTATTACGCCCCCCAACCCACCAGCTAACCTAACCTAATGATTAGAGATTTCAGGTAAAAAGGAAATGTTTTTCTTTACCAAAAGTGACACTTTTAATGGATTTTTTCTATCCTCTATAACTCCCAATAAACAGTGCTGCCTGCCACAGTGTCACTGGCAGCAGCATGCTTCCACCATACTGTTGGGCACTGCCAAGCAAGTAATGGCAGAGGGTTACAACACGTTACCAGAGAGCAAGCGGCTGAAGTTGGCTGCTGCCCCTGAGATAGTGGTCGACAGTGCTGTATACAAAGAGTTACAGAGGATATTAAAAAATGTGACATTTTAGGTAAACAACATGTTTCCTTCATACCTGAAATCTCTAATTGACCAGTTATTTTTGGCAGGGGGAAGTAACACTATTTGCAGAGTTTTCCCTTAAGGGAAGATTCTTTTTGACTCTTAAGTTTTAGAACTGGACACCACCTAGAGGGCTCTTTTACTTTTAAAGAGGGTCTTTGGGGAACTGGATGGCTGAGTGGATTGATAGCTGGTCAAGGAACCTTTTACCACTGGGTCACTGGTTCAAATCTAGCCCAGGTCAGTAGTGGGCAAAAGCCATTATAACCCCAGTGATGTTTAGTGGCCTTTGTGGAATGAGTTGTGGTGGTCCCAGTGGGCAGGTGTACACATCACAAAAGCACCAACACAATTGTCACTAATTGGCACACTCGTTGGCAGCCTCACATGAGAGGCATAGAGTCTGATTTGTGGGGAAGCTTGCATTCTGATCACCTGTGCTGTATCTGTCATGTGGCTAAATAGAGGGATTCACTCACCAGTGCTGTCAATCCATCAGCTCTCCGGAGCACGAAGTTCACACACAGAAAAAAAAAATCTTAAAAAAGGGGGGAGATGCAGTCAGACATAAAGAAATCCCAGTTGGCATCAGCAGATGCCAGTTACACAACATTCCAAAATTAAATTGCATTTAAGCCCTTCTGTTCTACCCAAATAAGGACATGTGCCTCCAGCACATGACCTTTGCCCTTTACAGTTCCATTTGCTACAGTAAGGAATGGAGGCAGCTTTTCAGATACATTGGGCTGGATGTGGGACTACCTGACCAACCACTGCCTGTTCCACAAATCTGGGTGCTGCACACCTGCCATGGTATGCAGTCTTCCTGACCCCGACAGCAGCAGGCAGTGGTTGTCAGGCCATGTATCAGCATGGGGGGGGCTGCTCATACATATGCATGAGTCTATTTGTTGTATTGCCAACCCCGCCATGCAGAAGACGCCAGGCAGCCAGTCCAATGGCCACCATGGATACCCCTTGTAGTGGACATGATTGCGGATCTGTTCAGGACAGGTTGGGATGATGGGTTATCAGGAGTGGATGCCTGTGGTACTGTGTCCAATACCACCGGCATCATTGGGACAAGACACACTACTGATGTGCTGAAGGGGAGTGAGAGTGGGACGGCTGTGACTGGAGTAGCGACAGATATTAGAGGCAGTTTTAAACCCAGCTACACTACCACAGGATGTCCGCCATCTTCCTGGCCCTGCGTGCTGCCCTCCTGTATGGTGTGCATGAAAAATAGCCCAGTGCTCCTCCCACTGTGGTGCGCATACACTGTTGTGCTTCACTGCGAACGCCATACAGTGCAGGGTGCCCGAAACCAGCCTTGCATCAGGTGGGGTTTACTGACCAACAGTGTGCTTACACTGCTGTGACATATTCAGTGTTAAGGACCCTGCATTTAGCCCACTGATTTCTATTTTAGAGTGCAGTTTGTTTCAAATCAACACCTTGGATCGAATAACAAGAGCTTTGTTATTTGAGTAACAACTTTGATTTGAAACAAACTGTACTCTAATGCATTAAAAAATGTATCTGAAAAGATGCCCAAATTCACTCCTAGGGCTATCCAAACACTGATGTCACTAAATGTCAATGCACAGGGCACATGACTTCTAGTAAGAAAGTGCACAGAATCGGGCTGCCTACTAGATGGAGCAAAAATCTGATTGATTTCCTCCCTAAAGCTCTGCTATGAAACAATTCCTGGCTCAGACCTGCTGCCTTTCCTAGAGGGAAAGCATATTATACTGCACTTGGGGCTTTCCTTTCCCTTATATTTTCTTTTTTTCCCCATCTCCCACATGGCCCACCTTCACCAGGATAGCTCCCAACCCTGTCCTTACCTTGTCTGTCACTTATGCTGCCTAACAAAGGATTCCATGGGCTGCTTTCCTCTCTGGTGGTTCCTATGGGACTTGGACAGCATTGCCCACAAGTCCTATGATGCTGGAAGGCAGGACAGCAGTCAGACAGGGAGGGACAAAGAATTCTGGCTTCATAGTGTGTGTGATCAGGGTTTACTGCTCCAGTCTACTGGTGGACCATAGAGGAATGGGAGTGATCAGGATGCCAGCAGAACCCCTTTTTAGGATCCTCCCGACGTATGGCATGATGCTGTACTGTCTGATGTGGCACGTAGCATTTAATGCTAGCTCCTCTACCCCTCACCACTGTGTGCTGGATAAGGTCCCCTTTCCTGTGAGTGGCCCCAGCTTGGGGGAGGGGGTGCCCACTGTAGGGAGTAAGCCATGGTTCATGTAGCAGCTTAGTGAGTGGGAGGCAGACAAGCTGCAGCAGCGACGAAAAACAGTAAAAGTGGTGTGGAGGGAAAAAAGGTGGGTCATATGGGGATGGAAGAACAAAGAAATAGAGAATAACTAACCCCCCTCTGTGAAGAACAAGCTGGTAACTTCCCACTGAGTTAGTGTGGTAACATTTATTTATTTAAATGTTGATAACTAGGAAAGGTATACTGAGCCAAGGCTCATTTCCAAGTACGACTCAGGGAAGGGGTTGTGGGTAGACCAGTAACAACTACAGTTCAGAGACAGTATAGCAAATACAGGAATAAAGTAGTATACAGAGGCAGCAGTATCATAAAATGGCATAACGTAACACAGCAGCTGTATAAAACAGCAGGCAGTAAACAATCAAGTGGGAGGCAAAGTGCCCAGTGCGTGTTGGGGTAGGGGTAATAAGGTGAAGGGCAGCAACCAGGGAACAGAGCAGGTAAGGGTCAAGGGAGAGGGTATTGGGGTAGGGAGGTGGTAAGCAGGAACAGGTGGGTGCGGGAGGTTGCCTTGGGTGGAGACATCCATACATTAGGTGGAGCAAAGCTCAAGTGCCCTTATGATGTCATCAAACTAACGAGGTGTGATGCAAAGTTGACAGCAAGTTCTTTTCAGAAAGGGGGTTACTTATTGTACATAATGCAGGTTATTTATTGTATATAATGCAGGTTATTTATTGTATATAATGTAAAAACAGCCTGTTACATAAACATTCAGTTTGAGAGTACTGTATGTCCCCAAAAGTCCAAGGAAGCCCAGACGATGTAAGGCTCTGTTTTTTTTCTGAGGTGCCATTGTAAGAGAGCGTGCTCATGAAGTGGTCTGAGCTTCGTCTGAGCTTCACCTGCTTCAATCAGCTTTTTGCTCTTACATCTGGTTGGCTGGAGCATGATGCTGATTACAGCATCTGAGTGGAGAAATACTTCACATTCTAAACAGCAAATTATTTCTCAGACGATTCTAAAGTGTGCATTATCAGTTTTTGAAAACGCTGTTGAAACTTGCCAGTCAAGTATTACAATGGAATAATGTAAAAAAAACTTGAAAATTATCTGTAATTTTATGTTTTCTCTGAAGAGCAGCACAACATTTCCAAAATGTTGCTTTCAGCAGATTTAATGAAATGTGCAAAATTTTGTGGAATTCCGTATTTTCCAAAGTTCGCAGTTTGCAAAGTTATTTTCCTGCACCTTGAGAGTTTTTCTCCCAATGACTTGAGGATTTTTCCTGCAACTTGAAGATTCAGGACTTGGTGGCAAATATTTTACCTTTTTTCCCCTGCCAGGAATGAAAAGAATACTGCACCTGGATTCTTTTTCATGTGACTTGTGGTTTTATTCTCACAACTTGGTGCACGGCTGAACTGCCCAAAATGCTCCATTTATTCAGAAAAATTAAGTGAAGGTGAAATGTACAACTTTCATCAGAATTTTGCTCAATTAATGATGAGAAATGGAATTTGTGGAATAGTGCTGGTCTGACAAATTAGGGAAGAGTACAACGGGGGAGGGGGGTACTGAACCACAACCCAAGGGTAACGTACTAACATACTAAAATGCCAGCAGAATAGGCCTAATGGTCTTTCGTGTCTGCTCGTTTGATCAGCCCCCACCCTGGGAGCTGACCTTGCTGCCCCTCTCACCCTCTCTGGTTTCTCCCTTCCCAGTCCCAGATATTCTCGCTGCACAGGACTTTGCTTCCAGAATCCTTCCCCTGTACCTGTCCCACCCCCTCTTGAACCCCTCCACTGTCTCTGCCTCCACCAGCCCCCTGGGCAGCGCATCCATGGCTCCACCACCCTCTCAGTGAAGTAGCACCTCCTCCTTTCTCCCCTGAATCTCTCCCCCCTTCAGCTTCCACCCATGCCCTCTAGTGACCCCCCTCCTTCCTTCAGAGCACCCTGACTGCTCCTTCCCTATTTACCCCCTTCTTGTACCTGAAGACCTCTATCATGTCCCCCCGGTCCCTTCTCTCTTTCAGTGTGTTCATATTTAGCTCTTCGAGCCTCTCCCCATAGTTGTGCAACTGTTTTGTTACCAGCAATATTTGAGCATTGAGGCACAAGCAGGGGTTAGGTTAGTGTCAGTCAATCTAACCCTAGGGAGGCATGAAGCATAGCCGAATGGCTTATGTCCCTACGGTTAGATTAACAAAGGAAACACAACTCCTGGAGTGTTATTATGAAACTACATTGCGTTCTTTTTTTTACATTTTATGTTTCTGTAGTCTGTTTTTATTGACAACTGGAAAGGCTTTTGGGCTTAACAGCTCATTTTCATCAGCATCACAGAAACACAGAATTTGCCAGCAGATAAGAACTGTTTGGCCCACCTAGTCTGCCCATTTTCTCTGCCTACAGTATCACCGCAGTTCCTACTTGATCTCTGGGGCCAGATATTCAAAGCTTTGCACAGGATGCAAACTGTTTGTACCAGAACTGCACCACATTTGCGTCCGGCTGCAATATTCAAAAGTACAAATAGCAATGGCACAACGTGATAGCACTGGTGCTAAGAAATAATGTATGCAGGGGACCAGGTGAGGGGTGGGGATACGCATACAGGCACACTGTCATATTCAAAAGTACAGCACCATGCAACGGGCATTAGCGACATATATAGCGTGGCACGAATTACCTCCAATGAAAAGGTGGCGATAACTCCGGGCAAAAATGGTCAAGTGACCCTCCCCGATCCTCAAAGCCACAATAATAGCATCTATAACCATAATCTGGTGGTCTAGTGGCCCTCCCCAATTCCTGATACATGTACAGTAGTACCAATATAATGCATAGTCCCTGGTGGTCTAGTGGTCATCTCCAACCACGATCCCAACACATGTTTAAAGAGGAACTGCCATCAACAGGGTTTCTTAATGTCTGAAAGACCATAAAAAGCTAATTTGAGTGAGCCATTATGTTTATCTGTGAGTCTTTGCAGTCCAGAGTTATTCATATGTAAAGCAACCTGTAATTAAGGGCTAGGGTGCAGCCATACATTTCAGGCTCCTGACAGGAAAGGATGTCACCAAGGAACTTGGCCCTCCATTTACTGTAGGTTAAATAGGAAATCATCTGTCTTATTAAGTGTGTTTTAAGGTGTTATTACAACACTTTCTACATTTATAGTACTTGCATTGTATATGCATTGAAACTAGTGCGTTACCACCTTTACATTTCAAACTGTTAGCACAAAAATCCATCTTTAGGATTGCTTTAACCTCTAGGCTACACTGCCAGCTGATCATAAAAACTACATATCTCAAAGCTGGCTCTGTGATGACAACAAGTGTTGTGGCCCCATATCAGGATTTCTAAACTCTGGCTGTGTTCATGTCAGTACTATTTTATCAGAGAACTAAAGTGACAAAACATTCAGTAACACTAAATATATGGGGTTCACTATTTGAAGACACTGGGCCAGATATTCAAAACATTGCCCCTGGGCCAAGTTAACACTGCCCGGTGGGCAAACTTAGCCTGGAGCACAAAGCAAGCTATATTCAAAAGGAATAGCCCAGGGCAAACAACTTCTGAATATAGCATGGGAATGAGGCCGTGCAAACTGGGCTGGGAGTGCAGGGCAAACGTAGCCCTGGAATAAGACAGCACTGAATATAGCAACCAGAAAGTGCAAACCACAACAACAACACAGTGCACAGTGACATGAGGGTAGGTAGAGATGAACTATGTGGCCAATGTGTGTACCAGAAAATGCATGGATCCAGTACAGCTGCAGGCAGCAGCAGATGTGAAAAAACAGTGATCAAAACTGTATAATATTCCCTGAACTGTTAACGCCAAGCTTTAGCGTGGAGCTAAGCTGTTTGCCCAGTGCTAAGATTTGCAATATTCAAAAGTGATGTGCAAATGAACCTACTGAGGTAGTCTCTGGGCAAACAGCCATATTAGCATCTCATTATTCCCTGATTTGCATGCAGTTTGCACAGCATTACTGCAGGATCCCACAGCTCTACCTGTAGGTCAGTCTGGAAGTACAGGGGCTGGCCAGGTCTGGCCGCAGCTCCACCTGTAGGTCAGTCTGACAGTGCATGATGGTTGCTGCAGGCTACATGTATGCAGTACAGCATAGCATTGTGTGCCCCAGGGGACAACACAGCATAGGCACAGTCGGTGGTGGTGCTGCATGCAACCATCACACTGTAGGCCATGCTACAGTGCACAGTAGACGCTACAGTAGCACGGGGGCCGGTAGTGTGAGGGATACAGCAATGCCTATGGTATATGGGCAGTGATGACCACTGCACTGCACTGTACACAGTGACAGACCCAGCTTGCAGGTGATTACTGACAGTGGACAGTACTGTTTCACTGTTGTGTGCTCCACAGATGCTGCACCTGTGGCATAGGATGCTTACAGTGACATATACATGGCCAGCTGTGTGTGCTGTGCCATCTGCACAGCTGTGCGGTATGTGGCTGGGGGGGCATGTAAGATCTGACAGGCACACAGGTGGTGGGGTATTCCCACTACTGGCCCATGTGCACTGCGTGATGTGTCCTAGCCTTGTGGCCACACCTGGGCTGTGGTGAGGTCTGGCCACCCATACACCTTCCCCTCAATGGCCACCATGCCCACAGTGCTGCATGTGTGTGCTGGCATCTGTTGGTCACCACAGACGTATGGTCTGCAGGTGTGTGCTGTATGGCCACACTACCATGATGTCCCCTGTGGGCCAGATCTCCCCTTACTGCCTGTGTTTGGTTGGGACTGGTGGCAGCTGTTGGCATCATGGTGGTGCCATCAGTGAGCAGCATGTATCCTCCATGTCTGGCATTTTCTAAGTGTCATAATCATATGTTAGGGTCGCGCAAGCCACGCAGACCCCACGCAAACACCGGGCAAAGCAACAATGTTGCACAAAGCTGTTTGCCCAGGGTTAAGACCAGCTTTTCATGGGTGGTAATTTGTACCACGCTAAGGGTCGTGCTAAGTCGGGCTAAACACCTTTGCACAGTGCTAGTCACTGAATATCTCATAGCGTCTGTATTCATGTTCACTTTGCCCCTTGCATATAATTATGGTCTGCCCGGCGCTAATGCAGTTTGCGTATCCTATTTGGCCTTTTGAATAAGACAGACTTGCGCTACTCCCGCGTTAAACCCACCAAAGAGTTTGCGCACTGCACAAAGCTTTGAATATCTGGGCCATTATTCTTTAAAATAAGAAACTGCTACACATTCTGGCTGTTTTCCCTGCATTGTAATAGCCAGTGCTAGGCATTTTAATGCTGAGAGGTGGAGAGGTATGTACTGCACCTATGCAGCCAAAAGATGCAATGATGAATTAACTGTGTGCAGGTTAGTAAGACAAAAAATGCAGCACACCCTTTTCCACTAGAGAAGCCAAATTCATCTGCTGACAGAAATAGTGTACAGTGAAGATCCCTTGAGGCCACAGCACAGGGAGGTCAGGTTACTTGTTCAAGGTCACAGCGAGTAATTGACTGCGCTGGGGTTTGAACCTGGGTTTCCTGCTTTCTAAGTGTGGGCTCAAACCACAAGACCACTCCGCCTCCTGGTTTCTTTGATGGACGATTTACAAACACTGTTAGAAACAAGCATGGGGACTCCAGAAAGTAAGTTGGGTCACTCCTGAATTTACCCCCCCCCCTTCAACTTCCTATCATGTTCCCTGATCTTGAGCACCTTTTTGTCTAAAAAAATACTTCCCTCCTGTACCCTATGTACCCTCTTTAGGTATTTAAGGTCTCTGTCATATCCCTCCCCCCTTCCAGTGCAAAGCATCCCGGGGCAAAACAATGCTGTACACAAAGCACAAAAACATAATATACAATAGAGGTGCATATAATTACATCGCAGCAGCATTTCTCACCATCAAATAAAAACCTTTTAAAACTAATTTTAAAAGTTGATGCACAACAGCTGTATTTTATGCTATGGTAACAGCCCCATCCATTCAGAACTCATAACCATACCATCCAAGAAGTTCCCTCTTTGGCGGCGGGGGGGGGGGGGGGTTGCAAAACAGGCTAAAATGCAGTCTCTTTATACTGTCATTTGGCACAGAAAACCAATATGTGATTTTATACCTCTGACATTTTTATTGTGAGATGTATTAATTCATTGCATCATTATTGTTTGTACATCTATTTTTTACTGTTCCTTTTGCAAAGTGCCCTGAGCCTTTTTGGGTAGGACACGCTCTAGAAATAGAATTGCTTCTCCTTCTGTATTTGAGTTGGTATTGAAGTCCAGGTTTCAGTGGCATGATACAAAAAAGCATGTTGACTATATGAGGTCCTCCTTAGGGGGCACCTTAATTTAACATTATGAATTTTATAGTTAAAATTCTAATTTCCCAGACAATATTGTAACCGCTTTGTAATGCTATCAATCTAAAAGTGTGCTTGCTTCATTTCCTTTTTTTTTTTTTAAATCTCTTTATCCTCTTTGACTTTTCGACCTGGACCCCTTCTGGTACGAACCTTCCAGTCCCATCACTCAGCTTCCCGTAGATGTGTCAATGTACCCCATGCCTCCACAGCTTTTCTCCTGTGGCAGTGGCAGAAGGGCCCTAACTGCCACAGAACTGGATCCAACTTTCATGGAGGGCTGCATTACTGGTGCAGGGCCTGAGAGGGTTCAGACTGTCATCCTACCTTGGTTGGGGATTTACCAGTGTTCTCTCGATCCCCTAGGATGCAACATTGGGGAGTACACAAGCTCTGACATACATGAGCATGCAGAGTCCATCACTGTCAGCGTCCCCCCCCCCAGCTAGTATGCCATTCAGTGTGCACTGCCACCTGTGCTCACCTGGTGGCAGTATTGCACTGGAGGTGACAGCCCTCCATCTCCTGGAGACCTTCCCCCTGGACACTCAGTCCTCCTGTCCCTGGCTAACCCCCATCGACCCAGACTTGTTCCCGACCCTGGGTTTTCGGCCTCACGAGTGGTAGCACTACTGCTGTGCCAACAGGCCAGCTACAATGTTCCATTTCTAACAATTGTTTTATAATTACAATTATACAATGGCAAGAAAGAATCTTGGACTATGATTGGTCAGTTTGGAGCTGGACCTGTGGCATTATCCCAGCACAACCCCATGGGTCTAATCCCAGCAATGTGAACCAATTTGGCTGCCCACCATGAGCATTAGTTACTCTTTTTTTGCATCTCCTCTTAAGAAACAAAAATATTTTTCCACACTAATAAAAACATTCTTCAAAATTATTTTTTTATTTTATATAGAACAACAAGCCATTGTACAATAGGAATAATGCACTCCAGGGTGTGTGTCGTGCTGGGATATTGCCACACCTGGGGCGCTGGATGCACTCGGCCTGCGGCCTAGGTACCCCTTAGGCGTGGCATTGTCCAGCACAACACACACCTGAGTGCATTATTCTTTGTTAGAAATGGATAGAAATAATTTCTGGCTCCAGATTGGCCAAGACATACTTTCAGCTGGGCCGTTATCCCAGCACAATGGCCCAGCTCAAAGTAGCTCAACAAAAATATGTTTAAAAAATACATTCAATTTACTAAAAAGGACCCATTTCATAATTGCAATAAGGCATTCTAGGGGGTGCATTATGGTGGGCTAGCAGCCCTTCTTGGGTGGTGGAAGCACTTGGCTTCGCCTTGTGCTTTAACCCACCCAAGGCAGGCCTTTATCCCACCATAACACACCCCCTGTTGTATCTTATTGCTTAATTACATGTTGGTAGTAATAAATTAATAGAATGACACATTATTAGCTGTGAGCTGCAGTTTGGCTCTTTGTCTTTACATTGAGGTCAATATTTATTTGTTTATTTAAATGGCAGGTCAATTTTTACATAAGGAACTTGTGTTTATTAATATTCTCATGTTTATTCCAGCCTCCTCTGTTGTCAACCTGGATTCGCTCCATCCGCCGACAGAACCCTCTTTAACAGTCCAGCTTCGGAAGGGCCAGGTGTGCGAGGGAACTGAATTTAATACATTTTGTCAATCCTATGCCAGATTACTCGATGGCTATCAATTATTTCTCATACACCACAGCAAGGAAACAGAAACTGCCAGCATTCCACTGAAAGAATAATCAGCAAGCCTTTAGGTGACACTTATTATGGAAGGAAGACATTCACAGTTAAAATACTACCAGGGAACAGAATTATATTATTTTGCAAATATTTATTCTCATTCCCTTCCCTTCTTTGTGTAACGCAGCCTTAGTATTCACACACTGCACACTGATTATTTTTCTATTTCAGATAAAAGGTTGGAAATAAAGGAGAGCACCGTTGATGTCATTGTGTTTCTTTATTGTCTGAATTAACCTTCCCCATGGCTACTTGTTCTTTGTAATGTTACACTTGTCTTGCGCCGCAACACATCAACACCCGAGCCAATTTTGTCATGCAAATGAATTCGACGAGATTGTAAATTGTGTGAAGGAGTATTAGTTTATCAGGAATCCGTCTACATGTGCCTGGCTGCTTTTATTTTCCCATTCACACCAGCAGTGAAGTGTTTTCTGAGATACCCCTGAATGTCCATTCTAAGGAGATTTTCGTAGGCACTTCACGTAACCTGCTGTAGTATATTCAACATGTAGCATCCCTTGTATGGTGGCTGATTTATTTAATCAGAGGTGACATTTAGTATATATGCACACTCAGAAAGGCACATTTTACATGGGTCATGCCTGAACAAAGGCGTTTCTGTGTCACTGTACATACCAGGTAAACAAAAATAAATAAAAAATAAATAAATAAATAAAACGTAACAGAAAAATGTGTACATCACAGAGACAGGGTTTATGCAATGATATTTATTGTGCAAATTGTTAATATAAAGGTGCTCAACCGCTGCCATACAGAGGCAGTCTCCCTTACATATCACCGCTAACTGAGGCTCCGTCAGGGGTTACTCAAAAGTACAGCTGTAAAACAAATGGTTAATGTACTCATTTTACTCCTTACCCTTTTCTCCATTGGAGGCAGAGCAAGGGGGTAGGAGGGGTCAGGTGACCCCTCACTTTTGTAGCTGAAGGGTAAGACATTGAATTGAACAGTGCCCCGGGCTGAGGTGTTCTATGCAATTCGGACCCCCCCCACTTTTTTGTACACTTATCTGCCACTTCTTTTATCTACTACTGTCCCCTCTATGTCAGCCTTACAGTCTCCTGATTCTTGCCACCTCCAGCCCTCTTCCTCCTCCTTTTACAATCTCCTTTTCTCTCTCTCTCTCTCTCTCTCTCTCTCTCTCTCTCTCCCTCTCTCCTCTCTCTCCCTCCTCTCCTCCCTCCCTCCCTCCCTCTCTCTCTCTCCCTCCCTCCTCCCTCCCTCCCTCCCTCCTCTCTCTCTCTCTCTCTCTCTCTCTCTCTCCTCTCCCATCCTCCTACTCCTCCCTCCTTTGATTCCTGCTTCTTTTTCACCCCTCACTGCAAAACTTCTATTGGCCAGCCTACTTTCTCTATCCACCTCCCATATCTCTGTAACAGTCTCCCTCTTCCTGTCTGTTTCTTCTCCTCCATTTCCTCCCTGACGCCTCTTTCTAAGTGCTCATTTCTCTTCCTCCTGCTTCTGTAGCTGGCTTCTTCATCGTTCCTTGCCATCTTCTTTCCTTCTTCTCTCTGTGCTT
Organism: Neoceratodus forsteri; assembly: GCA_016271365.2. Classification (NCBI taxonomy): domain Eukaryota; kingdom Metazoa; phylum Chordata; order Ceratodontiformes; family Ceratodontidae; genus Neoceratodus; species Neoceratodus forsteri. Next base: position 92,864,270 of record JADMNL010000030.1, read on the forward strand.
TCCCTTCTCATATCTTTATACCTTCCCCCTTGCTCCTGCCTCCACCATATCCCCCTCCCCCACTTCGTGTGTAATTTGATTTTGCAATAATTTATTTAGTTTCTCCATCTTGGTCCTCAGCTCTCAGAAACCTGTAATCTGGGACTTCACCACACCTAATTCTCACACTTAGTTGATGATGTTGTTAATTTGGTATATGTAAGGGGTAACACATGACAGGGTGTGTGGTTATAAGGGAATAATGCACATTGCAGGTGGTTGTTAGGCACAAGGGCCTGGATATTCAAACTGCGCCAGGCTGTGGCGCAAGCCTGGGCGCAGCTCAAATTGGTTGTGCAGGGGTGTGGCCTGGGCGATATTCAATGGAGCTGCACTATGGCTCAGCAGCTTTGAATATCGCACCCTGGCCACCCCCACTGTGCATGGCGCAGTGGCCAGAGTGGAGCATGGAGATGCGCTAGCGCAAGTGCCATTGTGCCATTCACAGCACCTGCGATATTCAAAAGGGGACATGCAAATGGAGCCATAATTTATGCAAGGCGCACATGGGGCCATTTGCATGTCATTTTGGCCCCATTTGCATCCCATTAGCATGCAGGTGCGCCGATCCCCGATGACTTGCACCTGGCGCCCTGCCAGGCAGCAGCCGTCGGGGACTGATGCCCCTTGCAGTCTGATCGTGGGCATTTGTCTAAAACAAAAATCCTCGTCTAATATCCTGGTGGTCCAGTGGACCGCTATGTGCCCTATCGCGGGCATCGGTATAATAACCCCCCCGTCCTATATCCCTGGTGGTCCAGTGGACCGCTATGTTCTCGATCGCGGGCATTTGTCCACACAAAGAATCCTCGTCTAATATCCCTGGTGGTCCAGTGGACCACTATGTGCCTGATCACGGGCATTGGTATAATAACCCCCCGTCCAATATCCCTGGTGGTCCAGTGGATTGCACTCTACCCGATTGCGGGCATCTGTAAAACATAAAAAGCGACCTATTAACCTGGTGGTCTAGTGTACCCCCTCCCACTGAGCCCCCGCCCTGCTCCCCGTCAGCGGCGTGCGGCAGCACCCACCGCCTGCTGCCCCACCCCACCGACTGACAGCTCGGTAGGGCTGCCGATACCGTGGTTCCATAGTGTGAGCCAATGGGGCGGCGTCACCGCCCATAACGCACTACACATTCCAGATATGCACATTTCTGGACTGTGTAGTATGGTATAGGCTGCACTCCCGATAGCGCTGCGCTAGAACCAATGGGCGTGCAGCCCTACTGAGCTGTCAGTCGGTGGGCGGCAGGGTGGCAGGCGGGTGTGGAGCTGCTGCCCACCAGCTGACGGGGGGGGAGCGGGGTGGTGGGGCTCAGTGGGCGGGTAGGGAGAGGGGTACAGTAGACCACCAGGGTAATAGGTAACTTTTTATGTTTTACAGATGCCCGCGATCGGGCAGAGTGCGGTCCACTGGACCACCAGGGATATTGGCGAGGGGGGTGATTTACACAGATGCCCACGATCGGTCCACTGGACCACCAGGGATATTGGACGGGGTGGTTTTTATACCAATGCCCACGATCGGGCACATAGCGGTCCACTGGACCACCAGGGATATTAGACTAGGATTCTTTTTGTAGGTAAATGCCCGCGATCGGGAACATAGCGGTCCACTGGACCACCAGGGATATTGGAGGGGGGATTATTTACACAGATGCCCGCAATGGGGCATGGGGGGCACCGCCAGGTGCGGCGGGAACTCAGGTGGCCACCCACAGGTGGCAGCTGCCGTGTTGTGCCCTGCAATGCGGCAGCTCACCTGTGGGTGGCCATCATTTGTCTTTTTTTTTGGGCTTAACTTTGCGCAGGCACAAGTAGGGGTTGCGCATGCATGGCTCTGCACATCCCGGGCTGAATATCGGGCTGTGCAGGTTATGCATGGGCACGCCCTCCCCTCCTGTGCCTGCATACATTACTGATGCACTCTGGCGCATCGGGATTTGTGCAGTGCACGTTTCCCTTGTGAATATCGCTCCGGGGCGCATCAGTGGGTTGTGCATGGCACAACACTGTTGCGCCATGTGCAGATCTTTTGACTATCTGGGCCAAGGTGTACCCAAATGCTACAACCACCCAAGAAGTGCATTATTCCTCATGACTGCACACCCTTTGAGTGTTATCCCAGTCATAAAATGAGTTTTATTTTTTTACAAAATATGTAGTTTAGGTTAGGTGTGCAGCTGTTAGGAAATAATCAATGGTCATGTGATGTATTTCGACCTGTAATGCTGAAGGATACACAGCCCATTTTACAAATTCTCTAATTGAATTGATGATGTGATAATTTTGTATATATTGACACCACAACTGAAATGCACATAGTTTATTTTGAATGTTCAGTTATGCGCTTAACAATCAAAACAAAACTTAACAGCACTGGGCCGCATTCCCATTTTGAAATAGGGCAGGCACATCTTGCATGGATCCTTTTGAAAATCTTGCCCTCAGGGTTTATATTACACAGAAACATAGAATCTGTTGGCAGAGAAAGGCCTTGTTGGCACAGTGCGTCTGCTCATTCCTACCAAACTAATGTTGAATAAGTCAGCCCTAGAGGCTTTTCCCTGCCCCCCCCTTTCTGGTGAGGTCCTTACCAAGCTCTTGTAGCTGTCTCACTTTCATTTGAATCCCCCGAGTGATGTTTCACAGACCACCTCCATCAACAGCCTATTACACCCTCCACCGCTCTTTCCATGAAAAACTGTTTTTTAGTATCTCTCAAACTTGTCCCCTGCCAGGTTCATGGAGTTGCTCCTGGTGCTTCTGTCCCCACTCAGTCTGAACTATTTCCCGCTATTCTCTTTATCTACCTGTGGAGGTCCTGTATGTGTCAATCATGTCACCTCTTTCCCTTCTCGCCTCAAGTTTGTACATGTTAAGATCCACCAGCCTCACTTCATATGCCCCTGCCTACCGTCTCTGGAGTATCTTGGTCCCACTCTTGTAAAGGGCAGCTACATTTGCCACCCTCCAGCATACTGTACTTCAGTGTTGTGTAATCCCAGCCTACAGTCACCCTCTCCCCCAGGCTGCACATGAACACAGGCTCTTGCACAGTTCGGTTTTCTGGAAGAAACAAATAAATAAAACATGATATTTTAAATTATTCCAGCTCTTTTCACACAATTGCAAGAGCCCTCCTCAGCAAGATATACTCTTTTTTTTTTTTTGCAAAATTCCTGCAAGCATCCTGAAGTGTGCCAGGTCCAAGTAGATTTCCAACATTTTAACCTCAAAGTGTGTCATGCTGCCCAATTTCCCTAATGAAAAGTCTCCCCCACAAATGACAATAAATGACACTAGTTTATCAGTTATAAAAAGCCACAGTGCATAGGCCCTTACGTCATGCTGTTTTGATGTTGTCGATGATTTTTGCCAATAGAAATGCATAAAAGACACCTCTGGTACCAGTTCTCATTTCAATAGTAATCGCTCCAGCCTAACAACTGGTAAAATAGCAGCCCTCAGACCTCTAGAACACAGGGTCATTTTTTCCACAAAATAGCTGCTTGAGGAGGGGGGAGCTATTCTGAGACAATGACGTGTACATAGTTTAAGCCACACAACAACTTTCTGATGGCTCCATTTATTCTCCCTCTCCCATTAGATCTTACTATCAGTGTTCAGGTGTATATTACAGCTACCAGCATCATCATCATCTCCTGAGGTACAACACAGAACTTCCTACTTAGGTAATGAGAGTCATAACTGAACTTCTCTTGACATCCATGTTCTACACCTTCTGACCCATAATTCACAGTCCGGTCATCCTGGTTGACCAACTGTGTTAGCCTATTGCTGCCTCACATCTCTGCCTTTCTGGCCAGCCTCATGAGACCAGTCATTGAATATGAACCATGCTCTCAAGATATTGATAGGTCCCAGTAGCACATGGCCTCATAGTGACTCATTTTCACCATACACATAATTTAAGGAATAAGGTATGACTGTGGATTAGATTAACAGTGTGTTAATCACCCCCTAAGGGTGTAATGTCACAAGGCACAGTGCAGTACCATATTGCCCCTAGGGGGTGATTAACTGTTAATCTAACTGCTGAGAGTGCCTTACTGCTATTATAAAAAAAAAATCCAAAAGAAGTCTTAGAAGTGTACTTTTTAAATGTTTTCCTCACTGAGACAAAGAGTTTTAATAAAATAGTTCATTCACCAACTGTTTAAGAATGCTGGCTCAGAATCAAACTATCATTCCAGTCATTCAGTAGTGATAGAGGATGGAATGCTGACAGAAAGAATTCATGCACCACAGTGATCAGGTTGTACACAGTAGTGTAACAGAGATTAAAGAGGATGGGAAATGATTTCCAATTGGCAGATGTTTATAATGTTCCCAATTACAGACATAATATCTGTACATCCAAATGAGTCATATATAACGGTACTGGAATAAACAGGGATGTGAAAAACTATATTCTGCATTGTTTTGTATATTGGGGCAGCTTTCTGTTACAGTTGTCTTCATGAAACCAGTGATTTGGAGTTTTAACTATGCCACAGTTTGTGCACAGAACTCTGAGCATGGTTCTGATAGGACAAGACTTCCTGCTTATAATTCTGTACACAAACCGTGACATAGTAAAAATTCCAAATTACTGGTTCCATGAAGTTAACTATGTAGAATGTTGTCCATAAAAAGAAAACAACTGAAAACACAGTTTTTTATGGCAGTATTTATTCAAGTACAGTTAAACATGACTCAGTTGGAGCTGATCCTTCATTTCTGTTACTAGGTACATTACAAACTGCTGCCAATTAGCACACATTTCCTGTCCCCTTTAATGTAAGGGTTTTGGAATGCTGATTGTCAATTAGATGGCAGCATTACCGAGATCCTTTTTATAATATTTTTTATATTTAAAGCATTTTTTTTTTCTTTTCCCTTTTACTAATTAGATTCTCTACCTGATAATACAGGGTGTGATATGTTGAATAGTACTCTACCAGGTGGGTAACCTAGGTAATTCTATTCCTTTCATCAGACCTATGACCTCATTGTCTGCGACATCACAACTGACCGATAACATCCAAACACCTCCTGCAAGATCGGTTGCTTGTGAGGTCACAATATGGGAGTTCATAATCACAATACTGATAACTGCGCTGGCCGGTGGCGCTGAGGGTTGAGTGCTGATCACTACACCTCACGCCACGCCCGGTGACCCGTGTTCAGGAGCGGGCATGGGTTGCGGGGTCGGTGAGGAGAATGGATTGGCGTCCGAGGACTGCTCTCCATCTCGGTGGGTCCAGACGGCGGTGCTTGCCTGACCCTAAGCGGAGGCTGGGGATCGACAGCACACAGCCGCATGCCAAGGGGGGGTAGGACGTGGCAGACGCTTGACTAGCATGCGCATGGGAGCGTGCGCACACTCAGTCGCTGGCGTCATTGCACGCCATGCCCGCCGGGAGGAAAAGAAAATCAGACCCAGCAGCAGCGCGTCGTTCCCGGCACCATTCCTGGAGGCGCCTCCCTGGCATGGATCCATTGGGGTGGGTTGAGTCGCTCCCCACCACCCTGCCGTGAAGGGTAAGTCGTGGGGTGCAGAAGGGAGGGGGTCTCATGTCCGGGGATGGCGCTGGGGGAACGGCAGAGTGCGAGGGGGTTGTAGCCGGAGCTCTGAGGAGAGGAAAATAACATCAAAAAAAAACAAACAATACTGATAACTTATCAGTGATAAGGTATGAAGAGCAGGGATGACTGTATGTCTGTTTTTACAAATAGATATCTCAGATTTCACCCCAAAATTAGGACTTAAGATTTCCAGATATTGTAGCCAAATATCCTAAATCCTAATTATTAGGAATCTATATTGCATTTGGATACCGTAATCTGATATCCAATATGGACAATACCTTCATAAAAAAACTTTTCCCCCACCTGTCAATGACCCCTGCCCTGATGCATTTTGCTTCACGCCGACCGCAGCCTCCTTCCTCCTCAAGCCCCTGTGACCACATAACTTGAGTAAATAAATTTGGCTTCCTGCTTGCTTACAGTAAAACACCTGTCCCCCACCCACACCAAATCATGAGCCTCCCCTCCCAACCATGGTAACATTCCCAAACCCCTGAGTTCAATACCTAATCCTCCAGTCAACACACCCTCTAGCACCCAACCTCCCTCCAGAACCTCCCCCAAAAGCCTCTGCACTGTAAGGATGTTAAGAGATTACCAGAATCCAAGTGCAGTCCTGTGGTGGAGTGATCATCATGCACCTGCATTCAGTTCCAGCTAATGAATAAAATGATGAGGTCACCCTATAGTAACACCTAATTGGCCACTTGTTATAAAAAAGTATAATAAATTCCTTTTTAAATCCATTAAGCTACATTAATAAGATTATCTTAATTTTAGAAAGGTTTAATGAATGGCTGAACGGAATGCAGAATTCTGCCATCATAAATGGTGTGGAATGACAATTCTGTGTAAAAAGGCTTTTCAGAATTTCTTTTTAAACTCTGCAGAATTTGGAAAAGCATTTCTGCATAAACCATGGAAAAATTTTCCATGGATCAGATAAACTGCAGAATAATCTTCCATGGATCACATAAACCACAGACTAATTTTCCGTGGATCACATAAACTGCAGAATAATTTTCTGTGGCTCACATAAACCACAGAATAATTTTCTGTGAGTCACACACATCACAGAATAATTTTGTATGGATCACATAAAACAACAGAATCATTTTCTGTGGCTCACATAAACTACAGAGTAATTTTCCATGGATCACATAAACAGCAGAATAATTTTCAGTGGATCACATAAACTGCAGAATAATTTTCCATGGATCACATAAACTACAGAATATTTTCTGTGGATTACATAAATTGCAGAATAATTCTCTGTGGATTGGGGGAAAAATCTGCCATTTACGTAAAATGGATTATTAATTTCTGAAAAACATTCCACATGTGGAACATCAGAATTCTGCTTTTGAAATTTCACAGAATTTTCTGAAATTCCATAGAATCCTGTTCCATCGGAACCTCAACATTCAACACAGCCCTAGTTTACTGGTCTTTCAGGACTTAGCATTAACTGGATGACATCTGATGCCCCTGAACAACAAATTCCTGTACATTAACTTTGTAGAAGCTAAGTTTCAATTGAAGTGGGTGCCAAAAGTGATTACACATCTTGGAATTAAAAGAAGTACAATTTTTAAACTTCTCTGTATACTCTCCAGTTACGCTTTTTATACAGACTATCTGATGGAAACTAATAATTGGAAAGGTAGATGCCTTTTTTTATTTTTGACTTGCTATTCTTGCATTTACTTTAGCATATAAAACAAAAGGAATTATGTCTGACTGTAAACCTGTTGGCTGTTACATTTTGATGGATTTTGTATTGCTTGTATGTTGATGTTATTAATTATAAAACATTTCTTAAATAAAAAGGTAAAAAAAAATAACACAATTTAAAACAGATGGACAAAATGGAAAAAACTAAATCTAACATTACTGGAGGAGGAAGAATAATCAGGGGAGGGATGGAAGGGAGAGGGGAGGAGAGGCAGCAGCGGTTATCAAATGGTGAGCTGCCTCTCAAGCTGATGTGGTAGTCCTCAAGGTCTAATCTACTGGCAATTTCATATGTTCGTATGTTCATAAGAGTAATGCAGTTAAGTTAACACAGACAACAAAGCTATTCCTTATTCTTGAAAGTTTGCCTATTTAAGTGGCTAACAATTAATTTAATATACTGGATAGGTTAAATAGAATATTCTTATGGGAAGATAAGCCATCCAGACTAATTACAAGCTCATTGGAAAGAAGGTGGTATGGGGACTCCCTAATTTTATGTAATTAAAAAAGTTTATTAGAATACTAAAGGGCCATACAATACAAAGCAGTATTAAGATGTCAGATTCAAGTCTAATCGGGATGAATTTACTACGAGATCCTGACACTCGTTTGCCCGACACACTGTAGCCCGACGACACATTCCAAAAACCCAAAATCCCGACAGTGGGATTTTGCCTGTACTCCATGTTTCAGGGGGCTTCACCCCTGTACCCCCATAAATATTATTACAAACTGGGGGGTGGAAAAATCCCACTGTTGGGATTTTGGGCTTCAGGAATGTGGCGTCGGGCTACAGGGTGTCGAGCTAACATGTTCAGGATATTGTAGTACTCCCACCGGGATTCCTCCCATGGATGAACAGACTAAGGTGAAAAAACAGTTAAATGTTTTTGTTCTCTTTGATAACATCTCATAACAAGGGCGAGCTTCTTTAAAAACAGATAACATATCCAACAGCATTGCTATTCTTAAATGCTTTACAATACTGTACTTCTATAATCTGGATTATACTTCACACTCCGTGTAACCTGTAGTGATACAAAATTCATATGGTATGCCAAGGACTATTACTGTGATGATGTGTATAAACTTTGTACTAGTGCATATCCAGATGTCAAACACCATGTGACGGGTAGATGAGGGGGGAGTACAGATCTATAAGGCAGTGATTATGACACTGTTCTTGTTTATCAGTGCCTTCTATGAGTTCTGCATGTGTGTTCCTAGGGCTAAGTTAACTCTGGAAGAGATAGTGTAGCAGATAGTGTCCCTGAAGTATTTTACAATACCTTGAAGCAAAGCATTATCCCCACAGCTTCATGTAGATGTCTAGCTTGTTACTGGCATTGTAGTATATTCTTTCAAAACTGACTGGCTTCCCCAGTTCTAACAGCCACTCCAAAATGTGTATGTATGGCGGGTCAGTCTCTCCAGTGGCATAAGATGATTCTCTTAGCAGTTATGGGTGATCCTAATAACCTTCTTCTTCTCATGTGTATAAGTGTGTTCCAATCATTCCCATCCCTGGTTATTCCTAGCATTACTAACATGCCTGTCAGACTGATATTGGGAGCTGTTATGTCATTTAGTACCATCTGGACTTCTTCCCAGAAGTCCTTAAGAATGGGGCACTCCCAGAGCAGGTGTGTGATGTTGCCAGTTGCTGAGGTGTAGCTCCAACGGCGGTCTGACTTTCTTAACTCCCACCTCTGCAGTTGCTGAGGAATCTGGTGCTATCTGTGTATTATCTTGAATTGTGTAACTCTATTCTGTGTTTCTTGAGCTGCCAGCCTGAGATGGCGCCATACCCCTGTCCAAGTTTGTGGGGTTATATTGGTCTGCAGTTTAGAGCTCCACTTTAGATGGAGTTGTTCTGTTGGATCTGGCCCGAGGGGATAATAGTCCTTTATTTATGTGTCCTGCCTGCACAGTAGTATTCTGTCTAGGCAGCAATAAACTGTCCAGATCCTGTGTCTGTTGCACTGTTCAGTGCAGGCTAATATGTGTACTGAGAGCATGCCCCAAATGGAGGTACAATTGGTGTTGTCTTTCTCTAGTTCGAACTCCTCCTGGAGCTGCCCAAATTTCTTTAGGTAACGGGTCTTTCCATCTATGAGTTGAGAGAGGCTACATAATCCCTTCTGGCACTATGTGTTCTAGTATATGGGTTTGGCACTGATTTTCAGAGCTGGGTTGTGCCAGAGAAGTAAGGAGGCAATCCAATAGGTTCCCACTTCGATTCCCTGCTGTGCTTCACCCATGCCTTTCTGGTGGGAGATAGTGTGGGGCGTGTGGTTATTGTTGCAGGGATTTTCTCAAACATGATTGCTCTCTATAAATCTTGTCCTAGGATGTGCACTTCACTATTGGTCCATTTCAGATGTGTGGAACTGTCCAGTATGGGGAAAGTTCAGGTCAGTTGGAGGAGCAGGTGTGGCTCATGTTTGAGAGCCAAATCAGGGAGTTTAAGCCCTCCTTTTTCTAGGGGTTGGACTAATTTACAATAGCTTAGTCTCTTTGTTCCTGTAACCCATATAAAGTAGAGCATTTGGTTCTGAACCCCACAAAGTATCTCTGGTTTGATGTGAATAGGTAGGTTATCTACCATATATGGTATCTGGGCTGCAGCCATCATTTTGTATGGGTTTGCACTTCCCCAGTAGAAGAGGTGGAGGTGGTTCTGTCTCTCCATATCATTACCATTCTCTGCCAACAATGTCCGCAGATTGATCTGGCCCAGGGCAGAGATGTTCCATGTGAACTGAACTTCCAAGTACTAGGCTATTCTGTGCTGGTTGCAGGCCCTATGAGTACTGTGGCAAAGTTGATATACTAGCATGTGATGGGAGCAAGAGGGATTTGGACACATTGGCCTTATAACTGGAGAATTTGCTGAACTCAGACAGTAGGGCTAGTACTGCTGGCACTGACTCCTCAGTGTGCAAAAGGATCAGCATGACATCGTCAGTATATGCTGAAACCTTGTGCTCCTCTCCCATGTGTATAATAGGTATGTGTCTATCTTGTATTATAGCCTGCAAAACGGGCTCCAAGGCTAACACAAAAAAAGAATGGCAAGGGCATCCCTGTCTAGTGCCTTTTCCTAAAGGAAAGGTGGGAATGCACCTCTGTATAATGTGAGTGTCCAGCCCGTGAACATCTCACCTATTCCAAACATTTTCAGTATGTGAAAGATGTTAATCTCTTTCCCCCCTGTCAAATGTTTTCTCTGCATCTAGCGAGAGAAGCACTGATGCCGAATGTTGTAGTTGCTTTCCAAATAAGACTGAGGAGCTTTCTAGAATTATCTGTGGAACTAATCCAAGCTGGCCAGTGTCCACCAGGGTAGCTATCACATCATAAGGATTTCCCAGAAACAGTGTAGGAATTCTGCAGGGAGACCATCCACTCCCAGACTCTTCCAGGCAGGCATCGTTCATAGGGCAGTTTCCAGCTCTCTCTCTATAAAGGGTTGGTCAAGTGTCTCTCTTAGCACTGGATCCAGCTGAGGAAGCCTCAGAAGTACTGTGAATTGTGAGTTTCTGCCTCTGAGGGGAATACCTCCTCTTTATAAAGAGCCTGGTAGAATGCTTTGAAGGATTCATTAATCTCTTGGGGGTCTCTCCTTATGTCTCCAGTACTCACTCTGATGCCCACAATTCCAGATTTCTCTTGACTCTTCTTTAACTGATATGCTAACAGGTGGCCTGGCTTTCCACCTGCTTTCTGGAAATGTTGCTTAATGCAGAACAGCACAAACTCTGCTTTCTGATGAAGGTGCATATCAACTTTATATTGAGTACCAGTTATTTCAGGTAAAAATCCCTTTTTGCTATCATTGCCTGCCTTGTACCTGTCTTCCAGTTTCTTAAGTGTCTTCAGTTGGTCATCTACGTCTTTAAGCCTAGGTTTCTTGATGGGAGAGGCATAGCTGATGCACCTTCCCTGGATGTATGCCTTCAGTGCATCCCATCAGGTGGCTGCTGATGTGTCCCCCTTGCGGTTCATATCTAGGTAGACCTGTATTTCCTGTCTAAGGAATTGACAAAAGGATGCAGTATAGTGCAATGGTTTAGGGCTCTGAGCTGAAAACCTGGAGGCCTGGATTTGACTCCCACAGTCACCACCTGCATACTGTGTGACCCTGAGCAAGTCACTTAACTTCCTTGTGTTCCCAGGTCACTACTGGAAACAAGCTTCAACTTAGTGTGCCTTTCCTGGTTAAACAATTTCCCCTTTTTATTCCCCCCTTTCCCTTTTAGTAGCGAGGCACTGAATTGCCACTGTGTAATGGCCATTGTGTCCAGGCAGGTCCTTGTATGTTTGGTGGGAGCCATGTTAAAGTCACCAGGGCGTGGTCAGAGATGATGAGTGTCCCGATAGTGGCCTCTACAACATCTGGTACCATCAGCTTAAGTACTAGCCACAGATCTAGCCTCAAGTATGACTGATGTGGTGCAGAGTAGAATGAGTAGTCTTGGCCTGTGGCATGAACCAAATGCTATATGTCTTTAAGGCCTAGTTCATTTACAAGCTCAGTAAGTGCCTCAGACATGAGTGAGCTTGGCTCAGAGGGTGCCCTGCTCCTATCTAGAAAGTTATCTATGACTTCATTGGTGTCTCCTCCCACTATGAATTGTCCATTCATATGTGTTGCCAGTGTCTGTGCCATGTCACTAAAGAATGTGACATCCCTACTATTCAGACCCTATATATTACAGAAGGTGACTGGATGGCTAAACAGCTGTCCTTTTATGTATCTGCCATGTGGATTTGAGATGATTTCTTCTGGTTTAAAGTGGGTGTTCCTATGTATAAGGATGGCAACCCCCCAGCTCTTCGAGTTATAGGAACATACATACACTTGGGATGCCCACCCCATCTTTAGTTTTATTGTTTCCTTCTCTGTAAGATGGCTCTCTTGTAGGAATGCTATTCCCACCCTCTCCTGTCTAAAGTGGTCTAGCATCTTCCAATGTTTTATAGTGAAGTGAATACCCTTAACATTCCAGGATACCCATTTAAGTAACTGACCTGCTATTTTTTGTTGTTGTTAGCAAAGAGCAGAGAGGTTTGGTCCTAGTTATCACTCTCATTATACTACCTAGAAACATAGAAACATAGAATTTGATGGCAGATAAGGACCGCTTGGCCCACCTAGTCTGCCCATTTTCCTACCTAACAGATAAGCTGCAGATCCTAGTTAACCAACAGCTTACTTCCTCCTACCCCCACTAGGACTGCCTTATGTCTGTCCCATGCATTCTTGAATTCCCCCACTGTTCTTGATTCCACGACTTCCTCAGGGAGGCTGTTCCATGCATCCACAACCCTCTCTGTGAAAAAATACTTCCTCACATTACCTCTGAGCTGTCTCCCCTCTATCTTCAAATTGTACCGCCTTGTTCTTGCACATCTCTTTTTCTGAAAGATGCCACCCTCTTGGACTTTGTTGATTCCCTTGAGGTACTTGAAAGTTTCTATCATGTCCCCTCTCCCTCCTTTCCTCAAGGGTATACATATTAAACTTCTTTAGTCTTTCTTCGTGTGTCTTCTGGTGCAGACCCTGCACCATTTTGGTTGCCATCCTCTGGACAGCCTCCACTCTGTCTATGTCTTTGTGGAGATGGGGTCTCCAGAACTGCACACAGTACTCCAGATGGGGTCTCACCAACTGTCTGTACAGAGGGATAACAGCTTCCTGTTTTCTACTATTGATGCCTCTCCCTATGCATCCCAGTATCCCCCCCAGCCTTCCTTACTGCCTTCTCACATTGCTTGCCCACCTTTAGGTCATCTGATATAATTACCCCTAGGTCCCTTTCCAGTTTTACTGTTGTCAGCATCTCACCCCTCCATTGTGTATTCTTCCTCTGGGTTTTTGTTTCCCAGGTGCATTACCTTGCACTCCTTTGCATTGAATCTGAGCTGCCATACATTTGACCATTCCTCCAACCTTGCCAAGTCCCTTCTCATCCTTTCCACTCCATCTGGTGTATCAACCCTGTTGCAGATCTTTGTGTCATCTGCAAAGAGACATACTTTTCCTTCCAGTTCCTCTGCAATGTCACTTATAAAGACATTAAAAAGGACCGGTCTTAGTACTGAACCCTGCAGTACCCCGCTAGTAACCCTCCTTTCTTCACTGTGGACTCCATTTACTACTACCCTTTGCGTCCTGTTGTCTAGCCAATTTTTTATCCAGGCTACCACCTTGGGACCCACTCCAAGGCTGGCTAACTTGTGTATTAATCTTTTGTGTGGGACTGTATCAAATGCCTTGCTAAAATCTAGGTAAGCCATACAGCCCCTTCCTGGTCTACTACTTTGGTCACCCAGTCAAAGAAGTCTATTAGATTCATCTGACATGACCTTCCTATCGTGAATCCATGCTGCCTTGGATCCTGTGCCCCACTGCCCCACCTCTATAGATATGCAGTTGTAAGTATACATTGGTAAGAGGCTGAGCAGTTGACAGCCTTGGAGGTAGCTTCTCTCTGCCATATCTGTTTTGTACTGATATACATACAGCTTTCGGACTTTCAGAAGGTTCCTTGCACTAGTTAGACATGATATCATGCAACAGAACCAACAGTTGAATATACACAAATAACAAGTAATAACTTTTCCAATTCCTAAAAGAACCTGCAATTTTACTTTTTAAAGAATAGAACTTTCTAAAACTCACTGTTTGAGAAGGTGGACTTAATATGGGGGGGGGGGTGGAGGTCCTTGAAACAGCAATCCTCCTTCCCTTGTGCAACCACAATAGCAGTGAATTCTGTATGTTCGTGGTGATGCTGTTGAGACAGAGTGATCTGAGGTGCATCGTGTGTGCTTTACAGAATCGCCAAATTGGACTTAGTGAGGTTGGATACCAGGGTCAGGGGGGTTCTCCCATGTCTATCATGGTAGTGGCCTGAGTGCCCTGTGAGGACACAAAGAGTCCTGGGGAGATGCTATGTAAGGGACTGTTGAAAGAGAGGGAGTAGGTCTTGGTCTGCTACAGCTGCACTGTATATTTCACTAACTAGTCTGTTAGGCAGGAGGGGGGATTGGTGACTGGTTGGTAGTTTCAGCATTTAGCGTATGTTGAGAAGACTCAAGCATGAAGGGTTCTGAACATCTTTTGGGGAGATCAGCACCTCTATCCTATTGAGTCTTGCCAGAGAGTGGAATAGTTTGCAGTGCAGCATCAGTGTGAGACCACCTGGGCTTCCAGCAAGCGCTTACCATGAGTTGCTGTCATTCCCATCTGTGATAGTCCCCATTCGTCTGTGCTGTAAGTTCCACCTTTGGGGTTTCAGTGCTTCACAAATGTGCTTGTTTGCACCACTTACCAGAGTCTAAGGCCCCCGCCACTCAGCACTGTCAGCTCTGTGATGTAGACTGCTGACATTTGCTTGCACTGGAGGAGTGGCGGGGTGTGGCCTCCATTCGGAAGGGAGGTGTGCACTGTGCTGTCTAATCTGCCAAGGGAGTAATGACAGCTTCTACTTCAAGGTTAGATTGGGGATCCATGGCCTAAACTACAATCTATTATAGTATCTTCTTTCTTATCCCGAAAGGCCACTTTTTACAGTGCGGGCGTTGCAACCTTTGGGTATGTATTGGCAGTCTCTGGGAGGTGACAGCATGAAAAGTGACTCCTAGACTACCCCTCACTTCCCCAAGGGGGGGTTTCCCAATGAGATCAGCAAGAGTGGGGGAGGGGGAATTAAATATCTTGGGACCACTAAGTGTCCAAAGCTTACCCAGCCACTGGAGGGTCCAGGATGTGGGTGAGGGATTGTTGTTTAAATCCTACGTGTCATTACAGGGGCTGTCTGACAAGTCCCCCGTGGGTCAGATCATGTTATTAGTTGTTTGCATATGTGTTTGCATATATGACTTCCATTTTTTACAATTAAAAGTTACCCTGTGGTTCAATTGAGCTCACATTGAAAGTCCATGTTCAGCTTCATGACATGAATCTGCTGGTCCCCCCACCATCTCACTTTGCTCCACACTGTCCACTGTTGCTGCTCTCTCTGCCCAGATGCGGGTGTCATTGTCTGGCCTTTGAAGTAGTGGGGAGCTGCAATGTCCATTCTGAAGGGGGAGTCACTTTCGTTGCCTCTTTTTCTGGTCTGTTCAAGAGTCCTGTCCTCTTCGGGACTGGCTCCTCCAAGGAGTACGAGCTTGCTGCCGAATATCCCAAGTCCCTGCTGCCCTCCCGCACTGTGTATCTTAGTCCGGAGTGGTTTGACTGTTGGGTTTGTCCATACCCCTTCCTTCCGAACATTTGGCCTTCATAATTTGCCAGTCCATGTCATCTGGGCAGGACTGTTTCTGTGCATGAAGGGGGTGGCTGGATGTCCAAACTGGCCCAGAGGCGGTCATTTGGCAGGTGACAGTTTTTACTCCCTCCTGTAGCTGCAGCATCTGTGTTTTTTCAGGCCTGTTCTTCCAAATATAATGGTCTGCCTCTTCAGGGAGTTGAATGTATGGGTAACTCCATCTCTGATAATGTTAAGCTTAACTGGATACAGCAGTCTATATGGAATATTCAGGTCCTGAAAAACTCTTTTGACCCCCATGTAGCCTACCTGCTTCTGGGCTAATTCCGTGGAATAATCAGAAAATACATAAATTCTGTGCCCCTTCCAATATAGCAGTCCTGCATCTCTGGCAAGTGTCAGGATCAGTTCTGTATCTGTATACCGAAAAAAGCAAGCAAGGCTAGGTCAGGGTGAGTCTCCTGGTTTAAGTGGAGGTCTAAGGGTGTGGTGCACCCTGTCTATCTCTAAGGGCTGTCTCCCAGGACATTTTTGGAAGGTGAAGGATCTCCTTTTGCGGGAAGTCATTAGTATCCTTCTGCTCTGCCCCTTCAGGGTAGCAGATGAATCTTAGATTGTTCTGTCAGCTTCAGTTTTCAGAATCCTACGGCTGGTCCCATAGCAATGCCACCATTCTTTTCAGCTCCTGGATATGCACCTCGTGGCACGTATCCTTGTCATTAATATAAGAGAAAAAGGTTTTTGCATCTCTGGCTCTGTTTTGTAGATCTTTAACCTTTTTCTCCAAAGTGGCAACTGATGATTTTAAAGGGAAAGTCCCCTCAACTTTTTTTTTCTGTTTACCTGTGTAGTTTGTAGACATGAACAATGATTTCCTCTTTTGCAGCCCTCTAATGTCATCCTAATTTAAATTTAAATTTAAATGAAGTTGCTTCACTCTGTTCTGCCCTGGTGTGAAAACCTGTTTCACTCTATTGCAAAGGTCACAACCCCACTCATAAAAGTAAACATGGGAGCTGGTAATGTGTACACAAGGGACTGGGAGTAAGCAAACAGTTTCTAACACTTAAGAATTAAGCAGCTGAGCAACAAAATGTCAGAAGCATCAGCATCCTTCTGACTGCATTTTTCCAACTCAGATACACTTTAAACAACAGAAAGCATAAGGGAACTTACCTTGAACAGTTCGATAGCCAGCACAAGACAAGAATACAGGGACTTAAAAAGACATACAACAGAATTCACTGATAGTAGCACTTCTGCTGGCTTGTGCATGTATGCATCATCAGTTCCTATGATGCCTCGCATGAGTGGTGTCATGTCCTTTGCAATGGTGTGAAACAGGTTTTTACACCAGGGCAGAACAGAGTGATGCAACTTTCATTTAAATTTAAATGTGGATGAAATTAAGGGGGTGTATGAGAGGGAGTCATTGTCCATGCTTACAAACTACACATATATACAAAAAATTGGTTGAGGGATTTTCCCTTTAAACATTGTTATTTCTTTTAGGATGAGCTGAAGTAGGTTTTTGATCTCTGCCATATCATTGGAGACTCCAGGGACTGGAGCAGCCTCTGCCATTCCCACCACTGTTCCTGTCAGCTGCTGCAGTTTCCATCGAATATCTCTTCTCAGGTAAGGAGTTTCTAGTTCAAAATTCAGATTTAATTTAAGATGAGTTTTCGCTATCAAATGAGTCTATCTGAAGCAAAATCGCAGTTTTCCCGAGTAATGAACAAATTTTCTGTGTGGTACAGAGCTTCAGCTCAAGCTGCCATCTTGCTTCATGACTTGCACATCCGCTCAGGGACTCCTTCACTTTCAAAATTTTCATACTGCTTTCATCACAAAGCAAGTAACTAATTGATATAATAATATACAGCATTCTCCATGATGGATCTAGTATGAACAGGAAATTCTAAAGCCTATATCATTACCAGGCTCTCTTTATAACTTGCCATCAGTGTCCCTTACTTCTCATCCTGCTTTAGTGGGCACTATCTTGGCTTATGAGAGTGTTGCTGTGGAAATGGGATTGTTGGAGGTACCAAAATAGTTACAGCCTTTATGGCACAACCCCAACATTAAATCTGAAAGACAGACTCCGTCAAATCATGACTGGGAAAAGAAATACTGAACAAGATCTCTGTTTGAGGTCTAAGGCTTAAGGTTTGTCTGTAATCTCTGCTGGTCCAATAAAAGGTATTAAATCATCTAATTTGTGCATCTTGGGAAAAGAAAGGTATCAAGTCAGCGAAGAATATAATTAACTCAAGTACTGAGATTTTATACTCTTTTTTCAGAAATGAAAGTTAAATTTGGGTCATCCTTTACTCAGTTCCACAAGTGCTTGCAAGTTAGTGAAGCTTTAAAAGCATTACTGGGTCCTAACAATCAAATTAATTTAAACACCGGTTGGGAATCCTTTTTATAGATGGCTAATGGTAAAGAAGGGGCAGGATGGATTTACAAAGTATTACCTTATGGGAGTCAGGAACTCACAAAACCATCAAGGCAAAAAAAGGAAAGAGGTATTGCAAGCCAGATTCCAGATGAGACATGGGATCTTATGTGGAACAACACACGTGAATCAAGCGAGGGTGTACAACGGCATCTTGTACAGTACAAAATCCTGCATCATTACTATTACTCCCCTGAAAAGTAAGAACAGATGGAACAGAGGGCAAACTCCAGAAGGGAAACGCTGGGGATCCAGTCAAAAACATGCTTCCTAGTATCATATGCCATGGGAATGCACTAAACTTTATAATATATGGATTTATGTATGCCACGTATGGTCAGTTGTACTTAATTGTAAATTGCCTTTAGATCACAAGGTGTTTATCTTAGAAGATGGATCTAAATTAATCATGATAGAAAGGAAACATCAACAACGGGTGCTAGTTGCATCTACGGCGCTTAAGAGAATAATCCTATCGAAATGGAAAGACACATACCTTCCAACATTTGAAGATCGGCTTACTTATATGGGAAAATTGGTGTGTAATGAACAAATAAGTTACTGTACTTGGTAAATAATAAATTAAAACAACCTGAGATGGCATAGAACCACCTCAGATCACTTTTGGAAAAATCTGACTGTGAAAACTGTAACAACTTCATGTACTTTCTTTTTATAATAGCTTATGAATAGCAGTTAAAGAGAGAGAGAGAGACAATAAAGAGAGAGAACAAAAAGCACCATGGTGCCTTTGTTAATATTTGTGATAATTAATCAAGGATTTAGGAATTATTTCCCTTAATGAATGGGTTACAGTCTTGTCTCATTACGTATTGTTATATTATTATAGTCAGTTTTCAGTGTATATAGTTTAATGTTTTGATGTTATGATATTTATATATTTTTTTATTTTAAAAATCAATAAAAACTAATGTATTCATCTAAAGTTCGCCAACGTGTTTTTTTTTTAACTCAGTTTTAGGAATTACTCCTTCCCAGAGCTAGAGAGGACACCAGCGGAATCTAACACTTGGGGCCATCTGAGGTCATACTCAACACTCTCATTCTAGTGAAGAACCTGGAAGGGGGAGGGAGGGGTGCTACACAGGCAGAGGTGACATTCCTTAGATGGGATGTTAAAACAAAGTCTCTTCTGTGTCAGTTTTAGAGCTTAATGCCCTTTTATTTTTGTTACATAGTTGTTTATGCCCCACGGCTTTCCACTGTCTGAGGGACTACTGTTAACTTCCTGACAATCATGGTAAAGCTTGCCTGGGTGGCACAGGACCCAAAGGTACCATCGGCCATTAACCTCAAGGCCATAGGTTGGCTTTGTCACCATTCATTTTGTTCCCCTCTCCTCCCAAAGGTACAGCAGCCCTTCCATGAAGACACAATGACCTTATGGAGGAGGCAGAGACTCCTGCACCCCAAGCCTTCTGAGATCTACCATGTGGCTCACTGCAGGAGCACAAGATGGTGTCTACCTCCTCCAGCTAGAAGCTACCACCATTGGCAGCAGCCCATAAGCAGATGGTGGGGATCTGTGGCTCACTCCTGAACTCAGATCACCTGCAGATTAGTGTGACGTGCTACTCTTTGACCTTTGGTGTGGATCCCCATAGCACTTCTCAAAAAGTGTAAAGCATACCCCTGCTACCCTATCCAATATTCTCTCCTGACATGAACAGATTCTAACTCAACTATCCCGGACTCTGGGATAATGTTGCATGTATACAGATTGCTCCTCTTATGTATGCTAACATGGCAACTGAGAGCACTCTTAAGGTTGTAAGAGTGGTCTCACTCACCTTTGTAGGGCATGAGAGAACTACAAACTGGAGGTGAGCACGTCCCATGCCCTAAGACTTACAGTAAGTGAAACCACTCTAACCACCGTAGAGGTGATCTCAATGGTCGCATATCACATCACCAGGCACCTGGATTAATATCCCAATACTGACACTGAAGTGCAGCATGAGGGGGTGCTGCAGTCCTGAGGTGCCATCTTTTGGATGAGATGTTAAACCGAGGACCCATCTGCCTGTTCTGGTGGTAGTTCAGGTGGATGTTAAAGATCCCATGGCACTTCTCGAAAAGAGTAGGGGAATTTTTTTATTATAACTTGAAAGTAAACATAAACAAAATAGTGTTACATCATACAAATCATATAGAAAAAGGAAAAACAGAGATAAATGTTACAAATATTCATACAGCAAAATTTTAAAACAAATATATATTAAAGCATATCTCCCTTCTAGAAATATTAAATCATATTCTAGGTATTAAACATAACAGAAAAAAGAAAAATGTGTATTAAATCATATAAGTCTTTGAAACCCCCACCCTTAAGAGTGGGGAATCGTCACACATAACTTTATATGCAAAAAGGATCAAGAAGAAAACTAGGCATTTTGATCATACAGTTTACAACTGTCATCATTTGACATTCTCAACCTTAGCTAATAAGCAGCAAAGGAAATTCATCTCTACCCCTTCCCAATTACAAAATCTGGTAAATAAATTTATGACACCCCACTGCTACTTCTTATTGCACCTCATTAATCCAATCCATATATTTCCACCAAAGCGAAAATATTGTCTCGGAGTTGTTTAGCTTTTCATTTTGCCTAACACTCTGAACACCATACTGTATTGTGCAGAATAACTGATCCACCGTAATATGCTTCTTATATAAGGTTAATTGGTATCTGTTATGCCAAATATGGTATTTTATAATTAGTAGAATCAATTGCATTGTACCTGCATTACATTTTATCCATGTTCGTGGGCATAATCCTAAGAATACAAGCTCCACACTAAGCATTTTAAAAGGAGTTTCCTTCCATTTCTCATATAACAAAAAACAAAAAGGCGTTATATTAGGATGGCTGAAAAATAGATGTTCCATTATTCCTAACTGGTTTGAGCGCAGCTCCCCTCTGGGGCTCTTTCAGTCTTATCTTTATGTTCTAAATTCTTTTTCACATTAGGTTTGCCATGTACACATAGCCAAAGAACATCCCACATTTTACCCTGTAACCTTTTATTGCAGAGCGTATTCCTTATATGGGCAACCTGCATGAAATCCGTCATCCAAAAGTCAGGGTTCTCATAAAAACATTTATTCATAATATGGTAGTATAATTCTTTCCTAGATAATTTTAGGATCAGTTGTTTGGTTATGGCCCAAGTTTTTTATTTCCCAAAAATGTAATATAGAAAATATAGAAGACCTTGCAGAGATTTCTGTTTGTGAATAACTACATTGTCAACCCAGGTGGACAGCCATGGGTATACTTGATCCAAAACCCAGGGACACCAAAGTTTATTGGAATTAGTTACCGATGGTTTAATATTACTATATATAAACATAGTAAAGAAAAACACTAAAGGATGTACCATGTTTAAACCTCCTGATTTAACAGGTAAAAAGTAATACCCCGTTTAAGGGGATTCAGGCAGCTACCTCACATGCCCTTAAAAAACAACTATATATTGTGGTTTCAAGCTGTTTTGTAGTGGGGAATACTACACTGAGATGCAGGAATATTGTTAATAAAAGGTTTTGATCACATAAATCCTTTTCGCTTTTGACATATGCCATGCATTCCACTTTTTAACTTTGGCAAAACCCTCTTGTAATACTAAGTTCCAATTATATGTGCACAAGTCACCTGATCCAAAATAAACACCTAAAATGTTATGCATTCCTGAGTGCTGAGAAATATTCAGAAACACAGGTTCATCTACAGGAGCTATTCCCAAAGGCAAACATTTGCATTTGGCCAAATGTATTGTAGATCCTGTAACAGTCTGATATGATTCAACTATGTCCCCTGTGGTTTTTCCCCGATGGCTTATCTGCTAACAAAAGACATAAATCATCAGTATAAGCTGTTGTTTTTATGTTTGAATCTTTACTGAGAACGGAAAATCCTATGATTGCATCACAACTATGTATTTTGCATAAGAGGGGGGTTAAAGATAAAACATACAAAGTAGGGCTAAGGGGACAACCCTGTTTAACCCCTCTATTAACTGGACAAGCCTGCCCTTTCCAACCATTAACACGGGGTTTCAGTACAGCTGAGTGGTAACAAAGTTTTACTCATGTAATAAATTGCTCTGGTAACCCATGGGCTGCCATACATAACCATAAATAATCATAGTTCACTTTGTTGAATGCTTTGGTTTGGTCTAGGGTAACTATATAACCACTTAGCTCCTCTGAATTCCCTTTTTCCACCATTTCCCTTAACAAAATGAGCCCATCCATAATACTTCTTCTGGGTACTGTACAGCATTGTGAAGGATGAATTATGTTATCCAGTACCACACTAATGCAATGATTTAAAAGTTTAGCATGAAATTTGATATCTGTATTCAACAATGTAATAGGCCTCCAATTATGAACAGTATCTCTAATTCCGGTCTTATACAGGAAGATCAGTAAGCCTTCCATCATATGAGAGGGAAGCACAGGGCTATTCAATAAAAAATTAAAAACCTCCAATAATTCATGTTTAAGCAAGGAATACAGTATATGGTAAAATGTGTTTGGCAGACCATCTGAACCTGGGGCAGTACCCCGTTTTAATTGTTGAATGACAGTGCATAATTCTAAATCAGTTATGGGAGAAGTCAGTGTTTTAAGTAAGGAATCTGGAAATTATTTATTTATTTAAGAGTTTTACCAGGAAAGCATACTGAGCGGGTTACCGCTCGATTCCAGATGCGTCCTGGGGGATAAGGACAAGTGGAAACATACAATCATAAGAACAAAGAAGAGTATACAAGAAATGCAATTACATTTACATACAATAGAGGAAGATTGTACATGTTTAGCAGTACACTATGCAGGAAGTTATTTATTTATTTATTAGCTTTTGGTAACCGGGTAAGTGCACTAGGCAACACACCTGCCTATTTTCAGGCACGACCCGGGAGAGCACAGGACATTGGTTACAATATGCAGAAATGCACAGACATAATATAGGTGTACAGGAGCAAAACAAGATATACATTGGGTAGCACAGTAATAGTTACATAAGGGTACATTTTAGGCATAGATCATAATAAGGATGTAAAATAAAGCAATTAGGGTTAATAAGCATAAGTTGCTATGAGAACTCAGAGGGGAGGACAGGTGCATACAAGCAATAGCCACGAAGTGGAAGCACATGAAGCCACGAAGATGGAAGGCTTACTGATCCTCCTGTATAACAAGAAGGTTCAGAGGAGGGCAACAAAGATGGTACATGAATTGCATCACAAGTCCTATGAGGACAGGTTGAAGGAACTGAATATGTACTCCCTGGAGTAGAGGAGGGGGAGAGGGGACATGATAGAGACATACAAGTATCTTACAGGGAGGAACAGGGTGCAAGAATACACTATTTTTAAGTGAAAAAGATTTTCCAGGACTAGAGGGTATGGGATGAAGTTGGAGGGAGGACGATTCAGAGGAAATGTGAGGAAGAATTTCTTCACAGAACGAGGTGGTGGACAAGTAGAACACCCTGCCTGAGGAAGTGGTGGGGGCTGAAACAATCATGGGATTTAAGAATCCATGGGATAGACATAAAAGAATTCTGGAGGTCAGGGGTAAGGGGCAACAGAGTTCTAGGAAAACATAAACTGAAGTTACAAACTCAAATGGGCAGACTAGGTGGGCCATAGGCCCTTATCTGCCAACACTGTAACAACTGTAACAACACAAAGTATCTGTGGAGTTGGATATTAAGACACTGGATGGGTGTAGCCTGGCCTCTGTGGATCGCTATAAATACTTGGGAGTATGGTTGGACTCTCATTGTAGTTGGGATTTTCATATTGATAACTTGATACAAAAATTGTGTAAAAAGTTGGGGGTACTGTACAAGCATAGAAGTTGTCTTTCATTTGATGTTAGGTTAAGGATTGTGAATTCAATGATAATTCCACATATCGATTATGGTGATATCATATATAGAGGGGCAGTTAGGAGCAACTTAGAAAAGCTTGATGTTATCTATAATAGATATGCGTGTTTTATCTTGGATGCACCTCGGAAAACACATCATTGCATTCTTTACAGGAACTTAAATTGGATATCCTTGACAGAACGGCGAAATATGCATGTGCAATGGTTAACCTATCGCTGTTATTGTAAAAAAGCTCCAGGATATCTAGTGGAGTTTCTGGAGGAATGGAATGCTAAGGTAGGTTTGAGATCTGAAGAGGAAGTAAAATTTAGGGTACCCCTTATGAGAACAGTGAAGGGCCAACATTGTTATGTATATGAAGGTCCAAAATTGTGGAATTCATTATCAGGCCACCTGAGGTCAAGTACAAATAAAATATCCTGGAATGATATAAAATCATGGCTTGTAAAGGAAGCAATGTCCTTAAGGATTTATTGTATTTGAGATGTTTATACATATGGTTTATTGTTTTAATTATTATTTGTTCTCTTTTTTCTTCCTTTTTTTTTCTTGGTCATATATGTATTGTGTTTTATGTATGTATAGTGTTTGCATTTGTATGTATTTAAAAATGAAACTGATATTTTTTTGTACAGTAGGACCCCATTGTAAATTAGCTGATGCTAAATTGGGTTTTATCCTGTTTCTGATATCAGAAATAAACTTTTTACTACTACTACTACTAACACTGTCTATGTATCTATGTAAGCAGCTTACATATTACAAACAGTAGGAGAATAGCACATGTGACAAATTAACAATAATCATAGTTAGCCATGAAGGAAGCAACGAAGAAAACATAGGAGTTAATTCATGGTTCTATGAAAGGACTGCTTCTGTATTCCCCAACAATTTGCTCAACAAACATGTAAGCTACGTAGGGATGGTGTACTAACAGCACATCAAGAGGGCCTAAATATGTGTAAGGGACTTGAGGTACCAGCCCTTAGGTGGCCCTATGTGCAAGCGCATGTTGGGGAGTAGTGGGCTTTGAGGAGGTGGTTCAGGTGGCAAAGTACTAGATTGTAACCAGGATATAATATCAATATTTGATAAAGGAATATTTTGGAATTTATCTGAAATATAGGATTCAATTTCCTTAAGGATTCCTTTTCTTAGTATGAACTTCAGACCCATCTTTAGTTTTTAGACAATTCACCATTTTACAATTGTGTTGTTTTGTACAGGTATTGAAGGAGTTAATGCTTCCCTGCTTCCCCCGACAACCAAACCTCTGCTCTATTTCTAATGTTTTCATGTGATAATATTGTATGGCTACCGTATTTTCTTTAAGTTCTTTTATATAATCTTCATAAGAGCCATGCCTTTCCATCCATAGCTGATGTTAATATCATCAATTGTGCTCTTAATTCTATATATTTTTCCTTTTTTTTCCTTCCATTAAGTCTCCCAACGGTCTGAAAGTATTCTCTAACATATTGTTTGGTTTCTTCCCACCATACAGCTAGCGTCTCATAAAGAAAAAATACTGATTTCCTAGATTCTAGAAGGTGCTTAAATCCTTTTTTCACCTCTGGTATATCCAGCAGATTCAAATAAAGCCTCCAATACCCTTTTCCTTTGGTAGTACCTTCATAATCAGAAAGAACCAGGCTTATCAAACTATGATCTGACGTGGCAACAGAAACTACCTTCTTTTGTCTAATAGGTATATTAGGGGATGTAAATCAATAATCAATACGGGTTGACCATGTTACATAAAAATATGTATGGGGAGGCTTTACTTAAGTCATTATCAAAAATATCCCTCAACCCTGTATCTTGTAATGGCTGATTTAAATATGAGGAGCCACAGAAGATTTTAAGAAAATATAAAATCACACATGCCCACACAATGCAAAGCATCATGGGCTGCATATGCAAATCACCATAGAATGTTATGCTGGTCCAACTTTAAGCAGAATTGTATGGTGCCGAAAGGCCTCTCACACAGTTTGCAAAGGGTGCTTTTTTTACCATCTGTCAGAAAGAAGACGGCTCACATTAAAGTCTCCCCCCCAACAACACATTGCAAGAAGTAAAAAGAAAAGGTTGCACTTTTTTAGCAAAGCAATTCTAGTCACTTTAGACTGAGGGGCATAAACATTAATCAACCGGAAATGCAGTTCCTGAAGCTGAACATCTAAAAGCACTGTTCTATCTGGGTCAATTTCCACTAGATATATCATATTCAACTTATGCTCCCAAAAACAGATTCCTACCCTACTACAGCTATCTGTTCCTCCGGACCAAAAGCTAGAACCCCCAAACCATGAATTACTAGCATTGGTGATGTCTGGCAAAATCTAGTATCTTGGAGAAAAACAATATCAAATTGTTGATCTGAAAATAAAGCAAAAGTTGCCAAACATTTTTTCTCCGATAAGATACTATGGGCCAGATATTCAAAACTTTGCGCTGGGCAAAAACCATTTGCGCAGGTTTAGCGTGGGATTAGCGTGGGTCTGCCATATTCAAAAGGCCAAATAGCGCGGGCAAACTGCATTAGCACGGGCAAAATTATAATGTATGCAAGGGGCAAACTGACATGAATACAGGCGCAATGCTATATTCAGCGACTAGCGCCGCGCTAAGTGGTTTTGCGCGACTTAGCGCGACACTTAGCGCGGTGCACATTACCGCCCAGGAAAAGCTGGTCTTAATGCTGGGCAATCAGCTTTGCGCGACATTATGGCTTTGCACGGCGTTTGCGCGGGTTTAGCGCGGGTTTTGTGCGACCCTAACAAATAAATATGACACATAGATAAAGCCAAACATAGAGGAAGCATGCTGCTAACTGATGGCAGCACAATGATGCCATCATCTGCCACCAGTCCCAGCCATGCCAGGCAGTAAGTGGTGACCCTGCCACCAGTGAACAAGCGGCAGTGTGGCCATACAGCACACCTGTGGACCACACTTCCGTGGACACCAACAGATGCCAGCACATACATGCAGCACTGTGGGCATGGAGATGTTGAGGGAGCATATACGGGTGGTGAGGCTGTGCTACAGATCAGGTGTGGCCACAAGGCTGGGACACATCATGCAGTGTACATGGGTCAGTATTGGGAATACCCCAACACCAGTGTGCCTTTCGGATAATATATGCCCCGGCCACATACCCCACAGCTGTACAACTGCCATAGCACAAAGCCAGAAATGTACATGTCACTGTGAGCATCCATGCCACAGGTGCAGCATCTGTGGGTCACACAACAGCGTAACAGTAATGTCCAGTGTCAGAAAACATCCGCATGGGTTGGGCGCTCACTGTGTAGTGCAGTCATCATCACTGCCCTACACACTATAGGCATTGCTGTGTCCACGCACTACTGGCCCCCTTGCTACTGTAGTTTCTGCTGTGCACTGTAGCATGCCCTACAATGTGACAGTGGCATGCAGCACCATCACCACCTGTGCCTATGGTGTCCTGTCCCCTGGGGTATAATATGCTATGCTATGCTGTACTGTTTACATGTAGCTTGCAGCTATCATCATGCACTGCCAGACTGACCTACAGGTGGAGCTGCGGTTGGACCTGGTCAGTCCCTGTACTTCCAGACTGACCTACAGGTGGCTCTGTGGGACTCTGCAGTAACGCTGGGCAAACTGCATGCAAATCAGGGTATAATGAGATACTAATCCGGTTGTTTGCCCAGAGACTAAGTAAGTAGGCTCATTTGCATGGCACTTTGAATATGGCACATTTCAGCCCCGGCAAACGTGTTTGCCGGGCTAACTGCTTAGCTCGCGCTAATGCCGCTTAATGTGTTAGCCGACGCTAACTGTAACGGGAATATTATACAGTTTTGATCACTGTTCTTCTCATCTGCTGCTGCTTCCTGCAGCTGTACTGAGTCCATGACGGCTGGCACACATTGGCCACGTAGTTCGTCTGTACCTGCCCTCATGTTGCTGTGTACTGTGTTGTTGTTGTGGGTTGCACTTCCTGGTTGCTTTATTCAGTGCTGTCTTATTCCAGGGCTATTTTTGCCCTGCACTCCCAGCCCAGTTTGCATGGCCTCATCACCATGCCATATTCAGAAGCTGTTTGCCCTGGGCTATTCCTTTTGAATATAGCGTGCTCTGTGCTCCGGGCTAAGTTTGCCCGCTGGGCAGTGCTAATTTTGCCCCGGGGCAAAGTTTTGAATATCTGGCCCCATATGTGTTTAAAGTGGCACAGGCTAGCTCGTAATGTTTCATGCACAAGGAACAAATCAAAGGAAAAACACCTGAAACACCAGGTCGCACCTGAAAATAGGCACTTGGCTGTCTAGTGTGCTTACCCGGTTAACAAAAGCAAATGAAGAAAGAAAGAAAGAAAGAAAGAAAGAAAGAAAGAAAGAAAGAAAGAAAGAAAGAACGTGTTTTATATGTGATGCCCTAGTTCCCATCCTTCTTCATTGTTTTTTTTTTGTTGTTTTTTAAGGATTATCAGAAATATTGATCTCAGATTCAGACAGACCATCTGCTTGTGAAGATGTCCATGATGCAGAGTCAGAATCCATACCTTCATCCCCTTCTCCTTACTTTAAAACTGAAAAATGGTCAGATGTTGTAAGGGGGGTCTGTTTTAGCAGCAGGTATTCCTTTCACAGATTTCCCTCCATTCTTTTTTTGCAACCAGTTTACATTTAGTATGTATATCTTCTTCAGAAGGGGATGGGGAGGAAGGGGGGTGCCATAATCTCTTCAGGTTCTTTATCTACTTCCTTAGAAGTGGGAGCTCCTGCAGCTTTTGGTAATGGGGGATCCTGTTCCTCAATATTTTCCATTGTTGCAGATGTGGAGGGGTGAGCCTGTTCAGAAACTGTCTGGGCTGGGACCAGTGTAGTAGGGGCCAGGTCTTTTGAAGTATTTTTTGAGGCAGGCCTGGCTGAGGACTCTGAACCTTGGCTAGTTTGAGCTTTAATTTGTTTTTTTAAATAAAAGCCCTGTATTCTAAAATCCACGTCATCTGTATTTCGAGACGCCCAAGGACAGTCAGAAAAGGAATGGCCCTGCTCTTCATATAAATTACAATGCATAGAAACATAGAAAAATAGAAAGTGATGGCAGATAAGGACCGCTTGGCCCACCTAGTCTGCCCATTTTCCTACCTAACAGATAAGCTGCAGATCCTAGTTAACCAACAGCTTACTTCCTCCTACCCCCACAATGCAGGGGATTCCTACAGTGAAATCCAGAATGCCCAATATTACCACACAGAGTACACTTCAGAACTTCCACAATTTGGGTTAATATGCTGTGCAGATCCACACTTAAAGCATCTGCAGGGCTGCCCAGCATAAAAAAAAAAAAGCCCTTGTCTCTGCCAATATATAAAGAATTTGGTAAATGCTGTAGTTCCATCCCTTCATGATGTAGTTTCACTCTAACCCATCAACCCCATTCCAAAAGCCTTCTGTGTCCATGAGAGGTTCAGGGTTACCCTCAACTGCATATCTTTTCTCCAGCCAAAAAAGAATGTCTACAATGTTCACCCCCTTATTTCGAAAGAGAACTGTAATCACTGTATACAACTGTTTAGTTAGCGGGATTGCCTGAAAAGGCACCCATAATAGATTTGTTTTTAATGCTGTATATTTGCTCCAATAAACTTTCCAATAATTCTGGGATCCAAAAGCTGATGTCATAACAGATTCATTCAGAACGTGTATTAATGCGTACATGTCCAATGGCAAAAACCCCAGGGATTGTTTAATTAATGTTTTGCCAACAAAGAATCTGTCTGGTTCTGTTTCCATGCCTCCTAAATACTGGAGATGTACAGCATTTCTGTGTTGTGCATGTTCAACAAGCTTGTGAAAAAAACTTGCATATGTAGGAGGAGGATCGGGATCACTAGAGATTTTCTCATTATGATTTTGCTGTGGGGGTTCAGGTTGCTCCGCTTCCCCTCCTCCCATTTGTGTGTTACTCGTGGTTAAATTTGTATCTGAAGTTAATAATGGATAAAAAAAAAATGTTACCTTGTGTCTCAGGTTGAGACTGCTGTTGTCCATTGTCAGCTTCCATGTGTTCCACCGAGTCCGTGATTGCACTGTCATCTGGCTGGGATGCTTTTTCTGTTACGCGGAGTGTTTCTGGTATTGAAGATCCGTCTGTTTCTCGCTTCCAACCTGCTCCTTCCACAGCTTCGTCTTTCTACCACGTATTGGTGTCATCATTTGACTGCTGACCTTTGGCCGGAACTTCAAGAGGTACTGCAGTTGCAAAATCAATATGTGGCTTTCCAAGCACAAACACTTTTGACACAGAAGAAGATGTTTGACCAGGGGAACTATCCGGAACCCATTACCAGCTTCTGCCTGGTATGTCTCTTGCATTTTGAGCTGAGCGTTGATATTACACAGTTCTTCCAACAGTATTGCTTGTTTTTCTTTCAAGATGAGTGAAACATTTGTTTCTATACCGTGTTCCACTACAATATCATTCGGGACTTCAAAAACTTCCACAACTTCAACCGGCTCATTTTCCTAATTTTTTCTCTCTGTGTCTACAGCACCTGTAACAAGCAGCTCTGGATATCCTTCTCCTTCAGCTCTCCATCTTGGACTGGAATACTCCATCCTGCTGCAGCATAGCAGCACCACCTACAGCATAAGTAGGGGAATTTCACTGGTGCCCTGGCCAAATATCCCCCCATTTACTAAAAATACCACCAACAGCTTAATCTGGTTTAAGGTCAGTT
This sequence comes from Neoceratodus forsteri, assembly GCA_016271365.2. NCBI lineage: Eukaryota > Metazoa > Chordata > Ceratodontiformes > Ceratodontidae > Neoceratodus > Neoceratodus forsteri. Next base: position 92,895,052 of record JADMNL010000030.1, read on the forward strand.
GACATTCATCTGTATCCCCCTCCCTGGGTCATGCCTGAAAATAGGCAAGAAATTGTCTAGTGCACTTACCTGATCGACAAAAAATGAATAAAAATAAATAAAATATAAATACATTATTATTTATTTAGGTCAATCAATTATATATTAATCATTTTAAAAACCTTATCCAAACATACCTGTTTCTCTGGAAGCTGTATGTGAGACAGAATAAGAGTGTCTCGCACAGGGGAAATAAACATTCTGATGTTTGAAAGCACATTGCCATGGAAAGTGTTTTGAGATCCTTTATGTATGTAACAACCATTTTCCCCAAAGAAAAGGAGACTGGTTTGTTACTAGCTTGGCATCACAGAGGTAACAGAGTTTCTAAGAGTCAAAGGCTGAAAGATTTTTTGGTTCCATATAGCCTGCAGCAGACTGCTGATTCATTTGATTGACAGCAACATGGCATTCTGCATATATGTAAATGATGGGCCATTCAGGAAGAGAGAAAGCAAACAAGATGGAGCTTATGCAGCAAGCAGGGATTTCAGCTCAGTTCTAACTCTTTGGGAGTGCAGAGGTCCAAGGGGGCTTGCCAGCCCCAGGTTGGGGAAGAGCATCATGACCTGGGAGCTTTGCCTGATGGCAAGCAGCCAGTCTTGCATCTCTCTCCAGAGATGGGCTGGAGAAAGGCTCAGTGGTATCTATGCTTTAAAGGCTAGGATAAACAGGGATTTGCAAATGCTTTATGGGAGGGCTGGCAAGGAAGATTACTACTCAACTGTTTGAATCCTGTTCCAGCAGATACAGGCGTGGCAGTCCCCATATGTGCTCACCTAGGACTGGAGAGACAACCACACTCCCACAAGGGTGGAATTTAGTCCACGTCCCCCAGTCACTGCAGGGGTGGTGTGGCCTATCCAGCACCTGGCACTGCAAGGAATAGGAGCCAACCCCCATGCAACCCCCCCCCCCATTTGTGAGGACTACTTGGGGGCCTGGCTAGCATTTAGCTGTTCCTTCCTGGCTGGCTTCTTGTCTCACTCCCCCTTTGGTCCCCTCAAGGACTGTAGAAATGGGGACCAACAGGGCTGTGTACAGCATCAGTGGCTCTGGCAGAAGTCACACCTGGACTCCCAGCCAGAGCAAGTGTGGCTGCTGCCGCACATATTCCATAATCCCAGCCCCAGGACTGGGAAAAGGGGTTGGAACCAGGGCTAGCTACAAAAAGCACCATTGTGCGCTGTTTCAATAATCTCAAACCCTGGAGAGGGAGAAGAGGGTCGGAAGTGAAGCCAGTGGTGCAGAGCACCATTACAGAAGTACACACATGAGCCCATCAGAGCAAGAACTTCAGATTTCAAATCTGGCCACGTGCCCGCACCTACATAACTGTCCAGGCTTCAGGAAAGGATGCAGAGCCAGAACACCAGAGAGAACTATGACAGCACAGTTTGAAACAAAAAGAACTTCCCGGCCCCCACAACAGGGAGTGGGGCTGGAAGGACAAAAAGTAATGGACCACCTTAGTGGGCCTCAGCACATGTGTGAGAGGCCAGAAACAGAGACGAAGTTCATAACGAAGAACTGGTGCATGCAAATGCCCTGCACAAGTGTCCCAGCCCCCAGGATTGACACCATGGTTGAGACATGACAAAATCAGCCCAGTGGGGCTAAAAATAAAGAGCAGAAAGCTGAAGGACAGCAAGAAAGAGACAGTTAAGAATTGCAAACAAACATGGTGCCCCCAGTGAACAACAAGAGTGCCACTCATCATGGGAATTGACAAAGTGTGCTGCAATTGGCTTGGCAATCCCAGTTGATCCCCTGAAGAAAAGGGAGACATGACAGAAACATTCAGATACCTCAAGGGTATCAATACGGTACAGGAGGATGACATATTTCACAGAAAGAGATGCTCAAGAACAAGATGGCATGATATAAGCTGGAAGGGGGAAACTTAGAGAGGATGTGAAAAAATATTTTTTTATGGAAACGGTGGTGGAAACCTGGAACAGTCTTCCAGCAGAGGTGGTTGGAATCAAAATGGCAACAGGTTTCAAACATGAATGGGGCAAACACAGGGGGACCTTAGTAGCAGGGCAGGGGAGTGGGGAGTAATACCAGAGATTAATTAGGGTCTGTGGTAGCACAGCAGGTAGGGACTTTAGGGCAGACTAGTTGGGCCAGGAGATCCTTTTCTGCCAACAACATCTATGTTTCTATGAAGTCAGCAACAGGGAAACAGCCAATGAATCAGTGAGTTTCATCCCTGAAGAGGGAGGGAGGGAGGGAGGGAGATCTGCTAGCTTGAGGAGTCAGAGCTGATAGGAGAGAATGAGTAGGTGGGCTGTGCGGCTGACAGCCACTTCAAGGACTGCCACAGCCAGGCTCTCAGGAGTCTGGTGACTGAAAGCAATATACTATATTTCAGCCATAGAATCTTAAAAGAAGGAGTGTGTTTCAGTGAAACACAATAGGAGAAAGGTAACATCTGTTGGAAGGGGGTACGCTACACTCACAGAGTTCCCAGCTGGGATTGGATCCTGTGATCATGCATTAGTCTCAGCAGGACCCATGCCACCAACTGTTTCAGAGGAACCCTGAGAAGAGGAGAAGCAGAGGGGAGAACTACAGACTGTGGTGAACCCCTGCAGAGGAGACAGCAACTGCAGCAGTTGCTATCGCTTATCCAGTGCTACGTTGGGGGTTTCTTATCTTCTCTGAGGGAGGGGTTTGGAGAGCCACTAATTAGTGCGTTGGCAGCCATCCCCTTTCAGGGTGCGATGAAAGGTCTCAGAGGTGAAGATGAAGAAAGGCCTGAGAGGTAAAGCCACCAAAAGACCTGAGAAGCAAAGATGACCACAGCACTTCCAGTCAATGGCCCATGACAAGGTGAATCTACAGAGCCTATCTGTGCTAGCCAAAGTTGTTGTGTCACCGAGTTCTGGTCCAGCACTGAAGGGCAGCAAGGACATCGAGATACCTGTCAGAAATGCCTGAACTGTGAGTACCTCACAGTTGTGGCTCTGGGGAGTTTTCTTGGGGTAATTAGTTAGATAGCTAGGAATGGGGTAGAAGCTGTAGGCAGGACTTTGCCATCTTCTAGACAGACACTGACAGAAGGCCTGAAAGAACTTCGACCCACCCCTATTGTTGGATTACAAATAGGAGCCCCTTTGTGTTCTGTTTCTGCCATTTGACAAAAAAGTTCAGATTCCTACAAGCGTACCAACTCATCACCACCCTGATACGCTACCAGCAACCCGGAGAAGTGCCCACCGCAACCTAGACAGCTCTCTTTAGGTACTTTGGGGGGAACAAGCTGGGTGTACCCACAGTTTGAGACTGGGATTGTCAGGGAATTGCTGGATTGTTTTGCCTTTGCTTAGAGTATAAGAATTTTCCCGTTTGTATCCACTTTTCCCTCATGTCCCCTTGTTCTTTCCTTACCCCTCCCTTTTAATAAATAGTGTGTTTATGCTTTTTATTCTTTGTGTGCTGAGTGTTGCTATTTAGTACTGTGTCACTGTTTGGGGGTTATCTACCTGTGGCTGGGAGGGGTATAATGGCCATTCCTGAGGAGTGATTTTCTCTGCTGTCCCAGGTGGGGACACTGAACTGCTACTGTATTATCATGCTTGTGTCTGTACTGAAATGACCCAGGCCGGCCGTCTTGCAGTCAAAGGGAAAGGAGGTGGATCCCGAGGACCCCGGATAGATGTCAGCACAGCTGCAGTGACTGCACTACTACTACAACCATGGCATGACAGGCAGAGCCACCTTATGTTTTGGAGGTGCTGCTGGGATCCTCCTGCACACCACACAGATAGTCCTGGGACTTTGACTTTGAGAAAAAAATAGCCCCTTAAAACAAAATTGAGGGAAATTTGAAATAGTGCCTCAGGAATTAGAAGACTGATGCTGTGGGGAGCTTGTGTACATGAAGAAATCAATCCTTGTTACAGATATCCTAGAAGGGACTCACAGAATTAAACTTTTGGAAGAATCAGATGCTTTAGAGTGTTTAGGCAAGGTAAAAAGTACATGGAGTGAGGTATGACTATGCCAGCAAAAGTGTGAGTGTCTTGCTCAAAAGTGAAATCCACACTGATGTGTCCCAGTTACCCAGCACCTTCACACCATGAGGGGATACTACCGACTGGACTCTAGTGTCACATGCTAGTACCGAAAAAATGCCAAATGACCTCTCAGGTACAGATAAAGCAAAATTTGATTTGTGGTTACAAGTGAATTGGAAGACCCTACAAGAAGTGCAAGAATTGTACAAGTCTGATGTTGCTATTCTGCCTGACCAGCCTCTGGCCTGGCTTGCCACATGGGGATCAGACTGAGTGACTAGATTCTACCAGAAGTTGAAACTCTTCTCTAGAACTCAACCTGTGTCTGTTGGAGAAGACAACTTTGAGTCACGGATGGGTCAAGCTACAAGCAAGGTACAAGGCACTATTCTGAAATGGAGAAAAGATGCCCATTGCGTGAGAGTTTGAGAGGGTTCCACTAAGTTGCAGCGACATAAATCCTGATGACATCCTTTACAGTGTCGCGATCCTGCTGATATTGCTGACACCGACAAGTCCTGACAACAACCCGCAACACGCTGACACCAACCGTCACACTCAAGAAAATCAGTGCTGGGGTCTGTGCCCCCCCACACCCCACCTACTTTAAATATCTAACTCCACGTCACACAAACAGTGGAGCTAGGTGCCTACTCCCCCTGTCAATGCAAAGTCCATCATGGAGAAATCCCCACTGCCACAAAGTCCGTCGCCTTCGGGGTTTCGCTGTGGGGGTTTTGCTGTCATTGCATCGATGTTCCAACGGTATACGGTTTGAGAAGAACCATGATGGACACCATTACCTCTTTGCAAGCAACATACCCTTATGCTACTGCACAGTAATACCTCAACACTCTAGAGGGATGTTTGGAAGCACCGACAATGGAGCCCCAGTTCTGAGAAAGATGCAAAGGACAGTGCAAAAAGAATGTGAACCGTTGTCTGACTACCTGATCCACCTCAAGCATCTGATGCAAAAAGCTTACTGCAAGGGTACATTGACTGCTCAGAATATGGATTGGCTATGCCTGGAGCAGGCCCTTGAAGGAGCTGGACACTCAGAAATACTACTGATGATGCTGCGGTCAGAAGAACAGATCTATAACCCGCCTTCCCCTGGAGAATTGGTGTACAAGGTCAGAGAGAAAGAGGATCAGGTCACTGTGAATGGTCAAATGGCCACACCTCTCAGATGGAGGCTCCTCACACCAACGTCCCATCAAGGCAGGACTCCAGTGCAAATGAAGACGTGCAAAGAGAGATCAGAGAACTGAGGGAACAGATTAGTTCTATGGAAGCTAACCAGAGAAGAATTCAACACCATCCCCTTTCTAGTCCACTGAGTTGGAGACAGATCCAAAGATGCAACAGTACACCCCTGCCAAATGATCATGTGATGCTAGCAAACAAAGAGAGCTATTTCTGCTATTGTTGCGGGGGAGAGGAGGAACATGTAAAAAAGTACTGTAAATGGCCTGAACATTCTTCTTTGGTGGTGCAAACACAGAAGAAGTAGAAACATCTGCAGGAAAACTACAATGGGGACCACTGAGGGAGCAACCTGGTGCGCCAAAACAAAACTGCTCCATGAAATAAACCCAACCTGCCACTCAGACTGAGAATGAAATGCCGAAAGGACTGATTGGACTATCTGTCAAGGTTCTGGTCAAAATAGGCGGTATATACTGCATCGCTTTACTAGACAGTGAGGCCCAAGTAACAGTAGTGGTCAATGCCCAATATCAGAAGCATCTGAAACATCTGCCTTTGCAACCCCTTGACAGACTTGATGTGTGGGGAGTAAGCAAGTAGCCTTAGTGTTATCAGGGGTATGCACTGAATTCCCCCAGAGTGTGGTGAGAGTACAGATCCCCATGGAAACCTTTGCTTTGGGGTGACTGAATGCAGGGATGAAAGGCAAAGCACATGTGGCGATTGGAGAGAATGCCAATATGTTCTGGAGATTTTCCCCAGCTATGCCAAGAGATGCAGGGTCCACGGTACACCAACAGTTTACTGATGCACACCCTGGTCAGAAATGTATACCTGAAAGAGGCTTGGCCAAGCACGCCCAAACCAGAAGGCAACTTGGCAGAAGTGATCCACAGAGTGGTGGAAAAAACACTGATTTTACTGCCTGACACTGAGTGCACCATACTAGGAGAGCTGAAATGTGAATTATCTGAGGGAAGTCCAGTATGCATTACTGACATTTCCATGGATGGAGATCTCCATAACAGCCTGATGGTTCAAACTGGAGTTGTGTCTGTTACTCCTACAGCTCAAGTTTGGAGGATCAATGTGCAGGTGAAAAATGAAGTGAAAAAGAGGTGGTTATGAGGAAAGGAAGACTCTTAGCCAGTGTATACAGAGCCAACACCACACTGCCTGTGACCAAAGACATTGCAGTTACCTCAAAACTTGATCCAAGCCTGTTCGACTTTGGAAACTTGCCAGTTCTGGAACCACACAAGCAGCAGCTCCAGCAGAAGCTATTCAGAAGGACAAAGGTTTTCTCCATTAGTAGTTATCCAAGACAAAGGCTTCCTCCACTAATGAACTTGATGAGGGATGTGCCAAAGGGAAGGAACATTGCATTCACCTTACCGACAGCAGACCACTCCATGAGAGGTACAGACCCCTCACTCTAGCTGAAGTGAAAGATGCCTGAAAATACCTTCCAAAATTGTTGACTGCTGGTACCACCTCCGGGTCTAGAAGCCCATATGCCTCAGCAATAGTGGTAGTCCACAAGAAGAGCAGAGATGTGAGGCTGTGCATAGACTACCATAAGTTAAACAAGCACACTGTGGCAGACTCATACACAGTGCCACCTGTGGAGGATGCCCTCACCTGCCTGACAGGCAGTAAATGGTTTTCAGTACTCATCCTCAGGAGTGGATACTATCAAATTCCCATAGCAGAAGGGGGCAAATAAAGAAAACAATGTTAATTTGTCCCTTGGCTTCTATCTTTTTAAAGGGATGCATCAAGGCATATTGGAGGTACCCAACCACAACTCTCCAATGTTTGAAGGAAAAGGCAGCTGGAGATAAGAATTTGCTACAAGTTCTTGTCTACCTAGAGGATGTGATTGTTTTGGGAAAAATGCTACAGGAATATGAAGAATGCCTCACAAACGTTCTAGATAGACTAGAGAAATCTGGACTCAAAGTGTCAGTAAAATAAATGCCAATTCTGCCAACCATCTGTGAAATTTGTTGGACACAGGGGGCTAAATTTTGATTTTCAAAGGTCAGAGAATGATGCAAGGTGCTTGCACCAGAAAAGAATGATGTAAGGAGCAGGGTGCATTAAAACCTGCATCAATTCTAATTTTTTAATGCTGCTTGCATTAAAAGCAGAACTGCCTTCGCCAAAGTGGCTTGCATAAAAAAATAAAAATAAAAAAATAGGTGCACCATGTTGTAACGGGGCTTGTGTCAAAAAAATGACACACCATCCCCTTTTTTGGGATCTTCAAAGGTGGAAGCTATTGACACTGTGCCAAAGTTACATGCCACTGTTAGACCAGTTAGAGATGGTCTAACTGACACTGTAGCATAGAAAGGTGAAGGCAGATCATGTAGCAGGTTGCTTATAGAGCCAAGAGCATATTGGGGGCTTAACATGCGATTGTCTTGCCCTTTCATCCTCAGAATTGTTTGACTCAGCTTAAGTTATTTCTTGCCCCATGCATCATCTTTTTGATGCAACCTGCATCAAAGTCATGCTTCATGCATCACATCACATCATCTTTTTGATGCAGCTTGTGCAATTTTTGTTCCATGCAACACTCATCTTTTTGACTCAGTCTGACTCATTTTCATCCCCTGCTTCATCTTTTTGACTCAGTTTGAGTCATTTCCTGCCTCCTGCATTGTCTTTTTGACTCAGCTTCATTCTTGCCCCATGTATTTTTGACTCGGCTTGCATCATTCTCTCCACATGCAACATATTTTTGATGCAGTGGACCTCTTCCATAATTTTGGGGGACTTTGCCACAGAGAATGCTTTTCTTGCAAAATACAGTGCACAGAATTTGGGGCACCTGGATTTGATGTAAGGGGCTCGATTCTCAAAGGTTGATGCAGGGCTTGCACAAGCCCTGTATCAAACCCTGCACTGGACACATTTGCGCACGATGCACCCAATTCTAAAAGGCCACATGCATTTGCAACACTTTACCCTTTTTATGGTGGCTTGTGCCATATATTTGGTGCAAACCCCATAAAACGGTCAGCGAAGTTAGACCAGAAAAAGCTAGTCTAACTTGGGACAAGGGGTGCACGGGATTGAGAATCCGGACTGCTAGATGAGGAATGCTGCAAGCCCCATGCACCATGTACTCGGCACACCCAGGGCTTGCAGCATTCTAAACTGTACGAGAATCAAGCTCAAGGTGTTGTTTAACACACCTTGTGTCAGTCTAAAGGCCCTTTGACAATCCAGACCATTGTTTCTGCTGAAGTCCAAACTGATTCAGCCAAGGTGGGTCACCATGTCCTGTGGGCCAGTTCTCATGAGCTTATTATTAGCGCTCACTTGTGCTTAGTGAATCTGCTGGGGTTTTGTAGTTCAATATGATAGCTAATGTTGTGCATAGGAGATGTACTAACTTGGACTGATATTCCAACATAGATGTTGAAAGGACCAAGAAAGTCCAGGAAGAGTTGCAAGGTCAGGTGTGGCTGGGGTGATTCAGTTTCTTAAATACTAATGTCAGAGTAGTGTAACTGACTGAGAACATTCAGAGAGGATCCATGGTGCCCAAAATGAATTAAACTGTTGCAACCCACCCCTACCTACAGAACATCAGTAAAAGGAGAGCCGAGAACAGCCACTGTGTCAGTGTGGTTATTTACCAACAAAGTGTGAAGCCTGCTGCAGCAAGTCATCAGTGGGGTTAAAAGCGTGAACCAAGTCGTCTCACTGTCTTTCGGCAAGGGGCTCCTGGTGAGCGCAAATACCATCAAATACTCCTAGACTCAGGCATTCCCACCCTGACTGGGTGCATTCACTCAGCAAGAGAGCGAGAGAACTGTGGCAGGGGCCGAATATACATTATGATAGGTGATATCTAAAATCCCAAATTATGTCCTATTGTATAACTTTTGGAAATGACGATGGTACTCCTGCTGTCTTTTGGCGAGGCACATTTCTGAACGTTCAGAAGACTGACATTTAGACTGCAGACTTGTTTTGCTAGTCTTCTGAAAGCTCTTTTGCAATCAGGGCACTATACAAGTGCTTTGTTCTCAAGAAAGGAGACTATTTTATTTGCTAGGAAAAACATCGGCTCAGACAAGGATGTAAACCTCCAGAAAGGTCTGACTTCATTTGCTTTATGTGGCTTGCTTGCTTTCTTCTTGTACGCACGTCTGCGGTGTCCAGATCAATAAGATGAGCAGGCCGGTCAATTCGAAGCAACTTCCCAGTATATTTATTGCCAGGCTTTTGTCAAGCTTTGGCGTAAACAGGGCTAGCATCATGGCACAGTGTTATAACTTCTTCGAAATAATGATGCTGCCTTTAGTTTTTTTTTCCCCTTTTCTGTAATTTATGCCCAATGCACTAGCTCCAGTCACTCAATACCATGGAGTCTGCAGAGGTGGAGATAGCCCTTAATGAGAAGAGGTTTCGCTTTTATCTCCTTTATGCTCTAACCATTATCTTCCTCCAGTCTATAACCACGCGGCTACCACTGACAATAACGCTCAGAGGCAACAAATGCTGATGAGTTTTTCCATGCAGTCCTTACAATAAGTCTATCAAAACAACCTCGGAAAAATATGAACCCTGGTGACAGACAAATAGGACCGGCTGCAGCCTGAATTTACAACCCAAACGCAATGCTTCTTTTAATTCTTCCAGCTTTCTTATCTCCGCTGTTCCTCTTCTGGCTAGGAGATAACAGTAATTCTTCTGTATGCTATTTTTTCTCCCCACTGAGTAAGATGTTCTCGTGTCTTTCTGCTTGCTAAAGATAAAGGGTTAAAGACTAACTTGTGTTGGTCGCTTTCGGAAGTAATCAGTATTCAAGAGATTGTTATCAGAGGTACAGCGTGCAGAACAGTAATTTTGCCTGCTTCAGTTATTTTTTTTTTTATGAATGCACATAATGCCTGGAGTGTTGGGGCCAGATAAAAGAATTAGCTGCTGCACAGGGGGATGCAGGCACAAAGTACACGGGAGAATTAGAATGTCTATCTTTGTCTTGCGCAACTCATCCAGCCAGCCAGGGCTTGCAGCTCGTAAACAATTTAATCTTTTCTTTTCTTTTTTTTCTTCAGTTAAAATACAAAGACAGCAACCTCCTTTCCCTTAACAAAAAAAAAAAAAAAATGACACAAACTTTTTGTGTGCTAATGTAACCCTTTCACTGGCAGAAACCTCTGTACAGTACAAAAAAAAACAATAGGACTGACTAAAGGGCATTTTTACTAACAATAACAACAACAACAGAAAAAACAATACTATGGTTGTTTGTGACTCATAATGTTTGGCACAAACCTGTATGCCATCTTATGTCCCTGAGTGGCCTTGGTCTCTAAAGCTCAGAAAGTCAAGGGGAGTCTTCAGTGGTTCAAGAATGGATCCAGCTTGGCAGACAGTGCTATCTCCAACCGTCAACAGAGTTGGCAAACCCTGTGTTAGTAGTTTGCTATATCTAAGTCAGCACTAGCCATTTATCCTCATGCTTTAATATGTAATTCTAGCTTTCTTAGCCATCTCCGAAGCCTCATGGAGTTCCAGATCTAGAAGGGGGGGGGGCGGGTTCTGTGTGCCACTCTTCTAGCATCATGTAGAGAGCACTCCCTGCACCTATTCTGATTTCCCTTGCCCACAGCAGCCACTATGGTAAAAAACTAAAACACTTGAGCCAGGGACATGTAAGCATTATATGACCTCAGTCTATGACTCTGACAAATTCTAACCTGGTTTTCAGAAGGTCACTTTGTACGTAATGGTAGAGTTTGTGACACACCTGAGATTCTTGGCATTCACAAGCTATTTTTTTTTAACTTGCAGGTGAGGAAGGCACATTGAGTTAAAGCTCATTTCCAGGTGTGTCCCAGGAGTACAGGGAGGTTATGTGGCTTGCTTAGGGTCACACAGTATACAAGTGGTGACTGTGGGTTTCAAGACAACATCTGCTGGGTTACCAGGTTCACAGCTTGGTACTTGAGCTTCAAGGCTACATTGCTCAAGAGCTGTGACAGAAATAATATCAAAAGCCAATAGCAAACCTCCCACTGGCCCAATGGCGGTGCATGCTGCTTTCATATTGGTGACATGGATTAAGGAGAGGGCTCAGGCTCCCAGGCAGGCAGTCAGAGCTGGGACATAGTGTTACTGATAGCAGTGCTTCCCAGCCTGGAGAGGGGACGAAGCCACTTCCAGCACTGTAGCATCCCCTGTGAGCTTGCTCACTCCAGAGGCTGGCTACAGCATCTGAGGCACAAGAGAAGTCACTGGTAGTGCTATCTAGTAGGTAGACTGTGATGGCATGTAGGGAAGTAAAAGAGAAAGAAATCACCAAGCTGTTTGAAAGACAGGTTCTGGAACTCTCGAGCCCCATACCTTGGACCACTGTGGGCTTGATCCTTAAGCTAGTGGCAGACGGGGCCTTGCCGGTCACTGGAGATCAGATCAGGGTCTGGGCAGGTGGCACAGGAAGGATAATAAGCTGTATCTATAAAATAGTTCTATGATCTCTGTGAGTTCAGCCTCTGACTCTGTAGGACCCAAACCTGGTTTGCTCTTTATAGTTTTCAGATGTTGCCAAGTTCCACTCTTAGGTGCAAGGCACCCTGGTGGTGCTGATGTTTTTCCCCCCACCAATTTTCTCATCCAGAGTCTGCCCGGTGGCAACCCTTCAGCCCTGTCACTGACCTTCTCACAGACTTATCGGTTATCTACCACTTACCAGGGTTGAGTTGGGTAAAGGGGGCCACCTGGAAAGTTAACACAGGGGCCCACCTGGAAAATCAATAGGGGAAGGCCCAGGATGACACACTCATATCAGTATTAGACTACAGTATGATATACTAGTTCTGGGTTTGTGTCTTATATTTACTTACAAGGCCCACTAGATCAAAAAATGGATAATAAATACAAAGATTCTCAGAGGTTAGAAGGTACCCAAGAGAGGGGGACCCAAATGAAAATTTCCAGGTGTCCTGGTGTGCCAGTCCGACTCTGCCACTTATCCAGGACCTTCTAAGATGGGTGGCCAGTCAGTCAGCAGTGGGATGCTGGCTTAGACAGACCAGATTTTCCTCCACCTCCTTATTTTCTACCCTGGCATGCCAGTGTACAATGACATGGTCATGCATGTGAGTGGTGGCACACATAAATGGCAGGTGTCTGGCAGTGACTCTACCTGACTATGCTACCAACTGGTCGCCATCAGTGAGCAGTCATGCAGCGGGAGCAGCTTCTTCCCCCTTCCCAAGGAAGGAAAGTAGTCCCTTGAATGCTCAATACTTCCTTCCCTGGCCAGTCCCGATGATCCACACTCGTTCCTTAATGTGGGTCGCTGGCATAGCAAGTGGTAGCGCTACCGCTGTGCCACTAGGCCAGCTCCTAGTGACAAATTTTTAAAGCTGTAGAAACCAGTATCATCAGATCAGGAAGCAGCAGTTTTGTGGCCAAGTTGCATCGATTTTACAGTGTTAAAATGGGGGATGTCTCAAACACATTCTTTAAAATGGCCAGCCAGCCCAACCTCAACAGTCGTGAAAATCATGGAGACCATACTGAAGGAAAGAGTGGTAGGCTTTCTGGAAGACAATGGGCTCCAAGATGACAGGCAGCATTGGTTCATGTCAGGGTAATCCTGGCAGACCAACCTAACTGACTTCTTCAACTGGATAACCAGGACAGTGGACAGGGGCCAAGCAGTGGACATCCTGTATCTAGATTTCAGTAAGGCCCTTGGCTCTGTTCCTCACAGGAGATTAATTAGGAAGATGGAGGACCTGGGGGTAGGGGCAAAACTAGCTAAGTGGGTTAGAAACTGGCTGCAAGATAGAAGCCAGAGGGTAGTGGTTGGAGGGAAATTCTCAGAGACTATCTCAGTCACTAGCAGGGTCCCACAGGGCTTAGTGCTTGGTCAGGTGTTATTTAACATCTTCTCCAGTGATACTGCAGGCAGGATAAAAGGTAAGATATGATTGTTTGCAGACAAATCAAAGCTTTGTGGGAGAGTGGACACAGAAGAGGGGAGACAAGACATTAGAGAAGACCTGTCCAAACTAGAGTGATGGTTGGGTATTTGGCAACTGGGATTCAGTGCCAAAAAATGCAAGGTAATGCACCTGTGGGTGAAGAACACATATACCAAATACTGACTGGGGGTGTGTGCAATTTACCAAGTCAGAGGAGGAGAAGGACTTGGGAGTGATCATTACGAGTGACCTAAAGCACTCAGTACACTGCAGGAGAGCGGCAGTCATGGCAAATCCGTAGCTGGACTGTATAGCCAGGGGCATTACCAGCAGAAAAGCAGAGATTATTTTGTCACTGTACAGATCACTGGTTCTGCCACATCTGGAGCACAGTGTGTGGTACTGGTGCCCTTATCTAAAGAAAGACATCAGTATACTGGAGGTGGTCCAAAGGAAGGCTACCGAGATGATCTAGGGTCACCAAGGCAGACCATACGAGGAGAGGTTCAGGGATCTCAGCATGTAACTCCCTGGAGGGTAGAAGGGAGAGGGGGAACATGATCACAACCCTTAAATACCTTAGAGGTATCAACAAAGTGAGCTCTGAGTGTCTCTTCAATCTTAGTGGGAATCGGACCACTAGCGGGCACTGCCTTAAGGCAAGCTGGTGAAGGGAAGATTCAGGAGGGAGATTTGGAAACACTTTTTCACTGAGAGTGTGGTGGCAAAATAGAACACGTTACTGGAAAAAGTTGTCTCCCTAAGAACTGTGGACAGCTTCAAGAAAGGATGGGACAGAGTAAAAGGGAAAGCTGCACAGAGGGGGGGCCCCGGGCCCCGGGTGGTGAGAACAGCACGGGCATGGGGGGGGAGGGAGGACATAACCTGGAAGGGGGGCAAATTCCTCAGTAGGCACTGAGGGGTCTGAAAACTCGAGCAGACATGACAGACTGCAAGGCCTATTTCTGCCAGCTGAATTGTATATTTGCATGTAAAACAGTACGACAGCAAAGTGAAAAATAGGCAACAAACATTTTATTTTGTAACTACTAAATATTCCCTGTTTACAGTGTTGTTGGATACAGCCTTTGCCTTAAAATCCAAAATGGGACTGGTTTATTTAAAGAGCTGCTGACGTTTCTGGAAAAACTTTGTAAAACATAATATTTAGACGTGATTCAGCTTGTGTTTTATGTACTATATTATCTAAAGATTTATCCTCCACCTGATTTATTACTGAGGAAATTTACATAAAACAGGGTCCTAGGTCCCGATATTCAGAAAGTTAGCATGGTGATAATATGAATAGAGCCACGTTAACCAGGCTATGTATGTTTGCAGTGCACAGTGGATACATACTCATGCTGAATACACTACTGCACCCATGCAAATGAGGTAACCGTCTGGCATGCAGGGTGCAGTGGTAGGGAAATGGTAAATAGCTGCCATGGCAATGCTATTTACTGGTTCCAAAACCCTGCCCTTAACATCACACATTTTGGTGCACGATCACCTGATCCCCGCCACCCCATTAGGGTATTCACAGCATGAGCTGTCAGTCCCTGGCAGCCTAGTGCCCCCCTTCCCAATCCCTACTGAATCATATGAAGTACTGAAGTATTGTGATCACTGCCCCTGGTTGTCTAGTGCCCCCCCCTTCCTTTAGGAGGCAGTATAGCATAGTGGTTTAAGGCTCTGAGCTGCAAACCTGGAGACCTGGGTTTGAATCCCACAGCCCCCACTTGCATACAATGTGATCCTTGGCAAATCACTTAACTTCCTTGTGCTCCCAGGTCATACCTGGAAACAAGCTCTGGCTTAGTGTGCCTTTCCTGGTTAAACAATTTTCCCTTTCCCTTCCCAATCGATACTGAATCAAATAAAGTACTGAAGTATTGTGACCACTTCCCCTGGTCATCTAATGTCCCCCCTTTCCAATCCCATTGGATCATATAAAGTATTGTCACCACTGTCCCTGGTAGTCTGGTGGACCACCTCCCTTCTTGATGCCAGTCTAAATGTAGACACAATTGCATCCCATGTCCCTGGTTGTCTACTGGTCCCCTACCTCTTCAGTGCCCATTCAAATGTGGAAATTCTTGTATCCTGTGTGATGCCTTTGGTTGTCTAGGGCCCCCCCATTGCCCATCTGACTGTATAAATAATATTATCCCATGCCCCTGGTTGTCTAGTGCCCAAACCCCACCCAGGCACTGGTATATCAACTCTCCTGGCTTACTTCATTAGGTCTCTCCCGGCTGTGCTGTACAAGTATGCGTTTACCTCCACTTCTGTGGTTGCAGGAATGCTGCTTGCACTGGCAGATGTACGGCCGGTCTGCTAACACTCAGTTCAGCTCTATGGTCTGTCTCTCTCAACAGTCACAGGCAGACTCCCTCAGTTCTGGAAGAGCCCCAGCTCTCCATTGGGGTATACCCCCCCGACAGCGACACCAACACAGTGACCTATGTCGCTGTCAGCAAAATCGACAGTTCGTCAACAGGTCGCTGTGTTGGTGCATCTGAGACAGGGGCACACTGTCTCCTGGTCCTGCACCCCCTCCCTGAATCAACTCCAACTTGGAGTTGATTATAATTAGAATGAGAGGTGCGGGGGGGCAGAGTCCCCGATAGAAAAACGGACCGGGAGACCATTGGAATTTATGTCGACTGCAACTTGCGGTCGACATAAATTCTGTTGCTGTGATGCTGGTCAACGAAAGTGTTGTCGAACTGGCATCGTACAGCCCCTGCTTGGTCTGTAGAGCTGACAGTTACATAGCAGCAAGACTGGAGGTCCGCTACTTGACAAGCGATTGACTGCTGCAGCCGCTCCTGAATTAATGAAGTTCTTCTCAAGTCCATGAGCCCTTTGTGGCCCCTTCAACAGGCTTTGGAGTTTGACTGACTGGGCAGTCACTCTTTGGCCATTTTTACCATGCTGTTGTAGGTCAGAGTTGATAAAGATGGCTGCTGAATCTGTAGTCCACAGGCCGTCTTTAAAAAATGTCTTTATTTACACAACTTCTGACCTTGGGCAACATTCTAAGCCCCAGACAAGTCCTGTATGGATGTGTCCAACTGTACAGTTTGGTTGGGGCAACAATTTTTAGGGTTTCTGATGTAGTCTGCAGTGACCATGCAGTTACTCCACCAGTGGTGGTTTGAGCCTTTGATGTGCAAACTGTGTGGGAGGAGCCCTTAGGGTAAGCCTGAGAGGACTGGCAAATCTAAAATGGGATAGGTCTATGGGGCAGACAGGGTACACCCAAGGTACAGTCAAGGGTGCTGAGGGAGTTTATGGAGGTACTGGCTGCACCTCTTACAACCCTATTCAACAACTCACTGGAAGAAGGAGTGGTTCCAGAGGACAGAAGGGGTGCAGATATAATCCTGCTTTGTAAAAGCAGCATCAGGGAGGAACCTGACAACCATAGGTTCATCAGTCTGACATCAGAGACACTTTTAAAAGAAAGGCTAGTGGAGTATCTTGAATCCAGCAGGTTACAAGACCTGAGGCAGCCCAGATTCACATGGGGAGGTCTTGTCAGATGAACTTGATCAATTTCTTCAACTAGGTGACCAGGAAATAGGTCAGTGTGGGGCAGTGGACATGACCTACTGTACTTAGACTTCAGCAAGGCCTTTGACACTGTACCAAATAGAAGGCTAATAAGAAAACTAGGCAGTTTGGGGGTGGGACACAAAGTGGTAAACAGGGTATGAAATTGGTTGATGGATAGGCAACAGAGGGTGGTGGTAAACGGCACTCACTCTAGGGAGGGGAATGTTACCAGCAGGGTACCTCAGGCCTCAGTACTAGGATCAGTCTTCCTTAATGTCTTTGTAAGTAACATTGCAGAAGAGCTAGAAGGGAAGGTTTTCCTCTTTGGAGATGACGCAAAAATCTGCAATAGGGTAGACACTCCGGAGGGTTGATCTGTTAGGATATCAACTTCCAAAGTTTGAGACGTGGATTATGTTTTGACTTTTCCCAAAACCAAAGTAACGGTATCCCCAGATGTTCCTATCTTTAAATGTGTCTATCATAATTCCAGTCTCACAGCATTGGAATTTCAGGGCTGGGCCATGGGAAGCACCTGTGTAGGAATTAGCACTGGAGCCCTGTAGTGCTGCATCATTTATTAAATTGTGTGGGGAAGATTGGGGCATGCACAAGCACTTTATACAGTCTAACTTGCTATGAATAAATAGGGGGCTTCAATTGTCTGTGCTCTACCTTTTAAAATGTTTATCCTTTCCTCCTCTCCTCAGGTAAATGGTCTTCATCTTCCATACATTTTTTACAGGAAAAAAAAAAAAACACTTTTGCCTTTAATGAATACTAAATCACAAAAAGAATATCACACTACCATATAAGTGTATAATTAGAACAGCTTAGAACTTGGCTGGTTCTACAATTTAAAGAAAGTGGTCAGTATCAGAAACACCCCACCTCCCAAAGCTTTACCCCCCCCCCCAATTAGGCTTTTCTATTAGGAAAAAAAAAATTTCCATGGTAACTTATTTAAATTCGGAAAAGTCTGTGATCCCTAAATATGGCAGATGGCGCATGGCTCCATTTAGTGTGACAGTGTGGTGCCGCACCACTCGCTCCGATACATTTGTACTGAAGTGAGCAGTGCAGTGCTGCACTGTTACGTTAAATGGAGCCGTGCACCATCCACCATGTTTAGGGATAACAGACTTTTCCGAATTAAAATAAGTAAGTTACCATGTTAAAAAAAAAAAAAACATTTTCTAACAGAAATGCCTAATGGGGGAGGGGTTAAAGCTTTTGGGGGTGGGGTCTTTCTGACACAGACCGCTTTCTTTTAAAGAGCAGATATTTTCTTGGCTATATCATTACATAAACATATTCTATTCCGCTAATAAAACGGAGAACATCTTTACGAAATGTCACCTGTCCTTCCCAAGTTTTGCTGTACGCTTTTACAAAAGTATGCATGCCACCTGTCCAAAAAGTCTTTAATCATGATTTTCTGATGTAGTGCACTTCACTTGTTATAACATCGCAATGCTAGCTAGCTATGCCAACAGATAGTAACGTCATTTCAAGCACAGTAATTAAGAGGTCAGTCTTCGGACAGTCGACTGGGGGAATGAAGCCAAAAACCTTAAAGGGACACTAAACATTGCAGGGGTTACTCAAATTGTGAAAGCCCATGAAAAGATCTTTCAAATGAAGTATTGAATTTACCTGTAGTGACCAGGAGTCTTGAGATATGAATAGCTAAGTAATGTGTAAATCAACTCATAGCAACAGCCATTTCATGCAGTCTTAAAAACAAGAAGTGATGTCACTGAGGGGCTAGCTCTATGTTGTTAATTACAGCGTGCCCCTCAGTGACATCACCTTCTGTTGTAAGATTGCATGAAATGGCTGCTGCCTTGTTTTGATTTACAGGTGATGTAAATATTCATATCTCGGGACTTTTGACACCTACAAGGAAGTCAAATACCTCATTCAGCATAACTTTTCATGGACTTTCACAGCTTGAGCAATCTCTGCAATGTTTACTGTCCCTTTAAAGAGCTGCTGACGCCCAAAAGAACATTTTGGAAGACATAATAATTAGGGATAATTCAGCTTGTATTCCATATATATTTTATAGGAGTCTCCTCCCTATTATTTATTACTGAGAAATTTGCACGAATACATGATCTTTATCAGAGGTCATCTGCCTCTAGAGCTTACTCCCTACTTCACGTCATAATCCTCTGTTGTGACATCACACTCCATTCCCATGGGAGTAACTATGATGTCACAAACCGTGCATTATGACATCAGGTAGGGGAAAAGCAACAGGAGTAGATGAACTCTTCAGGAGCAAAGATTGTGTTTTCATGCAAACTATCTCAGTAATAAACAATTGAGAAGAGAAATAATGTGAAATATAAGCTGAACTGTGTCTAAATATTATGTTTTGTGAAAGTTCTTGTAAAGGCACGATCTGCTCTTTAAACTTAGAATTTTAATGAAGTGGTTTCAAACATTATAGCAGGTACCTGCTCAGAAATAACTGTCCCTTAGAAAACAGTTTGCAAATAAGTAATTACCATGCAGTTGGCAAGCAACTGGTATGCAGAATAATACAAAGTACTAAGTTTGAAAATTAGACTTTTAAAATCTTCTTGGGTGTCAGACTAGTCTAGTGGATAGAGCTCAGAGATGTGTACCTGGAGACCCAGCAGAACTGGATTTAAATCTCACAACTGCTACTTGCATACTGTGTGTCCCTGAACAAGTCACATAAAGTCCCGGGACCCAATTTTCAAAGGGTGTGACATGGGCCAAGGATTACGACCCTGTGCACAACACCCTGGTGTGGGGAAAAATCTCCACACCTGTGAAAGTGCTTTTTTCAGCATTTTATGTGCACTAGTGCATTTTAAGATGTTTGTTTCCTTCAACTACAGAAAAAAAATGCCATGCCTGATAATACCAAGTATAGCATTTTCCTACAACTGTGCAAAAAATGTGTGCAAATTGCTGTAAATTGTGGAAAAGATTGCAAAAAGGCAACCTTTTAAAAACTGCATGCATGTGGAAAAACCGCGGTTGCGCAAGGAAATCTTCCACTTGCATAACTTTTCTGTAAGTACACAATTTTTTGTATTTTGAAAATACAGCCCCCTATGTTTACCGTAGTTCTCTCCCAGGACACCCCTGAAAATGAGCTTCAGCTCGATGTGCCTTTCCTGGCCCCAAACTCTGACTAAATAAATATATTCTAATCAGAACTAGGTCTGGTATTTTTACAAACATAACAACATACGAAACAGCCATTGAAGAAGACCTTATGGTCCATTGAGTCTGGTCAATTGTGGAGCCCCTAATCCAAGGATTACAGTGGGCCCTGCCCCCTTCCCTCCAATCCTGACTCTCCCATTCATCCTGTCCCACCATCTCTTAACTCCCCCCCCAAAAAAAAAATACTGTCTTTTGAGTGATGACCTCAGCTGGGAGTTTGTTCCATCATAACACCACTCTCTCTCTGAAAAGAAATGCCTTCTGACCTCCTTCTTGAACCGCGCCCCCTCCAGTTTATAACAGTGCCCCCTGGTGGTTTTGTTTTCACTAAAACAAAAAAGATCCCCGATACCTACCTTGTTTATGCCTCTCTCTGTTCTCTCCTCCAGTGAACACATGTTCAGTTCTCTCAGTCTGTCCTCATATGCCCTACCCTGCTGACCCTTAACCATCTTTGTGGCCCTCCTTTGGGCTGCCTCAAGCTGGCTGAAATCCTTGTTTAAGCAGGGGCTCCAGAATCGCACATCATACTCCAGATGAGATCATACCAAAGATTTGTAAAGTGGTAGCATAACCTCATCCCTTCTGTTCGTGAACCCTCTAGCAATACATGCCAACATTCTATTTGCCTTGACTGCTGCCTTTTTACACTGCATAGCTTGCTTAAGGTCATTGATGATAGCTATCTTCAAGTACTTTTCCTCCTCTGATTCAGTAACTTTGACCCCTCTAAACTGTACTCGATCATCGGGTTCTTTCTTCCTATGTGCATAACCTTGCACTTCATCACATTAAACCTGAGTTGTCATATGCCAGACCACCTTTCCAGCTTCGCCGGATCTTCCTTTAGGTCCTGTACCCCCTCATCTGTGTCCACCTTCCCATAGAGCTTGGTGCCATCTGTAAAAAGGCAGATTTTGTCTTTAGTGCCTTCACCAACGTCATTAATGCATATATTAAATAACACCAGGCCTAGCACTGACCCCTGTGGGACCCCACTGGTGACATCCATCATACCTAATGCTCTCCCCCACCAACACACTTTGTGTCCTACTACTGAGCCAATTCACCACACACTTTGTTAGTTTGCTTTCGGCCCCTAGGCCCTCCAATTTCCTGATCAACCTCTTGTGGAGCACCGAGCTGAAGGCCTTGCTGAAATCCAAGTATAGAATATCAGTTGCCTGTTCCTTGTCTGCTGCCTTCGTTACCCAGTCAGAGAAGCTGATCAGGTTGGTTAGACAGAATCTCCCTGATAGAGGTCACGTGCTGCAGTGCAGCTAGAGGCAGCGTTTCGTGGAGCTCCTATTACCCACCCGTCTTTTAGCTATTTTCAGCCTACAAATTCGACATTTAAAGTTCTATTCTACATTTAGAGTATAGATAACACTCTCCGGTACTTGGCAGCATCTTGCGTTGTGCATATTAATGCAGTTGGAGGCAGATTGAGATGGAAGCGGAGATGAGGCCTGCTGGCATGAAGCACACTCCACCATCTACGCCGGAGAAGTCTTCAAAAAAATCCAAAAACCAGAATTTGGGGCCTGCAGTAAAACCACCCCCTTCCAATACTTCTCCAACTCCTCTTACCGAGAACCGTTTCTTACAAGAGCTAATACCTTTTAAGGAAACACTGGATGATATCTCTGCTGAGCTGAAATCACTAAGGGGAGATCTCAGTGCCCTAACCACCAGAATGGGAGATTCAGAAGCCAGAACTTCCTCCTTGGAGACCTGGAGGGGAAAGATAGACCCAGAAATCATTCACCTCAGGCAACAGATCGGTAAACTGCAACTCAAAATGGAGGACTTAGAAGGAAGGAGCCGAAAAAACAACTTGGTGATCCTGGGCCTCCCTGAGTCCGATGAGGGCCTTGACATTAATCTCTTTCTCCAGAAGTTTTTAAACAAAGTCGTTGGACCTTCCCCTCTTAATCCACAATATCATATTGAACATGCTCACTGCTTTCCTAGACCGAAACCTGCCGTTGGAGCCCCACCAAGACCTATCAACATTAAATTTCTAAGCTTCTTGGAAAAACAACATGTACTATCAAAGGCAAGAGAACTACAAGCAATTCTATAGAGTGGTTCCAAGCTGCGTATTACTCAGGATCTTCCCTACGAGATGAGGCAGAAACGCTCAGCGTTCCATTCTACAGTCAGCAAGCTGATCGCAGCGGGCATTCACTACAAAATGAACTACCCTGCTAAGCTACACGTTGCCATCGATGGTTCTTGGCTTTCCTACGAATCCCCAGACAAAGCGGTATCAGATCTCTCAATCAAGTTACCTAACATGTTTAAACCGGGCTGAATTGCTGAGGCAGAGCCAAGAAGTAACCTCTTACTACATGCTGCATTTTTGGACTCTCACTTTTGCTTTTGATTCCTCCTTTTCTCTCGTCTGGACTCTCTGGTGCAGATCTCTCAATCAAGTTGCCTAACCTGTTTAAACCGTGCCGAATCGCTGAGACAGTGCCAAGAAGTTACCTCTTGCTACATACTGCATTTTTGGACTTTCACCTTTTGTTTTTGGTTTTTCTCTTCTCTCTTGTCTGGATTCTCTGGTGGCGGGGTGAACGGCTTTAGAGCGGTTTGTTGGGGGGTTGAGTGGGCTCGGTTTGCATGGTGGTTCGTGGGGCCTGCTCGTTGGGGTGGGAACTTGGGGTGTGGCGGTTTCTACCATGACGTGGGACCGGTGGGACCTTTTGGTCCCTCTAGTAACTTATTGCTCCCTGGTTCCTCCTGTGCTTCCCCGGCTCAGGTAATTAGGCTTGCTTAATTTTACAGCAAATTGGACAGAAGAGGTCACTAGGCTATCCTGGGGTATTCATCAGGTGTGGTTGGTGGGTTGGGGAGGCTTTTTGAGAAAAGGGATGAACTGGGCTGATATTAGGCAATGAGGATTGTTGTCGTTATGGTGAACATCTTGGAGGGGGGCCAGCAAGACGTCAGTCTGACCCTGTTTGTGCCCTAACACACTCCTACATTTGGGAACATAATCTTTTACCGCTGACGGAGTTGATGGCGGTGAAGTCTGAAGTTAGCCCCCTGGGCAGAGAACTCAATCATTTCTTAGCACTATCATTGGGGCCTCAGGGTTATTATCCCCTACCCTAATTAGTTCGAAACCTATGCGGGTAATGTAGTTCGGTTACCTCTCTTGAGGGTTTAAGGAGTTCAGATGGCAGGTGGGAGGTCAGAGGCAAACCAGTCGGCCAGCAATTTGATCAGGGGCTATTTTCTCATGGTGAAGACTAGAATCCAGGGGGCTCTGGTGAGCTCTCATTCTCTAGTGAGTTCTGGTTGTATCGAACCCAGGTTAATGGGGCTTTCTCCGAATAACCCAGAGATTTTGGTCAGGTTCTCAACTTTCCCAGTCTTTTTGTAGACTTATTCTGATTTATCTGTCTGGGGGGGAGGCTCCATGGGAAATTGACCTAGTGGGACTAAACACCAAGGAGGAGGCACCCCAGATGGGGTTTCTTCACCCAGGAAGTTCTCAGTACTTATGAGGGAATTATCACTTTATTAGCCAACACTTCCTTAGAGGTACGGTTCATGATTACCTTCTGGTACACCCATCTGGTGGTGGCTTTTGGGTTTTGTTCCCCACCCAAGCAATATCACTTTCAGTTTTCCTCAGGAAGCAGTCGGAGAACAGTTGTACATAGTTTCAGGGATGAGGGGAAGGGAGGGCAGGGTCTCTTTTCTTAGTTCATGATTTGGTAAAGGTTATAATACCATGTCTGGAATTTACACTGCTTCAGTTTTTCTTTACTGGTTTCGGTGAGGGGTGGAGGGTGGAATCTGGTCGGTGGCTGTTTTTTTGGGGGTGGGGGGAGGGCAGGATGTGCCTTCTAGGGTGCTCTGCTTTTTCATGTTTTCATATTGCATTCCTGCACTGTATATTTGATAATGAGTGTAACAGCGCTTAAAATTGCTACGTGGAATGTAAGAGGTGTCAGAGACCTAACTAAAAGGTACCAGGTTTTCCAAAACTGTGCTTTACTGAATGTCGATATTTTCTTGATGCAAGAAATCCATTTGCTCTCATCAGAAGCCAATGGGTTTCGCCGTCAAGGTTACGCTCAGGTTTTTGCCTCAGGGGGTCATCCTCTAGTAGGGGGGTGGCCATTCTGGTTAAGAAGCACATTCCCTTTCTGGCAGAAGAGCTTTTATTGGACCATGAAGGTAGATTCATTATTGTGAGAGGTTCACTCTATAATGCAAAGATAACATTAGGGCGATTACGCCCGATAGGGGGACCAGACTTCCTCATGACCTTGGCTGAAAAGTTGAGTGGACTCTTACCCTCAATGTTAATAATCGGGGGGGGGGGACTGGAACATCGCTCCCTCACAAGATTTGGATAAATCTTATAGACCCCTGAAACCACTCTCCTCTTTACAGCTAGCCTTGAGGAATTTTATGGACCTACTGGGCCTGTGTGACCCTTGGCACCTACTCAATCCCACAAGACAACTCTTCTCTTATTATTCCCACGTACATAAGACGTGGTCCAGAATTGACCTAATACTAGTCAGCAATAACCTCCTGTCAGGAGTACTCCAGTCTGGTATTGAGCCCATAGTTGTGTCAGACCACTCGGTGGCTTGGATTTTGGTCTCCCCAAACCCGCAGGTGCAAAGAGACACCGCCTGGAAACTAAACACCCAGCTTTTAAAGGACAAGGGCATAGTCTCCCATATTAGATCCCTAATCACCTCATTTGTTGAGACCAACACAGGTTCAATCGAGAGGGAGGATCTGCTTTGGTGCTCCCTTAAATGCTTCATCAGGGGCGAATTTATTAAACTCGCATCTAGGAGGAAAAAACAGAGGGAGGCCAAGATCATGTTATTGTCGAACCAAATTAGGTTGGCAGAGAATAAATTATCCTCCTCCTCTTCCCAAGCTGATCTAGAAACCCTAATAAAACTTAGAAATGAGTACTCAGATTGGATAAGAGACAAGGCAGAGTATGCTCTCCTGAAAACAAAGGCCCTCTATCTCAATCAAGGGGAGAAATTGGGTAAAATGCTAGCTCTACGTTTGAGGGAAATTGAGGGATCAAGATGGATTCCCTCATTATTATCTTCCAATGGTTCCCTTAAAACTTCCCCTAGGGATATTTCACAAATTTTTGAGTCATTTTATAAGGAACTTTACACCAGTCGTGCCTTCCACCTCTCTCATTCCCTTGTGGACCAGTTTTTGGAGGGCCTGCCCCTTCCTACCCTCCAAACTCACCTAGGAGAAGCTCTGACTACTCCTATCATGGTAACGGAAGTGGAGGAGGTGATCAAGGAATTTGCCCCGAACAAAGCTCCAGGACCTGATAGCTTCCACTCCAATTTCTATAAAACTTTTGGGAAGGAACTTGCCCCTCTCCTCACGAAATTATTTGAATACATGTTTAACGCTACCACTCTCGACCCTTCCCTGCTGGAAGCCACTATTGTTCTGATACTGAAACCAGACAAACCCCCGACCAATCCTGCTAGTTACCGCCCAATCTCACTTCTTAATTATGACATTAAAATCCTAACAAAAATCCTATCCCTTAGACCCAAACGGGTCTGGCTTAACTTGTTGAGCCCCGAACAAGTAGGGTTTGTGCAGGGCAGGTCCTCTATAGACCACCTGCATACTCTTTCACATATTTTTCAAGCCGCCCAGGACTCTCAAACCTCTATGGCTCTGATATCATTAGATGCGGAGAAAGCCTTTGATAGAGTCCATTGGGAATTTCTCTGGATTATTTAAAGAGAAAGGGCTTCCCGGAGGTCTTTATTCAATGGATTAAATCGGTCTACCAATCCCTTACTGCCAGAATTTATTGTAACGGGGTTTTTTCTTCTCGATTTTCGCTATTTACAGGCACCCAGCAGGGCTGCCCCCTGTCACCTTTCCTGTTAAATCTGTATCTGGAGCCTCTCCTTCTCAGCATCAAAAACTCTCCACTGGTCACGGGATGTTTCATTCAGCAGCAGTCTCTGGTTCTCTCGGCCTATGCTGATGATATTCTCTTACACTTGACTAACCCTGAAGTGTCTCTAACACATATACTACACATTATAGCCCAGTTTGGCCAAGTGGCTAATTAAAAGTTGAATTTAGCTAAATCAATCATATTTCCACTGAACGTTAACACGCTTCAGGTTAACTTTTCCCAGTTTGGTATGAAATGGGCCCTCTCCTCTCTCAAATATTTAGGCATTTTCCTTACTAAAGACCTTGAACTCTTCAGGAAGCTTAACCTAGACAATCTACTGATTAAAATTCAACAAGACCTTCAGAGATGGTCTGCCGTCCCTTTATCGCTGTGGGGTCATATTAATATTGTTAAGATGAATGTGTTGCCTTGGGTCTTCTACCCACTTAGCCTAATGAACATTTTCCTGCCGATGTCCTATTTTCATCACTTTCACAGGTCCATTTCCAAGTTTATTTGGCAGGGTAAACAGCCCAGGAAAGCCTTCTTAAAACTTAATTTATCCAAAGAGAAGGGAGGGCTCCGTCTTCTCAACTTTATGCTCTATTACTGGGCAAGCCACATGGCGAAAATTGGGAGGTGGTACGACCAGAGGGTGGATGAGCTTCTACCAATTTGGGTACAACTTGAGAAAAAGATTCTAACCGAGTTTGGCCTTCCCCCATCCAGACTCCTCTATTATAACCTATCCACTTTGCCTCCACTTTTACAGGGGAGCGTCATTGGTACTTCTATCAAGGTGTTGAATCAATGCTGGCATTTTTTCAATCTCTCTCCCAGGAAAGACACTTCCCAACCTCTTACCCTTAATTTAAATATTAGGATTGGGGTCTCCCGCTTTCTCTAGACTGGCTTCCTCAGCTGAGAGATTGCTGTGTCGATGATTTATTCCTGAATAACTCTCTTCTACCCACCGGGGAGGTTCTGACCAAGTATAATATTCCTCAGAAGCACATTTTTAAAGTTTTTCAGTTGTGACACCTAGTGGCTTCCAGCTTCGGCTCTAATCCCACACCGTCTCAAATTAAACCCTTCCTAAACCAGATACAGGAACAGGCAATTAAGGCCCATAGTATTTCTAAGCTTTATTCTTTCCTACTGGACACTAAATTCCTGGACTCCCTGACTGGTTCCAAATGCTGGTCTTCTCTTCTGCCAGACACACTTCTAGACTGGGAACAAATTTGGGTAGATACATATCGGTATCTCTCTCAAGACAGACATAGACTCACTCAATACCATATATTGAACAACATGTATTATACCCCAGTTAAACTGGTTAAATTAAAGAGATTATCTTCAACTCTATGCACAAGGTATGGCACAGTGGAAGGGGAACCTGGTACACATTTTCTGGTATTGTGAGAAGGTGGCTCCCTTACGGCAGTCCATCCAATCTAACTTAGACCCTCTTTTGGGCCTTGATGATTTATTCACTATAGAAGTTTGTATCCTAGGGATGCTTTCCAATATACAAGTGATGGAGCGTAGATTCCACATGGCTTTAATCTCGATGGTCGTCAAAAGATTGGTCCTTAGGCATTGGATGGACCAATTGGTTATCTCATATGCAGAATGGATCAGTGAAATTTCTCTCTGCTTTCGGACTGAAAGGCTAATAGCAAGTTCTTGGAATCGTCTGGTTTCATTTGAGCGGAAAATGGGGCAAATTATATGCTCTTTATTTGAATTAATGTCTTGTTGAGTACACCTCTAGCTACCTTGGCAGCTGATATACCTTTATGCATCTCATATGTATCAGGATCAGCTCCCCTTTTTCCTTTATTTCTTCTTCTTTCTTTTCTTTTTCCTTTATAGAAGGCACATCCTGGGGGGGGGGATGGGGGCCTGGGGATCTGGGTGAGGGGGGGTAGGGGAGTATTTCTCATTGTTTTTCCAGATTCAGGGATTTCTGTAAAATGTTGTATATTGTCACTCTGCAGCTGCTATACAGTTTATGTCATTGGTCATAATGTGTAATCCCTGTACTGTTCTCTCAGGTATATTACCTTTATATGAAATAATAAAGAAATATAATTTAAAAAAAAAAAGAATCTCCCTGATAAAAAACAGTGCTTTCTCTAATCCTGTTGCCTCAAGGAACCCAACTAGCCTTTCCTTCACTTTATGACATTATTTGAGTTTATATTTTGTTACTGGATTAATAGTAATTTTTAATATAACTTTACTATTCATTTTATTTTATTTTATTATAGGTTTTGTTTGGTTAGTATAATATTATTTGTTTAATTAAGATAGGTTGTTCTAAGTTGAGATAGTTTGTTAGATATTGGTTGTTAATATGTGTTTGCTGGGGTCTACGACGGTCAGGCGCTATTCTCCTGCTCTGCTCCGGAGCCTCCGTCCCTTTCACTGTCCCCGCTTGCCTAATGACATCTTTAATAACTGTCGTACAGTGGGAATAATGAGAAGGCATTTAAGGGATGGATGGGCTGGACAGAGTGGGAGACTGGAGGGGAATGGGCAGATAGGGATAGTTGGGATGAGGAGATGCCCTGGGGTGAAATGGGATCAGGAGAGGGGTCCTCCTTGCCTGATTCCCATACCCAAGGGCTCCACAAATTGTGGGCAGGTACTGCGCTCCTCTCTGAAAACCCATGCAACTCAGGCGGTGTTATATAATGCCAGGTCCATTAGGAACAAAACTGCAATTATTGCAGATCTTGTTGCAACATCTGACCTGGCATGTATCACCGAGACCTGGCTGGATGAGAATGCAGATCCTATATTAGACTCTGCTGCTCCAGCTGGGTTCTCGGTGATGCATCATCCGAGATTGGATTGTAGGGGCCGGGGAGTAGCCATCTTTTTTAGAACAGATCTGAGTCTTGTGGAGGTGCCAGTGGGTAACACCAGATCTTTTGAGTGTATCCTGGCAGCAGGTGCAGAGTTTAGGATTCTCCTCATCTACCATCCACCCGGTGATGGTGGAGAATTCCTGAAGGAGTTCGGCGGACTTCATCGTTGACATGGCATTGGAGTCGCCCAGATGGTTAATACTGGGTGACTTCAATACCTGAGTCGACGATGAACTCTCGCACTTTGGAAAGAACTTCCTCCAACTTATGTCTATGTTGGGCCTGTCACAGGTAGTTACCTCTGCTACCCATATAGGGGGTCACTCTTTGGACCTGGTGTTCCTACTGGATTTGGATGTCACGCATCTGGGGGTGGAACCGAATGTGTGGACAGACCATCACACCATAAGATTCAGCTTTGGGGCACCCCCTAATAGGCCTGCCTCTACGGAGATGGTCCAGTATCGCCCTTTAAGGGGAGTTAACCCAGAGGGCCTACTAGCGGTACTGGACCTATCGGGTATTTAGGTGAGAGCATGGGTCCAGGGGACCTTGTTCTTGCCTATAATAAGGCAGTGAGCAAGGCCCTGGACCAAATTGCTCCTGTTCATGTTCGCCCACTCACTCAGCGCCCAGAGACTCCATGGTTCGATGAGTCTTTGAAGGAACTGAGGAGAGTGGGGCGAAGGCTAGAGAGGGCCTGGCGGAACTCTTGCCTGGATGCTGACAGACTTAGGTTGATGGATCATTATGGTATCTATCAATCGGCAATAACCCGTAAGAAGGCAGAATTCCTGTCCAGGGAGATTGCTGCTGTGCGGAACCGACCAGCTCAACTCTTTCGGACTGTCGACAGACTGTGCAATCCACTCTGTCTACAGTCTGGAAGAGATTTTTCCCAAATAAAGTGGGATGAGCTTGCTCGGTTTTTCGCAGATAAGATTGCCAGCATTAGGTCAGATATCGGCCAGGCTCACTCTTTAAGGGTTTGCGGTGATCGGGAGGGGAAACAAACACCTGTGTCACCTGGTTTGACTTTAGTAAGCTGGAATTCATGGATATTGTGAGGATTGTCCAGACTGTATGTCCAACCAGCTGTAGTTTGGATCCAGGCCCTACGCCACTATTATTAAGTTGCGTAGATACTGTCTGTCCGATCATTGCTGAAATTGTTTGGAAATCTCTGGAGCAGGGGATCTTCCCTGATCCCCTAAAGGAGGTGGTCATTCGACCACTCCTGAAAAAACCTTCACTGAATCCGAACTGTCCAGCTAACTACAGACCTGTCTCTAACCTGCCCTTTCTGGGTAAGGTTATTGAAAAGGTGGTTGCACTGCAACTGGATGACCACCTTACAAATCACAATATCTATGATACTCTTCGATCAGGATTTAGGAAAAGACACAGTACTGAGACTGCCCTTGTCCGGGTTCTAAATGATCTCCTGATAGCGAGAGATCGAAAGGCTCATACTATTCTAGTCCTTCTTGATCTCTCTGCAGCATTTGATACTGTGGACCATGGTGTGCTTCTGGAACGCCTGTGGCTCTATTGCGGACTGTCTGGTACAGTTCTGCAATGGTTTCGATCTTTCCTCACGAGGCGGAGACAGAGGGTTATCACCGGAATTTATTCCTCTGATACCGTCCTCCTGCCCTGTGGGGTTCCGCAGGGCTCCATTTTGGCACCCATGTTGTTTGCTGTCTACATGCTGCCATTGGGAGACATTATTAGGCAATACAGCTTGGGTTTTCACTGCTATGCAGATGATGCCCAGCTGTATTTGTCCTTTAGTCCCGGACAGGAAGATGCAGTCTCTATACTTAACAGCTGTCTATCCGAGATCAAGGACTGGATGAGTGCCAGCTGGCTACGGTTAAACCCGGATAAGACTGAGGTGTTGGTGGTGGACCCAGGTCTCCTTGAGGTGTGTTGTAGGGCTGGGCTTCCTTCGGGCGTATGGATCGATGGTGCCAGCTCTAACTTTCTCGGACGAATGCGTAACCTGGGCATTATTGATGACTGACGGTTTGACCTGAAATCTCAGGTGTCATCCGCTGTCAAATCCTCCTTTACCATCTTAGGAATATCGCTCGGGTAAAACACCTAGTTCCTCCGGCTGACCTTCCGACATTGGTCCATGCCTTTGTTACTTCTTGCCTTGATTACTGCAGTGCCCTGTACCTAGGGCTACCGGGGGTTGATATCTGCCGCTTGCAGCTGGTGCAGAATGCAGCAGCCAGGCTTTTGACTGGGACATCTATGAGAAGTCATATCACGCCTGTGCTGCGCGAACTGCACTGGCTGCAGGTTCAGTGGCGGATCACCTTCAAGGTTGGGTTACTGACCTATAAAGCCCTACATGAACAGGGACCACAGTATCTTCAAGATCTCCTTATTCCCTACTGTCCCTCTCGCTCACTCCGCTCCGCCGATGAGGGATTGCTAGAGATTCCCAGGGTTCGTTTAAAAACATCTGGGGCATGGGCATTTTCTTACGCTGCCCCCACCCTGTGGAATTCTCTACCTCGTCGGATACGAAGCTGCCTGACCGTCGGGAGTTTTAAGTCAGAATTAAAAACTTATTTATTTTTAAAAGCATATGGAGAGTGATATTATTGTGATTTTATTGTGATTGTATTGTTATTATTGTTTTTAATGTTATATGTTTGTATTTTAATTGCCTGCCTATTTGTACAGTGCTTTGGTTTTGAAAAGCGCTTAAAAATAAAGTTTTACTTACTTACTTCAGACAAGCTGGTCCAGTGGTGTGGAGGGCTGAGGCACTGATTGCCTTAACTGCTGCCATGCTGGTGACCCATGTTCAGGAACAACTGTGGGTTGCCAGGGGTCGGCAAGGTGGGAGAGGATCAAGCATCCCAGGGACTGCTCTCTTCTCCTGAGGAGGGGGTGGCTGGCTGACTCAGCCCTTGACTGCCACTGGGTGGAGACCCGCTGGTGGTGGTGCAGGCACGAATGGCTTGAAGGGAGGGGCCACGATCCCACAGGGCGTGCATGCCTTCATGCACATGTCCTGACCTGCTGTCATGGCAGGGGAACCAGGGGGTGGAAAAACAATGGGTTGATGTGTGCTACATGAAGCCCTGCCTGCCTACCTCCACCCTGAGTCTTTGGCCAATTGTCCTGCCCAATCTGGATGTGTGTCACTGGGTGGGGGGTGAGACAGTCATCCTCTTCCCGATCCCACCATAGGTGGCAATCTGTGGGGGATCTTGGGCATGGTGGTCTGGTGCAGCGGGTGCCAGGCAAGAGGAGGCAGGGACGGGGCTGAGAGCCCACCCATGCCACTCGCTGAGAAAAACCTCTATAAAAAAAAAAATAGAATGGCTTCCATCAGCTTAAATACAATGGAGGTGAGACGGCTCGACCTGTAGTTCCCAGGGTCATCCCTAGGCCCACTCTTTGGCAGTGGTACCATATGTGTGGCTCTCCAATCTTATGGTACCATTCCATTGTCCAATGAGCTGTTGAACAGATCAGCCAGTGGACCCACCATTTCCTCCACCATCTCTCGCAACACCTTTGGGTGCATGCCATCTGGTCCCAGGGGTTTATTTACCTTCAGAGACAGCAGCCCTTTCCTAACTCTGTCTTCTGTTATCCTGTCATCATCCATGTCCTCTCCTTCCTCTTTCCCTTCCCTTCCTCATCCTCCCTTGCAGCACTGGTCCATCCTTTTCCTCAGTA
Source organism: Neoceratodus forsteri (assembly GCA_016271365.2). Taxonomy (NCBI): domain Eukaryota; kingdom Metazoa; phylum Chordata; order Ceratodontiformes; family Ceratodontidae; genus Neoceratodus; species Neoceratodus forsteri. The sequence goes on from JADMNL010000030.1 coordinate 92,927,591, forward strand.
AGAACAGAGCAGAAGTATTCGTTCACCACTTCTGCTTTCTCTTTTCTGCCCTCCACCCAACCCTCCCATTTTTATCTTTGCCATGCCCACCTTTGTGTTATATTTTAGAATTTAACACACAAGAAAATCAACATTTAGGAGCAGCACCCTTTTTTCAAGTTGAATCCTAATGGGACTGTTACAGCAGCTGGGTACTGTCTAACATTCCAAGACTAATAAAGTCTTAAATAAAAAACTTGAAGAGGTTTAGTCATCCCCATTATAGACCAGCCTTCTTAGGACCTGTACACACTGGCGGCCCATTTTTGAAAACGTTTAAAAAAACATTTTTTAACTCACCACAGAAGTCCATCCACACTGTTGGCACGTCTTTTAAAACTGTGTTTAGGCTGGCTCGTCGGCACAGCTGTTGGATTTTCGCTTGCGTTGCCGGCAACCTGGGTTCGGGAACAGACTTGGGTCATTGGAGAGCTGGCCGAGAGGAGAAGGCTTGAGCATCCTGTGACTGCTCACCTTCTACGGGGGGGGGGGGAAGTGATGCGGCTCGCTATCTGCCACCTTCTGGCGGCGGCCAGGAGAGCTACAGTTCAAGCGAGCCTCACTGCTTGCAAGGGCGTGGTGAACATCGGCATTCACTTAGACGTCCGTGGCACACCATGCCCCCTGGGGAGAAAAGCAGAAACACAAGCCTCCTGGTCAGCCGGATGATGGCTGCTGGCTCCTGCCGACTCAGGTGTCCTGACGCCCCGGAATCCATCTCAGCAGTGCCCGGGGACTGATCGAGTAGTGCGCTGGTTGTCCCACCTGGCGTCTTCCCCCTCGGAGGAGAGGGACCCATCCAGCGAAGGGATACGCCGGACCACCCCTGGGATGGCTGCATATCTGAGGTGAGTGGAAGGGGGTCAGGGGGGCCTTGAGCAGCCGGAAGGAGAGGCAGGCCAGGGAGCAAGTAAGGAGGCAAAAAAAAAACTGTGTTTAGACACGGGCGCACCACCTCCACAATGTAACCCCTTTAAAGTTTTAACAAGCCCAGTGCCAGCACAGTCAGGAGAAACATGGATCAATCTCCCATACCAGGTAAACCATGCTCAGTTTTAAACAGTGTTTAAAACAGGTTTTAGGACTAGGTCCCTTGCTGGGTTTAAAAACATTTTTAAATTAGTTTGAAACCATGTTCAGTGCAAATGGTAACTGTGTTTCAGCTTGTTAATTACCTCCAATAGCTCCATATGAAGTTCGAACTATTCATTGTTTACCTGACACAAAATGGCCACCCAGGAGGTAATGAGTTAAAACAATTTAAGAGCTTTAAATCATTTTAACTAGCCCAGTGAGTACAGGACCTGAGTCTCTATCATTCTGCGCAGGCTATCACCATTGCTCCACTGTAACCACAGAGAGGATCCCTAAATGGTGGTGGCTACAGTGCACCTTTAAATGCAAGCAACCACCTTTGGCAAGTAGGCACACACCAAAGTTTCAGTTTCTCCTGAGCTACAACCTTCATATCCTGGCTATTCAATCCACTTTTCAGTTACTCCAGTGACACACTTCAAAGTCTCTGCTCAAGCTTTTTTTTATTTTTTTTTTTACTACCTTGCACCTTCTTGTGAACCGGTATGTCTACATTGTACACCTGGCAGGAGCCATTTCATTTGTGGCATATCATTGAGACTTCTGGCAGGGTATCACCTCAAGTGTTTAGCACAGACCCCACCCCCACTCATCCCAGCTGGGCTGCCAGTAACTATCTGTAACTATCTGCGACAGAAGGCACGCTCAGCTCCAGCATGAGATAACGCAGCTCAGTGGCATGCAGTGCTGGGCCCAGCCATCAGGCTGAAGGCGTGGCATGCTGCATTACTTGGATCTGCTAGAATGCCAGCACTGGGAAACTCTGGCATGCTGTGTGCCATATTTAATTGCAACTGCTCTCTGTACCTTAAGCAGTTTCAAATGCGCCAGCTGACGTGAGGCAGCTGAAAACCTCACATTTTCAAACACACCAGCTGGCGGGAAGCAACTGAAAATTCTGCATTTTCAAATGCACCAGCTGATGGGAAGCAGCTGAAAACACCGCATTTTCAAATGCACCAGCTGGCGAGAAGCAGCTGAAAATTTTGCATTTTCAAATGCACCAGCTGGCAAGAAGCAGCTGAAAACCCCGCATTTTAAAATGTGCCAGCTGGCGGGAAACAGCTGAAAATCCCATGGCTATTCTTCGAGATGGACCTGTTTTATATTCTATGACACCCAAATTAGGAACATGGCTTAAAACAATCGGGGACAAATGAGCACAATCAGGGGCATGTCTTGAAAAATGGTAATATCCACTCAGGAAGCTGTTATGATAAGTGTGCAAAACACCTTTCCAGAATGAGAGTCAGACTGTAGCAGTGAGACTGCAGGGGCCCTGTTAGTTAAGTGGTGGCTTTCAATAATTTCAAAGGTTGCTTTAACACATATAAAATGGTTTCGAAAATGCCACCCTAGAGCTCAATGGGGCATGCGCTGGTGCTCTCCCTAGGTAGACTTCACAAAACCTCTGAGCATGAGGGCAGAGCCGCCGGCAGACAGGGAAATGGAAGGAATCAGCTCATTACCTGTCAGGCTCAATTTATGATCTCTTCCCTCTCAGTGGGAACTTCTTCAAAAAATTCAATTTATGGCTCAATTGACTTTTGCCACTATAAGGTTATGAGCTATATTAGTAACAAAAAAACAAACACAAAACAAAAACCTCTTAATGGGCCTGATGCATACAGTTAAAATACCTATGCACTGAAGATTTGCAGTTCGTAGGCAACCCTAAGTTGCAAAGCTACGCATCAGGGGTCCTATGGACCCCTGCAGCATATATGTACAAAAGGAGCACACACACCTTACATGCAAGAGCCCCTGGCCGTTTGCACAGCTACACATGTGGATAGTCCTGGGGAGTGTCTAGGAGGTATGCCCACACTCTGTCCCATTCAGGAAGGCACAGAGTGTTGAGCGAGGGGGCACAGGTTACATGGGCAGGTACCCGACTGTAGGCATTGTGCACCTCACACACAGTATACCTGCTGGTTGCGGCAGGACCTAACCCCCCCCTTCCAAACTGCCCCAGCCCTCCGGTCAGACAGGGAGGGCTGGAGGTGGCTATTCAGGCACTTGCCCAACATTTGGAATTTTGTGGACTTGTGCCATCCCACAATCCCCTGTTGAGGTGGAGCAGGCAATCCACAAACAGAGCAGGACCAGGATCCACTGATCCTCCCCAGTGCTCCAGGTGGCAAGACTGTGGACAGGCACTATGGGTGTGGAGCTGCACAGGCTGGATATGCTCCTATTGCATGTACCCAGCCCCCGGTACTGCATAGCTCTCCATAATCTTAGAAATTCTCTTTAATTCTGTGGAATTCTGAAAAGCATTTCTATATAAACTGTTGAATAATATTCTGCAGATTACAGAATCTAAAATTAATTTGTGGTTTACATAAACTGTGGAATATAATTTCACCGTTAAAATTCTGCTTTCAGATTTTCAGAATTATGCTTCTGACAGAATTCTGAGAAATTAGGAAGAATTTCCAAAATTCCAAAGAATTCCAGCAGAAGCAGAGTTATAAAATTCCACACAGCTCAAGTATGTGCTTATATTTGTTAGCAGTGCGTTTCCACAGTAGTACTGTATGAGTCCTACAGTTTGGGGAAGGCAGTGTGGTCTAGACGTAACGCAAGGGTGATGAACTATGACCCAGAAGATCACTGGTTCAAATCCCAGCATGGGCACTGGGTCACTATATAACCTCAAGAACATCACATGACCTCTCTGTACTTTTTGTTCCGCAATTGTCAAATTGGGCAGAAGGAAGGGAATTTAGATTTATATCATGCCTTTCACACAAAATGTATCACAAAGTGTTATACGATCTAGGAAAGGGAGGGAGCGGAGAGACTGTTGCTGCCATAAGGTAAACAGGGAGCTTCAAACAACAGAGACATTCATGTAGGCAAAAAAGATTACAGAGGAGATCAGCACAGGGTTCTTAAGTGACTTGCTCAGGGTCACACAGCACACAGGTGGTAGTAGTGGGATTCAAACATTGATCATTCAAGTTCACAGCTCTGCGGTATAACCACTAAGCCCAAACTGCTTTCCAAGCAGGACCCTACTTTAAATGAAATGTTGCACACCTTTGGGCTATTCTAGATAAATTATTTGCAATATTAAAAAAAAGACAGCACATACAGGAAAGTATGACTTTCACATCACTGTTCACATTTGATTTTTAGGTCTATTAAAAATGCCCAATCCTTGCATTTTCTCATCCCTTACTAATGAGGCTTGCTTTTGACTAGATCCATTTAGGTGGTCCTTAGCCTCACTGGAGAATGTGTTAAATGTGCACAGCTGGTTTAAGCAGACACATCTTCATATTATCATAACACTTACATGTGACATTTCATTCCATATGTGCTCCTCATGTGTTCTAAAGTGGGGCACTGAGTTTAGGCAACTAACCCCCCAAAAACAGATTGTGTGCCCTCAGTTTAGAAATAAAACAAAACATGATTGTTGCATGCTGAGTTGATTCTCCCTGGGCCTCCGATAGAAACTGAAACTGCTCTGGCTGGAGTAAGACAATGGGAAATCAATCAACCCTGAACTCCTGGAGCACAAGTGTGCTGGGCCAGGGGGAGGGACTACATCTTTATAGTCTAGAGGGCAAAACTGCCTCTTGGGCAACCAAACTTAAGTGCAGGATCCCAAACTGCAGGTATTACTGTAGCCCACTGCTACTTCCATTATATTTTTTAGATAAATATTTATAAATTTTTTAGCTAAAACATGGATATAAAAAATAATAATGATCATACAAAACACAATACAAAAAAAACTACAGCAAAGCAATGTAATACTCTAAAATTAAGGAGATACATAATAGAAAGTTCTAAATACCTTAAAAAATTACTCTTATTACAACTATGCAGTTACAAGTACTGTGTATTGTTAATGAGTCCAGTGTTAAGTGTGAATGTTTTAGAATGCTTCACAAGTTAAATAAAACTGTAGAAATGAAAGGAAAAGTGTGACTCCTACCGGGACTTGAACACAGAGACCTTACCATTCCGTGGCACAAGTGAAATAAAAATTTATATTCCATTTTTGCATTTGTCCTGTTGATACAATTTTTTTCCTTGTCAGCCGCAGAGGAGACCCTGCCCATTCAACAGCAGCTGAACCTTTTTGATTTCTCTGTGATGCCCTGTACTGCTAAAGCAATACCTTCAATACCGCTATATCACTGGATTTTAGAAATAGGGGCAGCAACCTTTCCCTACAGGTAGCACTTTTTTGCATCCCCAATCTCAGGGTTTCTCAAATGGTGAGGCCAGCCTCCCTCGAGAGGCCCCAACATATTCCAGAGAGGCTCAAGCAAGTCTGAAAAAGTTCTATATTTAAATGTTTAGTGTTGTATATTTTGTGCGAAGGGTGAGTCAAAGTGAAAGAGGATAACAATAGCTGAATTTATGTAATTATTTACAAATTGGTGACTAGGAAAGACACACTGAGCCATGGCTTATTTCAGGGGAAGGGTAGGAAGTGAAACATAGAAACATAAGGCGCTTTTACACACAGGTTTGTAAAACGAAATAAATATTACCTGTGTGGCGTCGATGTACTCTGTTGCGTTCGGGTTTCCTTTTACACCCCTGTGAGTATTCCGGCTAATCTCGCCTCCATTTGTTTCGACTTTCCAGAGTTTGCTGCTCTAATGGCAGTTTCTGCAGTGGTTGCCAGAATGGCTGTTTTGCACAGCCAGATCCATGTGAGGCTGCGTTGTGCAAACATGAAGAAGCAGAGTTGCAGTTTGGACGAACGTTCACCAAGGGAACTAAACAAATGCTTTTTACACACAAGGGATGTAACAGAATACTGTTTCCGTAACAGTTATTCCATTACATAGACCTGTGTATAAAAGCACCTATAGACTTTGACAGCAGATAAGGACCGCGTGGCCCACCTAGTCTGCCCATTTCCCTACCTACTGGATAAGCTGCAGATCCTAGTTAACCCACAGTCTATTTCTTGGTACCCCCCACAAGAATTGCCTTATGTTTGTCCCATGCGTTCTTGAATTTCCCTACTGTTTTTGACCCCACAACCTCCTCAGGAAGGCCGTTCCATGCGTGTACCACCCTCTCTTTGAAAAAATATTTCCTCATATTGTCCCTGAGTGAAACAGTCAAACTTTATAAAATGAACAATAGTATAACCAAATAGGGACAATGAACAAATTATGAGTGGTAACAATGAACCAATTAGATGGTAGCAGAACAACCCAAATACAAGAGTTTAGCAGAGATGTAGTAGGGGCAAGAGCAGGAGGGAGCAAAAGGATCCCTGAGAAGTTGCTTAATAGGAGGGTAAGAGGGGGAGAGGCAGAGGTGGGTAGGGAGGTTACTGCAGATAGTGGGGAAACAGAGAACACAGTCTGATCCATGAAGGTGTTTCAACAAGGGGTAACAATGGGTCAAGAGTCTGGAATACTGTGTCCAGTTCTGGAGACCCCATCTCCACAAGGACATAGACAGGATAGAGGCAGTCCAGAGGAGGGCAACTAAAATGGTGCAGGGTCTGCAAGAGAAGCCGTATGAGGAGAGACTAAAGGAGCTTAATATGTATACCCTTGAGGAAAGAAGGGAGAGGGGGACATGATAGAAACTTTCAAGTATCTCAAGGAATCAACAAAGTCCAAGAGGGTAGCATCTTTCAGAAAAAGAGACTTGCAAGAACAAGGGACACAATTTAAAGATAAAAGGAGGCGGTTCAGGGCAATGTGAGGAAGTATTATTTCACAGAGAGGGTAGTGGATGCATGGAACAGCCTTCCTGAGGAAGTTGTGGGGTCTAAAACTGTGGGAGAATTCAAGAATGCATGGGACAGACATAAGGCAATTCTTGTGGGGGGCAGGAAGATATAGGCTGTTGGTTAACTAGGATCTGCGGCCTATCCTGTAGGTAGGGAAATGGGCAGACTAGATGGGCCGGGCGGTCCTTATCTGCCGTCAAAGTCTATGTTTCTATGTTTCTAAGAGTCAAAATAGTAGTGCAGGCAGGCTGAACTAGGGAGGTAGTTACAAGGGAATGTTACAATAAGCCGAATAAAATGAGAGCCAACTATTCAAAGTAGTTTCACTTTATTCCTCATGCAGTATGCTAAATATGCTATTTTTTATGGGGAGGCCCAAGATTATTTAAATATTTAGGGGAGGATCAAGGTCTTTTCCATGGCTTGGGGAAGCTCAGTATGACAAGATCCGAGGACTAATGCCCTATCCCATAGCACCCCATGGTTCAATAACTATTCATAATGTCTAGAATGATAGCGTTCTTGGATTTATTAGAAATATGATTTCTAGAAGTGCTGCACTTTCAGACATGTACTGCATTGCTTCAGTTTTTCCCTTTCGGACATCTGGCCATTCATTAGCTTACCAAAGCTTTACAAACAAACCAAGGTTGGTTAGTTAGTACACATGATAACCACACAGACACAATCAGCCATGTTTTGCCTCTTGGCTTACCCAACCAAGGAGTTCTATGGCCCTTTCCACTATAGTTTGAATACAATTTAAAGGGGACAGGAAATGTGTGGGACTTTGCAGCTGCCACTAGTGTTCATATTTTCAGAAAGTACATTCATACCCCTCAAATGATTCATATTTAACTGTACCCAAGTGAAAGTTAAAACTATAAATTGCTTTTCACTTTTTTCTTTTGAAGGGTAACATTCTGTAAAGTTCTCTTCATGGAACCAGGAAGATGAAGCTCTTACTATGTCACTGCATGGATTCAGAACATGACCTCAAGCTGTTGGCTTATAAGAGCAGTATTCACAGTTCTGACTCCACGGAGTGACACAGTCAGAACTCTGAATACTTGGTTCCATCTAGAGAACCATACAGAATGTTGTTCACAAACAGAAAAGAATACGAAATACACGCCAGGTACAGTGATACACATCCTCACTTCATACTTGTTTTTTTTACATGGTATTACACACCTCAGGTGTGTAAAAAAAAAAAGCTCATAATGTACAACACCCATACATTATTCTCTACAACCACTATGTCTGAATGGGGTGGAGGTACACGCAAAAGGCGCATACCCCGTACACGTAGCTGTGCACCTGCAGACAGGTGCATACATACTGGTATGCATGACTGGTGCCCATCTGTCCATGGCTTCTCCCCCCAGGTGTGCAGAACTCTGCAGGGTGGCCAGGGGAGGAGTTGTGGACCCAGGTGGGCATCCAATCAGATGGCCATCCTGGGTCCGGGAATAGAACACCTGTGCCTGTAGATGTGGGTCCGGGTCGTGAATAGCCCCTGTGGGCACCTGGACCCATGCGGCCATGCCCCAGTGATCAGCCTTCCACCATTGACAGACACCCAACACCCCTGGCACAGTGTGCCCAGACCCAATGTTCGGCTGACATACCCCCCCCAACCCCGCAGCACCAACACCCCCCATCCCATTACATGTGGCTGGTGCTGCAGTGCTTGCCCAATCAGCTGCCCCTGCTCTCCCCATCTGTCTCATGGGCAGGGGCAGTACGGAGGATCGAATCCCGGTCCCATCACGACCGGTGGGGCGATGTCTGTGAGGGGGCGAGCAGTGGGTTATGGCAGGGTCTGGCATAACCTGCATTCTGCATCCCCCCACATGCAGCACATTAGGCTTTGTGCATGCCGCTAGTGCAGGCATGCTCCCCACCCACCCACCCCTGGTGTGTTGCTGTCCATGCAGCTGGAGGATCAGTGCGTCTGAAACTGCTGTGCACCACCTTTGTGAATGCACGCTTGGTTTCTCCCTCTGTGGCATTCATTATGTATGTCTTAAGTGCCTGCTTTCATACTGGCATCATGCATAGTGTCTATATCATTACTGGTGAGCCTATTTATTGACTGGACTGCACCATTTTCTAACACTAATAATCGGATTCCCTTCCATAATATCCAGCCAGTTATTACAGCATGGGTGTCGGCCAGTCAAACTGAAAGTGATCGCCACGGCTGCCTGGCACTCACAGATATGAAATGGCACAGAAAGGACAACGGCCATTGTTTTTTTTACCACACAGCACTAAACTGACCAGCAATTATATAAAATAAAGTATGGGGTGTTACATTATTCATTGTTTTCCCACGCCCTCAGTGTATAATACCATCAAAAACCACTTGTGCTTCACACTCATGCTTTGTGTGGTATTACACACCTCGGCTGTGGGGGGGGAACTCATAATGTACAACACTACATAATCACTGACTATAGGAAGACTGCAAACAGCTATGCATTAGAAACAGTTTCCTTCCCCCTTTAATATGAGCCTTTTCATCAACTAATAGGGGTCCTATTAGTTAAGTGCTGGCTTTCATTTATATCAAACATAGCTTAAAAATACATAAAGCTCTTTTCAAAATTGGCCCCATAGACTTCAAGAGGGCATGCCTCCATGCCCTCCCGGGTTAGATATCACAAAACATCTGAGTGCAGGGTTGGCATGCCAGGAAGTGAAAGGGATCATGTGGCCATCTGTTTGGCTGAATTTACAATCCCTTCCCTTTCGAACAGGGACACTATAAAAAATTCAGGTAATTGCTAAAAAGTCTTTCACCAGGATCTGGTAATGGGCTATAATACCACTTCGCAATCCTGGATATTCCCTTTAAATAGTCATATAGATCTTTTTAGCAAGAACATATTTCTGATAACCTTAGATTCATCATCAATGTATTTTCATGTTTCTCAAACATTCTTATAACAGCTTTATTGCACATTTCATAAATAATGACTCAAGTCAATAAAGATATCCACCACTGTCAGTTTTAAAAAAAAATAAACTCTCTTCCTTTGGGTTACTGTTTGACTGTACAAACTAGACTCATACTGAAAATGTATAAAGATGCTACCACAGCTTGCACGTTTCTTTTTTTTTAAACTAATTTTTTATTGACACATATAAAAAGGCAAACAAGGACAGAACTATAGTAATATAAAATTAATAGATTCCAATCTGAAAATAAACTTACATAATAGAGATGTAGCACAATTAAATTTCACCGACGAAATTGCGGTGAAATTGGCAATTTCGCAGCGTGAAATGTTTCACGAAAATGCGGTGGAATTTTGCAGTTTCACCCACAATTTCGCCAGCTCACCAGTCCACCACCAGTAGAGAAATTTCACCTGCAAGAGGTGAAATTTCGGCCTGGGGGTGGCAAAATTTCACCAGACGTAGCGGAATTTCGCCAGAAGTGGCAAAATTTCACCCATGGTGACGAATTTTCTTCCACAAGCGAAATTCCGCTGGCTTGGGGGCAAAATTTCGCTCACTGCTGCAGGTGAAATTTCACATTTCACCCAGTGAAATATTTTGTATAGTGTGTAAATTACGCGACGAAATAGTTAGCTGGGCAAAATATTCCAATTTCGCACAACACTAATAATAAATTAATACAGTAAAGCTGGGATGGATTTCAGTATAAAATATATACAGCACCTCAGCTATTTAGCAGACTAGAATCAAGCATCTCAGCTGATAAAACCTCTATAGTTGGGTCCAGGCTCCTCCAGTCCACTGCAGAGCAATATTCCCAATGCCCCCCAGAGGGAGATCATGATCACCACCAGAGTCCCTGTTTCAGGCTCTTCTCATGGGATAAAGGAAGAGTCCTTCTCTGAAATATAAAACACACACTTCCTCCATCTAATCTCAAATTGTGAAGTTCTACCAGTACATCTAGCTATTAGATGTTCCAGGGAGTATATGTCGTTAATAATATGATGCCAATCCTCTAGTGTAAGTGTCCTGGTTTGATGCCAAAGGCAGGTAATCGCCTTTTTGGCCACTAGAATATATGTAAAAAGAAGTGAACTTCATTGTATGTGAAGATCGTCAGGAGGGATGGATAGGAGGACTAGCTCTGGGGTAAGAACCGCCTCACCCCCCACCAAAAAACACAAACCATCCATAATTTGTTGCCAAAATGGAAGAAGTTTAGGGCATGTCCAGAAGACATCTACATGAGTAGCTAAAAGGTCTCCACACTGTCTCCAACAATGCCCAAATTGTGCCAGGAGGGATGTAGTTAATTTGGCTGGGGTGTTAAAAAAGCGATTATGAGCCTTCCAAGAGAATTCTTGCCAACAGAGGGCAGCGGAAATCCTCATTCAAAGGCGTGTATCTCTTATCCACGTATCAAATGTGACCAAAAAGGCTGACTCCCGATTCCATGCATTCAATAACCCCTACGTAGAGTCTTCTACATAGTCTCTAAACCTCCTATATAATAGGCTAATAAAGTTTTATTTATTTATTGAAGAAATCAGAATTACAATCCTTTGAGTCAAAGACTCCTTTGCAAAGGCTCCACATCAGAATTGTTGCCAGGTTGTACCTTTTATGGAGGACATAAACAAATTCAACAATAAAGGCAAGGGTTGGGTAGTTGGGCTCTCTGTGGGCCTTTATGTAGTTAAAAGGTTTGTACTTGCAGATATTGGAAGTATTCCCTATTGATCCACTCATGAACTTCCTGAGGGGGCACAGTCTTAAGCTGGAGGGTGGGAGGTTTAGGAGGGAGGTCAGGAAGCACTTCTTCACAGAGAGGTGGTGGACACTTGGAATGCGCTGCTGGCAGAGTTCATCTCGTTAAAGACAGTGGGCAGCTTTAAAGAGGAAACTCCGATTGAGTCCCTCAGTGCAGCAGCGGCTGCAGAAACACCCAATTAGGGCTTTCAACATAAAATATTTTTTTTTACTACCTAGTGCCCTGGAATTAAATAAGATCTGCTTGCTCCATCATGGCGACTGACCCGCAGGCGGACATCTCGTGAACCTCGGGTGACTTCCACCACAAAGGTTATACTAATAAGGGCTACCAACATCTGCCATTTGTTGGTAGCCCTCATTAGCATAACCTTCACGGCGGCGGAAGTCACCTGAGGTGAGCGAGAAGTCTGCCTGTAGGTCTGTCGCCATGATGGAGCGAGCAGAACTTTTTTATTAAAATTCCAGGGCACCAGGTAGTAAAAAAATTTTCTTTTATGTTGAAAGCCCTAATCGGGCGTTTCTGCAGCTGCTGCTGCACTGAGGGACTCAGTCGGAGTTTCCCTTTAAGAGAGGCTGAAATAGGCATGGGGGAAGGTAAGGATCATGGGTAGGGAGGATGGGAGGAGTGGGGAAGGAAGGCATGGACATTAGCTCAAGCTGTGGACCCTGCAATACGAACAGACTTGATAGGCCAAATTGCCTTCTTCTGCTGGCTTCTTCATATGTTCGTATGAAGCAGAGTGAAGGGGAACAACCCTCCGTGCATCTAAGAACTGGAAAATGAATGCGAGGCCTCGTGAGTGCCATCTCCAAAAAGTAAGATCTATTTGCGCTGGCAGAAAGTCTATCTCCACCATTAACAATCTTAGGTAATACCATGTGGATGCCAGTGTACACTTGCACATGTTTCTGATGGTAAACAGCACAGAATTACACCAAGGGTTTTAATGTATTCACGGTGGGCATGGCAGGCAAACAGGAACTTTTAAAACTTTAAAATCACATGTTCAAGAATGAAAAAAATGAAAAGAAAATGAATATAGTTAGTTTTTGCTAGAAATACAGTACATTATTATAAAAATCAGAGGGCCAATATGCAAAAGTTAGTGCCCCTGATAACAGGATTAAAGGGTGCACTAATCTGGGTTTGTGCTGGCACTCCCATCCAGCCCTTATTCACAAGCCCTGGGAGTACCCTCACAAAGTCAGTGGCAAGCACTATAATATCACTGTGCCTATGCAAATGAGGGATCCCCCCATGCCTATGCAAATGAGGGGGTTCCCCGTGCATATCAGTGCAGAAGTATCTTCAAAGGTTTGCAGCAGTGGTAAACAGCCCCCAAAGGGTTTTATGTGACAGGGGTGACTTTTAATTGTCACTGACCAAAAAGGGTGAATCAAATACTGCCCGAAGTCAAAACGGCGACTAGTACTACAGGGACTGCCGCAAACAGCAATGGTCACTTACTATCCCAAAGCAGGCACAGAAAAAAATAATTTTTATCCATGGGGATATGCCCCCTGCAGCCCCTAAAATTATTATAATCAACTCTGGGGAGGGGTGCAGACACAGGGGAAAAGGAGAAACATAAAAACAAAAAATAATTTCTACTACAGCAGGACCCAGACCTGAACCCTGGTCCACCAGCTACAGGGGTGGTGGCTCAAACCACTACACCAAATGGCCAGCTTGGCAGGGCTTGGCCAAACATATTACCATATCCTACTACACTTGTTATACAGTACTCATCGCTGTTCTGTACTACTTGCTCTCCCTACAAGCGGTCAAACTGAGTTGCTCAAACTGAGCAGCTCAATTTCCCTTGCTCATATCACTGCACCCCCCCCCCACAAAGTGGCGCTACATACCACCACCAAAAATACCTCTTGACAAGGCACTAAGCCTGTGCCACCCACCTCAGATCACCATTCAATAACAGAAACAAATCCCTAGTGTCCAGTGGTACCCCCCGATTGCTCTTTCACATATTCAAATGTATTCATTGCTGGTCCAGCAGTTCCCCTCCACCTTGCCCGCTCTCATATTAAATAACTTCACTGTTGTCTAGTGGTACCCCTCACCCTCTGCTCACCCATTCTGCAATAGTAATACTTTCCCTGGTGTCTTGTGGTATCCCCCACCGCCCTGTCACCCATTATGTAGTAGTCATACATTTCCTGGTGTCTGGTGGCACCCCCCCCCCAACTTCTGATCGCCTTTTCTCATATTTATATCCATTTTCTGGTGTTCCAACATTCCCCCTATCACTTGATCTTTTATTAAATGACTTCCTGAATCCCTGGTGTCTAATGGCACCCCCCAGTCACTTGTTCTATACTATTAATCCAATCCACTCACACTGCAGGGGTGCTAAGGGGCTGCTTTCCCCATGCAAATGAGCCCGCAAATAGCCCCTTTGCAACTTGCATGCCCAATGGCTAAAAACAGCCCACAGGGTCTTGTAGTGATCCCATTTCTGGACGTCCTATTTCCTGTGGGCTATATACAGCCAGGGTCCTGGTCAGGGCAGTGCTGTTGCACTTAACGCTGTACCAACACAGCCTGATATTCAGTCAGATAGCACCATCCACCATCCAGCTTAATAAAGCAGCTGCTGGATTGGGAACAAGCATGGCACACACATTCGCACTGTGCTTGCACTTCTATTTGAATATCTGCACTCTATCCCAAAAAGTTGCAAGACAGCAAGCTGCTAAACAGAGGGGTGTAGGACAAAATGGGCTGACTCATACCCAGTAAACTGTATCACGTTGTTTAATTAAAAACATTTTCCCGAGGTACATTACAGTGACAACATCGACAGATCACTGTAATATACCTACGGGACCCTGGCGCTGCTTCTTTGGGTCTTGCACTCCCATCCCCAAATCAGCTCCGACTCGGAGTTGATTATAATAAAATATGGGGGGGGTGCGGGGGACTCAGGATGCAGGGGGCAAAGCCCAAAGCAAATAAAAACTTTTTGCCTGACAACTTTATGCCAACTGTGACTGCTATCAGCCATAAAGCCGTTGGTGTAACGTCGGTCAGCAACTTTTTTGTCGACTGACTGTTGTGGAACCCCAGTAAACATGCATACAATTAATCCACAAAAAGGTTTTCCACACTCATAGTTAACTGCAAAGCCTCTGGTGTGAAACCACAAAATTCATAAATAACTTTGTATGTACCCTTTATATATTCAAATAACAGGCATCAGACACTGATCTTATGGTTTGCAAAATAAAACTGTTAGCTTACATTTTTTTTGAAATGCATCAAAATTCTAATAGCAGCATTAAGATCACCTACTTGAGATGGGTTCATAAGAAGGCTATGTTAAACATTTGATGCAAAAATAGGGTAAAATGATCAAGTTATGAGTGAACCTTGAAGTAATTCAATGTTCACTCATATCTTAGCTAATTTTCAACATTTTGACCCCAAACTTTCAACATAGCCATTTTTACACACCACGTCATTAATGTGACAGGTGTTATTTTTCAAATCCTGGATGAGACGTGTTTTCACACCTGTGGCATGAACTGATGTTTCCACCAGTATTCTATAAATGCTACATGTCATGTTTAAAAAAGGGAGTCATCAAATGATTGTCTTGAAAATTTTGGGTCAAATTTGAAAAAAATTAATAAATATTAAGAAACGTTGTAGCCTTTGCCCCAGCGGGTAGCGCTCTGTGATCTCATGCACAGAGTTCGGGTGTGAGCTCAGTGAGCCAGCTGGATGGGCTGAGGCTGGGGGGATGGTGCTCTTATAGGTCACTACCCCATCCTGGGAAGGGAAGGTGCATGATTAGAGATGTGAAATAAAATTTTGCCGGTGAAATTGCCGTGAAATATTTTGCAAAATTACGCCGTTCCACTAAATATTTTGTGGAGTGTGAACTTGTGAAATTTTGCTAGAAAATGGTGAAATTTCACCTGCAAGCAGCAATTTTTGCCATTCCACAGGTGGAATTTTACCATTTTCAGGCGAAATTTCACATTCCACACTCGCAAAATATTTTGCAAAATGCACAAATTTCGCTAAGTATTTTGTGTAACGCAATTTTTTCATTTTGCACAACACTATGCACCCTTTTATTTATTTAGAAACTGGTGACTGACAAAGGCACACTGAACCAAGCTCTTTTCCAGATGGGACCCCAGGGGAGGGATTACAGAAATCACAGTAATATAGGTAATAAACGGGCAAAGGAATATACAAATGAGACAAAATTATAAAGCAAGAAAATACAAGGTCAGACTAGACCAGTGCCTCTCAAGTCAACAAAACTTGTGGCCTCAAAGGGCCTCGAAAGAACTTACTAGTGGCCTCACTACTTTATTTTTTAGCCTCAAACCCCCTAATATACCCCAAAGCCCCTGGAATGGCATGTTTCATTTCAACAGAGTGTACATTAAATCAAATCTCTGGTACACTTCCACTTGATATGTATCCCCCAATGTTTGCTTAAAGATAAGAAGATAGCCCTTCTATTATTTTTGTAATTGAGACTCTAATGGTCTCTGTGGCAGCACATATTGGTGGTGGCAGTGGCCGCATGCGTGGCCATGGTGGCCTCATTCGTGAAACACTGGTCTAGGCAGTGTAGTAGCTACAAAATATAGAGAGAATGTGAAAGCTGTACTGGATACACTCTCATATCGTAATGTCAGTGGGGGTGGGGAGCAAGCAGCAGGGGCAACCAAAATCCATGGCCAGGGCCCAGAATGCTTCCCCTCTCCGCAATCTACTTGGAGCCATGGCATATGGGTTACTACACTCCTATATTTAGCTCCCCCCAACCAGGACACACCTTTAACATGATGCACTTTAACTTAGCGGGCCTTTCCTAGACTACTATTTGAAATAAAAATAATTATTATTACTAATTACCGGTTAATTTATTTAGTTTTTGTTGCCATGGAAGGAGGGGCTAGATAATGCTGCCTATCTGTTGAGATGTGTCATGAGATCTTCAATGTCCACCTGAAAGACCACGAGAAATAGCAGACAGGACCTCAGGTTAATGTCTCATCCAAAGGATGGCACACCCTGATGGTACAGCATCTTCTAAGTAGGGCTATGCAGGGGCCGAATATTATTTCCTGAAAACCATGAATGGGGAAGGGGGGCTCCTGAACATTCGGGAGCCCTTCCCAAAGAGGGGACTATTAATATACTTAGTAACATAGCAGTTGATGGCAAATAAGGACCGCTAGGTCCACCTAGTCTGCCCGTATTCCCTGCCTGCATCAGCAACCGCTGATCCTACTTGGTCATTGGCTTTCGCCTCTCTTCCCCCCATCTAGGGTTCCCTTATGTCTATCCTATGCATGTTTGAATCCCCCCATTTGTGTTAGCATCCACTATCTCCTGGGGTAGACTATTTTAAGTATCTACCACCCTCTCTGTGAAAAGTTCCTTACATTTCCCCTTATCCTGCCCCTGTCCAATCTCATATTGTGTTCCCTTGTCCTTGTACAACTCTTGTACTGAAAGATGTCATCCACCTGCACTTTGTTCAAGCCTTTAAGATACTTGAAGGTCTCCATCATATCCCCCAGTTCCCTCCTCTCTTTAAGTGTATACATATTGAGGTCTTTTAATCTGTCCTCATATGTTTTTCAGTGTAAGCCCTGCACCATCTTGGTTGCCTTCCTCTGGACCGCCTCTAACATTTTTAAAATCTAAGATATTTGGGAAAATATTTTGCCAAATCTGTTGAAATTAAAAAGAAAAAAAAAGACAAGAGAAAGAACATCCAACCTCCTTACCCAGTGCAAACCCAGTAAAATTCAACCCCCATACCACCACAATCTGTTGATTCAGCCCCCAGCACCCACAATTTATTTTGTACATTATTATTAAATTGTAAATAACCCCACAATGGGTAACTGGCACAACCCGCCCACACCCATGGCTGGCTGCCATCTTTATATAATTAAAAAGTGCTTATTAGCACTAAAAAAGCATTTCCCATGTGTACTTTCTATCCCCCCCCCACCAAGTACCCAATTCTAAATTAGGCGACTGGAACAACCCACTCTCCTCCATGGTCAGCTGCCTTCTGAAGAATGAAAGTGCTCATGCACTTGCTCTGATAGTAAAATCAGCTGATCACATAATCGGCTTATAATTTAACAATAATATTGTTTTTTAAATTGGGGTGTGGGGGGTTGAATTTTACTGGGATTGGGGTGGGGGACTGTTTCTGGCTTTTATTTAGTGTACAATGTAACAAATAACCTGAATGCTGACTAATTGGCTGACATAAAAGCACAGAAACATAGAAATTGTCGGCAGATAAGGGCCACTAGGCCCATCCAGTCTGCCTGTAGGCCCTATGTATTGTATGTGGACACTAACTCTGTGTGATCAATAGCTTTTCATCACTCCTCCCTCTCCTCTCAAGCTTCCCTTGTGCCTGTCCCAGGCATGCTTAAACCCCTCCACTGTGCTTACCCCCACTACCTCCTGTAGCATACTATTCCAAGCATCGGCAACCCTTTCTGTGTAGAAAAACATCCTCACATTACCTCTTAATCTACCCCCTTCCAATTTCATATTGTGCCCCCTTGTTCTAGTACTTTTTCTCCATTGGAGAAGGTACTCCACCTGCACCTTGTTTATACCCTTGAGGTACTTGAAAGTTTCAATCATATACAGTCATGACAAATACTGAATATTCATGAACAAGTATCCTCACATTTCTCCCTCTTAGTAATGCAGGGCCAGCATTTATGGTATGAACCCAATTTCAGTGTGGGACTAGAACCCACAACCTTCTGGCCCAGAAGCAGATGTACTACTAACTGAGCCACACTGACAGCTAATGCTTCTTGTAGATGCTGCAGAGTGTACTATCTGCACCTTAGCAATATTCATGGATTGCTTCAATATCTGTATCCAAGCAGATAGGCTCAGATAACTTAGAAACGGAGAACATTTTACAGGCATAAAAAGACTCAAATCCACCTAGTCTGCTCTTTCCTCCTTCTTGTCACACCAGCCTAACTCTGAGTGGGCTTGGCCTTGCCTCTTGTAGCAGCTTAGCCCCCAACCCTCTCTCCCATAGTGCCCCCACCTTTTTTCACATCCCCTTATGCTTGTCCCACACCATCTTAAAACCCACAGTGGTTTCAGTTTCCACCACCTCCCTGAGCAACCAGTTCCATTTGTTCACCACTCTCTGTGTGAAGAAATGCTTTAACAGATTACCTGTCTAGATAATCCTAATAAGTTGACCCTGTACTGATATGGATACCTAGCAGTCCATTCTGAACATAACAAAGTCACTGTCCCAGGTATCCTATGATCCCTATGGATTATCCAAGCATTAAGATGATGATAATGACGAGACTGATGATTGCTAACAATAATAATTATAATCATGATACATGGTTTTCTTGCATTCATTTCTGTTTGTTCCCTAAATTGTTTCCTGTTCTTTCTATGGTCACAGCATTATTTTTTTCTAATTCATGTCTAGAAGAAAGAAATCTCTAGTGAAACAGAAACTAAGAAATACCCGCAGCTTAGCATCTCACCCAATAAACTAAGGAATAACGATGAGAAAAGTAGAATTAGAAGGGGGGAAAAAACCAGGGTAATGTTTACCCCACTGAGATTTCAGGCTGGCTGCTCTCCAAATGTCTTCATAAGATAAAATACAAAGTTGGCCCCCTCCATGCTTGCATTTCCAACACTTGGCCAATTTCACTGCACGCTAGACATCTCAGTGTAAGAGAGAATGGGCCTGTGTGACTGCAGACCCTACACATTTCAGCTGGTGAAAGATTTCCAGGGACATGGGGAGAAAATAACCTGCAATTTGCATAGTTATCTGACATCACTGTGTGCTCCCCTCTCTGTGCAGTTAGCTGTGCGGGTAGATGAAAGTTTACGGGCCACATGGCTGCCGAATATATTGAGAATGGGGTGGAAGGAAACTGCTTTTATGAATGGCTGTTTAATCACCTACTACTCTTCATATCTCCAACTTTATCAAACAGTGGTTTAAAATTAGAAGTCCCCTCAGCTTGGAGAATTACAGTACGTAGGAATGCTGATCGATCTTTCCAATGAAAAATTCCCTTTTGTATGGTACTAGGTTCTCGGAGACCACTTTTATGACTGTAAGAGTGGTCTCATATGCATTTTTAGGGTATGAGAGCAGTGAACCGATGGTGCATTGCTCTTACTGATACCCTAAGAATATGTGAGACCACTCTTACAACCCTAAGAGTGGTCTCTGAGGATGTAGTAAATATATTATTGATAGAGTGCAAACAATGCTGTATTAAAAATATAAAAATCCTGCCCCAAAAGTGCCCATTTCCAGGGCACCCAAGCGTGAGACATTCTTAACAGTATATGTCTCATGCACAGGGAACGGAGTGCTCTGATTCATCAAGCATGCACCCTCAACTACAATATTCACTAAACATACATTACTTATTTAGCTTTGCTTATAAAACATGAAGGCCAGGGAGATCATCTGATGTACCTAGAGTCCCTTCCAAACTTAAATTCCCATGTTGCTATCCGCTTTTGGCAAAACTTCAAAATTCACAGAAGTTCCTAAATTACATAGTTTTTGCACTGTGTTGAAAGAAAAAGACATGTCCATTCAACCTGCAAGGGTTAATTCTGGGAAATAACATCTGTTGCATGGACTCAAACAGAGCTTAGGCAGGCCACTCTTGGTTTCATGCCTTACAGGGCCTGCCAGTATTTATTTTTGTTGTAATGTGAAAAACTGTAAACAGGCTCTAAATAAACACAGCTTTGAACCTTCCCGGCTTTCCTGTTTGGTGTTGGGGCAGCACAGTCAGTTGATATGACTTTGTTCCGAAACACACAGATGGGAGGGAGGAGGAGGAGGAGGGTGGAATGGGGTCAGCCCTGGTAGGCTCGCAGATTGTAGTTTACTCACTCCAGCGTGAAAAACATCGCCCTTGTTGGTTTTTCACACAGCTGTTAATGAGACGGTTTGCTGCAGCCAAACAAAATGCAGACATGCCCCACTTCTGCCTGGGGCCTCCGTGCTCCAAGGTAGGCAAACAGGCTGACGTGGCACCCTCGGTGTAAACATGTGGCACAGTACCGTGCCAAAAGCCTGGTTGGTGGCCCAGGTTTGTTTCTGCAGGAACCTGTCAAGTTCATTTACACATTTCAATGCCTTTCTGTGCTTTAAGGCAGCAGCCGGTCCCCCCAATTCCCCTTAAAGGTACAGTGCTTCATTCTAAGAATCCTCCAGACAGGCCGGGCTTATATACAGTATAACAGACCTCTGTATACAAGATTTTCAAGATTTTATTTTAAAAACAGGAAAGGAAAGGATGACATATAGCCAGCTGAGCCTTTTATCATCTTTAGTGGCCTCTACAACTGACATAGGTAAATAAATACAATACAGTTAGTTACATTATCTTAAGGTTACACAAATACAGACAACTTATTACAGTTTTTACACTTATTAAAAATACATAGCAGCACAGACAAATCCAGACTTACAAATCTGCACAGAAATCACACAGCACATGGCAATTCTTGTATCAGAAATGAAAGGCTATCCCTCTGAACATATTTTACTGGCTTCATTGTATTTTTCAAAGCAATTTGGCAGTTTCCAGCAGAAAACTCACAGCTGACATCAATGCAACTCAGTAACTCACCCCTCCCACCCATTTAAATTTGAGGATATCCCATTTTTTATTACAGAACACATATGCATGTTAACTGAGGTTTTTTTCCCTCTGAGACTTCATCTGTTCTTGCTGATTATGCCTGTCCTAAAGTCAAATTTCTCTGCCGGTGACATCATAATTTTTGCTGGGTAAACAATGATACCTTAAAGGATTATGACTTCAGGGGCAGGTATAAGTGGCAGGTACAGATGAAGATGAAGTGAACACGCCACGTTTTTATGCAAGTGTCTTTAGTACTAAAGAAAAAAAAATGCCCTGAAATTCAGTTTTTGGCGAATGATATGAGATCTGAGCCTGCTAATACATTTTTAGGTTTTTTTCTTCAAAAAACTGCAGACGTTTTTTTATGTTGAGGAGCAGTTCCAACTCATGTACTTGTATACAAAATGGATGCCTGTGAAAATAAACATCACCAAATAGCCTTAAATGTTTTGCTTGTCATGGACATACAGTACAAATATGATATTTTCACTCTAGGTGGATGACAAAGCAAGTATTCTCACTATCAATCCATCAGAATAAAAGCATGGCATAATGTTATTCTGAAACTTGATTAAACTGAGAAAATTCTGCTTCATGAACTTTTACGGAAACTCACTTTTGACAGCAGTGCATCCAACAGTTTTACCACTCAAACCCATGTCATTGTATAAACCAGATATGGCACGTGCCTAATGAAACCTGCCTGAGATTTTACTTGAGAACTGTGATCCCTGTAACACTACTCATGGCTTCACCTCTCCTAATAACATGGGATCAAAGACCACTCATAAAAAAATAAGGCATGTTTTTATTAGGGCCGTGTTATATCCTATTTATATATTTACGCAATACCTGAGAAAATAAATGTCACCAAATAACCCTTATTCTTTTGCTTGTCATGGACTTTCAGAGAGAATAACTTTGATACTCTCACGCTAGGTGGATGGCAATGCAAATATTCTCGTAGTAGGTGCTTTAGGAAAAAAGCATAACAGTATTCAATTCCAATACTTAGTTTATCTCTGAATGTTCTGTGCAATTTAAGCAATGCACCGGGAAACAGAGTAAGGCAGAGGCTTCCACTGGACACCAGGATTGGGACAGTTTATTAAATCAGTCAGGGGACCACTTAACCACCAGGTACAACCATTGAGGGACATGAAAATTAGAAATGTGCACTGCCCACAAGCAGGCAATAAGTTATGAGGTCAGGGGTGGGGAGATGACTGAGGGGATAATGCCTCATGGGACAGACGCTTGGGCATGGCAGTGTGTCATGTGACTGGTGCACTAACATAGAAACATAGACTTTGACGGCAGATAAGGACCGCTTGGCCCACCTAGTCTGCCCACTACCATGCCCAAATGTCTGTGGGTGCCATACGCCATGCTTGTGACCACAAACATCTTGTGGCCCTACTTTGCATTGTGACTTAGCCACTGGGGGAGACTCCTCCTTTGGTGACTAAGTTTAGGGTTTGTGTAAAGCAGATTTCGAGGGGGGGGTGGCAGTGTGAGGAGCCTCTGTGCACCCATAATGATTGCCATCCCCATCTAAGTGTGTGTATGGGGCCCCAGTTTTCTTCAGTTGGATAGCTCCTCCAACAGAAGAGCATTTCCATGTATTGTACACATGCTACTGGCAAATGTAATATGTTCAGGATTTTTTCTAGGGGGAAAGTGGATCAGTGAACATCTGCCTGGGGCACCACCTACAGAGAGAGAACTCAGGTAATTCAATAGCAAGTGGAACATGTTCAGGATTTCTCAAGGCCAAAGGTAAACCAGTGAATATCTGACCATGGGTGCCATGGTGCCACCTACAGAGAGAGCACCCAGAGAATGCAATAGCAAATGTAGATGCTGTGCCTTTGTCACTTCTCATATGGGACAGTTAACAGGGATATAGGAAACTTCTTAGCACAGTCAAATAATTTCTATTATGAGTAGCATCAGTGACTTAGTAGGTTGCACACTTGCCTTTGGCGTTGGAAGATCAAATGTTCATGGGTTCTAGTCCTACACCTGGAACTTTGGACTAATATCCAGAACTGATAACACAGAGCAGCACCATCCGAGGATGCTGTACTGTTGAGGTATAATCCTTTGGATGAGATGTAAAAAGAAGGTCACTTCTGCCCATCTTTGTTGCTGTCCAGGTGGATGTTAAAGATTCCGCTACTAAGACCAGCACAATCTTGATGTAGGGTTGGGTGCAACTACATGGCTGGCTAGCCCACACACACAGCAACACAGTTCCAAAGCAATAGCACTCCTCAGCAACAGAAACAGAAAGGACTTCTTAAGGCTGTTTCACAATAACGTTATTAAAGCACTAGCCGTGCTAAAGTTGTAACAAAAAAAACCCAGCCTTTTGGTACACTTCAAAATTGAATTCTAAGTTACAAAAAAATCCTGCTGCTGATTTTTGTTCTCATAATAACCCTGGTGCTTTGACTTTAACCTGAGACTTCACCAGTGGATATTAAAGATTCCATGGCAACAGGAAGAAGACCAAACTCCAAAGAGAGGGAGGCACTGCAAGAGAAGGGGAGGATGAGGAAAGGAGGGAGAGAGGGGACATGATAGAAACTTTTAAGTACCTCAGTGGAATCAACAAAGTCCAAGAGGGTAGCATCTTTCAGAAAAAGAGAAGTGCAAGAACAAGGGGACACAATTTGAAGATAGAGGAGGGACGGCTCAGGGGCAGTGTGAGGAAGCATTGTTTCACAGACAAGGTGGTGGATGCATGGAACAGCCTTCCTGAGGAGGTTGTGGGGTCTAAAACTGTGGGAGAATTCAAGAATGCATGGGACAGACATAAGGCAATTTTTGTGGGGGCTAGGAAGAAATAGGTCGTTGGTTAAATAGGGTCTGCAGCTTATCCTGTAGGTAGGGAAGTGGGCAGACTAGGTGGGCCAAGCGGTCCTTATCTGACATCAAAGTCTATGTTTCTATGGTAGCAAGAAGAATCTGAGTGTCCAAGGGATGCTTGCGCATGCACGGTTTTAGTACCATTCGGTGGGGGGAGGGACATTATGAGTTTCACCCACTGTCCCTCCAAACAGCAGACTCAACCTTTTCAATTCAAAGGGACATCGGGATCCTTATAAGGACTGGTCTAGGACTGAACAGAAGGGCTGAACTTGTAGCAGTATGTGACTGCACATGCAACCTGTTTGAACTTTGGCTTACACTCTCTCTGTCCCTGCCACAGGGACTACCATCCTGTGGGAGGTGACGTAAAGACACAGAGGCACTCTGGAGGGTTCCAACCCCTTGAGGTGTCACAGAGATGAGGTCCCCAAGATCAAAGATGCCTTAGGGAATAAGGTGCAACAGTACAATGGTGATAGACATAACACATTCTTCCCAAGGAGAAGAGAGGCATAGCCTATATAATAGATGGACTGCAAGCACAGCAGGACATTACCATCCGGTTCCAACTGTCTGCAGAAAATTATACTGTTTGACATTTGGCATGGAGCAAAGGAAAAGAAAACGTTGTGGGGGAAACCTCTGAGGAATCAAAGCCTAGGTCGCCAGTCTTCCAGGCTAAGGACAAAGTCGGTGATGGCTAGAATGCTGCAATTTAAACACCCAATGCAAGGGAAACTTTTATAGGAAGGGCTTTCACTCTATCCTTCTAATGGAATAATGCCCTGAGGTGCTGCCAAGCGTTCAGACGAGACTTAAAGAGGAACCCCACTCACAAGGCATGATTCAAGAAGAGTAGCAGGTGCTGAGCAGAGGTCACCCATCATGAACACTGCAACAGCCTATCCTTGAATAGAAACTAAAGGGAAGGAGAACAGAAAGACAGACAGACAGACAGACCTGGTGACTTGTAGGCAAATGCATGAAGGACTGCTTTGAGAGGTGTCACAGAGTCTATCTGCATGAACAAAGAGTCCCCCCCCCATGGAAAAGGTCTTACCCACAGGAAGCCGAAGTCATAATTACAATGCCTGAAGGTGCCACCAAGTCACTCTGAATGGTTAAAGGGACCCTCATGGCTAAAACTGTACCCTTAAGATGCTGGGATGGAGGGTGCATGCCTCTGAACCGCAGGCTCAGCCTTTCAACTCTAGAGCCTGACGTATTCCCCCTGCAGGTATTTACCATCAAGGAAAGCTGAGGGTGATGATAAGACCTAGAAAGAAGGTTAGGGTGTGGGTGGAGGAAAGTCCCAGTAAGCCAGGTCTCCATTAAAGAGTTGTGATCGCAGTGGTACTAGAGAAGGGGCACTAATTAGTTACAGGATAGTGAGACGATTTAGTACAACTCTTGAGCTTTTCATAATAATATCATTTCCTTTCACCACAATAGTTTTTGGGTGAAAATTCAGTTAAAATTAGTTTTGTACTTTAAATCAATAAAAAACAAAAAGAATCTGAAAGTTCTGATAAGGCTAGGATGACTATCAGAACTTCTCATATCCGATCAGAACCTTTCAGAAGCACAGAACCTTTTGCTGTTCTCCCATACCTAATGTAACCTTCCACCCCACCTGAACGTACCTGGAAATGAGCTGTCACAGCTCAGTGTGCTTTTATCTGATCAAATATTACAAATAAATAAATAAATAAAACTTCAAATTTCTGTCTTTCAGTCATTACATTTTCTGCTATGCTTGGTTTGTTTTCTCTCTTTCAGAATGAGTTGTATTACTTGATTGACTGCTACAGAACGACCTTCGTAATTTTCCTTGTCAGTGTTTACATCATCTTTCTTGTTTTCCCGGATAGGCTACGATTAAGCAATAAGGCATGACAAGGCATGCATTAGAGTTGCTCAGATATGATCAAAAAAAATCAGATCTCTCGAAATCAGAGCATTTTCTCCGATTTCAGATCAGTTGGATTTTGTAGTTTCCAATCCAAAATATGATTTGAAATTGGATCTTGGCTCAAATTGTACAAAATCCAACTAATCTGATCCAATATGAGGTCTGGCACCCCCAGCCTTACCTCACCTCACCTCTCCTCCTCTCACATCACCCAACCTCACCTCTCCTCACCTCACCTCACCTCACCTCCCTCCTCTCACATCACCCCACCCCCACCCCACCTCTCCTCATCTCATCTCACTCCATCTCACCTCACCTCACCGCACCCCACCCCACCCCCTCACCCCACCCCACCTCACCTCCTCTCACATCACCTACCCACACCACCTCTTCTAACCTCACCTCACCCCACCCCACCTCACTCCATCTCATCCCATCTCACCCCACCTCTCCTCATCTCACCTCACCCCACCTCACCCCACCCCACTCCACCTCACCTCACCTCACTCCACCCCACCTCACCCCATCACCCACCCCACCCCACCCACCCACTCCATCTCACCTCACCTCCTCCACCCCACCCCACCTCACCCCAACCCACTCCATCTCATCTCACCTCACTCCACCCCACCCCACCTTACCCCACCCACCCCACCTCACCTCACCCTATTTGAAAAAGAAATTGCCCGGCATCAAGTGGCATCTCCTCTGTCACCCATCATTTAAGTAGTTATGCCACCATGAACTGCAAATTCTTATGAAAACTGATTGTCACGTATAATTCAATCTTAAAATGTATGCTGTCTGCCCCAGTCAGAACTCACCACTGTCTTCTGCTCAAATCTTCCAACTGTCTTTCTCTTACTAACATAATTCAGTTTAAGATGTGTTCTTTTTTATTTAAAATTAAATCTGGCCTTTTACCTAATTCAGTAAGTACATATTTTTCTAGGTATGTCAATTCCAACTGTACCAGAACCCAATCTAAATTTACATTTAATGTCACATTTTTTAAGAAATCATCAGGTCAGTGTTCTTTGTTATACAGGGGACCACATTTCTTTAATTCCATCCAATATGATGTGTTGAACTGTAACTCATTACTGTATTTCTAGTCAAGGCTAAAAAGGCATCTACAACTTTCCCAGGAATGTACTTGTTGATGTTGAATTGTATATTGTCACAATGTCTCATATTTGTCACTGTAGTCCTTGTATGTATTGCTTGTCATCTGTGAAAATCGGAAATTTGCTCATCAGACTCACAAGGATAAAAAATGAAATGAAATGAAATAAATACTATGCCCACTGACTTCCTGGCATCCAGTGAACCCTTCCCCACTCCCCATCCCTAGCTGGCATCCAAATAAAGTGACCTCCATGCCCCGAATCCCCTCCCCACAGTGACTGACACAGTTCTTCACCTTAGTCGTCTGCCATTTAACCCTTATCGCACAGAGCATTACACATGCCTCGCTGCTGTTGCTTACTCAGTCATTCAATTGCATGAAAATTCCTCATGCAATTGAATTAATAACTTCATAAAATGAGTAGGGAAACTGTTGTATCCCGATTGGAGATGGAACCACTACCACTGGCTGAAAAAAGCACTGGCAATCAGGACGCAGCACAATAACATATCAATGCCTTTTGTAAAACATACTTGACTTCCATGGTAAACATGGCTATCATCTTTACTCTCACTAAAAAGTCAGTTAGGTCCTAAAACGAAACTCCCACAAAATCTGAAAAAATAAAGGAAATTAATTAAATGTGCTTTCACTTTATAATCCCCTTCGTACGCACATACTGTACATCAATTAAAAAAAACTGAAGTACTACTCACATCTTTACTATCTTAAGCTTCTTTCCTGATTATCAAAACAACCCTTCCTATCCTTATCTGCCTACCAGGGAAATCTTTACTGTTAACACTGCCCATATAAAATTGAATCCCTGGCTTTACTGAGGCCTTTTGTTGTATTTGTTTGTGTAGGTAGAGGTGAGCATTCTGCTGGTAGAATTCTGCAGAAGTCTGAATCCCTGCATTCCATGGTAAGCAAACATTCCATCTACTGAATGTGTGGCAAGGCAGATGATAAGACAGGTGGGAGGAACTACTTTTTACAAGTTACTTTTAACAAAAGAAAATAACTGTTTTCAATAAAACAAAGTTGGCATTTTCTTAAGATGTCTGAGCTTACACATTTTATAAGTGCAGTAAGACACATCAGGGTGTGGGTAGCTATGTGATAACCACACCTCCAGGTGCTGAAGGCACTCAGCATAAATGCTCATGCCTCACAATACACCTGGGTGTGAATTTATCATGCAACTACCCACACCCTGTTGTGTCTTATTGCTGATAAATGAATGAATGAGCTGCAACAGCACTGTGGCATGAGTAATCACACTATTTGTGAAAAGGGTTAGATGGCGGCCAGCCAAGGAGGTGAATGGAGGGCTGTGCTGGTCACTGGGGGAGGGGGATGGGGCAGGGGCAGGGGCACCCCTTCATTTAGATGCCAGCCACAGATGGGTGTGGGAGGGGTGCCATCGGATGCCAGGGAGTCAGGAGGCACAGTACTTAGCTTATTTATATACAAACATATGAACATACGAAATTTGCCAACAGATAAATTCCTAGAGGTCTATCAAGTCTGCTCGAATGTGCAGCTAGCACCCCTTATTCTGCAGCTGCTCCTCCCTTCCACCCTTCCCCTCCATTGACCCTCCCCCTTGTCCTGTCTCATCCCCTTTTGAAGCAGTCCACTGTTCTACTGGATACCACTTCTGTATGTAATGCATTCCACCCAGCTACCACCCTCTCTGTAAAAAAGTGTCTCCTCATCTCCCTCCTGAACCTTCCTCCCTCCAGTCTCATATCATGGCCCCTGGTGTCCCTCCCCTCCCTTACTTTGAACAGCCCCTCTGTACCTGTCTTGTTTATTCCTTTCATGTATTTAAAGGTTTCAATCATATCCCCCCGTCCCTCCTCTCCTCCAGCGAGTACATGTTCAACTCCCTCAGCCTCCTCTCATATGATAAGTTCCCCAACCCCTTGATCATCTTTGTTGCCCTGTGTTACACCCCCTCCAGTAACTTAATGTCCCTCCTCAGATACGGGCACCAGTACTGCACGCAGTACTCCAGGTGTGGTCTAACTAAATGACCTATACAGTGGCAGAATCACCTCCTCCCTCCTCGAGGATATAACCCTTGCAATACAACCCAGCATTTTGTTGGCCTTTGCAGCTGCATTCCTACATTGTGCCGAGTTGTTCATTGACCCTGTAATGAGCACCCCAGATCCTTATCCTCCTCTGTCTGGGCAAGCTGCACTCCCCCCAGCTGGTAACTCCTCCTTGGGTTCTTCATCCCAAAATGCAGCACCTTGCACTTTTTGGCATTAAACCCCAGTTGCCAGGTGTCTGACCAGGTTTCAAGCTTTACCAGATCATCCTGCAACCCCTGCCATCCCCCCTAGGTCATCCACCACTGCTCCCATCTTGGTATCATCAGCAAACAGACTGATCTTGCTCTTGATGTCCAATGATATGTATGCAATGAATATCCCAAACAACACTGGTCCCAACACTGAGCCATGTGGAACACTGCTCGTCACTACCCTTGGGTGTGAGAGCTCCCCACCCACCACCACCTTCTGTTACCTTCCTTGAAGCCAGTTCCTTACCCATCTCACCAGCTTTGCACTTGCCCCTGTGCTTTCTAACTTACTTCCCAGTCTCCCATGTGGCACGAGTCGAATGCCTTACTGAAGTCCAGATACAGGACATCCACTACATGGTCCCTGTCCAGTTGCCTAGTTACCCAGTCATAGAACTCCACCAGGTTGGTTTGGCAGGATCTGCCATGTATGAAGCCATGCTGTCTGCTGTCCTGCAGTCCTTTGGCCTCTAGTAGGGCCACCAGCCTCTCCTTCAGGATAGTCACCATCAGTCTACCCATGATGGACGTGAGGCTCACCGGTCTGTAGTTCCCCGGTTCATCCTTGGGGCCACTCTTGTGGAGGGGCACCACATGAGCCATTCTCCAGTCCTGAGGTACACACCCTGAGTGTAGTGAGGCATTAAATAGGTCTGCCAAAGGTCCCACAAGGACCTCTGCCAGCTCCTTCAGTACTCTGGGGTAGATGCCATCTGGGCCTGGCAACTTGTCCACCCTCAGTGCCTTCAAACCCTCCTGAACTCTGCCCTCCATGATTTCCCCATCTGTCACCCCCTCCCCCCCGTTTCTGCCATTCCTTCCCCCCCTTGGGTATCACCCCTCTACTATTTAAAGGATAGATGAAGGAGGGGTTGTCACTGTATGTCAGGGACAGTTCTTTTTATTTTGGCCTGCATGTGCACAAGCAACATCTTATGGTAGTAGCACATTTCAGAGGTGTGTCAGTGTTGTGGCCAATGCAAGGGACGCTTTAGTGGGTGCATCCCTCAGCTGCCAATCAGTGAACATGCTGGCAATGACAGCAGTTTCAAAGAGAGCCATGGAGTTGAAATAAATCTGCCACTCCAATGAGGTGCAGTTTCCTCATTGCAGCAGCAGATGACAAGATTCCGGCCATGCGCATTACAGTGCACAGTAATGTGCATGGCCGGAGTTACCAGTGGAGTTTCGGTGTGCCTTTCCTGGTGAAACATGTCAATAAGTAAAATAGCTGCAGCACGGCTTTCCACAATGATGACTCCTGTTGCCCGACACACACTCCCTGGAAAGCCAACATCAGGGTGCCCAATCCCTGTGTCGGCATGTCCCTCCCATTATGTGGCACAGTGGGAGTCCACCCTAGTGTGCCAAAACATGGCGGCTCCTGCCACCCGCCACACAGTCTTGCAAAGCCGATATGGGGGGTGCCCAATCCCCGTGTCGACATGTATCCCTCCCATTAATGTGGCACACTGAGAGCCCACCCCAGTGTGCCAAAATCATTGTTTCTGACACTGAGATGCCCACTCCTGGTGTTGGATGCGCCACCCCCCCAAACTGTCTATGTTCTTTGCTGACAACGGGGTGCCCAATTCCCATTTCAGCAATGGCATGTGCCCCCCCCATTGTGGCACACTGGGAGCCCACCCCAGTGTGCCTAAATTTTTTTTATTGTTTTCGCCTGTAAAATAGAAAAACTGTCCCCCATAGTCTTTTTCTTTTATTTAACCTGTAAAAACAGAAAACGGTCCCTCGTGGTCTCCCCGTCCCTCTCCCCCAACCTGCACCCTCCTTCTGCACATCCACCTCCCAGCACCCCCTCACCCCATACTCACCTCCAAGGTTGGAAGTAGTGATCTTCTGCGGTGCGGGACATGTCTGCACTCTTCAAAGGCCAACCTCCAAACTGAAGAAATGATGGCAAGCTTTATAATGGGTCAATGGAGGGTTTCAACTTAGGTTGATATCTCAGCCATTTTTTGGAATTGTGGCCCCAAATTTTCAACATGAGGTTCTTGGGACTCCACCTCATGAACATATCACTGTTATTTTGTTACTCAGTCCCGAAAGGTGATTTTGCGGTCACTGTATGGAATCACCTTTGGACCAATTAACACAATGACAGGGCCACTGTTCATGAAGGGAGGTCCTAAAAAGCTTATGTTGCAAATTTGGTGAAAAAATTCCAAACAATGACTGCATTATGAGCGTGCTTTGCACAGTTTCTACACACGCTCGTATCTGGCAATTTTTTTTATTTCCACTCCAGATTTTCATCATTGCCATTTTTTCACACCTCCTTATGAACAGTATAGCTGTCATTTTTCACATCCTGCCCAAAATGTGTTTTTACACCTGTGGCGTAGAATGGCATGGTCGCTGTGGGAAATCAACTTTTGGGACAGATTAACAAAATCACAGTGCCACTGTTCATTAGAAGAGGTCCAAAAATGCCAATGTTGAAAATTTGGTGAAAAAATTCTAAAAAATGATTGCATTATAGGCGTGCATTGTGCAATTTCTACACACGCTCATAACTTTACCAATTTTTCATATTTTCACTCCAGTTTTTCAACATTGCCATATTTTCACACCACCTCATGAACAGGACAGATGTCATTTTTCACTTCCTGCCCAAAATATGTTTTCACACTTGTGGTGCCAAATGGCACAGTTGCTGTGCAAAATCACCTTTCAGGTAATGAACTGATAGTGCCACTGTTCATGAGGTGGGGTCACAAAAAGCCCATGTTGAAAATTTGGAGTGAAAATACTAACAAACACCCAGGGTATTAGTGTTTCCAACCATAATGCCCCACCCTGTAGAGACTGACAGGCTTTGGGCGTGTGACTTGGGATCGTCAGCTGTAATGCTTATGCCATTCCACCCCCAACCCCACCCTGCAGCCAGTGACAAGCATCAAGGTGTGCCTTGGAGTCTTCTGCCCCAAAGTTCACCCCATTCTTCTATACTGCACCCATCTCAGCATATTTCCTTATGGAATGGGGTGAGCGTAAGGCCCAAAGACCCCAAGGCACACCATGACACCTGTCGGCGTCTGCAGGGTAGGGTGAGGTGAAATGGCATAAGCGTCATGGCCGACGACCCCAAGGCACACCCCTAATGCCTGTCAGTCTCTGCAGGGTGGAGATGGGGCTGGCATCAGTTGAATACTTCACTGTCATTCCTATTATGCATCTCTCTAACTCCTGCACTACCAATGCCAATGCCAACAAGACAACATTCGGCATTGACAAATGCTTATTTAATGTGGGACAACCAGGCTGTCAGATAGTTAGATCAGATCTGAATATCCCTCATCTGAAATCCAATCCAATTCAATCCCATGTCGGATCAGATTTCAGATTGGATTTTAGACTGGAGTTTGGATTTTTCCAACTATCCAGCAAAGTCTTGTTGGATCAGGTTTGGTGCTATCCAAGAACCACTAGTGTGCCTTACTGTGGGATTACAGACCAACAGAGCACTTTGGACCTATCACAGCACCCCTTAACCCTGTGTTTGTGAGACACTTTCATTTTAAAAAGTGTTTCACAGGCAGGTGCTCTGGAAATGGGCTCATTTGGGAGAGTTTTTTTTAATTTTTCACTTTTTAATATATTTATGATTACTCTCCAATAAATATATTATTACTGCTGCAGAGACCTCTCACTTACATTTAAGGTTCACGATTCTCGTACCCTAAGAATTCATATGAGACCATTCTTACAATTGTAAGACTGGTTTCAGCAGCAGTATTACCATACATAAAAGCATGCTTCAGGAAGTGAGACACAAGGTGAAGCTGAGTGACTTACAAACCTGAGACATTCCATTATCCCACAATTT
The DNA here is from genome assembly GCA_016271365.2 of Neoceratodus forsteri. Classification (NCBI taxonomy): domain Eukaryota; kingdom Metazoa; phylum Chordata; order Ceratodontiformes; family Ceratodontidae; genus Neoceratodus; species Neoceratodus forsteri. The sequence continues at coordinate 92,960,980 of JADMNL010000030.1, forward strand.
CCTATACAGTGGAGTACCTTATTGGGATTATAAAATGGCACCCCTGATTTTTAATGTTAAAACTTAATAATGTTCCATTGCACTGGAATAATGCATGGTCATGTGATCACACTTGACCAATCACATGTCTTGGCTTCTCTTACTCATTTTACTCATTTAACAATGTCAGTTTAGCCAGCCAGTCATCACAGTGGTAGCGTTACTGCTTGTTATGCTAGTGACTCACATTTAGTAATGAGTGCAGGTCGCCAGAAGCCAGCCAGCGGGGGGGGGGGATTGTCCCAAGGACTGCTCTCCTTACTCGGGGAGTGGGAATACTGCGCATGCTGCCACTGACAGACCAGGTGGAAGCACAGCAGGATGCACAAGAAAGGAGTGGGGAAGCCACCAGGCAGCAGACCCACATGCACGCATGTGACATTCACGCCAGCACCCCTGAGGATAAAAAATATGGAGTTGGAGGAAAAAACTATGGTTCATCCCTACACCTGCACCCCATAGGCTCACACATGATTGACATAGCAGGCCACCCACCACTGTGGGGTGTTGGGTAAGTTCTGAATAACTCGTAAGTCTGTGAGTTTCTTACAGCGTATATCTTCTCTGAAATTATTACAGGTGGTGCTTTACAGGTTTTACAGTTTTATCTAACATTAGGATAAGCTTTCAGGGTTACTGCATTTGTTATTGACTGATTGTTTCTGCTCTTACCTCCTTGTTCTTTCGTCCGTGGTTCTTCTTTTTAGGCAGGGGAAGGGCCCAGCCACCCACCCCATCCCCAACCACCCCACGCTACACTCCTTTTATAGGGTACCACAGTTGTGACATTTCCTGTGGCAGAGCAGGAAGGGGCGGATCAGTGGAGCCTCCACAAGGTGATCTCATTTACAGGGGCACTAGTAATTTAACTTGTTATAACAAGTTAAACAAAGCACAATTAAACCATTACTTGCATTTTTTTTCCTTTTTTTTTCCTTCTAATTACTCTGACTAGGTTACAAACCCAGCAACTTATTTGGAATGGATTTCATTAACTGCAAGTACTGTGGAACAATTTTCAGAAGGACAGTCTTACAGGATTTAGGACACTGTCCTACATGCTGGGCCTTTGGAGATCTTAGGGCTCAGCTCCGGGCAGCATGGGCAGAGATTGCCGCCTCAAATTTCATATTGAAGAGAAATACATTATAAGAACCACCTGCCATTTCCCCAGCATCCAACAGAAAAACCTCGACCGCAGAGGGTAGTTGGTCCAGGAGGTTGGCAGGTGGTTAGGAGACAAATCAGGTGCCCCATCACTCTCTGCTCTCCAACACATTACCTCCAAAACCATATAAACACTACAAACAGGTATCTGCCTCTATCTCTGAAATCAAATAAAGAGGCAGAAGACACTGCAGAGCAGAACACTCTGACACAGGAGCTAACAACAAAAACTCACCCAAATCAGGAACCAAAACTAAACAAGCACAAAGAATCCAAAAACTTCTGTCATAGGAGACTCCATGATTCGGGAGTTGATACCCATCTCCAGCCAGGGGTGATGGTCAGATGTCTCCCAGGTACATCAGCATGGAGAGACACTGACCGCATTACTAAAATTGTTCACAAAGCAGGAGAAAACATTGATGTCCTAGTACACATAGGGACTAATGATCTCGCCAGCTGGTCAGTTGTGGAGACCAAGGAACACCTGACTAGGCTGGGTGACAAACTATCATCTATTTCGTCCGGCATCTCCTTCTCTGAGATCCTGCCAGTCTGGGAGAGGGCAGATGGATGGAAGGTCAGAGAAGGGAGATAGGGGAGCTAAACACGTGGATCAGGACTGGTGCCAGGAAAAAGGACACAGATTTGTAGGGAACTGGCAACAGTTCTGGGAGCGAAAGTTCTTTAAATTTGATGGACTGCATCTGACTAAAGAGAGTCAGTGCATTGGGGCAGAAGTTTGGCGTCTTTGCAGAATATTTAAACTAGCAAATGGGAGAGAGGTGCAGCACCCATCGTCGAATGGAAGAACACCCTCCCCTCAGCTAGTGGTCAAACAAATTCAAGCATGTTTGCCGTTCATTTGCATCACCAGGTAAAAAAAGGTTTGTCTCCCCATCGGCGCTTTGGGAGTAATGCCAAACTTCACCCAACAACTAACACACCAAAATCTGGCCAATGGAAAATCATGTACACAAATGCTCACAGCCTGGGAAATAAGATCCCAGACCTGCAGGCAATAATGTCAGAGGCTAAACTGGACATAGTAGCAATTAGTGAGACGTGGTTTACCAGTATCACTCAGAGACTTCAGTACCTGGCTATGTATTGTTCAGAAGAGACCGAGGTGCAAACGGGGGGAGGAGTGGCCTGTATGTTAATGAAAATATCAAAGCTACAGAAATTCAGAATACACATAAGAAGCCAGAAGAACTGTGGGTCACCCTGAAACAGGAAATGGGACAGCCATAAGAACTGGGGTTGTCTACAGGCCCCAGACCAGAGGGAGGACATAGACACATTACTGTTAGAAGATATACAAAACATGACAGCTAAAGGGAGGTTCTGATAATGGGAGACTTAACATGCCAGATACAGATTGGTCAATACCAGCAGGAACATCTGCCAGAACTAGACTCATAGTGGATTCCCTGCAGGGAGGGCCTCAAACAACTGGTACAGCAACCCACAAGAGACAGGGCTATCCTAGATCTAGTACTGACTAACAAAGAAGGATCACAGATCTCCAGGTAGAAAGGTCACCTGGGGCCAGTGATCATCACATGGTATGGTTCAATTTGGCTACTACATCTAAATCATCCCATTCCAAGGCAAAAATATGGGACTTCAGAGGAGCTGACTTTGATAAGATGGCCAACAGAGTTAAGCTAGCCCTGGCAAAAAGAAACACAGGTGAGGGGTACAGGCAAAGTGGGCAAGCATTAAGCATGCAATCTTGAAGCAACATCCCATTGTGTTAGACAGAAAGGAAGTGCAAAGAAGAAGGAAACCACTTTGATTCTCAAATACAGTAGCAGAAAAGGTCAGAGCCAAAAGGCTGGCCTCAGGAAATATAAGGAACACAGCGGGATGAAGATAGGGAGGCATACCAAACTGCCCTAAGGGAAGCAGGTAAGGCAGTAAGGCAGGCAAAGTCCCAAACTGAGAAAACACTAGCACGAACAGTAAAATAAGGTGACAAGACTTTCTATAGATACATTAGTGAAAGGAGAAAGTCCAGAGAATTGCTAAGCTTAATGGAGAAAGGGCATGTGAGGAGGAGGACCCTGTAAAGGCATCTATCCTAAATAGATACTTTTGCTCAGTATTTACTGAAGAGAAGGTAGGGCAGGGCCCACAGCTCAGCATCATGGACACAGGGGAGGAGGTGAGCACTACTCCCTTCACAAAAGAAAGGGTCCTACAAGAGCTTGCTAAGCTCAGGGTGAATAAGGCAATGGGACCGATGGCATACATCCCAGGGTACTTAAGGAGCTAAAGGAGGAACCAGCAGAGCCATTAGCAGAATTGTTTAGTGAGTCTCTGAGCACAGGAGAGGTCCCAGAAGACTGGAGAAGGGCTCATGGATCCCGCCCACAAGAGTGGTAGCAGAGGAGGCGGGAACTACAGACCGGTCAGTCTTACCTCAGTAGTGGGCAAGATTATGGAGGCACTCCTTAAGGAAAGGATAGTGCAACACCTGGAATCCATAGGGGCACAGGATCCAAGACAGCATGGGTTTACAAAAGGAAGGTCCTGTCAAACTAATCTCATAGATTTCTTTGACTGTGTAACCAGAGTGGTGGACCAAGGGGGAGCAGTTGATGTCGCCTACCTTGACTTCAGCAAAGCTTTTGACACTGTTCCACATAGAAGATTGATAAATAAGCTGGGTAGGCTCGGGGTGGGTCAGAAGTTGGTCAACTGGGTGGCAAACTGGTTGACGGGCAGAAAACAGAGAGTGGTGGTAAATGGTATACAGTCAGAAGAGATGCAAGTCACAAGTGGGGTACCTCAGGGATCAGTCCTGGGGCCAGTCCTCTTCAACATCTTCATTAGTGACCTTGCAGATGGACTAGAGGGTAAGGCTTGTCTGTTTGCAGATGACACCAAGATCTGCAACAGAGTAGATGATCCAGATGGGGTGGGCAGAATGAGAAGAGATCTGGATAAACTAGCAGAATGGTCAGAAGAGTGGCAACTGGCATTTAATGCAAAGAAGTGCAAAATCATGCATATAGAGAAGAGAAACCCTGAAGCCACCTATAGGCTGGGAGAGGTAGCTAGCAGTCACAAAGGAAGAAAGAGACTTGGGCATCATCATCACTGATGACCTAAAATCATCAAGCAGACCTCTAAAGCAGTAGGTAAGGCTAGGGGGTGTTAGGGTGTATTAGTAGGGTATCACAAGTCGTAAAGGAGGTAATAATCTCTCTGTACAAGACACTGGTTAGGCCCCATCTGAGTACTGCGTGCAGTATTGGAGCCACACCTTCACAAGGACATTAACCAAATTGAGGCAGTCCAGAAAGGGCAACCAAAATGGTGCGGACTGCATCAGAGAGACATATGAGGACAGATTAACGGAGCTCAATATGTATACCCTTGAGCAAAGGAGGAGAGAGGTGATATGATTGAGGCATTCAAACACCTTAAGGGCATAAACAAGGTGAAAGAGTCTAACATGTTTAAATATAAGAAAAATAGCAGGACAAGAGGACACAGCATGAGATTAGAGGAGGCCGATTAAGGGGAATGAGGAAATTCTTTTCACAGAAAGTGGTGGATGCATGGAATGGCTTACCACAATAAGTGGTGGCTATGAATACAGTGCAGGGCTTCAAACAGGCATGGGATAGGCATAAGGAGCAATACAAATGACTATGAATAGATGAGCCACTGACAGAGCAAAGGCCGATGGCACATTTATAAGGTAGAAAAAGAAATGGGCAGACTGGATGGGCCTTGCGGTCCTTATCTGCCGTCAACTTCTATGTTTCTATGTTTCTATGAGTTCAGTGACGGGGCTGGGGGGAGGGTGCCTCAGGCAGAAACGGGGAGTGAGGAAAAATGTACAGTATATAAAAAAAGAAATAAATGTCACTTTACACGGTTTATACAATGTTAATGAACAATGAGTGGGCAGTGTGTTGGAATTACAGAGGGTCTTGCCAGGGCTCAGCCCTGATAGCTCTGAAGTGAGTCCCAGTAACTTACACATCACTGCCATTGACTTATAATGGGAAGGGGGGCTCAATTTAAAGATAGGATCCTTGTGGGCCCCCCTAGCTCCCAAAGCTTATAAAGTGTAATTCCAACACTGTGAGCGGGCACTGGCATCATAGCATGTCTAAGAAATACTGAAACAGAACTTACAACTAGTAAAAGGTATGAGTCTAAGGCTCACTCCACAGAATTAAAAAAAAAAACATAAATAATTTTCTGAGTCAAAGAATGACCCAAATATGTCAGAATAACTGAATGGAAGAAGATACTGGAGAATATTTTAAAAATTTCTAAGATCATTTCATACCCCTTTAAGTAAAGAAAACTTAAACCAAAGGTTTCACCTTAGAAAGTTTGACCACTCAACTTTAAGTGCATATTGAAGATTCAAGTAGCAATTAGGGCTGAGGCAGAGGACAGCAAAACAGCATATTTATTCTCTACCATAAAATGAACGGCAATTAGAAAACAGACTAGAAAAAATATATTAAATTGATGTTCCCACATACTACACCCCGACTGCCAACATTTCTGCTTTTGTAAGGGGGAAATTACTGTTATGCACTGTTTACATAGCAGAAATCAGGGGAAATTATGCTGTCACACTGACATTCGTAGGAGAAGGGACAATTTTAAAATTACACCGTTCAACACCTATAATGACTTGTAACACAGGAGGTGTGGCTACTCCTATTAAATGTGTTGCCAAATCAATAAAAGACATAATTGGAGTTGTTAGAGCAAATTATAACACCGGTGTTGTGTCGCAATACAATGTTCCCTTCTAAACTGCTATTACAAGTAACGCTGCTTTTCTCTGTTGTTTAGCTGTTTTGTAAAGAGTCGGCATTTTTCTCCATAATAGTCCCACTTTCCTTTATGGAGACCTCACTTTTACCTCCCTCTTTTGTGTGGCCTGTAATTTCCTCTCTCTCTTTTCCAAGAGTTTACATTTCCAAGAGAGCACATCTTATTTCTCAGCAGTGCTACTGAATACTTAATCTACAAAGCGTTATTAAACAACCTCTTCTGCACACAGCTTGCACAAACTGGACTTAGGAAACCATTTGATGGCCCAGATGTGGCAGGCCCGGCCCTTCTTTCCCAGAGACAGAGCAGACCAACTGGCACACTGAGTGTTCACCTTTGTGCTCTACCACCTGAGCTCCAGAAGACCCAGGCGAGTGAAAGACATAAAACTGATATGTGAGGGGAAAAAAAAAATGCTGGGAAATTATTAATTGAAAATTGTTTAACCATAAACTGGTAATGGCAACAGCTCTGGCCCAAAACACAGTGGCAATTCAGTGGTACAAAGTGGCCAAAAGTGGTCAAAACTACCCCTTCTTGCCAGTGTTCTAACTCACACTCCTTTGTGACATATACAAAGGGATCACAAGCTTTTCCCTGCACCATTACCAAAGAAAGGGGCAGATCCTGGCATAGAAATGAAGAGATGTGCTAAGCACAGACACCTTGTGGCCCCAGCACTGCTATCTGCATGTCATAATGCCACCAACCCCTTGTATTACGGTAATGCCAACACTGCATTTCCCTGCTTTGTACACTTTGTGTGTCAACCAAAATGCACACACCAATATAGTCTTGTGTGATATATTTCCTTACTTTTTGAAAAAGATATATAACAACAGATATCTTTTGCTTTAGCCTTTCTTACACCCCATGACAAACACAAAAAGTGACGCACACTATGCCATCGCAAAGAACCAACATCATCACACACACACACACACACACACACACACACACACACACACACTCACACACACACTCACACACACTGCCCCAGACTTGTGATGGATTTTGTAAGTTGCCCTGTGGGCTACTCATTCAGCAGCTGCATCATCTGACACATTGCACTGCATTTCTAGAGGACTTTGCAAGTGACGTGGGTTACTGTGGAAGAAGCTGCATTATCAAACACATTTTTTTTTTATTTGTAGTTTTTTGACCAGGAAAGGCACACTAAGCTGTGATAGCTTGTTTCCAGATGAGTCCTGGGGAGTGGGTTGCATAGACCTGTTTTACTGATGGGGGAATGTTGGCCATGACTCTGGGGAGACTCCCCTGCTCTTCATCGATAAGTGCCACAGGATCTTTTACTTCCACCTGGCAGTGACCAAAGACTAGTAGAAGGGACCTTGGTTTAACATCTTATCTGAAAGATGGCACCTCACCAGTGCAGCACCCCCCCTCGTGCTGCACTACAGTGTCAGCTATGGGTATTACCCCAAGTGCCTGGTGTGGGGCTACAACCCATGACCATTTGATCTTCCAGCCACAGAGGTGAGTGTATTATGTACTGAGCCACTGACACCAATACTGACACTCAGTGACACATTGTGCCAAACCTGCAGCAGACTTCGCAGGCACTCGTGAAGCAGATGCATTTTCATGTACAATGCAGTGGACCAGTAGAGGACTTGGCACGTGGCCCAGTTGCCACTCGTGATCGAAGTGGCTACTTCCTCACATGCATTGCACTGCACCTGTAGTGGCCCCTGTGAATTTTCAAATGGTCATAACTTGGTCAATTTTCAACATGTTGGACCCAGACTTGCTTAGATAACTCCTCTTCTCACAACCACATAAACAGTGGAATTTAAATCCCCTCAAAAGGAGTTTTTCCTTTATGAAGAGGGGGTATCCAAGCAATCCTCCAAGTTTGGGCCAAAAATAGAAAAAATTGGATAAGTTATGGCCATTTGAAAATCCACATGGAAAAGAAAAGAACTTTGCCTGTGTGCATGTGCAGTTTGCCAGTTCTCATAGTTCTTTTTTTTAACTGTGAAAAATGTTTATGTCTAAGAAATGGCACTCTGTGCATGCACCCAGATTTTTTTTCCCCCACAGGGACCAGTGCACCTCCCAATTTAAAGGGGGGCAGGTCTCATGAAGCAAGCCCCCAGTTCGTGGTCAAGATGTAAAGATTGCAAACACAGGAAACTGCTGGACCGTACAAGGCCTGATGGTCTATCTACTCTGTCCTGTGAGGTGGTAATGTACCCTAGGGTCTGCCACCCTATCCTCCCCAACTGGCCAAGTTATGGCCATTTAAACTAACAAACAAACAAAAACTAGGGACAAAGAAATAAAGTCTAAATGCATGCATACCCAGTTTGATGGTTCTTTGACTCATAGCAGATTAATGTTTCCGTGTCTCTTGGAAAATAAAGTAACAGCTCACAACACTTGCACTTGGACAGGTTTTTACTGTTTAGGTTTTTTTTTTTATTATTATAAATTGGCCAAATCTTGACATTGTAGCCCCAAACATGAGAGCTTGGTTCTGGAGACTGCCTTCTGATGACCGCATACTGTAAGTGGTCACCCTCAACTCTCCCCTCTTCCCCCCAAATGAGTTTTTGGGGGCACAGGATTCCTCTGTTTTTGTGATTGCTCTGAGTCTCAAAAAACAGTGGACTTCCTTCCTAATGAAAAAGACCTAAGTTGCCCACAAAACTGGAGTTGGGCACACACATAATTCTTGCAAACATTTAGTTATATAAAAGTTTGAAAACAAAGATCTGTACATGTGTGAACATGGGATTTTGTTCATTAAACATATTAAAATTTGGACATTTCTCAATAATGTCACCTAGCAAAGAATCATCATGGGGCCAAAGTCCAACAAACCCAAAAGTTTCAGGTTTCATCTCTCAGTTGGTTTTGTGCTAAAGGTGAGCAAAAAAGGTCTTAAAATAGTATTTTCATGCATTTGTAACCTTCTAGAACTCTAAAACTGCCCAATTGGCCTTCAATAATTTACAAGATTCAGTGATCCTGGTACCTTCAATGTGTGTGCCAAATTTCAGATTATTTCGTACAGGGATGGCCGTGATATTAAAGGGGGAACGGTCACCATCAAGGGGCTCACACTCCAGTGTGGGGCTGGTCCTAATACACACTTTGTATGCAAAAACAGTTTGGTTTAGGGTGGCCCAGTGGTGCCGAGAGTTGAGGCGCTGGACGCCACACCTCGCGCCATGCCGGTGACCCATGTTCAGGAGTGGATGCGAGTTACCAGGGGGCAACCAGAGAGGAGAAGTTAGAGCACCCAGAGGATGGCTCTCCTCTCCTCTCCTGGGGAAGGAGTGTAAGTGATCCCACAACAACAGCACCTCCCAGTGGAGACTGGGGGGTTTCACAGCTGGGATTGCACACACATGGGGTGAAGGCGATGGTGGATTCTTGTGAGAAGGGTGCGGGAGTGTGCATGGCTCATGCTGGGCTCCATTGCACATCCACTCCTGTGCAAGAGTCACACTCATGTTCAGCAAAGTGGAAATACCCCGCTGTCTTGGAGGACAATGAAGCCCTGAGGCACCTCATGCTCACCGGCGGACCCCACCAGTCCGAGTCTTTGATATCCTCTGGCCCTAGCCCTGCCTGCAGCCCAAGATTGTATGGAGCACTGAGAAGAGGAGGTGCCACCATGGGAGCTAGCTGCAGGTAAGTGAAAAGGTGTATGGAGTACTGGGGGGGACTTGTGATGGGGGTCTCAGGCCAGGCTAGAGCATGCCAAGGGGACGTCCAAGGGAGTTCCCAGTCAACGGTGACCAGAGGGAAACAAAGTGTAAAAAAAAAAAACAGTTTAGTTTATTTACTGTTTACTGTAATGTAGTAGATTGCATCAAACTGCTCAAGGGGAAAATATCAGTGATCTTTTAAATGGGGGCATTGCATATTCAATTTATGCAAAACCCCAAAGTCTTTGATTTAGTTTATTATGATCTCTTTTTATATTAGTATGTTTTTGGATGACCGAGCACGTCTTCAGGATGACCAAGTGAGTTGTGTGTTTTTTTTGCTCACATTGCAGCAGTGCTTCATGACATTCACATAGGACTGATGAGGAAGTGCATACTGGAGAGTGAGCATTGGAGGATGCGGCCCTGTGAGGGACCGGTGCGTGTTGTGGCTTCTGTCCACATTAGTGAGCATGGTCCCGGCGGTGTCATTAATGGAGTGCTGGTCCACACTATGGAGTTTTGAACTGGCTGTCACAGAGGGAGGAGGTAGAGCACTGCAGGTGAGGGAATACTGAATCCTGAGACAATTGAGGGGGTTGCTTTTTAGGGGGAACTATGCTTGTGGCTGACAGTTTATTTTTTTTAAAATACTTGCCTTAAATGACGAGAGAAAAAAAGAAAACCAGAAGAAAGTGAAAGTGGTTGATTGGTTGTGGCCATGAAATGAAACTGCCAGTGGGAGCCGACATGAAAGTGAGAAGGTGCATTGTAATTCTACTGCTCATGCGGTCATCTCTGGCAAGTGGGAACCTACAGTGAGACTAGGATGTTAATGTACTGCATACCTGTCTCAACGGCTATGAACTGTATGAATTCTGGCGACTCTGTGCTAAATGTATGATTCCGAACATGTATCTGCTGTAACCACTGTATATCAATGCCAATGTTTATATATGTATCTGTTGTAACTACTGTATATTGAAGCCAATGTATGTTTTTTCTGTAACTAATTCCAGGTCGCACCTGAAAAAGGGACCTCAGGTCTCAGTGGGTTTACCCGGTTACCAAAATCTAAATAAATAAATATCTGGGGACCTAGAGTAAGGCTATCAACCTACAGTGAAGATATTTCAATATCCTCACTCTAGGTCCAGGGAAGGTAATATATGAGTGATATCTGCCTTTGCCATCCTCACAGGGTTGCACATATATATGTATATATACATATATATATATATATATATATATATATATATATATATATATATCTATATATTATATATAATAATTACTACAGGGCATGTGGTCATGCTGATATATGCATGCCTTGGTGTGAATTGTGACACACAAGGCCACATGCCGAGTGGGTGCAACCACCCGAGTAGTGCATTTATCAGACCATGACCACATACCCTGTAGTGGGTTATCTGTCTCATAAAATGGCCACAAATATGTGGGGGGGGGTACAAAAAGTAGTTCCTGTCTGGTACAAATAAATGTTTAATTTACACTATGTGATCTGGTTGATACTGCCATGGTTTTTAAATAAAAAGTGATTAAAAATGTATCTGACTGATGCTGCAGTTTTCGGAGTGTGTTATACTTGAATCACTTTCACTTTTGTTGTTCTAGTGTAGTATGACTGAGTGGTATTAATGGTGGTAAAGGACATGCAGGTAGAGGTTTACAATAAGGCATGTTGTAGCCAAAAAAAATATGTGAAGTCCATTTTTTATATTAAGGTTATTTAGATTTATGTAAAGGAAGCTGCCAACTGTAGAGAGAGGAGAGCATGCAAGTCAGTGGCTTCAGAAAAGTAAACGCAAGGGTGAGCGAGTGTCGCTATAGCAATGGTCGCTCAGGCTTGCATCTACCTGTTTGAAGTCACAGACTCACTCACTGTCCTCTCTCTACAGTTAACAGCTTTCTTTACAGAAATCTAAATAACCTTAATATATAAATTGGAGTTTACTTTCTTTTTGGATACAGCATGCCTTATTTTAAGCCTCTGTCAGCACGTCCTTTACTGTTATTAACACCGCTCAGTCATGCTACACTAGAACAACAAAAGTGAAAGTGATTGCACCACAACACACTCTGAAAATGGCAGGATCAGCCAGCTAAGTGTTTTTTTTTCCTTGATTTCTTTATCCCCCTCACTGACCAGCCCCCTTCCACTCCCCCTTCCCCAGCCCCATCACACCGGCATCAACTGGCTCTTACCTCTTGGCTTAGATATGCCAGCTAGCCAGGTGCATTGCCTGCAGGGAGTGGGCCTCATCCACGGGTCAGTGACATTTTCGGCCTCCGTGTTCTCCCTTCCCCAAGTGTGGAGGTACAGCTTGCAGTGACACCAATGGCAGAGCCTCGCACGCTTCCGCACACAGCACGCTGGGCATCTGCTCCACCTCTGCCACACCTCCATTCTCTGTAGAGCCAGTTTGACAGCCTCCAGCCACCGCTAGGAGCCAGGCAAGCACCGGCTCTAGTCCCACCCCTTCCTGGGAGAGGAGAGCAGTCCTCAGCCGACCCCTGGCGACCCGCTAAGATAAGTTTTTTTAAAATCACTTTTTGTTTAAAAATGATGGCAGGATCAATCAGATAATTGTATTTAGTATGGGACAGCTATATTGATTTACAGATGGCTGTCAGTGCCAGCCTGTGTGTTCCAGGTAGGTGTGTGTGTGTGTCAGCCTGTTTGTGCCAGGTATGGAGTGATCTCACTGCTGGTTAGAAGGTTCTGAGAGTTGGAAAGTAGTTCAGGCATGTGGTCGTAGTGAGAGGCGTGTGTTCATTGTGGGATAATGCACGGTCATGTGGTGTGTTTTATCCAATCAGGGAACCCGATTTTCACTGCTTTTTGCTACCATTTATATATATATATATATAGAGAGGGGTGTGCAAATACCCTATTTCAAATTTTCAGGCTGAATATTATACCCAGGCCCCCAAATAATCAATTATTCATTATTTGTATTCATTATTCATGTGCCTGTGGGGGGGAGGAGAAGATAAAGAAACATTTCAAACATACTTATACTGACTTGTTGGCACTTGTTTATATTTTTGATTTTTTTTCTAACTGTTCTGTGTATAAATGTTGTCAGTGTTAACTCTGTATATCACCCAGTTGCTAAGTTGTTGTATTTCTACCATCCCTTTGTTTACTTCCTTGTGCTGCGTCACATTGTACTGCTCGTGTATTGTTTTCTCTTGTATCCTCCTGGGTCGTGCCTGAAAATAGGCATCTCTATGCCTAGTGTACCCACCCGGTCACCAAAAGCAAATAAATAAATGAGAAATTTGGGGTGCTGGGAGGATGGTGGTATTAGGACTGCTTTTTTTAATTTTTAAATGATTAGGGTTGGAGAGGAGGCAGTTTCTTTTTAATTTTTCTTAAAATATTAGCATTTCCCAAATAGGAATAGGCACAAGTGGTGCCACTGTTTGTTTTTTGGGTCTGACTATGACTAGTGCATTATTCATGGTATTCAAGAAATACTGTTCATTATTCATACACTCTTAACACCTACTGTCCTACAAAGTGATGTCAAACAATGGGTGTTCAAAAACATCTGAGAATACTGATCAAAACCTGGACAGAGCCACGTAGAAAAGATCACTCCTTTTATTATATCTAATGTAAAACAAGTACTAAAGTGTTTCACAATGGGGAAAATGACTATCATACAAGACAGGAAGTAAGGGGCAAGCAGTCAAAAATTGAACAAAAAAGTGTAGAAAAAAATGTCTACAGTTTTCATGCACTACTACTTTACATTAACTTTTAAAATGTAATCAACCACAGATTATTGGTTGCACTGACTAAAAAGTAGCCCATTCCTGTTTTTTTTTTTTTTTATTGCTTTTACTTGACCAAACACAAATCTGTAGACACACCACTCAGAAATGTGTTCAAGTTTGAGACGGGCCTCTCCACCTACAACATTCTGTGAAGGACAGAATAGCTATTGTCATGTTTATGGTTAAAACATCAAATCTTTGTGAGTGAGAGATTCATTGCACCCAGTAAATATTTCTAAATCTAAGTAACTAAATATAATATGGATTATTTTAGGGTCAAGCAGAAATTAAATTATTTGTGACGATTTACAGGTTCTTAAGGAATCTCTTGCTATATTCAGTTAATTAAAAAGATTCATAAGAAGACAAGTTACAGATTAACAGCCCTGATGCCAACGTGCGCCACAAATCATTAACAGATGACTCTGCCATTAGGATTATACAGGAAACTTAAAGCAACAGTATTTGTTAGCTGCCAACATGATCCATCATATTGCTTTTTTCAACAATAATGCATTTCTAATATCCCCAGATTCACTATCAGATTATATTAAATTCCCTCACACATTTTTAGAACTGTTTTTATTGCTAACTTTGTAATTACTGACACGCGTCAATAAAGATGGACTCCATTAGCAATATTTTCAGCTGAGGTTACTTTATGACTGTACATACTAGGTGCTGGATGCAGAAACAAATCATCTCACCAGTGAACATTTCAGTTTCCAGCCCGCCCTACACATAGGTGGTGGGCGCAGCCACAGAGGATATTATGCCTTGTACTACTAAGCATAGCACTGCGACACAACTGTGCATGGAAAACTGCCACAAACTGCCGTAAATGGTGGAGCTGGTCATAAACCAGCTCTGCATACAAAAATATGGTGCATGCGGCAAAACCTGCAGGTGCATAATGGAAACTCCCCCTTGCATACGAATGTTGCTGGACGTGTGTGGTTTCCCCCTTTTTTCAAAAATTCAGCTCCAGATCCCTAGTGTGGATATATGGAGCATGCATGTGTTTCTGATGATAAACAACACCACGCCAAGATATTTAGTTTTATCTCGGTTAGTATGGCAAGAGAATAGGAATATCTATAAATTTCAAAACCACATATCTCAGTTACGCATAAAATGAAAAGAAAAATGGGTACATTGATGCCTTTTTGCCAGAACTATATTATTACTTAAAAATTATTATTCTGTCTTTCTCTGTCTGTCTCTGCCACACTAATCAGTGGTTTCCATGAGTTGTGAAGTCCTTCGCAATCTGCAGAAAATTATTCTGCAGTTTACATCAACATCCACAGAAAGTTACAGTTTACATAGCAATGCTTTTTGAAATTCCACAGAATTCAAGAAGAAATTCCAAAAAGCATTTTGGAAGCGGAATTGCCATTCCACACAAATCCTGCTGGTAGAATTTGGCATTTCACGCTGGTCTTACTGTAACCATGTTGTATCTACTATTGTATAAACAATGTAAAGCTGTCCATATATTAGATAGAGAATAATACATGGGGTGGTGTGTATAATGAGAATTTCACAAACACCCAAGGTGCTGGATGTTCAATAAACCCCAAGAGCACAGCTCAAGTGCTTTAGCCAAGTATTCAACATTGGGGGTGTTTGTAAAATTCAAATGTTACATCCCACCCCATGTATTGTTTTATATAATTGCTGGGCTCACATTTTTTAGCCTCTGCAATTATATAAATAGCAGCCTGTTGATACACTCTGTTTAAGAGATGTTGGCTGACCACAGAAGTGTCTCCAGAGAGAGTGAAGGTGAGAATGGGTATGTGTTTTTACAGTGAAGCCTATGAGAGAAAACAGTGCGATGCAAGCCACAGTCTGGCTCGTCGCTTTCCCATAGAAAGACTGGCACATGTTCACCATTATAACCAGCTGGTTATAATGGCAAATTACAACTGTCTTTTTCTATGAGGAAAAAACGTGTATTTATATTTTATATAAAGGAGCAGTAAATGTTACAGGGAAATTTTTGAGCTGCACTTTTCTTTTTTTTGCAGTTAATGGCCCTCATATTCAGAGCCAGCCAGATGCACGTGCAGACAGATGCGCCGCACGAAAATAATGCACTGGCCAACTCTGGAGCCATATTCAAACAGATGGTGTGATCTCGCAATCTGTTTGAATATCAGGCCCTGAATGCAGGGCATACAGCAAGCGGCCACCTTGCATAGTGCAGCACAACCTGGGTACGGGACTGAAAACCACCCATAGGGGAATGCGTGGTGCATACCTGTATACACCAGAGCCCCCATGGGTGATATTCAGCCCAAACATGCAAATGAGCCCACTGGGCATGCAGGAGCCAAGGGGAGATATGCATGCCCATTATGGGCTAATTTGTAAGGCTGAGCCTGGCAGAACGTGTCGGGCCAGCCCCCCCAGCCCCTATCACTGAAATAAATAAATCAACCCTCGATCTCCATTTCCATACTGCAGGGACCCCCTTCCCAGCCCTGAATACTGTAATGAATAAGAAAAACCCCAATTCATGTTTCCATAGTGTAGGGCTCCCCCAGCCCTGATCACTGTATTAAATAAAACATAACCCAATCCATGTTTCCATAGTGTAGGGGAACCCCCAGGACCCCTCCACTAGACTACTGAGGTTGAGAGGTCGGGGATGTGTATTAACAAAATAGAGATTTGAGATGGAGGAGAACACTAGACTACCAGGGCACTGGGATCAGGGATATATCATAACACAACATGGATCAGGGCTCATGGGGGGAGGGACTGTGTACCCAGCCCTAGATTGTGTGTGGGCACCAGCCTGCCCTGTGCATAGTTATGGAAGGGTTTGAAAAACTTATCTTTGCACCAGTGCAGCCAGCTATGTCTTTGCCGGGGGGGTTTCGAATATTGTAATGCACGGCATATGCACGAGGGACCCCTCATTTGCATAGGCGCATCACAATATTGTGCACGGGGGCACAGTCAAGTTTGCGTGGTGCTTTGGTGGCCTTTGAATATGGCCACACCCCTGACGACCCGCGCAAGTCTGGAGATGTGCGGTGCATCCAGGTATGTTCCGCACATCTCGTCTGAACATGTGGGCCAATAATTTTTATTACAAAAGCAAAGAAACATTACAACAGCATTGCATAACACGAAACCGTTGACAGTGAAAATAGCAATACCATGTGATAAATGTTACCAAAACACAGTGTACAGTCAGTCTACCTACACCAATATGTTACCTTCTTATAAGGGACATGCAGAAGGTGTACAACATAGTGACCAGAAAACACCATCCCATATGTCGAATTAAAAGGCCTGAACCTTGAGAGGGGAGAGAGGCATAGCAAAAACAGTGAGGAGGGTAACCTACTGAAACCTGTAGCCAGTTATGTCCAAGCAGTGACTAGGAACCCCAGGGGGGACTCAGAAGGACCAATGGTGGGTATATGTTAAAAATGATTGCATCTTACCTCCTGTCTTGCATGATACCCCACTTCCCCATTTTGAGCCGGTGTTTGTACTTTTTTTTTTTTCACATTTGAAATAATAAAAGAAGCGACCCTTTTAATATGACTTGGTCCTTGTTCTGATCAGTATTCTCTGTTGTTTTTCTATACCTAGTGTCCCATGAGGTTAGGGAGCACTGTGTGCTGCATGCTAGTTCATTTTAGTCACAAGAAAACTATACAACTGGGGTTCAAAAACAACAAAGAATTCTCATAAAATACCAGAGTGAGCCATATGAAAAGGGGCACTCCTTGTATTATTTCAGATGTAAATAAATGCTAATGCAGGCTCACAATAAGGATAAAAGGACCAATCTACAACAGAATAAAAAGGTATAGGTCAAGCGTTTAACCACTAATATGAAGAGCTGCTTTAAAAAATATAAAACAACAAGAGGGGATAGGAATAAGGAAATGTACCAGCTTGCATCTAGAAAAGTCACCCGTATGGTGAGGGGAGCAAAGTCCAGTAAAGAGCAACGGCTGGCACAGGGGATACATGGAGGGGAAAAGAGGTTCTTCTGGTACATTGGGGAGCGGAGAAAAACTAAGGGCCATCTCAGCAGATTGAGATCAGAAGGAGGGTGGGTGGAAGAGGCGAGGGACCAGGCAGAGGTATTTAGCAGTACTTTGCCTCTGTGTTCACTAGGGAGGGATGGGATATCTACAAAGCAAGGCACAAAGGGATAGAAGCAGCAGGGAGTGGATCAGGGAGCAACAGAAATGGAGCAAAAGGGAGGAAAGGTACCCCAGGGGTGTCACATCTGGATAAAGATAAAAAGACCAGTAAGGTGGAGGGGACGGATGATGCCATCCCCACCAAAAGGGTGTGGTTTGCCCTCAAGGCCCTAAAGAAAGACAAATCTCCTGGGCCGGATGGCATTCATCCGAGAGTACTATGGGAATTGGCGGACATACTGGCTGCACCCCTGGCGGAGCTTTTCAACAGGTCACTTGAGACAGGGTGGGTACCTAGGGATTGGCGAGAGGCACATGTGGTACCAATCCATAAGGGGGTCGAAGGAGTACCAGGGCTTATAGACCCATCAGTTTAACCTCGGTGGTGGGAAAATTAATGGAGAGTATACTAAAGGAACGATTGAGGGTTTACTTGGGGAGGTGGGAGGTCTGGATAGTCGGGCAGCATGGGTTTGTGCCAGGTAGCTCATGTCAAACCAACCTTGTGGAGTTCTATGAATGGGTAACATCAGAACTGGACAGGGGTAAGCCTGTGGATGTATTATTCTTGGACTTCAGCAAGGCTTTTGACTCTGTCCCCCACAATGGTCTGGTGGAGAAACTGATGGGGTTAGGAGTAGGCCCTTTGATGGTCAGATGGATTGAAAACTGGATAGCTAGACGCACTCAGAGAGTAGTGGTCTGTGGGGAGCTCTCGAACCCTAGAGAGGTTGGTAGTGGGGTACCACAGGGCTCGGTCCTGGGTCCAATCCTGTTTAATGCATACATATCGGACATCAGGGATGGTATAGGGTGTGAAATGAGTCTCTTGCGGATGACTCCAAGATGGGAGCAGTAGCTGAGGAGAAGAGGGAGGTTGGCCTGCAAGGGACCTGGACACCCTGAGCTGGGCTGGCACACATGGAAATTAAATTTCAATATCACCAAGTGCAAGGTGTTGCATCTTGGTCGGAAACCTAAACACAGGTACACCCTGGGAGGAGGTGCTGGAAGCCTCAACAGGAAAAGACCTGGGGTCATGGTGGATACATGTATGAATAACTCTGAGCAGTGCAGGAGAGCAGCTAGCAAGGCAAACAGGATGTTGGGATGCATCATAAGGGGATCACCTCTAGGAGCAAGGAAGTGATTCTGCCGCTGTACAATGGACTGGTTAGACCACACCTTGAGTACTGTGTACAGTACTGGAGACCACACTTGAAGAGGGACATACAGCTCCTGGAGAGGGTAGCAGGAGGCAACAAAGATGATACGAGGGCTAGGGGATTTGACTTACGAGGACAGACTTGAGGAGCTCTGCCTGTTTTCATTGGAGGAGAGGAGAGACAGGGGACATGATTGAGGTCTTCAAGTACCTCAAGGGAATAAATAGGGTAAACATGGAGGGAATCTTTAGACTAAAGCAGGGAGGCATCACCAGAGGGCATGGTTTGAAGTTGGAAGGTGGAAGGGTGAGGGGGGGAAAAAAGGAGGAGGTTTTTCACTGAGAGGGTGGTGGACCCTTGGAATGCTCTGCCTGGTGAGCTGGTTCAGAGATCCACAGTGGAGGGCTTTAAGAGAGGGTGGGACAGACACAGAAAGTGGATGTATCAGATGATAGCCTGTCCGGGGTGGGGATGGATGATAGGGGTTTCTGGAGCACAAGGGATGGGAGGGTCTCGGCACCCAACTAAGGATCTAGGTTCGAGCAGACTTGATAGACCATAAGGCCTAATCTGCTGGCAAATAGTATGTTAGTATGTTAGTATGTAAGTATTTGCATGACTTGGTTTACTTTCTGTTATTATTGCTTTCCCTGTGAAGTCTTGTGAGGTATAGTTTATGGCAGTTATTATACAAAAATAAATTGTATTAAACAATTACCATCAGAAAACCATCCAGAACCCCCCCAACCGGTGAAAAACAGAATGAGATGAAGTAAAGTGATAGTCGCGTTGGGGGAAGGGATGATTGCCTAAAGCTAACGTACTCCATGTAGCAGGACACTTGAATTTGTTTTATTTATTTATTTTAAATCGCCCCATCCCCTCTGTGTACATGACTTGGGTAGCTCCTGTTTGGTAACTATGTGGGCTTCTGCCATTCAGAAAACTGGAGTCTCATTGTCCATATTGGAAGGCATTTTTTGCATGCAAAGGATAAATACTAGTGCTCTTCCATAACCCTAATGTCCAGTGTGGCCTTGTGGTTAGAGTACACAGCAGTGGACCTGGAACGTTCAATTCCCAAATTGCTACTTACCTACTATGTGACCCTGACCAAGTCACTTAACCTCCCTGTGCTTAACCTTTCTGTAATCTCTGTATCTCTGTGCTGTTTGAATCTCCATGTACCCATAATGGCATTAACATTCACTACCCCCTGCCCTTACAGGACTGCAAATCACTTTGGAATAGTTTGTACGAAAGGAAAATAATTTAGTTTTATATGGTGCTTTTCACATAAACTGTATTCAAAAGTGATTTTACAATCCCGGGAAGAAAAGGTGGCTGCCATTTTTAACACAGATGGAGATTCATAGAAAACCGAGATAGATTTGACAGGTTAAGGGCAGGGAGAGAACGCTTGCTCAGGTTCACACAGTTAGTGAGCGGCAATTGTGGGATTCCAACGTGGGTCTTCAGATTCACAACTCTGCACTCTAACCACTAGGCTACACCACATGGCCAACCTAAAGAAGATGTATAAACCCAATTCAAGACATTTTGCTTTGTGTTTGATGTCAACCATGAGTAACTACAGTGGGTAATATACAAACACACGTATAGATCCACATTGCACACCAGAGTGAAACACTGTAAACACTAGACTAATGCAGCCCTCAAATAAAACAAATATTATATTATGCCATTAAAAGGTTTATTGGTGTGTGTGCATGGGGGGGGGTGGAAGAGTGGACGGAATGGTCCAAAAATAAAACAC
The DNA here is from genome assembly GCA_016271365.2 of Neoceratodus forsteri. Lineage (NCBI taxonomy): Eukaryota > Metazoa > Chordata > Ceratodontiformes > Ceratodontidae > Neoceratodus > Neoceratodus forsteri. Next base: position 92,981,612 of record JADMNL010000030.1, read on the forward strand.
TTATGTTCCAGGGTGTGCTGTAAGGGTGACTGGCACACCTCATTACTTGATGTTTGAAATGGAGATCCCATTTTTGAGGCCTGAACATTGCTGTTGATGGAGTAGCCCACACCATCAGTGAGTGGCGATGCTTTTGCTTTGCTGGTTTAAAGAGCGTCGAAGCCAAAAAAAAAAAAAAAAGATTTGAAAGGCTCTTTTTCCTGAATCATTCTCAGTTCTCTACTTTACATCTAATTTGCATGCTGTTGCCATGCCAAAAATCATATGCTAATTAGATAATTTGCACGTCACACAATCTGACCAGTTTTTAGGACAGGAGTTTTTAAAATTATCCACAGTTCAAACAAACTCCTAGATCTAGCCTGGGGGGGGGGGCGCAGACTCAAATTTTATTTCCTGGTTCATCCATCCTTTTCCCTCTTGGCTGTCAGAGAGAAAAAATGTTTGCTTTCAAGCTTTTTTCTTTTCATTCTTGCCACGAGCAAAGACCCAGAAAGCAGATATTTCATTTAAATTACAATGATTACATACTCATTTACAGTTCCCCAAACTGTGGCCTACTCATGGTAACAATAAACCCACTGATAGTGATAATAGAATTGTGGCCTACAACATGCCAGCTGACAACAGTAATGTCCTAAGCCTTCTCCCTCGTAACTAATTGTATCACATGTAATCATTCGTTTATAGGATAAAAAGATTTCTGGGATTGACAAAGGGTGACATCGCCAGCCCTGTTGAGCTGTCTAGTGAAATTAGATAAGAAACAGGCTCCTTAGCAATGCGTATAAAATTTCATTTACTGCAATTTTGTGAATTGTTCCGCGTTTCGAGCGACAGAATGTAAATGCGATGTTCCTCTGCACAGAGGCAGCTGCTTCTAACAGAGACTGCGAGTTGTAGCAGGACAAAAGGAGTGGAGGGAGGAACTCTGGTAAAAAGAAAGGTTAATAGCAAAACGGGGGGGGGGGAGTAGTGGCTCATAAAAATGCATGGCACATTGCAGCCTCGACACTCGGTGATGGGTTCGAACTGGGAACTGACATGAGATATAGAAGTGCTCATTGAAAATAATTCAGAGTGACGGCCGCATTGGCCTGGAATCGGAGAAGAGCTGAATCACTGAGTATTTGGGGAAGAGGCTGCAGCGGGGCTGCCAACTGTCCCCGCTTTGTTTTATTTCGCTTTCTGCTGCAGACATGATTCCACTCACTCTGTCACATTCTGCAGGTTTGCTGTTCTTGGAAAACCTCTTTGGTTAGATCTCACTTTCGAATCTGAACCTTTCCTCATATGTTTGTATGTGAAACCTAATGCATTCTTAGAGCTCGTGAAGCGAATAGCTTGGTTAATAAATATATAGATTATATTTAGAACAAAACTTGTTTTGAATCTCTTCTGAGTGACAAATGCGTGACAACATAATCTCACAGAACCTTTTAAAGTTTGGCTGTGAACATACACATATGCAACCCACAATCAGTATTCCAAATTTATTGCCAATCAAAAAAAGAATGTTTTGATTGAAGGTTCCAGGCCACAGTTACACCCCCACCCCAAATCAGGAAGCTACCTAGCCTGCTCTCCTTGGAAAAGTATGGCAGGCTCTGTAGTTTTTTACTTTTCATCCATAGCTCTCAGTGCTCATGATTCTCAGGGATGTCCCTGATTTTGCCTTAAAACTGTCCCCAGCACCTCCTAAATTTGGCATTTCTGTCACTGGTCTGCTTCTGAGAACTACACTGAACTTGTAAGTCATTGTGCTCAGTAGAAGCTGTTCTTTAAGTACTGGTTAAAATTATGTTATCGTTCCATCTAATAGGCCTTTCAGTAACCTCAGTGGGTGTTTCTGCTTTACAGTCTGGTGGTAAGTACCATTTTAGAACTGCAGAATGTAGTTTATAAGTATGTTACAAACAGCCACAGAGTTCTGTAGTAGAACATGGGTGCATTGTGCCAACAACAGAAGAGCATAGCGAGGACATAAACTACATCACATTTAAAATGTTTTTTTACCAGCAGCATCTAAATCAGAAACATCCACTTGTATAACTAAAAAGCCTGTATAGCTAGGGCAAAAACAGAATTTGAACCAACATTTAAAAAGCAGCCTCTACTAGGAAAAAAAATGACTTCTAGATTCATCGCAGTTCTCCTTTAAACCATAAAGTCATACCAGTTGATCATTCTACAGCCGCGTTCTGCATCAGAAATTGTGTTTTTATGCTAAGCCACTTGCATCAACTGCTTCGTGACCTGGAATTACTATTTATAAGATATGTCCCTCATTTTTGCAGCTTGTCCATTCCATGCTTGTTTTAAGCACTGCTAAGCACGGTTACTTGGTGGGTCTAATTCCTTAGCTTGTTGTAACTGCTTTCTCTGCTAACTGCCATTTGTAATTTTAACCACACACTCCTCTTATGTATTAGTGCACTGACTGTTACTGATTTAACTGTTATTTATTTATTTATTTGTATTTTGATAACCAGGTGGGCCCACTGAGACAAACTGTCCCTTTTTCAGGGGTGAGCCAGAGTTAATTACATACAGTAATACACATAGTAATAGATATTGCACATATATGCAAAACATAAAGCAGAGATTGCACTGATCCAATGTACATACAAGGTACAAAAGTAAATTACAGCGACAATAACAATACAATCAGTTTACAGCCATCATATCTCAGAACACTGCATATTTATTAGTTTACTGTTCATAGTGTAATTGTTGTCATTGTCTCACACTCACACACACACACACACACACACACACACACATATATACACCTAAAAATAGACATTTAATTGCCTAGTGTGCTTACCTGTACCTCCATCCCTGGGTCGCACCTGGACACAATCCTCAACTCACCGTGCTTCTCCCAGTTACCAATTTGTAATTAAATAAATAAAACTGTCTCTGGTCAGTGGGACAGGCGAGTCTTTGAGAAATGGCTTTATCTAATTTGGGGAAAAGGAGATAAACCTGCATTTTGTATCTGTCATTATGTCCACAGCAGTGGATGTGATCAGGTAAATAATGTTGGATGGAGTATGATCAAAATAAGGAACCCTGGGACCACATCCAGCTGGTCTCAACAATTAAAAAGAATGTCAGAGTAAAACTGGAACTGAGTCCTCCATAAACAAGGTCAGACTGTGGGACTGTCACAGTCCTCTTAGCATATCAGTTCAGTTTGGTACAGTGGCTCTGTGTGTGAACTTTGTAATGATTTGTACGGATAAAAAAAATCCCATTTCATTAGTATTTAGGTGCAGCACAAAAGGGTGTTCAGGGTATGCATGGTGGGAAGGGGTTCCTACTGAGGGGCGGCCCACCTGGAAATTTCCAGATATCCTAGAGGGCCAGTCCAACACTGTCCAGAAAACATTGTCCTGGTGATCCTCCTTTATTTTCTGCAGTCCTTGTTCCTCCTTTTTAGGAGGGATAGGTGTCATGCCCGATATTAAAAAGTTCTGAAGCAGAAGGTTCATCAAAATGAATTCTCACGTCAATGTGGGATGAAACATTTGTGTGTTGTGCGGACAGTAAAATTATCTGGGGCTGTGGTTCACCCAATGACCTAGAAAAAGCAAGTAGCACAGCTTTTTTTTATACTTTGGTAACCAGGTACAGCCCAGTGGGCACAAGGCCCATTTACACTGGTGACCCAGGAGCACAGGGAGGCTAAGCAACTTGCTCAGGGTCGCAATATGCAGATGGAGATCGTGGTAATCAAACCCAGGTTTGCTGGATGTGCCACGCTCCTTCACAGCTCTTTGCTCTACCCTCTAGGGCCTAGGCTATATTGCCAGCCCTAATAATAAAAAAAAAACAGTTCACAGTAAAATAAGTGTAACGGTGTGCTTAGGAACTCCAGCAAGACAGTTGCAATGTATTCATCCAAGGTCCACTACAGCAGTATGCCATCATTTTGAGGCTTACTGACTGTTGAATATGTATCTACTCTTACACTAGCTGCCTGGTTGTACTGCATGCAGTGATGTAATACAAAGAATAATGCATAGGCGGCTGTGTGTTATGAAGTTGTTTTTACACACCTGAGGTGTGTGATGACCCACAAACCTCGAAACAAGCTCGAGAGGTTTATGTGGTCATCACACACCAAGGGTGGGTAAAAAAAAGGTCATAAGCACAGAGTCACTTATGTTTTAATTTTTTTATAATAACTGGAGCAGGGACATAGGAGCAAAAAAAATCAGGTTTCCCAATAAGGAAAGTGAAGCGTGACAGCTCCAAATGCTATACCCAGTTATTACAGTGTTTCATCACACTGATAATAAGTGTGACAAAGAGTTATTATACTCCAGCTACAAGCTCCACTTAGCGTGCTTGCTGGGGTTGGCCTCCATTTGTACTTTGTTAAAGGGAATATAAAAGTGTTGTTTACATTTGTTTTTCTTTTTCTACAGAGCTTTTTCTCCACACAGGAGCTGGTAGGCATGACTACGGCTCTCTCTCTCTGAGGGCTCTCGAATCTGCCCCTGTGGGGCATCTTGGAAGCTGCCAGTATCCCCTTTTCCATTTTCTCCCATTTCCCTGCTGCTGAGGTGTGCACGTCAGCATGCGCACATGGTCAGACTAGGTGGGCCAAGCGGTCCTTATTTGCCATCAAAGTCTATGTCAAAGTCTATGAGGCATGCACACACTGCAGAAGTCCCACAGCACCCTCCCTTCTTTGGCACCCTCAGTGCCGCACTACTCTCGGACCTCCACCTGGAGGCAGTCATTCTGTGGAACATCAAGCCTCCCTCGCTGGGGGAAGAGAGCAGTCTTCCAGATGCATGATCCTCTCCCTCCCCAGCCATCCCCGGCAACCTGCGCTGGCCACTGAACATGGGCCGCCAGCATGGCAGCAGGTAAGGCACTGATGCCTCAGCCCTCCACACCACTGGGCCAGCTGTTGTTTTACATTGTTTAATGTAACTGTACATTTGGGCATGTGTGAAGTCTGTTTTATCGTCCCAGTGTATTATTTAGTGTGTTTGTTTTCAAATAGTCCAGTTTATTCTTTATTTAGGGTTGCATATTACTGCACCCATTTTCCCTGTCCAATAGGTATCCCATGACAACGGCGACTCTAAAATGAGGCAAAAAGGGCAAATAGCATATTTAGCGACTGTACATTAGAACGAGCCGTCAAAATAGTGACTTTCAGTATTAGGGAAAAAAAACAGGCTGAGGCCTGAGAGAGATCAATCCTTTATTAAGTACGAGATGCAAAGGGAATAATGGCTTGGAATTATGGCTGGAATTGAAAATTATAGGCTAGACCACGCAGGTATTCTGCTGTTGTTCTGGACCTATACTGTGCAACAATTGATGCGATCCTCAGATTTTATCCTTTATTAAGTACGAGATGCAAAAATCCATGATGGCATACAGTGGACTAGAAATTACAAGTTTCTTTAGTTCTTCAAAGACCCAGACATATACGTTTGTGGTATGGAAACACATTAAAACACATGCAGATGGAATCACAGCACCAGAATGCACTGCATGAATGGTATAGAGATGATTGAACAAAGCAGGACATGATTTGAATGTCCCATCTAACATCCAATCACTGCTTTCACGTAGCATGCGTAAATTATTTTCTGTTGCAAACAGTATTATTCTGTCTAGTTCAGCACCACTGTCAAACATTAAAAAATGTTCTCCGTTGCTTAACTGTGTAAAGTCAGGCAGAATTACAAGGTCAGTAACCGATGATGGTGTTGCAGGACATCCCCTTTCCTGCTGCCTTATGCGCTGCACTGTGTGCTTGATAAAGCTAATTCCAGGTAGCCTACCTCTGACTGCTTCAGAGGAACTTGCAGTACACCCTACAACTACCTGGGATGTAGTCTCCACTGTACTCCTGGCACGAGACCTTATATCAGCCATAACCTGTCTAACCCCAACATCACCAGCATCTGTAACATGATTGTGCTCGCTAATAGTTGCAACAACACTATCCCCTGAGGTATGCAACCGTGAGAGACACTTGTGCTTGTGGTATTCTGCACAGTGCCAGTACACTTTTTTGCCTCTCTCTTTATTTTTCTGGTACAAGAAGCCAGAAAACAGCAACAATGGCTTACCTTTCTGGCGAGTAACGTATTCCACTGACATGCTGCAGTTTGACTCTTCGATCTACTAATCAAAATCCACAGAAACAATGCAGAAGTGAACCAAGGCATTTAACAGAGCTCTGACCAATCATGCAGCATGTTGGCGATTTAGTGAGCATGATAGGCAGTGACTGTAAAGCCAGTAGGCAAAGCAGTGTTTACTTGTTTTTTTTACTGACTCGGGTAAAACACCAGTTTTCGCTATATTTACTGCCGCGTTATAATGCAGTGTCGCAATATATGTAGTCGGTATACTATCTTCGCCGTTTTTGAAGTCGCGTTTTTCTTTTGCGATTATCACATAGAACCGTCCAATATTTATTTCTTTAATTACTTAGCAGTTCCGGATTGCAGTGACATCAGTTGAGCTGAAGACTACAATGGAGTGGAACGCAGTGACATCAGCTGATTACTAAGCTACAGTTTAAATGAAATTCTGCTTCTGGAAGTTCAGAATTCCACTTCTGATGGATTAAGCCCTGCCTGCCCCCTGCCCCACCATCCAGCACTGAGCATCCCTCTCCTGTCTCCTGGGTATACTTCTGAGCTTCACCTTATCTGAGGGCAGCTGGCTATGGACATAGAGCTGCCAAGGAGATAAAGGTAGGCCCTACATCAGGGGGCTCAGTCTGAGGGGGGCCATGCAGAAGAGTGTCACGGGAGCTCAAGGGCTTCGTTGGATGGGAGGTGGCACTGGCACAGGTTGAAGGATGTCCTAGCCATAAGGGCCTGAGGGGTAAAAACAGAGTTGAGAAAACTGAAAAAAAAAATAAGTGTTCAAAAATCTTTTCCTCAGCCAAGCAAGAAACTTATAATGCCCTGATTACCCCCAGACTAAGGACTCTGCCTCCTTGCATGATGCGTCAGAGGAACCAGACAGTGCGGTTTGAATGAGGATTCTCCTCTTTACAATACATGTATTTGTACAGGCCATTATGTTCAGAAAATGAAGTTAGACATTCCGTTTAAATGCCCCTCGTGCATCATCATCTTTCAAAGAGCACTTCCTAGCCCTCTCCCACCCAACACATCATGCAAGGGGACGGAGTGAGTGCCTCCCTGTCCATTTTGTGGATTCCTGAGTCAGTGGGCACTAAGTTTTTACTTGACTGAGTTAGGCTTTTCTAACCTTGCTTTTAAATGTGACTGCTGTGTGTCTCTTACAGATCAGGCTCACTAGATCGGTCGGTACACTGGCAACATTCTTGCACTCGCTTCCTGGCAGCTGTTTCTTTTTTTTTTTTTTTTGTTGACTTTATTTCTGCACCCTTACCATATTGTACTCTCTTCAGCATAGTCTTTCACTGAACTGACTGTTCCTGTCTTCCTGAAGCCTGTCTGCCACTTCTGATCAGCACCTCCTCCTCGTCATGTCACCAAGCCCCCCCCCCAGACCTACATCCCCTGGGAGCAAGGACTGCCACTCCTACCCGGTGCTCTATCTATAGTGTCTGGTGGGACAGATGGGAGGAGAGCCAGAAGGGCTTCAAGGCCTGGAATTTGACGTGTTGCCAGTGCCCTAAACCCGCTTTTGTCTACCAATGGGAAGTTTTTTTTCCTTGTTTCTTCTCCCCCCCCATTGGCCTGGTCATGCAATGTGCTCCAGCGTGGTGCATGGGCACGCCCACTCACGCTCACAGAAGTGCCGCTGCGGCCATGGCCCCGCTCTGCCAGGACTCAACTGCTGCTAGACCTCAGCCATTGCTAAGTGTCGCCAGATGGCGAGACCTACGTCCCCCCTCTCTCCCAGTAAAGGACAGCTGTCCTCCAGATGCTCAATCCTTTCCTCCCCTGCCACCCCCCAGCGACCCGAGTCCACTCCCAAACCCGGGTTGCCGGTGTGGCGTCTAGCACCTCAACCCTCAGCGCCACTGGGCTGGCCTTTGGCAGCTATTTCTTAACGTGCCTTGTAAAGTGCTTTGTGATACAGTGTGTGATGGTATACAAGACTGTGATTATGGAAATGCACCTAAAGAGGAGGCCTGGTGATTGTATTCACTTCAGATAATCCACTTGCAGGTGCCACAGGGACTCCTGCTGGAGAAGGTAGGGCTGGAGCTGCTACTGGTATCTCCTTCCACCACCCCTCTAAAGCTGCCATCTCTGTGACCAGTGCCTGACTTCTGATGCTGGCTCCTAACCAGCAGTGTGTCAGACCCACAAAGCAGCTAAGTGTCAGACAGCCCGACTTTAAAAAAAACAGTGCAAGCTTACCACATGTGCCCTCGATGGAAGACAAACGGGCCGAATGAAAGGGCTGTTGTTAAAAAGAGTACAGAGCGCTATCTCAGGGTCAGCAACACCTACACCCTCGATATCACCCCTAACTAGACCAGTGTCTTCTTGTCAATTGCAAAATTATACGGACAGACACTGATAAGATTGCATCTGCAGGATGGAAGCAAATTGTGATCTCATCCAGCAGAGCGTTCCTATTCAGTGTGACTGTCGTGCTCCCAGAAATGCTGATGTTGCGATAAATCTTAAGTGCTGAATGTACAATGGAAGCCAGCATGTGACCCTAACAGATACTACATAAGTCAACCAGCACTCCATCAAGCTACATTTGTCAACTTTGAATCCAAGGACTGCCCTGGCTTTTCTTCCCTCCTCGGGAATTTTGCCTTTTTTTTTTATTTATTCATATTTTCTTCCCAAATTGGTTTTGTTTTTGTTTGTCTTCTTGCCTTGTCAAGTAATGATACTTGTGCTGTAAGTGTCATTACTTGAGCAATAATAAAGTTGCCCAGGAGAGACAGAGTAGCCCCATCTAGAACATTCTGATGCCTTCTCTGTGGGCCTAATCTATCCCTGTGATGCCTTGGGCAAGTATCCCACAGGATATTGTCCAAATCCAGAGTGGGTGCCAGTGACCAGGGTCAGACTGACATGCGAGTGCCCCCTGGTGGCCCATAGAGACAACTGCAATACATGATCCTGCTGTCAAGAGGTGGAGGTGCGTAGAGGGTCCGTAAGAGCAGTAAACTGCATATTTATTTATGTGCGTATATATTTATCTATTTATTTGGTGTTTGTTCACTGGGTAGGGGCACTAGGCAAATGGTTGTCCATTTTCAGGTACAACCTGAGAGAGTACAATAGAATGCACTGGGCAGTTAACAGGATCAGTTACAAGGCCAACATTCCCAAAGGCTAGATTAAGCATGAACAACAATAACTTTCACAAGAGATCAGTACAGTTATCATCATACATAGGAAGGCATAGGATGAAACTTGGTTACATGAAGTTGCAGCTGGAGTCAGTAAGCTGGCATCTCCGGGGGGAGGGGGGTGGCAGGGACTTACAGAAGGAAGAATGAGCTCAGTACTATCAGCAGATGACAGTTTGAGTCCTCCTTAAGATCCAGCCCTGGTTTTTGATTTTGCTCACAATGTAAGAGGAAACACACACAGTGGGGATAATCCACAAGCCCCGAACTTAAGGTGTGCCTGGTCTGGCAGGGTCTGACACCCAGCCAAAAAAAAAAAATTGATTTGAGGGGGATCTCACAGGGTCTCAAGCCAGGAAAGTCACTCTATGTTTGTCCCCCCATGCCAGGACTTGAAGACAGCAGTATGCAGTCAGCAATATGAAGTTCTGACAGTTTGCTCATTCTTCTTTGTAAGTTCCTTTTACTCTTTCACATGGTTGTTCCTTTGTCCCTTAGTTTTCCTACAATATCTGGATGTTTTGTGCCCAATTTTGGGGAATGAAAAATGGTTTTCCGATGAAAAGAGAAATTCTGCACTAACAGCAAGAAAAGACTTCTACAACAGATAGTAGTAGTAGTAGTAAACATCTTTATTTTTATATGGGAATATATAAATTAAACCATTAGGATCAATGGTCCTGTTTTCAAGATGATCCTGTATATAAATATAAAAGTATTACATAAGAAAATATAAATTGAGTAATCACATTATTATTAATTATTAATATGTATACCCTTGAGGAAAGGGGGGGGGCATGATAGAAACTTTTAAGTACCTCAGTGGAATCAACAAAGTCCAAGAGGGTAGCATCTTTCAGAAAAAGAGATATGTAAGAACAAGGGGACACAATTTGAAGATAGAGGGGGGGACGGCTCTGGGGCAATGTGAGGAAGTATTTTTTCACAGAGATGGTGGTAGACGCATGGAACAGCCTTCCTGAGGAGGGTGTGGGGTCTAAAACATGGGAGAATTCAAGAATGCATGGGACAGACATAAGGCAATTCTTGTGAGGGTAGGAAGAAATAGGCTGTTGGTTAACTAGGATCTGCAGCTTATCCCTTAGGTAGGGAAATGGGCAGACTAGGTGGGCCAAGCAGTCCTTATCTGCCATCAAAGTCTATGTTTCTATGTATTACACATACAATACATTTATCACAGAACTTGACAAACCATACCTTATTTAGTACATCAGTCTATAACCTAATAAATATTTCCTATCAATTGTTTTCTATTTAATTTAACACTAACAGTTCTAGGGTCTAGAATCTTTAAGCTTATACAATCTAATAATTAGCCCGTATTAATTGATAACATACAGTCTGGTATTTCATATTTTATACACATGTGCATTTTACTTTAAGTTCCCTTTTAAAATGTGTATGAAAGGGAAGGGAAAGGGAACATTGTTTAACCAGGAGTAGCACACTAAGCTGAAGCTTGTTTCCAGATGTGACCTGAGAGCACAAGGAAGTTAAGTGACTTACTCAGGATCACACAGTATGCACCTAGGTGACAGTGGGATTCAAACCCAAGTCTCCAGTTCTGCAGCTCAGAGCCTTAACCCACTGCACGATACTGAGTTTAGGATGCTTCCTTAACTCAACTTCCTGAATATCTAAAGTTTAGATAATCAGGAAGTTGAGTTAAGGAACCATCCTAAACTCTTCTAAACTATCCCCGTGTAAGCAATAATACTCGACAGGGTGGGTGGTATTGTGCTATACTGGACCGCCCAGGGGCATAATGAGGCCTGAAACTGCAGGCAGAGGGCCTTATAGACCCTGGAAGGTCCGGTATAGCACAATACCACCTACTCTGGAGGGTATTATTGCACTTAGAAAATGGGTACTATAAAAAAAAAAGTTTAATAAAAAATGTTAATCAAAATAGTTTAAATTAAGTTTTGTAATAAAATAGTTCCTACGCCTGCATTAAAATTATATTTAGTTGTGACTTTGGAGGTGATTGCTATGGTTACACACACACACATGGTTAAAATGGCTAAAACACTTTTTTATTTATTTTTTCATTCACTGTCTTAGTTTTATTTTATGGTGTTGTAGCTTCTGAGATTGAACTGGAAAGGTTGCAGGTGGGGACGGCACTATGGAACTACAAAGAAACTTAAGGGAATTGAGAGGAAATGAGTGGCAGCAAAAAAAACCCAAAAAAACAGAAGGTACATTTCTCTGCTTGCTGTGGTTTGTTGCCCCTCCCCCAATTTATTTGGGTGCTGACATTGGGACCGTCAAGCTGAGGAGTGGTGGCCGAGGAAGAGAGAGACCGCTAACTCTGATACCGCTACTACGTGTGAGAAGAGCGATAATTTCTTCATTTTCCGTACCGCAGATGGACATCCACCTGTGGTATGAAAAAGTAAGAAAGTACCGCTGCTCTCTTACATAGTAGCGGTATTGGAGATAGCGCCGTCTCTCTTTCTTTCTCTCTCTCGGCTGATTCAGTTGTTTTTCAGCAAAGAAGGCGATCCAAGTTACTTGTATTTGATTTCTTCTTTGCTTTAATGTATGCCTATGATTTTTTATATTTCTTTTCCAATGAGCGATGGGGAGCGGAGTGGGGTGGATACTGACTGAGCCAGGAAAGTCGTCTGCAGTAGTGCTGAGCACACGGCATGCTAGCGCTGTTAGTTTAAAATTTAAACTGTTCACCTGCAATCGGGTCTGTAGTAAATAAAATATGGATGGTGTGTGCTACATGTTCTTTTTTTTTAATGGTTTGGGTATACGTGGTAGTTGGGAGAGAACTGTGGCCTAACCTTTTGCTTGGGAATTTAAAATGCAGCACAATCGAGTCCCGTGCTGTCAGGGGAAAGCAGTTAACCATTTGACACAGTTCTGTGTTTTCCCATTTTGATGGTCCATTTACAGCTGGGCAGCTGAGACGCTGAGGATGGGAACCGTATACCAAACGAGGTCCACCGTGGCAGGAGCTGACAGAAACACAAGTACATTTGTGTTTCAGTGCAGTTTTGTTGCATTGGAAAGAAGCAGGGCATTTTTCTCAGCGGGGCATTGTTTTTTAACGGACGTGCGAGCAGGAGAATTGGAATTGGGAGCAGTGGTAGCAGAACATTGACAGTGTGTGGCATTTTCAAACTGAACTTCTACAGCTACATAATTCAAAAGGAAGAGGCAGTTAGGATTGTGATCGGGTCTCAGCTCTCACTAAGTGGAAAAAAAATGGCGGGCATTTTAAATAGAAAATTCGAACTACAGCTTGATATGTATGATGAGGTTGGTGGGGACTGGCACTTTCAATAACCGGGCTCTGTTGTCTGATAAATGCCCACCTTACCAGGTCTATCAGCCAATCAGAGTCCGGAATTTTCTTGGCCCATTTTCTAAATTTTGTTACTGTATTTGGAAAAGTCATATTTCCATATTTATTAGTTATTATACAAAGGCAAGAAAGAATCCTGGCTTCTGATTGGTCAGTTGACCACAACAGCAGGGATGCTATCCTGGCATAACATCCCAGCTGATTGTTTTGATTTGCATTCACATTGTTTGCATCTTCTCTTAAGGAACAAAAATATTTTTACACACAAACAACAACATTCTTTAAAATTATTGTTTTTATTCTGTATATAACAACCAGCCATTGTATGATAGGAATAATGCCCTCCAGGGTGGGTGTTATGCTGGGATAACACCCCTTCTCTGGGGGGTTGGATACCTCGGCTTGCAGACTCGGTCCCAACCACCTGCAGCGGGATGTTATCCCAGCATAACACCCACCCTGTTGGGCATTATTCCTTTATTTTTGGGGTAGCAAATTTATACAAACTGTTGCTTCTTAATTTATATTTATGTTCCTTTTTTACTCAGCTTATCTATCAAATAATTTGGTTTACCTGAGTATAGAATTCTGTGTACCAAAGAAGTCCACTTTAACCTCCTTTTATTTTCTAAGTCTATCCAATTTAATCTATTATACATTATACATTATGCAGATGTCCACAATCTTCTCATAATCATGATCCCCCCATAGATCCAGCATTTTATGCTGCAAACTTTAAGCCCCGTGCAAGCCTGCCAGAGAGCAGGAGTTGCATAAGAAAATATGAAGGTGTCAGCAGAATAAGGCCATTTGGTCTATTGAGTCAGCTCGTAATTGCAGGGTCCGTAGCTTAAGCTATGGACCCTGCTCCCCTCCCTAATCCTCCCATCCATTTCATCTTCCCCTTCCATGACCCTTACTTTCCCCTTATATCTCCTCAGATGCCAGCCCTTTCAAAGATGCAATTTCTGCCATTAACCTCATTCAGCTTGTCGAGTCCCTCACCAGAATGAACTATAAGACAGGAACTGGGACTCTACTCGACTGGGTACTCTCTAACAGCCCAGACCAGACCACTTTTCTGGTACCTCTGTACTCCCGGATGGTATAAGCGACCACTCTCCTGTCCTTTTCTGTTGGGCTAATAAATTCACCAAGCCTCCCGCCAAAACAATTTACACCTGGATCCTCATCCGAGGACATCTCAAACTCTTGAAAGCTGACTTCCATCATCTAGAGTGGACCTCAGTCTACTCCACTAATGTTGATGTTGCACTTGAACAATTTATACACAATTTCAACACAGTCTGCGACAAGAATGCCCCGTACAAAAAATGAAAAGTCAAAGGCCACAACAACCCCTGGATCTCCCCAGACCTCACTGAGCTCCTAAAGTCCAGAGACCACCTTTGGCACAAGGCACGGTCCACAGTGAGTCTAACTGACATACAGAGCTATAAGCGTGCAAAAAACAACTGTACCAGGGCTATCCGGGTTGCAAAAATTAATTACTACAAGGATGCCCTTGCTCGCTCATGGAACAACGACCGTAATTTCTGGAGCAACCTCAAAGTCATCACTGGGAAAGGCCCCAAGGCACCACCCACAATGCTCAACATTAATGGCAAACCTATTTTGGACCCAAGAGATACTGCTAACACTTTCAACAATGCGTTTACTGATCTGAGTGGCGTCCTCCCTTCAGGCTTCTTTTGCCCACCTAATGAAGATGACCCCATCTGGGTTGCTGTCCAGACCCACTGTCACCCACCTTTCTATTTTAGAGCCATCTCAGCCCCAGAAGTCAGGAAATACTTCCTCAGGGTACTGAGGAAGACAAGATTTAGTGGTGATACCCTGGACCTCAAGTTCATTGCCCTTGCACTTGACGTAATCTTGTCACCCCTAACTCACATAATTAACCTGTTGCTCAGGTATTCTCAATTCCTGGAAAAGTGAAAGTCTGCTACCAGGACACCAGTGCATAAAAGTGGTGACTGGGTACTGCATGGGAACTATCGGGCAATCTCTATCCTGCCCCCCCCAAAAGCATTGGAAAGAATAGTGGCTGACCAGTTGGTCGACTACATCAGAAAATACAATACAATGCCCAGAACAGCATGGCTTTAGGATGGGACACAGCACCACCACAGCCTTACTTGAATTCACAGGTTTTATACATCACTCCTTTGTTCAAGGTCATCTTGTTGGTGCAGCCTTCATTGACTTAACCAAGGCCTTTGACATGGTGAACCATGGCCTCCTGGTTACTCAACTTTCCACCTTTGGCCTTTCTAATGATACCGTAAAGTGCTTCGGTAGTTACCTGTGCAACCATTCACAATGGGTGAAGATCGGCAACATCCTTTCTGACAGTAGACCAGTGCACTCAGGAGTTCCACAAGACTCCATTTTGGGACCTTTACTGTTTAGTGTTCTTCTAAACAAATTTCCCCCTTGCCTGCCAGGAATGTGTTTTGTTGTATGTGGATGATGCTGTCCTGTTCACCAGTGACCCTGATCCTAGAGTTCTGGAAAAGCAGCTCCAGTCTAACTTTGCAGACACTGAAAGGTGGTTCAGCAAACATAAATTAATTATGAACTATAAGAAGACAAAAACTATGTTGTTTTCCAAGCTCCCAAACAGACATAGATCCTACCCTCTTTCAATCACCAACGAAGTGGGCTAGCCCCTAGAGCTTGTGCAGCATTTTAAATATCTGGGGATCATGGTCAACAGTTCACTGTTGTATGCATCTCACATTGACAATATTGTCAGGGCTGTCAACACACGCATAGGGCTCCTTTATAGGCACAGATATTGTTTGACCGCTGAAGCCCTTAGACTCACTATTCATAGCTCTGTGTCTCACTCGTTGACTTTGGGCTTGTTATCTATGGGTCAGCAATGGAAACTGCCTTCTGCCACATCACTACTACACTTAAAAAAACCTGCAGGCTTCTGACTGGCTCCGCCCCATTGACCCATACCTGTGACCTATACACCCAGGCTGACTGACTCCATCTCAAAGGCAGACTACTATACCAAACTTGCTTGCCTGAAAAAAAAGTAAGCCTTGGGCGGATGCCACCTGGAGTTCAGAAACTCCTCACTCCAAATAACAACCTTCGTCACTCCAGAAGTGCTGATAGCCAAGTTTTCAAAATAGCCCACTGTCGCACATCCCAAGGTTAAAGATCCTTCGCCTACTGGGCTCCACAATGGTTTAACTCTCTCAACATCTACATCTCCGCTACACCTTCTCTGGGCTCCTTTAAACGAATGCTCAGACAACACCTTGTCGCTACTGCCAGTTGTGACTGCTTCCACTAAATCAATCCCAACAGCTCTCCAGCACTTCCTCTGGTCCCTGGTCTCCCCTAGTAGACTCTACGTCCTCCTGCTCTTCACCTGCCTTACCGCCCTACCCCCTCGTGCTCCCTGTACTCTCCCTGCCTTGCACCCTCCACCATCTCCCCACCTCGCTTAGACTGGGCATTCTGGGCTGCTTCTCTGTTTTCCTCCTCCTTGGTCTACCCAAGTCAACTCCACTCCTCACCTACCTACTGCCCCTATCCTCCCTCCCTCCCTCCCTCCCTCCCTCCCGTCCCTCCTCCCTCCCTCCCCATACCCTCACTGCCTTGCACCTTCCAACATCTCCCCATCTCACTTAGACTAGGCCTTCTGGGCTACTTCTCTGTCTCGACGCACCTGCCTTTCCCTATAATCATATTCCCCGCCCTTATACCTTGACCTTTGGCATCCCTCCCATTTTTCTCTCCACCTTTCTTCTAAGGCCCTCCTGCACTTAACCATATGGGCTGCACCTCTCCCCCTCCTGCATCTACCTCTGTCCTCAGCTCACCAACCTATGAATTGTGTGCCCGTGGCATACATTGTACAATGCTGCGTGTTGTTAGCTAGTTGCTACAAATGTGAATCTATTCCTAAACTGTTTGTATTTAGCCTCCTCAAGATATGAATGCTCTCCTGATCATTTTATACTGACGTGGGACCTATGTAAAGAGCTTGTAGCTCAATGGTGTTAATCTGAGATTTAATAAATAAATAAAAATGTCTATCCCAGCCACTCTTGAAGCTGCTCACTGTCAACGAGATCGTGTCTTCCGGCAGAGCATTCCAACTTGCCACCACCCTCTCTGTTAAGAAGTGCATCTTCAGAGTTGGGTGTGGGGAGTGTCCTGGAAAAGGCAGTGTATAAAAAATTACAAAAACATACATGCTGACATCTATGACAGTTTAAAACATATTGTCAAATCACTTTTATCATATGATTTTTAAATTTTTTATTTTAGGTCTAGGACGTGTATCTCTGAGTTTACATAAATACTGAAAACCAAAATGGAAACTAAGAATATTGTTTTCTGTGTTTCATAATGAGTTTGCCAGTTAATTTTCGACATCAGGGAGGACAATAGGATCAGACCGGATTTGGTCTAGGATCTGATCATGTTTCTTCAGGATTTACATCAATCTGATTTTGGTCTGACCCAGGTTTGGAAATTCGCGAGTGCTGTTGAAGGGCTGCCCAAGGGGAGGAGGATCCAGCACCTCACAGTACACTCTCCTCCTCCTCCTTGGAGGGAAGGGCATAATGTCCCACTACTCTACAGTCATCTGGATGACCACAGGTGGGGGTGCAGGGGATATGTGGTTGGAAGACCGGACCATTAGAGCATGCCAATGGGTTGGCTGTGTCAGGCCTGGCCAGCAGTCAATCCCAATGCACGCTCCTGTTGTGAGGGGGGCAGGGAGAACATGGGAAACAGTAGGATCAGCACTGGGCAGTTGAGGCACCATTGGTGACCAACTCCCAGACTGGATCCGAGCTCCTGGAACAGACATGCATCTTCACCTTCACCTTGGCTGGCCAGATGACTGTAGGCAAGAAATGGTGAAGTGACTGAAGGTGTACCCAGCCCTAGGAGGTAAGCTGGGGGGGGTGTGGCAGCAAAGAGCTGTGTCGTGGGTTGGTGCAGGACCAGGAATTGTCACAGTAGGATCTTGGTACAGAGGGTAACTCACTTAGAGTAGCTGAAGAATGTCCTAGCCTCTGGCCAGACGAAAATTTGAATAAAAAGAATTCAGATGTTGGTCATGTCTTGTAGTGTCTGTAAATCCAACCTGCTCATCAACCCCCCCCTTTCCCTTAGCAAGGAGCTGTGAAGTTAGAGGGAGTGGGGAAATATGCTGATATTGCACAGCTTAGCAATTTGGAACTTTCAATGAAATTGTCAGTGTTTTGCACACACTTCTAAGCTTCCCCAGGCCTTTTGTGTATTAAAGGAATAACGCATGACAGGGTGTGTGTCATGCTGGGATAACGTCACGCCTCGGGTGGGTGGGCATGAGGTCACAGGCCGAGTGCATCCAACCCTGTGAAATAATGTTATCCCTGCACGACACACAAGGCTGGAGTGCATTATTCTTATTATATGGTATATCCACCCAGCAGCGACTTTTCGACAACGAGGTCCCCTATAGCTACTACAGTGCCACATCGCTGTAGGGAACCCTCTGGAACCCAGCACTGTTGGAGGTCCTGCACCCCCCCAAATCAGCTCTGACTTGGAGTTGATAATCCTAAGTGGGGGGGGTGCAGTCCCCTGTGTGGGGAGTTCGGGGGACAAAGCCACCCAGAGAAAACACTTAGTAGCATTGGAAACCGGCAGCCAACTGCAAAATGCGGTCAACCTGCTGGTTTCACTGATGGGGCATTCGACAAACATTTTGTCGAACACTCGTTGTGGATCCCTATTATACAAAGGCTCCTTGACTTAAAAAAAAAGAAAATGGAAAAAATATGTTTAAAATACTTGTTTTAAGTTTTTGTTAGGGGAGGTATACCTTTTGAAAAAGAAGTTAGTGGTTTCTCTCTTGTAAAGCAGGTGGCCGTGCAGCTCTATGGCTTCCTTATATCACAGTACTGCTGCAAGTCTGCTGTTCTCTCTCTCTCTCTCTCTCTCTCTCTCTCTCGGGATAGCTCTTTTTTCATCAGTGTGTTGCCCTATGCATCTTCTTCTCTCCCCCCACCCACCAACCAACACGTTTCCTCATGTTGTCCTGGCAGAGTGGGGGGTACTGTTGGTGTTTACTGGAAGAAGGTATATTTAAATTCATGATCGGTCATTCTGTGTCTGGAGTAGATGACGGAAGCAAGCAAAGGGAAGGTGCATGACGGCTTCGGCAAGTGCTTTTGTTATTGAACAGTGCCAGTTGACAGTCCCACTTCACTTAAATCTGTTGAGTTTTGTTGGTTTGTTTTTTTTGGGGTAGGGGTCCTCCTTAGTGAACCAAGTGTGGGCGTTTGTTGAGGTGGACAGTTTGTGAGGAGCAAGCACGACACTTACAGTACTCCAGTCTCCACACACTCGCATGACCATGCTGCCAAGCATGGGAACAGATACGTCCTGAGTAAGGGCTTCCTTTTCTTTTACTTTAACTTTTTTTTTACTTGGAATTTAATTTTGAGCTTGATGTGGGCTGTGTGTAGCTTGAACAATCAAGCAACAACTGAAGGTCTGCGGTACAATCATGCTGCTGTTCGAAAGCAGCTGGGTGGTAGTGGCATGGAATGGGCAGTGGGCAGTGATTATTTTTGTTACTTGGGTGTATGTGTGCTGGGACTAGATCCATGATGTTATGCTGGGTCATGTCCCAGACTGACCAATCAGAGGTCAGCATTCTTTCTTGCCATTGTACAATACTGCTTAATTCTACAATAAGATTTTAATGCCAAAGTCCATGGTAATCTATGTTGCTCAATCAACAGTAAACCTGGTAAACCTAAATGCAGTAATCTCCGTACATTTCTAAGTTTCAAACTCTCAGATTTGATGATGTGTACGGTATTTTGCCTTTTCTCCCACTTTTTGAGACAGTGTCCCACAGTTATCCCCCATAGGCCTATCCAACTCCATTCGCCGTACTGCACCGACCCTGATCACGCGAAGCTCGTCAAGAGCTACCCTAGTTATTCCGAGAGCCAGGACCTCTCAAGGTCAGAGGGCATTCCCCTACCGTGCGCCCCACTGGTATAACTCCCTCCCTGCCAGTGTCTCAAACTCACTAACCTTAGCTTGCTTTAAGCCCAGGCTCAGAAACTTCCTGCTTAGCTCTCGCAAATGCAACTGCTGCTAGCCTAGTGTAAATAAATATATATATATATATATATATATATACTCTGTTTGACAATGCTCACTGAGCGGCCCCCTTCCTTTCCCTACTAATTCCTCCTCCCCTATCTCCCTCCCTTCTACCCCCACCAGCTCTCCCCCGACCATAAGTTTTGCACCTTTTGTTATCTTTTGCTTCGTTGGAGATTGTATTCTATTGTAACAAAATTGTAATTGAACTGTAACTTTTTTGTTTGTAAGTACTGTGTCCCTTGTACTACTGTTCTGATGTCCTCTTTGTGACGAGGTACATTTGTAAATGAGCCTCTGGCTCAAAGGTTTCTAAACTGATGTTTAAATAAATAAATAAATAAATAAATAAAAGGTTGAAAAGTTTAGTTTCACATGTCTGTAAATGGCACAGATTTGAGGACATAGGAACTAAGAGCATGCTATGCTACTTCCAAGGATGACATTGTCATCATGACTGATCCAGTGACAACCACATGCAGTACACTCTTTGCAGCTTGACTGACCTGCTTGACAGGGTAAGTTTTATTATACGTTTTCATGTGTACTGTGCTTCTGTATTTGTCTCTTGTGGTATAAGATTGTTATGTTGTGCAGTTTGTGTGAAATGCCCACAAAGCGACAGTGAGTAATTCTGTCTGCCCAAACTGAGCGAGCTGATGCACTTATACCATAAGCGGCAGCTTTTACTGTACCTAGAAACTTATTATAAATCAAGTTAGCTAGGGAGAGTTATAATAACTTTTTTTTTTATACTCCCCCTTCCCCTCCAGGGTTGCCTCTTTGGGAGATGCCAATTAAGCCTGTCCCTACCCCGTCCTACCTGACTGATCAGAGTCCTCCATCTTGCTGCGGTTTGCCCCCCGCGCAGGGTCAGGGTGGGGACCACCCCGAGCCTTCGGATCTCATCAGGTCCCCGACTCAGTTGGACAGGTGGCAGTAGATTGGGACCCGGCTCAGCACTCCATCTACCTGACTCCGTAGGGGCTTTTTCCGTTTTTCTAGGATGGGACGTACTGCGTACCCTGGCATCAAGGTGTACGTGCCGATGCCCACAAAGTCCCCTTCCCTCCTAAGGACCCATCCCCGAAGCTGATTGGTCCAAGGCCTACGCCCCCGACCAATTACGCCCCAGTGACACCAGCAGCTGTCACACCCCCAGCCTCTGCCAGGGGTCACTGCTTGCCGGTCTAGAGGACCCACCCTCCCCCTGGAGAAGATGAGCTGTCATTGGACTCTCTAGCCTTCTCCCCCCCCAGCCAACCCCCGGCAGACCGAGCTTGTTCCCAAACTCGGGTCACCAGCGTGGCGCGAGGTATAATGACTTTTATGTTTCATTTATTTAATTTAGAAAAAGGAATTAACACCCCCCCACACCTCTAAGCAGAATTTCCCACTTTTAATGTTGCCACATGAAACAACACCTGTATGCAGAATAGGAAGCAGGGATGGTTGGATATCTCTAAATCTGATCCAAATGTCAAATATTTGGATGGCAGGATCATCCTAATCTGAATCTAATCGGATCCTATTGTCGGACAAATTGGATTTTGAAATCCTAAAACTGATATTCTAATTGTAAAGCAGAATATAGTCAACACATAGCTAAATATAAAGATCAAAATATATAACCAAAGTTGAAACTTGCAGTGTAAGAAGAAGACAACTGGTTTAGGATTTTAAGATTTAAAAATTTGAATCCGATTTGAAAATTGTTTTTTGAGGATTTAGAAAAGTGAGACCCAATTTCCTAAAACCAGCCCCAAATCTCAGATATCCATTTATATAACTGGATATATGATCATCCCTAATAGGAAATTCTGTAATTCTGAGTGCTATACTTATATGCAGAGTTTGTGGCTCAGCAGGTTACACATTTGCCTCTGATGTTGGTGGTTGTGGGTTCCATTCCACCTGGTGGCAAAATATTTTTGGGCTGGCAGTATAACCTAGAGGTTAGAGTAATGGGCTTGGTACACCCAGCAGTCCTGGGTTTGATCCCCACAACCTCCACTTGCATACTGTGTAACTCTAAACAAGTCACTTAACCTCCCCAGTGCTCTTGGGTCACCCTGAAAACAGGCACTTGTGCCTAGTGGACCTTACCTGGTTACCAAAAAAATTAAAAAACAAGTAATCTATGATAATACCAGTTATGAGAATAGTACATTGAGGTATAATTCTTCCTCCCAGGTGTCTTTGACCTTATTTGTTAAACAGGAAGACGTGTTAGTAACTAGTGGTTTATATATAAGGCTCGCACCCTTCCTAAGGGACCTTAATTTGATCACTTGGTTCCATTCTTCACTTTTAGGTGGGATGTATTCATTTGATAGAACACTCTTTCTAAGCACCTCTCTTAAACAAAGGTAAGAGTGGAAATGGAATTTATGGAGACCATATTTGTCCTTAATTTACTGAAATGAAGACAAGAGCCTTGTGTCTTGATTAATAAGGTGACTTAGTTTGATAATGCCAGCTTTCAATCAGTCAGGATTTCATAGCCCTCCTCCCCCATCTGCTAGTACTGGATTTCCCCAAATAGGCATGAAGGGTAGCAGTATCATATTCGTGTTAATGATGTTATTTTTGTAAAGTATACTTAGAGGAACATAAGTTTTAAGTTTGAAAACTTAGTAGAACATAAAATCCATAAGACAGTGAGACTTAAATAGACTTTCTTCCATAGTGTTAGTATACTTGTATAGTTTTGTAAGCATTTGTATTGATTCTCATATACATTGGCTGTCTTTAAATTAGGAATAGGTTAGCCGGCCCGGTGGCACTGAGGGTTGATGCGCTGGATGTCACACCTCACGTCATGCCCGCGACCCGGGTTCGGGAGTGAGCTCGGATTGCTGTGGGTTGGCTGGGGGGGGCGCGAAGCTGGATTGAACTGCCGACAGGCAGCTCTCCTCTCCTGGGAAGGGATCTGGAGTCTCCCGGGCTCTTGGCTGCCACCGAGTGGAGGCTTGGTGGTAGCGCCAAGCCCAGTGAGAGACTCAGCGCTAGACCAGGCGGGGGGAAGGAGCCCTCACTGGAGCCACAGGGTGTGTACCTGCCTCCACAGAGATGTATGACTGTGTTCTGGGGCCCCAGGAACAGAAGGGTAAAAAACTAGAAAATGCTATGTCTCCCTGTTGACGAAGCTGGTGGGAGACTGCAACGTGGAGCAAAAATCTCTATGGAAAGAAATTTGGGAATAGGAGGGTAAGAACATAAAATCCATAAGACAGTGAGACTTAAGTAGACTTTCTTCCATAGATAGCCACAAGGGCTGAGAGTGTGCCTTGTTAATAGATTCTACTATACGATTCAGACTTTGCTTAAGGATAAAGGGAAACTGGTAGTGCTCCCACCAAGGGAGAGCAAATACTCCCATTCTTGAGAGGCTCTCAGTTTAGCAACACCAATTCTAGGGGGCTCATTGTTCCAAAGAAACTTCCTGAAAATCCTTTCTAGGCACTTAAGAAACTTAATGTTTAGTAGTAGTGGTAGATTACACCTCACGCTCACCCCTGTGGAATGGGATAAGACTTGGAAAATGGCCAGCTGAAGCTTTAAAGAGCTACAAGGTAGGCTTATCCAGTTAGAAATTCTACATGGATGTTATCTGAGCCCAAATAGGCTATGCACATTGGGGTACCTAAACAATCCCGACTGCCTGAAATACAATCATCCCAAAGCTGATCTAGCCCATGTGTTATGGGACTGCCCTAAAATTTGGAAACTCTAGCACTCGGTTCGCATGTTATGTACAAAGGTCACCAAAATTCATATCCAACCCTCTCCACTGATATTCCTATTGGGGCTGTTCCCTGATCACCTGGGTTTAGACATGTACCAAAAAAATTGGAGTTGTCATGCTTCAGTAAGTGTTAAGCACCTCATATTAAGAAACTGTAAAGGTACGCATGCACCCTCCCTTCACGTGTGGTATACTCAGGAGTTCTTCTCTAGCAATGAGAGAGGATTTGCTATTCATTTCATGACAGGTTAGATAGGTTTCATAAAATCTGGACACCTTCTGTTGAACTGAAGTAATAAATCTATGCTCAGGATGTATTATTTGACAACTTTGTTACACCCTGGTCTCCTTAATTTTCTTATAACCTTAGAATAAGTTCAAGCAATAGAATTGTTTTCCTATAAAATAATAATAGAAAAGGAAAGCCAGACACCTTTGTAAGAAATGCTTTATTGTTGTTAGACTGTAATCTCTGTTATTGCTGTAGCATGCATCATTTATCTGTTATTTTGGAAATTCAATAAAAAATATTATGAAAGAAAAAGAAGGCGGTCTACAAAAAATATAAAACAACAAGAGAGGATAGG
This sequence comes from Neoceratodus forsteri, assembly GCA_016271365.2. Taxonomy (NCBI): domain Eukaryota; kingdom Metazoa; phylum Chordata; order Ceratodontiformes; family Ceratodontidae; genus Neoceratodus; species Neoceratodus forsteri. The sequence goes on from JADMNL010000030.1 coordinate 93,005,764, forward strand.
GATAAGGAAATGTACCATCTTGCATCTAGAAAAGTCACCCGGATGGTGAGAGGGCAAAGTCCAGTAGAGAGCAGCGGCTGGCACAGGGGACACATGGAGGGGAAAAGGGATTCTTCCGCTACTTTGTGGAGCGGAGAAAAACTAAGGGCCATCTCAACAGATTGAGATCAGAAGGAGGGTGGGTGGAAGAGGCGAGGGACCAGGCAGAGGTATTAAACAAGTACTTCGCCTCTGTGTTCACTAGGGAGGGGGAATGGGATATCTACAAAGCAAGGCACGATGGGGATAGAAGCGGCAGTGAGTGGGATCAGGGGAGCAACAGAAATGGAGCAAGAGGGGAGGAGAGGTACCCCAGGGGTGTCACATCAGGATAAGGATAAAAGGCCAGTAAGGTGGAGGGACAGATGATGCTATCTCCACCGAAAGGGTGTGATAGCCCTCAAGGCCCTAAAGAAAGACAAATCTCCTGGGCCGGATGGCATTCATCCAAGAGTACTATGGGAATTGGTGGACATACTGGCTGCACCCCTGGCAATGCTCTTCAGCAGGTCGCTTGAGACAGGGAGGGTACCTAGGGATTGGCGAGAGGCACATGTGGTGCCAATCCATAAAGGGGGGTTGAGGGAAGTACCAGGTAACTACAGACTCATCAGTTTGACCTCGGTGGTGGGAAAATTAATGGAGAGTATACTAAAGGAACGATTGGGGTGTACTTGGAGGAGGTGGTAGGTCTGGATAGTCAGCAACATGGGTTTGTGCCAGGTAGATCATGTCAAACCAATCTTGTGGTGTTCTACGAATGGGTAACATCAGAACTGGACAGGGGAAAGCCTGTGGATATATTATTCTTGGACTTCAGCAAGGCGTTTGACTCTGTCCCCCACAATGGTCTGGTGGAGAAACTGATGGGGTTGGAAGTAGGCCCTTTGATGGTCAGATGGATTGAAAACTGGCTAGCTGGATGCCCCCAGAGAGTAGTGATCGGTGGCGAGCTCTCGAACCCTAGAGAGGTTGGTAGTGGGGTACCTGCAGGGCTCGGTCCTGGGTCCGATCCTGTTTAATGCATACATATCAGACATCAGGGAGGGTATAGGGTGTGAAATGAGTCTCTTCGCTGATGACTCCAAGATGGGAGCAGTAGTTGAGGGGGAAGAGGGGAGGTTGGCCCTGCAAGGGGACCTGGACACCCTGGAAAGCTGGGCTCACACATGGAAATTAAATTTTAATATCACCAAGTGCAAAGTGTTACATCTTGGGCGGGGAAACCCTAAACACAGGTACACCCTGGGAGGGGAAGTGCTGGAGGCCTCAGTGAGGAAAAAGACCTAGGCATCATGGTGGATGCATGTATGAATAATTCTGAGCAGTGCAGGAGAGCGGCTAGCAAGGCAAACAGGATGTTGGGATGCATCATAAGGGGGGATCACCTCTAGGAGCAGGGAAGTGATTCTGCCGCTGCACAATGGACTAGTTAGACCACACCTTGAGTACTGTGTACAGTACTGGAGACCACACTTGAAGAGGGACATACAGCTCCTGGAGAGGGTACAGAGGAGGGCAACTAAGATGATATGAGGACTAGGGGATTTGACATATGAGGACAGAATTGAGAAGCTCTGCCTATTTTCATTGGAGGAGAGGAGAGACAGGGGGGACATGATTGAGGTCTTCAAGTAATTCAAGGGAATAAATAGGGTAAACATGGAGGCGATCTTTAGACTAAAGCAGGGAGGTATCACCAGAGGCATGGTTTGAAGTTGGAAGGTGGAAGGGTGGGGGAAGAGGAGGAGGTTTTCACTGAGAGGGTGGTGGACCCTTGGAATGCACTGCCTGGTGAGCTGGTTCAGTGATCCACAGTGGAGGGCTTCAAGAGAGGATGGGACAGACACAGAAAGTGGATGTATCAGATGATGGCTGGCCCAGGGGTGGGGATGGATGATAGGGTTTCTGGAACACAAGGGGGGGGGGCTCGGCACCCAACTAGGGATCTGAGATTCGAGCAGACTCGATAGACCATAAGGCCTAATCTGCTGGCAATTAGTATGTTAGTATGTTGGTTTTTCCTTGAGTCTGGTCTGGTACTAGATGAATATACTACAATGAGAATCCCCAAATGGACAAAGAATGTGCCTGGAGATTGTCACTCTCAGTTTAAACTGGAAATAATGTAAAAAATGCTTTCCAGGCAACTCTTGATCCAGTTAAGTCTCATCGCTTGTTTATTAGATGGTAAAAGACAACCAATGTATAGTGTTTTACTTTACATTACCAGCAAAAGGCAATAAATGACTGATTATTAAATAGTGTCACGGGGTCTCATTGTAATGTAGTTGCATTCTTGCTATAATGGCGTAATAGTACAATCACGTCACAGCAGTTTTATGGTTGTTTGAAAGTTCCAGGTTTAACAAAAAAGTTGTTTACCTTTTTAAAATGCTGGCAAAACTATGCTATATCTGCACCTACAATATAAGTAATAATATACTTGACTCATTTAGGCTACCCTCTGTCACACTGTTTTGAGATTTTTAAAGATGCTATACCACTAATTGGTAGGTTTAAATGTCTAAGTTTTTACTTTATGTACTTTAATATTTGAAATAGTTATTTATTGGAGGGAAGGGTCATCAACTGGCCCAGTGTTAACTGAAGTAAAGCTCAAAAACCACTTATAGTATCCAGACTGGATCAGAATATAGTGTTAGTAAGTCCTTTTCTATTACTTTCTTTATGTTTGAAACTTTAACAGAAGCTTGTGAAACATTACAGATGTGGGGAGAAGTACTAGAAAAAGTAATACACCTTACAATTATAGTTACTTATTTCTTTTTATACAAAAATAATACAAAAATAACAAATAACTATAACAGATTAGATTTTTTGAAAGTAATAGGTTAGTTACTAGTTACTTTCAAATAAATGTCATCAGTTACAGTTACGTATTTCTTTTGTATAAAAAGACATAAGTAATTGTAACTGTAAGATGTATTACTTTTTCTAGTACTTCTCCATCCTTGCTAGTGACTGCACAGAGCTTCCTGGAAAAAGTTTCCAAACGCAATAGAAAGTAATAGAAAAAGTAACTTACCCAACACTGGAAATATGTCACTCTTAGAACCAAACCTGGTCAACTGAACACACAGCGTCAAACCACAGTCTAGTTACAAGTTAGTTGAGTCAAGGAGGGCCAGTCCAGGAATGTCTTGATCTGCCACAGAACCGGTCTGCCCATCCCAAGCTTACATGCACATGCATGCATGCCCTCACCTACACCGCCATGTACACACATGCATGTACACTGACATTCATGCTTCCATGTACACACATGCATGCACCCACACTCATGCTTAGATGCATACACTTGCATGCATGTATACTCATGCTTAGATATACACACACATAACATGCATACCCACACTCAGACTTACATGCACATACATACATGTATGCACCCATGCAAGTATGCATGCCCACATTCAGGCTTATATTTACAAACATTTGTGCATGCCCACACTCAGGCTTATGTTCACAGTCATGCTTGCTCACACTTATACTTACATGTGCCCATGCTCATGCATACACACACACATGCATACATGTCCATGCTCATACTTGCATGCTCACACATGCAGGCATGCCTGCACTTATATGTAAGTGGACCACACTACTATTGTAATTTTGCTAATGCCTCTCATAGTGGATTTTGCCCCAGAGTTATGGGTCAGTGACCTACCTGTTTAACTTGCAAACTGCTGTCACCCTTCCTTGCTGCAAACACATTCCTTGCAATAGTAATGCTGCTGACCTGCTGCTTACCCACAGCATTGCTACCTGAACTTACAGAGCTCTCAGATCTAAAGGAGGCTCTCTCCCTTGGTCCCACGCTGATATCACGGCCTACTGATCACACTGAACAATCTTACAGTACCCAAATCCCTCAGCTATATGCTCCTCACATTGTACACCTAACCCTGGTGGCACTTAGGGAGTGCTATGGGTTTACCTAACATGGCCGTGTCTCCAGGATCACACATCTGCTCCTACTTCCTAGGAGTAAAACCTTCAGACTAAAGCACTACCTTGTCTTCACCATCCCAGGCCCTGCTGGCAGCTCTGAGTCTGCCACCCATAGCCAAGGATCTTTGAACATAGTTTAATTAAATATCGATAGTCTCTCACCTAAGTTTGTCCAATTTGAAGCCTGGGTTGCGTTAGTGCAACCAGACGTTATTTGCCTAACTGAAACTTGGCTCAGTCCACACATACCTGATATTACTATCTCATTGCAAGGCTTCAATTTCTTCAGGGATAGTAGAATAGGCAAATGATTTTGGGGTTGCCTTATCAACCTCGGATCAGACCTGCAAGCCTCTAAAATCATGATCAAAGAATAAACCAGGGGCTGTGCATGCCTAGCAATAAAACTGTAGTTAATGCAAAGGCACAAATAAGGGTAAACAGAATCCAGGCGTAGAGTCTCTTACTCGCTACTTCATGCAACTCAATCAGAACTGGGATTACATTGTTACTGGAGACTTTTTTTTTAGTATCTGTTTATACTCCTCCCCTTCCGTGGCACTCCACTCCCTTTGGGAGATGCCTATGGCCGTTCTAGTCCCCACCTCCTACCTGTATCCCATGGCGGTCCATCCTCCATGTAGCCTTGGCTTAACCCCCAGGTGGGGATGAGATGGGGGACAAGCACCCCAAATTCTTGACTCTCATCAGGACGCCAGTCACCAGGGCAGGTAGGGGTATTGGGGATCAGGGCCTGGTGCTCCATCTACCCGGGAGTGCCACGAGTGTCTTTTCCGATGTTCTGGGGGAGTGGCTATGCCCAGACATCAAAGCGTCTCCGCCGACATCCGCCACTTCCCAACCCCTCTGTGCACTCATGTGTCTGCTATGTCTCCGGCTTCCGCCAGAGGCCAATCAGGCACCAAGCATGTGTCCTCCCCTCCCTCCTGGAAGAGGAAAACTGTCCTCAGATGCTCAATCCTCTCCCTCCCCTGCTGACCCCCGACATCTCGGGCTCATTCCCAAACCCAGGTCACCAGCATGGCGCGAGGTGTGGTATCCAGTGCCTCAACCCTCAGCGCCACTGGGCCGGCCATTACTGGGGACTTTAACATCATTTGGCATGCTGAGTCCAGCACAAGTCATAGGGATAAGATGCCCAGCCTATTTCTCACACAAATGGTCACTAAACACATCAGGATCAACTATAAAACAGGCACCATGAAGCTACTCATCTGGGTACTAAGTACGTACCCTGATAGGGTTAAGGTTGTCAAAGTGCTGCCAGATTCCCTACATGACCACTCCTCAGTGCAATGTCTATGTGCAGTTAAACAGACAAAGCCCCCCCTCTTGGATCACAGCTGACCAAGTCCTAAACAAAAAGAAGGTGCCTGAATCCAGATCTTACTTCGCTCAAATTGATTGGAGCATCTTAGATGCCATTCCCAATATTGACTTGGCCCTAGAACTATTTGTCTTTGAGTTCACACATGCCTGTGATAAATTTGTACCCTTGAGAAAATGCAAGGCAAGAGGAACACTGTCAAGATGGATCACCCACAAACTCCTTGCCTGCATGAGGGAGAGGGACAATCTGTGGGCACTGGCCAGGGAAACAGGGTCCTATGTCCACCTGCACAGGTACAAGGAAGCCCGCAATAAGTGCACCATTATGATTATAAAGGCCAAATCTGATTCCTATAAGAACCAACAGACTTAGAACTGAAGCAATGGCAAAAGATTCTGGGGAAACGTCACGGAGCTCCTTGGCAAGGGAGTTAAAACCACTCCTCTGATGATCATGGTGGAGGGTCGAGAGGTCCTTGATCCCACCAAAACTGCCAATTACTGACCTCAGTTCTGACATCCCCACTGAGCCTGCCCTGCCCATACCCCATTACAGGGAACCTGGTCCAGAAGCCTCCAGATGGTGAGCTCTGAACCAAGATACCCTAGATTCTACTTTAAGGCTGTTTCAAAGACACCTGGAAATACATCAGTAGGGTACTTGGCAAAACTAGGTGTGGGAGTGACTCAATTGATATGAAACTTCCTGCCCTGGCAGTAGAGGAACTTTCCCACCACATCTCTAGAATTTTTAACTTTTCCCTGTGTTACTCACAATTCCCAGAGAAGTGGAAATCCACATTGGTTATATCAGTTTTCCAAAGTGGTGACTGCACTAGGCTTGCCAATTACAGACCCATTTCTACTCTCTCCCCTGTCCAAGACCCTTGCGAGAGTCGTCTCTGACTAACATGTCACATACCTCAAAACATACAGGGCCCAATTCTGAGATGTATGGCGCAACTCTCAGGTGGCTGCGAGTTGTGACATACGCCGCTACACCAGGGACCCTGTGCTGGATTCCAGAACAGGCAGGATCCCGGGCACCTATGCTCTGTGACTTGTGACAGCACCAGGGGTGCGCCACAGAAAGGGTGCACCTGTCCTGGGTGCCACAAGCCACAGCAATGCCAGTTGATAGGGCACATGGCACGGACCCCCCCACAGCCCCACTTCCCCCACAACACAGCAATGCCCTGCAGGACTGGGGAGGGGGAGGAGGGCTACTGGACCACCATGGGTAGGATGGCACAGTGGGAGTCATGTACTGCCCTGCGAGGCAATGATTGGGGATGGGGGCATGGAGGTGCCAACTGCCCACAGAGGGCTGCTCTGCCATTGGGGTGGGGTGGGGGCCAATGTGGGACCATGGGGGGGATGGCTGTAGGGGCACCAGGCATGGTGGTGAAACTCTGGTGGACGAAGGGCACGGTTAGACCAGCTAATAGCTGGTCTAACCATACTTAGTCCACTGTCTGCCGGGGTGCTCTTGGAATAGCACATTTGCTATTCTGTCAGCCACACTCCCAGAATTGGGCATACTGGCTGCCGTAAACCCCCTTGTGCCATGTCACATGGGGTTTCTGGCGTAGCCAGTGGTGTAGCCCACCTTTGGCACAGGCAGCCTGCAAAACATCGCAGGCTGCCTTCTGGAATTCCAATCGGTATAACGCATGTCTCACAGTGCTACTTGTGCTACTGGGTTTGGCGCAAGTCACTTTGTGACATGCGTAACCCATTCTGGAATTGGGCCCACAGTGTCCAGTGTGTACAGCTGCATGGCCTCTGGAAGCTACACAGCACCAACACAGTGCTCTTGGGATATATCAACTATGTTTATGAGGCCCTTGAGAATGATGACCTCATCAGAGCTATAGATATTGATCTTACTAAGGACAGACCTTCAACCTGGTCAACCGTAAGCTCCTACTTAACAAACACCTTGGCCTGGGTTTGTCACAGAACATAGTTGACTGGTTTTACAGCTATCTAACCAACCGCTCCCAGCAAGTGAGGATCGATAAATCTTTGCCCAGCACTAGCAGAGTATCTATTGGTGTTCCCCATGGCTCCATCTTGGGCCAACTCCTATTTGGCCTCTTCATAAATCAACTGCCTGATGCCTGTCAGACAGCCAACATACTGCTCCACGCCGATGATGCTGTCATCTATTCCAAAAACCCTGACTGTGACAGCCTCGCCGCTGCTCTCCAAAGTAACTTAGAAAGCCGGTTCTCCAATAACAAACTGATCCTCAATTACAAAAAACAAAGACTGTACTCTTCTGTAGTCTCCCACAGAAGAGGAACATTCCAAACCTTGTCATTCAAAATGGCCAGGGACAAAACTCTAAACAGATGGAGACCTTCACATACCTTGGAGTAACTCTGGATGACACCTTATTTTTTGCTTCCCATGTTGCAGTCTAGTGGCCATAGTTAACAGAAGACTTGACACCTTGTACCATAACTGGAACAATCACACTGGGGATGCTAGATGCCTTACTGTAGTTAGCTCCTCCTCCCTTTCTACGCAGCTGCCTGTGACACAGTGCTAAACAGAGTAAAACTGATCTGTAATAAGGGGTGCCACTTTGTACTTGGTGCAGATAACTGCACTCACAATTGTACCCTTTACACACTCACTAACCGGCTAACTTTACCCTGCAGAATAACGCTCCAGACCTGTTTGTTAGCAAAAAAAGTGCTCCTGGGCTTAATACCCCCTGCTTTAACAAACTGTTTCTGTACCATCTCCAACCAGTACAACAACAGGAATATGACCAGGAATGCCCTTAAGCCTCCTTTCCAGTGTGCTCAGCTGGACAAGCAGTCATTTGCTGTCAGGGCCATTAACTGGTTAAACAAACTGCTTAATACACTGCTGAATCTCCCCAAGATTAATCTTTAAGAGATCCTCACAGTCTGCCCTTGCAGTCCACTGCAATCATAAATGTTAAACAGTTTTATTCGGTTTCTCTCTGTACATATTCTGTGGCTTTTTATACGATGACATGTGTGGATATTTTCAAAACTATATGCAATTGATTTGTCTTACGTGCTTCAAGCCTGATTCAACTGCATTTCTTTGGAACTGCTTATTGTACTTGTAATATTTTTTGTGGCTGTATTTGAGGTGGAACATTTGTAAATGAGAACCTGTGTTCAAAGTTATTTTCTGAAGTTTCAATAAATAAATAAATAAATGGGGACTACATAATGACTGCAGTGGAATAACACATTTCTCTCCACTAGTGAGTGGTAAGACCCATGACTCATGAGTGGCGAAGCCATGAGTTAGTTACAAAGGTCTTACCACTTGTGTGTGGAGATAAATGTTATTCTACTGCAACACATTATGTATTTGATATATACCACACCATGTGTAATGTTTTTACTGGTGTTTTACCTTGTTTTAGCTTAAAACTGCTTTTCTTTCCATTGTAAGTTCTCTATTTGGCCCATTGTTTTCGGTGTTCTATGTCCAGATTCTAAGTGGAAATAGCATGTTCTAAGTTAGATAAATTGTGTTCTAAGTGAAAAAATGGCGTTCTGAGTGTAAATATAGTGGATAATGTATGGGTTTTGATTGGTAACTATGCTGTAATTGCTTTGAGAGGCTTCCATGACAACTTTGTAAACTTTGAGAGGGAAGCTCAAGAGGTTTCAGTTGTCATGGTAACTTCGTGAAGCGATTTCAGTGCTGTTACCAATCAAAACCCATACATTAACTTTTATAGTGTATGGGCAAAAACTCAAGTGAGCACCAGTTTAAAAGAAGACAGTCCTTACTTTTTATCATTTCCCCATATCACCTCTCTCCCTTAGGGCCAGCTCTCACCACCACGGCCGTTCATTGTGCGCTGCTCATTCAAAGCCACACATGCGCAGATCCACTCTCGTTGTTATGGTATTGTTGTGACAGAGTCAAGAGGGGTTAACAACCTCTTGGTGTCACAACGATACCATAACAGCATTATAAACTGGTTGATTTCAGGTGGTAATAAGGGCTTCCCATACATTATAAATATTTATCCCAAAATAACACGATTTATTTACCCAATTTATTCACCACTGGTGTGGCATATAAAGACATATGCTGCATGCCTACACTCATATACTCACACGCATGCATGTATAGCCACACCCAGGCATAGATACACACGCACACACACACACACACACACACGTAGTCCTGCCCCTACTCATGCCTACAGGCACACATGCATGCATGCCCAAAGCACACAAATATGAATGGACACTTTTGATATTTAAAAATGTTTCTGTAACAGGAAGTGTACCCTCTTGCCATACAAAAAAAACTAGAATAAATATTCCATGAAAGCTCTTGTGCCTATAACTCTTCTAAATGTGGTAATCCTAGTGGTAACCAAAGCCAGAGACTCTCTGCATTGCTCTGGAAGCTCGCATCCGGTGTCCTGACACAACCAGGACTGTCAGCAGGCATCTGATCTGGCACAGAGGGTCAATCTGTTACTGGCACATTCAGCCTCTCTGTCAGCTGCAGCGAGTTGTTAATTTTCCCTGGAAACCCAGGTACTGGCCTCAGTGTGTCTCATTACACTGGAGTAAGTCAGTCATTGAACCAGAAAGTGACATTCACAGCGAGGAACTAAATAATAAAAATTGCATTATGTGTTACATTATAGCCACACACTAGATATTGCTTCATGATGGTTGCACTTGGTTTCATTTATTGATATGTTTTTGCTGTTTTTACATATCATTAAAATTGCTTCAGTGCATAAGCTTCTGGGCCAGGCCATCACAATAAAGGAGAACTCTTTGATTTTACCCAGTAAAATGAAGACAATAAACAGCAGAGTTGGCAGACAGTGTAGCCTAGTGGTTACTCATAAAATATTGAAACAAGAGATCCAGGTTCCAATCCCATTGGAGCCACTCACTGTAACATAAGTTGAGTCAGGACCCTAGTGAAAATGATATGTTTAATTTCTACTGGAGTATCCTGGGTAATAATAATCATAATTACACTAATGGTAGTGTTGTCAGGTGAGGTTCACTAAAATCCATAGCCTCAAAATGAAGGAAGCCTGACATTGGTACCATCAAGTTCCACTAGTAGTACTATTGTGATATTTGTTGATAATGGGCTGACATACACAATTTCCAGACCCCTCAGTATGCTTGGAAACTGACAAGAGCTCTGAGCGAATGATAAGATCTCAAACGATGCAACAAAATACACTTTGAACCACTATCCTAAGAGTAAGTTGCCTGTGAAACATTGGCAGAATTATTGGCCAATTTAATTTTACTGGAAAACATTTTCAATAAATAAGATTTGTATTTATAAACATCCAAGTGAGTGTGCAGCCATTCCTCCATTTACCTGTATGAAATTACAGAAAATAATGAACGCCATGACTCTCTAGAGAATATTGAATATTAAACATAAAAACCTAATTCAGATAATAAAATAAGTATGCAATAATATCCCTAATCATCGCAGGGCAACAATCGGCCATACAAACCTATATGTTTACACTGAGATTTTAGTCCAGAATTCTCAAAAAAGGGGAAAGGCATAGAAGATGGTCAGTTGCCATCGAAAATAAAAAAAAAAATATATATATATATATATATATTTATGTGAATAAGAGCTGGCCATCATTAGGTATCTCCCGGGGTTGAAGCATCAACCTTTCCCTTGATTTGAATGATGATGTCACTCTTACAGACCTTGCTTGAAATGGTACAGACTGGATTGTGTAGTTCCACTACCTTATGACCGTATACTGAGAAAAACCTAGTAAAGAGATTTCTATGAACAATTATCAATCAATATGAATTGTACCATACATGCATTCCCTGATTTTTGTTATGTAAGTGCTGCTGTGCTTTTATTGTTGAAAACTATAGTAAATATATTAAAACAAATAGAAAAAAAACTTCAGTGTACAGTGAAAACCATATGTTCCATCCACTATCAGGAAACAAGGCAACAGTCCCTTTCCACCAGAAAAACAAAACAAAAACAAGCGCACAGCACAGTCAGTGAAGATGGTTTGACAATGGAGGTATCATACACCAACGGATGCACATTAATATGCATTTTAAATGCTTAGCAGTAGCTAATACAGCACCAATAGCTAATTAGGATTTTTGTTTGACGGATTCATTGGTTTTTGAGATCTGAGGTACTATTCTTAAAAGCCTGCTTTTGGTTGTACTCTAAACCTCCTTTGAAAGAGATGCTAAACCCATATCAGAAGCCAACAGTGAGGAACAATTTGGCCAAAGGTTAATGACCTCCTCCACCTCCCATGAAGGGAACAAAAAACCTTCTGCTGTGAATTATTCTTAACAGCCATCCTGGAAATATTACTGCACGAGATACCATCTGGTGCTGGTGTTGGTACAGCCAACTTGCCAATTGGTTGTGAGCACCCTTATCAGCAGTAGGTACCGCTAATACTGTGATTATAGTGCTTAATCCAGAGGATTTAAAGGACTGGAAGCCCAACGGTTGCAAGTCATCAAATGAGCTTATTCATTCATTCAGTCATTTATTTTAATGTTTTATTGGAATGTTATAAACAGAAAAAGTCAATCAAGGTTCATATAACACTTATAGACATAATGCAGTGTAGGCCAGACATTGCATATTTAAACTGGAAATGTTTAGGTGGGGGATCTCAACCCTTTATTTGTAGAGGTGGTGGTCAGATGTCATCTTCAGAAGGTGGAAGGAACTCCCCATTCAATGGTGAAAGGGCCCAGAGGTGTAGAAACTGTCCCAATGTTCAGTAAGAGTAAGGGGAACCAAATTCCTGTGGATTCCTGCCCAGCTGAATCCCTTCATATCAACTGCCAACAGCAGTTCTGTTTAAGAGGGCAATATTTTGCCTACACGAATCATCAAAGACCTCTTGTTGACTAATAACTGAGGACTGCAGAGTAAGCAGCAGCATGCATAGTGTACCCCAGAAGTTTTGATATAGTGTGTATTAAAGTAATAGTATATAACAGGGTATGGTATATCATGGGATATTGTCATGCCTCAGGTGCATTGTGAGGTATGAAGCCACAGGTCGAGTGTCTCATGCACCCAAAAAGTGATGAAATCCTATGATATCCCACATCCTGGAGTGTATTATTGCTATTATGAACTGGATTGCTTCTTAATGAATTAAACACTTTAAAAAATTGGTTTAAAAATATTTTCTAGTGATTTGGGTAACTGTGTATGCATACATGAGAAAATAAAAGTTATTTCTCCATGTAGGTCAGTACAGTAGGTAGCTTTGTAGCAGCAATGCTGTATAAATGGTTTAGGATGCTGTGTAGATGACTCTATGTAGGTTTTATTGTTCTCTGCCCTCACCCCCACCGTGACACAGTTGTGTTTTTTAAATGCATTTTTTTAGCCAGTGTTAAAAGCTACAGTGAAGACCTGGAAATGCTTTTCAAGGTGAGTGGTGGTTGTGGTCACCAAATTGGGGCTGAAGTTGCAGATAACCCAATGCGTGAAAGTAAGGCAGAGAAAGTAAGCAGCGTATAATTGATACCGTAGTTAGGAGGAAAGAGAGAGAGAGAGAGAGAGAGCTAATAAGGGATGGCGTGATCGAGACATCACAGATTCATGTTTATTGCCACGGTCTTGATCACAAGATTTTTTTTGTGGTATCGTAGTTCAAGGAACAGGTCGGCTTTGGTGCAAGGCAGCATGTTGCGGTGCTCAAATCTGGTCACATTTTGAAAAATCGAGATAAACTGAAAACAGAAAAAGAGAGGCAGATGAAAGGGGGTAAAAGAAAAAAAGCATTTGTTGTCAGCGGCAGTGAGAGTGGGTCCAGTTCATGACATTGCTCATCTTGGCAGGGAAAAATGGGCAGACCAGGTGGGCCAAGCAGTCCTTATTTGCCAACAAATTCTATGTTTCTGTGCCTCGTGCTTGCTGACATATGCTCTAGATACAAGGCTTGTAGTATAGAGGCCAGTCCTGAAAAAATATTTTCTGGAAAAATTGCTCACTCGGAGTAAGCCGTCCGGTCGCACTCTGTATTTGCCTACTGGAATAAGTCTCTTTATTCCTTAGTATAGTGCAAAATTATTTCCTTTTATTTTAAACTTATTTCAGACAATAAAAAATAAATGCTCTTTCTGTATGGTGTTTATCTAAGTCCTTTACAGTCCTCTACATCACTGTTGTTTGAGATACACTCTTCTGCAAGACAAAAAAAGTTTTCTGCAAGAAAGATTTACCATGCATGTGGTGAGATCAGAAGCCGTATTTGTGCCCCTCCATTTTGTTTTCTGGCTCAATTGCCTAATCCAAATATTTGGGTGCTAATGCCTCCATAAGTTCTTAAAACAGTGATGTAGAGGACTGGAAAGAACTTAAAAAAACACCATACAGAATGAGTATTTATTTTTTATTGTTTGAATTAAAAAGAAATCATTTTGCACTACACTAAGGAATCAAGAAACTTATTCCAGTAGGCAAATACAGAGTGCGGCTGGATGGCTTACTCTGAGTGAGCAATTTTTCAAAAAGTATAGCACCCTGGCAGTGCGCACCTGGAAAACCACCATGTTCCAGTATTAGGGTATGAGAATAGCCAAAAAGACTTGTTTTGTTCTCAGAGCAAAATATTTTCTGGGAATGCAACTCTTCCTGATGTATAACAATGAGAGAGGACACAGTGGTACTCAACTGGGTGAAGGAAGAGTCACGCAAATGATCAGGAAGAACTTCTTCACAGAACGTGGGGTGGACACTTGGAACAAACGTCCTGAAGAAGTGGTGTTAGTCGACATTGTTTCTATTGTAGATGAGTAGATAGGAACAAAAAGGGGGTGACAAGATATTCACACCAAGTGGGTGGTGGGGGAAATAACTCAATGGACTGGTGGTTTGCTTTCTTTCCTACATTTGTATATTTGTAATTTACCAAATGTCAGAGCACCAGTTTCATAACAAGTACATGAATATGTAACATTTTTTTATCTCAAGTCAGGGCTGTGTGTTCTGTTTTAAGAACACATAGCTCAGGGCCTGCCTGGTGATACAGCGGTGGCTCTTCCGCCTGCCATGCTGGCGACACACGTCCAGGAGTGAACTCAAGTCACTGGGGGTTGACAAGGGGGAAGGGGATTGAGCATCTGCAGGACTGCTCTTCTTCCCCAGGGTGGGGGGGATTGAACCTCCCACAGTGTGCCTGATACCTAGTGGAGGCTGGGAATCACAGCAGATGGAAGGCCCGGAAGGGTGCGGGATGTTGACAGACACCCCATGTCATTGTATGTTAACGTGTCCAAGGGAAAGAAAACCAGAAGAAAAATATCTCTGCCAGAGTGGGATTATGGATGGCCCTCCTGCAGGCCTGGCACCATTGACTGGTCACTTCAATGGATCCTGCTTCAGGGGGGGCAGGTATCACTAACATCCCGACCACAAGGGGCAAGTCATGGGAGAACAAGGGTAAGTCCCAGAGATGGTGGGTGGGTGGGGGAAGGCTGTCCAGCTGGGGTCAGACAGGGTGAATGGGATAAACATCAAATAAAAAAGGTCCGGTCCAGTGGTGTGGAGAGCTAAGGCATTGAACACCTTACCTCCTTCCATGCTGGAGACCCATCTTTGAGAATGAACATGGGTTGCCGGGGATCAGTGAGGAGGGAGAGGTTCAAGTGTCCCAGGAACTGCTTTCCTCTCCCAGGGAGGGGTAGCCAGCTGTCTTGGACTATGATTACCACCAGGTGGAGGATCAGTGGTAATATAGGCATAAGTGACTTGAAGGGCAGGACCACCGCTGTGTGGAATGTGCATGCCTCCATGCACATATACTAGTGCACAGCAGGGGAGAATGGGGGAGCCAGAAAATGGAAAAGTGCCAAAGTGGGGAGGACCAGCTATATGAAGCCCTGCCTATTCCCCCTTCCCCATGGCCCACACTGCCACTCGACTCAGGGCGGTAGTCTAGATTTGTAGACCAAGGGGATGGCCCTCTTCCCCCTTGCCCCACCTTGGAGGAAATCTGTGGGGGCGACTTGTCCCCTGAGATCAGGGAGGTGTGTGCTGGTCATGGGGCTCGGGACAGGGCTGAGGAGCTGCCTGCCCATCCAGCAGGTAAAAAGCTTTCTGGTAAAAAATTAAAAACAAAAGAATGCCACGCTCGACCTCATCTATAGTACATAGAACTGGAGCTCCCATTTCTACTGTTACGTCAGTCCCTTCAGTTAAAGAGCTAGTGTACTGACTATAACTAATACAAGCTTTTAAAAGCAGTTCACCGTTATCTTTTAAATTCAAGGTGATACTTCTTTAGAAGATTTTTTTTTCCTGATGTTAGTAGGTGTGATCTTTGGAACAGCACTCTGCCTAGTAGCTGACATATCAAGCTTTGTTCCTCCCAATGCATCATCAGCATTGCAACCTCACTGACTGTGACATCACAGCTGCTCAAGAAGAGCCACTCAGTAGCTGCCAGGTCAGTCATCTGTGATGTCACTCTCAGTGAGGTCACAGAGATGATGATGTAGTGGGAGGAACAGAACTGATATGTCAGCTGCCAGCCACAGCGCTATTCCACACATCCTGCATGATACCATCGCATAGAAAGCTTTCTTACCTCAGGGTGCTGAGGGAGATGGCAGAGATCCTAGCAGTCCGCTGGCAGATTTGTTCACAACCTCCCTGAGGACTGGATGCCGTCCCCAAGACTGGAGGATGGCACATGTGGTGCCCATCCATAAAGGTGGGCCCAAGGATGAGCCAGGAAATTACAGGTCGGTCAGCCTCACCACCACCGTGGGGAAGCTCATGGAGACTATCCTCAAAGAGGCGCTTGGAACCTTTCTGGAGGAGAATGGTCTCCAGGACAGAAGACAGCATGGGTCTGTCACTGGTAGATCCTGCCAGACAAACTTCATAGACTTCTATGACTGGGTATCAAGGGCTATTGACAGGGGCAATGTTAGATGTCCTGTACTTGGACTTCAGCAAGGCCTTTGATTCAGTGCCACATGGGAGGATGGTTAGCAAATTGGATCATCTGGGGGTAGGGGAGATAATGGTGGAGTGGGTCAAAAACTGGCTGTGGTATAGGAAGCAGAGGGTTGTTGTAAGGGGGGAACCCTCATCCCCAAGGGCTGTAACAAGTGGGGTTCCACAGGGATCAGTGCTGGGTCCAGTGCTGTTCGGCATCTTCATTGCTGGCATTGCAGATGGAGTTAGTAACAAGATCAGCCTGTTTACAGATGACACAAAGATTGGAGCAGTGGTGGACAGCACAGAGAGGTGGCTAGGACTGCAGGAGGACTTGGATAAACTAGAACACAGATCAGACACATGGTAGCTGGGTTTCAATGCAAAAATGTGCAAGGTTTTGTACATGGGAGCCAGAAACCGCAAGTTCTGCTACAGACTGGGGGGAGGGGGTACAGTTATCCAATACAGAGGAGGAGCAGGATCTAGGGGTGATAATCACAGGGCAAATGAACCACTCAGCACAGTGCAGGAAGGTAGCAGCTAAGGCCAACAGGATGCCAGAATGTATTGCTAGGAGCATCACCTCACGGAGGAGGGAGGTAATCTTGTCACTGTACAAGTCACTGGTCAGATCAAACCTAGAGTACTTCATACAGTTCTGGTGGCCCTACATAATGAAAGATATCAGGTTACTGGAGGGGGTCCAGTGCACAGCCACCAGGATGATTACAGGCATGGAGGACAAACCCTACGAGGACAAACTGAGGGAGCTCAACATGTACCCCGTGGAAGAGAGAAGGGATAGAGGGGATATGATTGAAACCTTCAAATATTATGAGGGGCATAAACCAGCTTATTAAAGAGGGGATTTTTAGATTAAAGGGAGGGAGAAACACTATGGAGCACAGTCTGAAATTGGAGGGGGAACAGTTCAAGAGGGAAATGAGAAGATACTACTTCACAGAAAGGGTGGTGGATGGGTGGAACGCACTCCTGGAGGAGATGATAACGTTAAAGTCGGTGGCCAGTTTTAAGAAGGTGTGGGACAGGGTCAAGGGAAAGGTCACTACCACACAGGTGGGGGCAGCTACAGAGTAAAACAGGGCTAGCTGCACAATCGAGCAGACTTGATGGACCTTGAGGCCTGTATCTGCTGGCATTTTTTGTGTGTTCTTATGAAAAATACTTCACATATAAAAAATAAACAAGAGATTACTTTTTAAAATGTGTACCATTTTCCTGTCTGCTATTTTTGATTCTACTAGCTCTGCAATTAAGTAATAAGGCACGACAAGGTGTGTGTTATCATGTAATAATGTCACTCCTGGGGTGGGTAGAAGCACGAGGCGAAGCCAAGTACTTCCACCACCCAGGAGTGACGTTATTACACAATAACACACACCTTGGAGTGCCTTATTGCAATTATACAATGGCTCGAAGCTCGATGTTACACAAAATAAAAAAAATTTTTTAAAAAGTTTTAGTAGATTTTTAGTGTAGCAATGTATCTCTGTTTCTTAAGAGTAGCTCCAAACAATCATTCAAAAAATCAATACAGTGATGTTATTGTGTAATAACATCAGTGTCTCAGGCACACACTGACCAGTCAGAGCCCTGGAAATTTTCTTGCCATTGTATAATGCACATTATTCTATATCGCCCGATGTAAACCGAACCGGAGACCCTGAGTCCCAAAAGTAATAGCTCTGACCACATAGCTACTGGGAAATCCCCATTAGCTGGGAAGTTATTGATCAGGCTGTGTGACTCTTTTTTATGTGGCAAATCATATCCCTCATAACACATATAAAGGTGTTCCTGACTTTTAGTGTTGTCAATATATTCTAGTCTCAGGATGTTCAAAATTTGAATATGATATACTGGAATGCTTTGAAATGAATTGAAAGTTGTAAGTATTTATAATGACATGAATGAATCAAAGGTGTTTTGTACAGCTTTTTTGTACTGATTGTATACGTATTTAGCTGTATTTGTATTTCACTATGTTTGCACATTGGGCACTTTGTGATGATGTCGCACTGTTCTGTATATATAATGAAGTTATGATGTTCCCTTGACACACCCCCTAATGAAGGCCTAACCACCAAAGTGCAGGGTTTTTTTGTGTGACTTGTTTTGCCATCATTAAAATAGTACTTCAGTGGACCTCCCACATCTACTGTCGGGGGCCGCTGTTGGAACGACCTCTAACACCTGGATACTTAATGACTCTGATTATGCACTAAAAACATCCTATGACTCCAGTTCATCTCAAATGAACTTATTACAACTTCCATTTATCAGGAGGAAAACTAATGAAAAATCTTGTACACACTGTGCACTTTATTTATTTATTTGTAAAGCTTGTCCAGAAAAACGACACTGAGCTGTGAAAACACGTTTCCTGGTGAGTCATCAGGGCTGGGTGAGAGAAACCTGACCAAATTCTCACAACCTTAAAACTGCTGCTAATTATGCTCTTCTGTGTCACATGTTACATGTGTAAAGTACTGTAAACTGTATTACTGTTTACCTTTTAAAGGGAAACATCCATGTAAAAATGGAACCCACCTCAGTTTGAGGCAGGGCCCGATTAGAACTCCCAGAAAAGGTTTCAATTTTTTTCCTCTGGCCACATTTTATTTTTTTAATTTATCTGGTTGAGCCTGCCTCCCTCCATGCCAGCATTTCACAAAAGTTGCACCATCGCGACGCAGACCCCAACCACCCGGTTGTACTGAAGATGGCGTGGCATGCGGAGCAGCTCTCGGTCTGTCCATTCATGTTATGCATCTCTTTAGTTTAAAGCTCCTGTTTGAAGCATACATGTCTTGGTGCTATACCAAGACCAGATATAGACTGGTAGTGGACTGTCAGTCTATATCTGGTCTCAGTATAGCACCGAGACATGTATGCTCCAAACCAGAGCTTTTAGAAGCTACAGGGATGCATGGCATTTTTGGACAAACCTGAGGCTGCTCCCCGCATGCCACGTCATTTTTGAGAAGTGGTTGTGGGCATGCCGCACATAGCGCTACTTTTTGAAATGCTGGCACAGAGGGAGGCAGGATCAACCAGATAAATTAAAAAAATAAAATGTGGCCAGAGGTAAAAATATAAACCTTTTTTTGAAAGTTCTAATAGGGCCCTACCTCAAACTGAGGTGGGTCCATTTTTACATGGACGTTTCCCTTTAATGATCTGGTAGATATATTGTAAAATGTTATAAGTACCTATGTAGTGTATGAATGCTGGACCCCATTGTAAATGAGTTCGCTCAACTGGGTTATCCATTTCTTGGAAATATTCAAGAATAAACTTTTACAAACAAAGAAGCAAACAATTGATAAAGGAATATTAGCCAGGGCACTGGGGAAAATCCCTTGCACCAGTATGCCTCCTGTCTTAATTTGTTTGGTTGTCTTTATTTATTTATTTATTTATTTTCCTTTTGCTCATTTTATTAATTTTTCATGTTCCCTTTTTTGCAGGTGGTGTATCTGGGTTTTTCCTTTTCTGATTATGAAAAATTATGCAGTTTGTTACTGATTTATGTCTGTGATGGTTTGTTTTGAGTTTTCATTTATAGGTTTATGAGTCTGGTTGGAGGGCCTCTCATGGCTATAAGAGTGTGTCACCTTGTGCGGCCTTAGAACCAGAAGACTGCCAACTGAAGGTGAGTAGGTCTACAGTCCTAAGAGGTGACATAAGAGGCCCTCCAACTGGACCCATAAAACTATTACAGATCGCTAGCTTTATTTAATGAAAAAAACCTTTTTATTTACTAAAGTTAGTGATATGAGGGGTCATCGAGAAGCCCGTTACAGTGCTCAGTGCATGAAGTACTCTTACAGCAATAAGCGTACCTCACGCAAAACTAAAGGAAGCGCTGTGATTGGTTGGGGACGCTCTTGCAAGCTATGATAATAAAACTCCCCATCTCTTATAATAAGTGCCATGGGGAATTTTAACTTCCAGATAGACAGCCACCAGAGATGGTCCAAAAGGACCTTGGTTTAATGTCTCACCTGAAGAATGGCACCACTGAAAAAGACGCCTTCTGTAGTTTAGGGTTGAAGGGGGTAGCCAGCGAGGATATGAAGAAAATAACTAAGGTTACTATAAATTATTTTACTGATTATTTTTAGCTCACAGTAGCATGATTCAGTAAATGAACATAGGAACCAACTTACTGAATCAAAAACAGTAGTGTGTTTTTGTCACAGCTAACATGAACTGCTGCTTTAAAAAAGGAAACCTCCTAGACCCTGCATGGTTGCAAAAGTAAAACCGGAAAACACCCTCTGCATAAAATACAGTTCTAGATTACTATCCAATGGCACAGCGGCAATGCAGCCCACTGCCATGCCAGCGATCTGGGTTCAAGAATGGACTCAGGAGCTGGCACAGCAGCCTAGGAAAAGCCGGGAGGTGCATCCACATGGCAGCGCAACCAGCCAGAGATGGCTGGCACCAGGTTCCGGCAACACAATGACCCCTGTGGTGGAACAAGGAGGCAGGATATTGTTTGCCTGTGCATGTGCAGGGTCTGCAAGACTGCTGCCAGGTGCTGCTGATGAAGGAGGAGGAAAAGACAGGAGCGAAAACCAGCTGAAACTGTCTAGGTAATGGCCACAGCTGGCACACTTGCGCCCCACCCTGAAAAGCCCATGGCCTGCCCTGGATCCTGTGCAAAGTCACCAGGGGCAGGATGCCCCCCACCCCCACCCTGGAGGAACCATGCCATGGAGGGGGGAGGAGTGGAAAAGCACCAGTGGTGATGTTAGTGACAGACAGGGCTGGGTGGTCCTCAGAGGAACAGAAGAGGGTGATGGAACTGTCAGAGAGAGAAAAGGCTTGTTTAAAAAAAATACAGTTCTAATGGCTTAAAATAAGTAAAGGTCCAGAACATGTCAGGTAACCTTCAACACTAAAAACTGTAACGTGAAGCAGATTGGCAGCGAAAATCAGCCGATCAAATAGAGTATTAACAGAGTCATTGTGGAGCACTCAAAAGAGGAAAGAGATCTAGGAGTTATAATAAACAGCAGTTTGAAATCCTCTTCTCAATGTGGGACAACATATGGGAAAGTTAACAGAATGCTGGTATGTATATGAGGCAGGGTTTTACTAGTCAAGACCAAGAGGGATATTGTCACTGTACAGGTCATTGGTTAGGCCACACCTGGACTACTGTGTGCAGTATTGGAACTCTCATCTGAAACAGAATAAGGAAACGATAAAAACAGTTCAGTGGAGGGAAGCAAAAAGGATCCAGAGGCAGCAAGGTAGTATCAGGAAAGATTAGCCTAAGGCTATACTAACTAGAGGACGGGGGAGGGGGGATAGGAACAAAACCTACAAAACATGCAAAAGCACAACAGAGTGGGCTCCTTGGCAGGGACGTCACTAGGGGTGGGCATTAGGAGCTGGAATCCTGAATTGTTATTCATTTGCCCCAAATAAATGATTCTGAATTCATAAATCTGACCCCTGGCCTATTTGTTCATTTTTTCACTGAGTGGGAAGGGAGGGCTTAAGTCCCTAATCTTTTCGGACCCTAGAAATGCCCCTGTTCCTTTGAATTATTAAAATTAAGAAGCAATAGGACCACCAGGGGCCCCAAACTCAAACAAGCAGATGGAAACTTCAAGACGGACTTAAGGAAATACTTTTTTTACAGACAGGATGGTAGCTAGGTGGGACAATCTACCCAGTAATGTGATCAATGTTTGAACTATCTCTAGGTTCAAAACCCAAAGGAGCGACATACAAGCTGGCAATGTGATGCTAAAGAGAAGGGTAGGGGCTCTGGGAGCTCTGTAAGGTCTGAGGAATTTCAGCTGGGAGTCATAATAAGTTACTTCCTAAAACAATTTAGCTGATGCAACAAGGCCTACAGCAAAGCAACCAGAGTGCTGGAGTGTATTGGGAGGGGGTTCGATAGCAAGAGGAAAGCGGTACTACTACTACTACTACTACCCCTCTATAGATCACTGGTGAGGTCCCATTTGGAATATGGTGCCCAGTTCTGGAGTCCCTCCTAAGGAAAGACAAAGACAGGCTGGAGACAGTGCAGCATAGCGCAACCAAAATGATTCAGAACCAGCAGGGCAGATCCTCCAAGGATTAGCTTAGGGCTCTGAACATGTACTTGCTGGATGCCATTAAGGGAGAGGGGAGATATGATAGAGACCTTCAAGTTCCTGAAAGGAAAGAATGTGGC
Organism: Neoceratodus forsteri; assembly: GCA_016271365.2. NCBI lineage: Eukaryota > Metazoa > Chordata > Ceratodontiformes > Ceratodontidae > Neoceratodus > Neoceratodus forsteri. The sequence continues at coordinate 93,028,331 of JADMNL010000030.1, forward strand.
AGACTGCAAGAAACAATTTGGCAGGAATGGCGAGTCAAAAACATGGGGACATGCGTGTAAGCTGGAAGGGGAGAGATTAAGGCGGGAGGTAAGAAAGTGTTATTTTACAGAAAGAGAGAGAGAGTAATTGCGCTGTGGAACAGCCTACCAGCAGCAGTGGTGGGTGCAAGAACCATTAACGGGTTCAAGCATGCTGAGACAGAGTAAAGGGCTTAATAGTTTGTCAGGGGAGTAGACGCTGGGGGAGGCGAGGGCAAAAACCATGTCTAGACAATAAGTCCCAGTGCAGAGTAGGGCTTAAAAGGGCAAACTGGATGCACCAATAGTCTTTTTTTTCTGTTGACATGGTCTATGTTTCTATGTAAATTTACCATTAGCATATTATTAGCATACAGATAGGTATGCAAATGCATGTAGGTGCTGAGTACTAGGGCTCAACAAGAGATTTAGAACCACAGACCTTTCCGAACCTTTCATGGTTGCAAATAGATCAAGAAGAGGATCAGCCTGCCTGAGTGCTAACATGGCAATACTGGAAAAGCAGTGACAATTGTGTGCAGTGTTGCGTCGTTATAATCACTTACACGATGTCATCTATTCAGTGTTGAGAACCACAGGGCCACTTATCCTGGGTACAGCTGGCATCTCATGTAGGAGCCTGAAGTGGGTGATTCTGCTTCAGCAGTGCAAGGAAGAGTGTTATATTCTGTTAATTAAAAAAAAAACACACACAGCTTAAAATGTATTATAAGGTATCCAAGGAAAGGCAAGTGATTTCTAGCATACTATGGTTAAATGAGTAGAGGGTCACTTATTGAAATACAATGTCCGCTCATGCCATTTGGGTAGGCAGAACCTTTCACCCAAACAGCCTGAGAGGATGTTATTTTTTAATACATTTGACACCACACACTATACATATCAACATAAAATATCTGAAGCATCCGTCCACAGACAGACCAGCTGTGTACCTGCACCAGTCAGACAGCCCAGTCCTGGTTTCAACATGGCAATGTCGCAAAAGCAATGAGAATTATTTGTTACCATTTAAATGGGTTTGGTAATGAAGCTGAACAGCAGAGATGAACAGTGAGGGAAGAGTTGGTGTAACTTATGAAATAAATGTTTTTTGGGTACTGATGACTCGATCTAAGTTTAAGCTTGTTCATTTAACCTTAAAAATATTTGTAACAATCCGATCAGCCCCCCCTCCACTATCCCGGCCTAAAGGTGACTATACTAGTTTTATTCTTTGCCCCCCCCCAACATATGACACTAACCATGAGGGCATCTGACATTTATGACACAGCTATTCAGATACAGAGTCATACCCCATAAATCTAATGAGAGTTAATAATGCTTGCATTTCTAATCCTGTTTTATGAGGTTAGAACTATTGGCCCAGGCTGCATCCCACAGCTGTGGCCTGGCCTGCCGTTGACTGCTAGGAGGTTTGGCTACAGAATGTGACCTTATCATTGCCTTCTGTAGCACCTTATACCCTCCCTTGGGGAAGAGTGATCTTGCAGATATCTGCAGCCTGCTGATCCAGTATAAGCCGGTACCACATGTCTGCTATGAGGCTCCAGAAGTAGCTACCCTGAACATTTTCACTCACTCCAGCTGATCACTTTGATACATTAGCATCATGTCATAACTTATAGGTTAAATATAAGCCCCGTCCACATAGGAATTTAGTTTCTGTACTTCCCTGGTTGCCATTTTTATGTTTGCTTGCAGGCGTGTGCAAGAAACATAGTGCCATCACTGGAGTTTTCGGAGGTGTGTCAGCCCTCTTCCAATTCAGTCAGTGTGTTTGCAGGCACGGCCGCAGTTCTCCAATGCCTGCTGGAGCTGTCTATGACAGCTCCAAAATGCAGTGGCGTACAGTTGAAAGGGTGAGCTACGCTTCAGTGAGCAGCGATCAGATATCGCCTGCTCTTGTGCGCTCCCCTACACACACACACACACACACACACACACACACACACACACACACAGATATGCTGTGTGCTGCCCCTAACGCACACACTGTATAGCCAACGGTGCCCAATCCCCCGTCCAGCTCCACTGTCTCCCCCAGCGAGTACAGGGTGCTGCGCTGGGGCCACCCCAGCATGGCAACAGATGCCATGGCCGGCGGGGTGCCCAATCTCCCGTCCGGCTCCACGCCCCCCAAAGTCAGCCCTTCTGCCACACTGGGGCCTACCTTAGCGTGGCAAACGCCACAGGCCATAAAAAAAATGAAAATCAAAACAGTCCCTCGCTGTGTCTGCCCCCACCCGCGCCCACCCACTGCACACCCTGCCTCCCCACACCCTCCCCTCACCCCATACTTACCTCCGAGCTCGCTTGACCATCTTTCATGGATCAGAAACATCGCCTGCACTCTTCAAAGCTTCACCGCAACTGAGGAAGAAATGCTGGTAAGCTGTATAATGGGATAGATAGGGTTTTTCAACTTTATTGCATATCTCAGGCATTTTTGGAATTTTGCACCAAATTTTCAACATGGAGTTTTGGGACCCCTTCTCATGAATGCTGTCACTGTCATGGCGTTACTCGGGCCGAAGGGTGATCACCTTTCTGGAGCGATTAATGAAGCGACACTGCCAGTGTTCATAAGGTGTGCTCTCAAAAGCCTATTTTGAAAATTTGGTGGAAAAATTTTAAATGACTGTTTGTATGCTATGCAGTTCCTACATGCTCGTAAGTTTGCAAATTTTTAATATTTGCACTCTGGATTTTCAACATTGCCATTTTACCACACCTCCTTATGAGCAGTACAGCTGTCATTTTTCACATCTCGATGAAAATGTGTTTCCGCCCATGTAGTGCACAATGGCACAGTCGGTGTGTGAAATCAATGTACGGGACACATTAAGAAAATCACAGTGACACGGTTCATGAGCAGAGGTCTTAAAATGGCTATGTTGAAAATTTGGTGAAAAAATTCCTAAAAATGACTGTTTTACGAGCGTGCGTTGAGCAGTTCCTATGCGCTCGTAAGTTCGCAAATTTTCAATATTTTCACTCCAGATTTTCAACATTGCCATTTTACCACACCTCCTTATGAGCAGTATAGTTGTCATTTTTCACATCTCCCACAATGTGTTTCTGCCCATGTAGCACACAATGGCACAGTCGGTATGCAAAATCAATGTATGGGACATGTTAAGAAAATCACAGTGACACTGGTCATGAGCAGAGGTGTTAAAATGGCTATGTTGAGAATTTGGTGAAAAAATTCCCAAAAATGACTGTTTTAGGAGCGCACGTTGCACAGTTCCTATGCATGCTGGCAAGTTTGCGAATTTGTAATATTTGCACACCAGATTTTCAACAGTGCCATTTTACTGCACTTCCTTATGAGCAGTACAGCTACCATTTTTCACATCTCGCCCAAAATGTGTTTCCGCACATGTAGCGCACAATGGTACAGTCGGTGTGCGAAAACAATGTTTGGGACAGATTAAGAAAATCACAGTGACACTGGTCATGAGCAGAGGTCTTAAAATGGCTATGTTGAAAATTTGGTGACAAAACTCCATAAAATGACTGTGCTACAATGAGTATTACGTAGTTTCCACACACCCTCGTAAGTTCATGAATTTGTAATATTTTCAGTCCAGATTTTCACCAGTGGCATTTTTCCACACCTCCTTATGAACAGTATAGCTGTCATTTTCCACAACATGGCCGAAATGTGTTTTCACACTTTCAGCACAGAAATGCGTGGTCGCTGTGGGAAATCATTGTTCGGGACAGATAAAGAAAATCACACTGACATGTTCATGATCGGAGGTCCCAAAATGCCTGTGTTAACAATCTGCTGTAAAAAAATCCCCAAACTAGTTACATTACGGCTGTGCGTTGCACAGTTTCTACGCATGCTTGTGACTTCACCAGTTTTTTTAAGATTTTCACAGCAGATTTTCAACATTGCCATTTTTTACACCTCCCATGAACAGTATCACTGTCATTTTTCACATCCTGTTCGGAATGTGTTTTTGCACCTGTGGTGCCAAATGCCATAGTCGCTGTGCAAAAGCAGTTTTTGGCTAACAAACTGATATTGCCATTGTTCATGAGGTGGGGGTCACAAAAAAAACATGTTGAAAATTTGGAGTGAAAATACCAACGAATGCCTGAGGCGTTAGGGTTTCCAACCATAATGCCCCACCCTGTAGAGAATGACAGGCATCAGGGTGTGACTTGGGATTCTTGCCTGTCATGCTCATACCATTCCACCCCCACCCACACCCTGCAGCCAGTGAGAGGCATCAAGGTGTGCCTCGAACTCTTCGGCCCAAACTTCACCCCATTCTCCTATACCGCACCCATCTCACCGTATTTCCTGATGGAATGGGGTGCGCATAAGGGCCAAAGACCCCAAGGCACACCGTGACACTTGTCAGTGTCTGCAGGGTAGGGTGTGGTGAAATGGCGTGGTCGTTATGCCTGATGACCCAAAGGCACACCCCAATGCCTGTCACTCTCTTCAGGGTGGTGGTGGGGTTGGCTTCAGTTCAATACTTCGCTGCCATTCCTATTATGCAGCTCTGTAACTTCTACACTACCAATGCCACTGCCAGCAAGCAAACATTCGGCATTGACAAATGCTTGTTGTTTTAATTTGACTATGCATTTAAAATGTGTTTGTTCATATTACATACTGTGAATTTTAATTATGTACTGATATTTCAACTATGTCTGTATTTGTACTGTGAATTCAAATATGTCTGTATTTGTACTGTTTAACGGACGTGGACCCTTTGTAAAACAGTTCTTACTCAAAGGTTGTTTCTGAAATTACAATAAATAAATAAATATACTAGTAAGATCAAGGAATGTTATTCAGATGAACTGAGAGTGTCAGTTTAATATAATCATATTTAAAAAGGCCCTGCTATCACCACAGAAACTTTAGACAAACTACTTCAAGACAAAATTAAGCTCATAATTTAATTTATTCTTTGTATTTAGCTTCCTATTTTCATAAGAACTATTTATAATTACTGGTGAGCCTGTTTGTTAACAAGGCTACCTCCACTTTCAAAGTCCATAATACACATGTTTTCTCATAATACGCAGTCGCGTATTATGGGACTGCTGTCAATCAAGAGAATCTAACTCTGTCAATCCCTATATTTCCTCGTACACTTCTGCAACACAACAACATACTGTTGTTTTTCTCCTTGCATGCTGTACAGTCTTTGGAATCTAAAACTAAAAGCAAGAACACTCAGTCACCACAGATATTCAGCAACTCTACAACTTACTTTGGATTTCAGACCTTTATTCTCTCTGCCATGCCTGCTTCCTTCTCAGTGTCTGTTTGGCCAGAGGAGCAGACTGCAGAGAAAGTACAAGTGCATTTGATTTGAAAAGATGCACCATGCAGCTTTCCTCAACCTGGCACCTGGTTGCTGGCCTAGCACAGGTTCAGGCAGGGAGAAAGAGAGAGAGAGAGAGACCATGAGAGAGACAGAGTGTGGAGTGAGTATCAGGAGATATCAACTGCAGAGTCACAATCTCATGACTATATGCAAGGATTCCCAGAGACTGGGAACCAGTGACTATAGAAAAGAAAATACGAGGTGTTGGGATTATTCATTTTTTTACACGCCCTCGATGTGTGATACCTTCATCTTCACCTTCGTGGTTTATGGGGTATCAAACACATTTTATTCTATGGTTAACTTTGAAATGTTTTTCTAAATTCTGTGGCTTTCAATAAGATATTCCCCCAAAAAGTTCTGAAGTGGAATTGCCATTCCACACAAATTCTGCTACAGGCAGAATTCTGCATTCTGCGCAGCACTGCTAGGCATAAAACCCACAGACTCACAATATAAAGAGCCACCCTGACTGAGTAAAGACAAAAAGTACAGCAGTTACAGTGCATTCTGGGAGATGCAGTTCCTGACATACGTTTGATTTGGAACTGTAGGTTAGAATCTCAAATGCGAAACCGCAGTCCCCAGAGCGAAGCACAAACATTCTTGTGCTACCTGGAAGTAAATCAGTACAACATTACCATGTCAGCTTCTCTGCGAGTTGTAGTTCAAGAAATGTCTCTTGGTACAGGACTTAAGATTACAGGATCCCAGGTGGAAAAGTACAGTTCCCAGCCTATAGCATTACTTTTTACGTTGATTGCGCGCATGCGCAAGAAATATATTGCAGCAGCCTGCCAGAAGCAGGTTGTGGAGACATGGCACTGTTGTGGCCAATGCCCCCATAGCCTTTAAAGGCTTGGCCCGCTTTCCCCAGTGGGGTGGCACGCTGCTGCTGACACTAGTTCAGCCAGCGTGCCACCACGTTGATACATTTCAGCCACTGCAATCAGAGGCCACCTCATCATTACAGCATCAGCCATTCCACTGCAATGAGTGAGCGATATGTTATTGTGGGGTGGAACACTGGTACTGTAATATTGTTTGTGAACATGGTGTGAGTGAATGAGCTCAACTGAGCTCTAGCGTGACTGCTGCAGATTTCTTTGTGGGCAGAAAAAGGCAGCAATGCAGCAGGAGCACAGTACAAAAGGCCAGCCTGCAGCACCGGCAGAAATGGAATGAGCGAGTGAGAGAGGGGGAGTGAGCGAGCTCAACGGAGCTGTGTCGGGACTACTGCAGATTTCTTTGTGGGCAGAAAAAGCCGCCAACACAAGCAGGAGCCCAGTACAAAAGGGGAGCCTGCAGTGCCGGGAGAAACAGAACAAGCGAGTGAAGGAGGGTGAGTCAGCTCAGACTCTGTTATGAGACTGCTCTGGTTCTTTGTGGGCAGAAAAAGGCAGCAATGCCGCAGGGGCCCAGTACAAAAGGGCAGCCTGCAGCGGCAGGAGAAACAGAATAAGCGAGTGAGAGAGGGGGAGTGAGTGAGCTCAATGGAGCTCTATCATGACTGTTGCAGATTTCTTTGTGGGCAGAAAAAGGCGGCAATGCAGGCAGGAGCCCAGTACAAAAGGGCAACCTGCAGCACTGGGAGAAGCACAATGAACGAGTGAGAGAGGGGGAGTGAGCGAGCTCAATGGAGCTCTATCAGGACTGCTGCAGATTTCTTTGTGGGCAGAAAAAGGTGGCAATGCAGGCAGGAGCCCAGTACAAAAGTGCAGCCTGCAGCGGCAGCAGAAATGGAACGAGCGAGTGAGAGAGGGGGAGTGAACGAGCTCAACGGAGCTCTGTCGGGACAGCTGCGGATTTCTTTCTGGAAAAAGGTGCCAATGCAGGCAGGAGCCCAGTACAAAAGGGCAGCCTGCAGCACTGGGAGTAACAGAACGAGTGACTGACAGAGGGGGAATAAGCGAGCTCAATGGACTAAAGCAATCAACATTCGGCATTGACAAATGCTTGTTTAATTATGCCGAATGAGTGTGCCTAAGCTTCATTCCCTTTTAAGGCTTGGAACTGTCTTTTCTAGTTTTCTTTTGACCCACTAGTATGTTTGTTCCCACTGGCTGAACTAGAAGAGCAGTGGAAACTGATATCATCATGATATTACAGACTGTCTAGGAAACGCAGGAAACAGACAGCATTAACAGTGAGGCGGCAAAATACAAAAACACTAAGTAGCAATAAAAGTAATAACAATCCTTTTTCAAAGTAAAAAAAAAAAAAAACAGCCAAAGTATATTGCAATGTAGAAAGAAAGAAAGAAAGAAAGGAAGAAAAAATTATTTGTAACAATATTTAGAACTGTTTTCCAATCACAGAAGCAGGAGTAGCGATGCACCCAGAATCCTTTTTGCTACATTAAGCCTATGTAACTGGACTTTAACTTTCTCAAAAGTGGGTTATATTCAGAGTCAGACTGAGGTATGTAGAAGGCCACCTCAGTGGTTGGTACTGGGTGCCCACCAAGGAAATAAATGTCCTGGGATGATACACTCACATCAGCTGTGCACTTCATTAGTTACGCTGGCACTATTGTTTATTAACTTTCATAGATCATCAAACTCATTTAATTAAAAAATAGATGATAAATGAAAGGACCATCAGTGTTTGCAAGGTGGATTGGAACATGAGAGTACAGGGTTGTCCTTCCAACCTGAAAAAGTTCTAGTGTCCTGGTGAGCCATTCGGTCACTACAGTATATTGTTTTAAAAACATATTTAGCAGTGATTCACGCAGTCACCTATAAGACTTTACATTTTTAATGATAGTTTTTCCCTGAGGCACATGTTTTTGCTACTTGCATTCCCTACATTTTCTGCAAGGATTGACTGTTGCCTGGGCTGAACAAGAAGGAAAAGGGACAGGGCGACCACCACAGTCTCTCTCTGTCCCTTTCTCTTGCTCCACAAAGACTGCAAAGACTATCCCTCTTCCCACATATCGAACCATCTGACATTGAGCTGGAAAAAAAATATGCCATGCTGTTATCTGTGCTCCCTTTGCGCCTTTTTTTTTCTTCTCTTTTTTTCTACTAGCCTTGCTCCTGCCTATGAAAAATCAGCAAATAAAAAGTTACATTAACCCCACCCTGACCTCCCTGACATAATACACTGTGGGCTGATGGGGCTGCCTTTGGAGCTTCATTGAAAAGCTGTCACTCTTCACCATCCCAAGCACAGCCTAGGGAGCATTTACTGGATAATTAATATATTAAATGCATGGAAAATAGTTACACAGGGCCCCCCCTCTCCCCATCAGGTTTTTGAAGGCAAGGGTGTCTGTGTTCGTGTGTGTGTGTGTGATCACATGCGTGCCCGTGTGTGTGTGAGTGAGGGAGAGAACGAGATGGATATGGTCTGTGTGCCATCAATATATAAGCATCCCTGAATGGTCGTCATAAAAACCTGTTCATAATTTTATGGCTTCATTCGTAGCAGAACGTCGTAAAGGCAGGCCATATTTTCTCGCACACAGGGTGCCTTGTAAAAGAAAAAAGAGAGAGAAAAGAACAAATTGGTGTCAGGAAGCTGAGAAACTACACCTGCGGGTGAAGGATAGAAAAGGGGAAGGGGAGGCGCCACTTTGTCCTCTGTGACCTTAAAGCCTTCAAATACAGATGAGGCCATCAAAATAATTATTAATTGGGAGTCCTTATCACCTGTCCTTTTTTCTGGTTTTCTGCTGACTACAGACTTACCTTCTATAAGGTGCTGTGGAGGACTGTTTAAGGGCTTCTGTCTCTACGTCCTTCACCACTAAAGCATTCTATTCTTCATGTACAAAAAACATGGCTGATGGGGGAAGGGTATGCTGCTGAACTACAAACAGGGCTAAAAAAACTGGGGTTCCTATTTTCAAGAGAGGTTCTTTCACTGTGCCTCTTTGGCAAAAATCAGTTGACATTTTTATGACTAAATTTAACTTGAACTTCATCCTCTAAAAGAAAACCTTTTGCCACTGTGAAGGATAGATATAGTAACACAGAAACAACTACAGGCAGAAAAAGACAAGGGTCCATGCAATCTGTTCTGGTCTGACCTACTTCTACTCCAGCCTGTCACTGGGTGGGTTTAACCTGAGCACCCACCCCATCAGCTTCTCAGTCCATTTAGTAGCTTTACCCCCTTCCCTCTACTGTACCTCGTGCCCACTGCTATCAACCCTTATACCTGTCCCATCCCATCTTGAATCCATGCACCATGTCTGCTTCAACCACTTCCCATGGCAAGCTATTCCACTTGTCCAGAGCCCTCTCTGTGAAGAGGTATTTCCTCACATCTCCCCTTTACTTATCCCTGGCCAATTTGTATCCATGCCCTCCAGTGCAGGTCCCTTCACTGAATTTGAATGATTGTTGACAACCTACCCTGCTGAGCTCCTTGAGGTATTTAAATATTTCTGTCATTTCTCCCTTTTCCCTTGTGGCCTCATGTGAGTAGAAGTTTAGTGAGCTCATCCTTTCCCCCTAAGACCTTCCCTGAATTTCATGTATCATTTTGGTGGTCCTCCTCTGCACTGTTTCCAAACAATCTCTGTCTTTCTTTTTCTTTTTTTTAATTATTGTATTTTTAGCCTCCTTGCCAGCCCCCATTTGGATGGCCCATCCAGGCCAGTCACCACCATCTCTGAGACTTACCCATTATGCCAGGGATGGAAGGACCTGTTCCTTGGAAGCAGGATCCATGTGGATGCCCAGTCGGTGATGCCAGGCCTGTGGGGGCTGATCCTTCATGCTGCTGGCAAGGGATTTTCCTGCGCCTGGAAAGTCAACATGCAATGACTCAAAGCATCTGTTGACATCTCTTGCACTTCTGGGCCTCCTGACATTTTTTTCATAAAGGTTTTTCTCCCTTTGGTTAGATGAACAGCTCTTCAGCCCTGTTCCTATGTCCTGTGACATGCTTCCGCCTCTCCTGAATCTGGGGGTACTCATCCCCCCCCACTATCCCTTGCTGCAAAACCTCTACTGGGCAGTCTGTTCTCTCTTCTTGTCTCCGACGGTATCCCATCAAAATAGCAACTCAGCTTGAGCAACTCAGTTTTGAGTGACTTAATTTGAGCACTTGTGATTTGAGCTACCCTGAAAGGGTAGCGAGCGTAATTATAGTGACGAGGTACGGGGAAAAAGGGCGATCTAGCAAGAGGGTGAAGGACAGGAAGAGGCAGGTCCAGGAAGCAGGGACCAGGAAGCAGAGGTATATGGCCTGTGGTTTGGCGGTGTGGTGCTGAGCTGGTGTTCTGGTGTGGTGGCGAGGGTGGCGGCCTGCAGTGAGGGAAGTCCAGGGTTCCTGGCTGGGTAGGATATTTTATTTTTTGTTTGTTGTGTGGGACTTGATTTTTTTTGTGTTCCTGGTTTTTCCCCCTCCCCGACATGCACCCCCCCCGGAGTTGAGAATCTTAATTTATGGAGGTGCGCCCCGCATAGATAAAGTTTTTTTCCATGGTTGCTTTGTTGGGTTCACCGGGGAGTGTACATCACCATTTTGCTTTTCGGTGATGTACACTTGCTATAACACACAACGAACAACCTATGGTATGGAGCATGACCAACCGGTATGCGAGGAGCAGGGTCCCCACCCCTGGCAGAGCAGCCCCGCCATGATAGTGACACCTGGTGGGTCACCCCCCCGCAGACAGCCACCCACAACTGGAACACTGCCCACCCCGGGATGAGCAACCCCCTGCACGAACATAACACCCGGGAGTCTGCTCCCCCCAACACAGAGCCATCCACAACTGGAGCACCACCCAGGGCAGAGCCGCGTTCCCCCCATGATGTACAGCCGATGCACCACCACCCCCGGCAGCACCACAGCCTCAGAGCACCTTGTGGCAACAGCGGGTGGCACACATGGGTACTCCCCCACAGCCACAAGGGGCCATATGGCACCCCCAACCACAGGGCAGAGATGTGCAACCCCCCACAGAGTACAACGGGCTATCCCCCCCTCCCAACTGTGGACATCCAGCCCACGTGCACACTCAGGGCACAGTACACAGGAGACAAGGTTACTGATGAGACATGTTTATTAGTGCATGGCCACAACACTCAGCCACATACACATGGGCAGGGGCCAGATAGGGCCCAGTGAGACACACATAACACGTAACACCCCACTACCACACATGACCCCATGGGGGAGGGGGAGCCAGTCCAGCCACTTATCTGCAGAATCCATGTGCCACACAGTGTGAGACATGCCTGGCTCATGATGTTAGGATGGTCACCAGATCTGCAGCCTGATGTTCAGTGCAATGCCCAGCAGATAGCCACAGAGGCCTCATTGCTCATACTGCTCCACAAAGTCCATGAGCCTGTTGCTGCAGTCCTTGGTCCACCTGCTGCTGGACCCATCATCTGTGCCACATAGCACCTGCTGCATGTGAAGCTCCATGAGGCACTACTGCCCATGTAGGACTTCAATGAAACTCCATACTGTGGGGTGCGACGCAGCCATCAGGGAATTGAATTCGAGCTAGCCCGCGATCTTGCTGTTGGTGTAGGGCAGCTCTTCCCTGGAGGCAGTGTAGCAGTTCCAGAAGTCAATGGGTTACGTTGGGCTGTGGCACACACCACTGTGGACAAGCCAGCCCAGCCATGAGTCCTCAGGGTAATCCAGGAAGTCGGCCAGCTCCTCCTCATGGCTGATGAACACCTCCCAGGTAAGAAATTCTTCATATGCACTGCAGATGTGCTGGGGTGGCATGAATGCCAGGGCAGCCAACATTCTGATGTGTACGGCGTACTCTTCGCTGGTCACATAGAGTTGTGAGAGGGTGCCATGCTACTGCAGTTTGTGCCAGAGACACTGTGAGAAGTGAAAAAAACACCTCCGCAGCCTGGCATGTGGGAACACTGCACGCAGTGCCTTGAAACCTGCCTGCTTGAAATCTATCACGATATTGTCAGGATGCAGACCTGGGCACAGCTCCAGCAGCTTGCATGGACCACGGTGTAGCATGCCACGGTCCTGCTGGACATCAGCACATAGACAGCTGGCTGTACAGTATCCAGTTCTACGCCATGGATACTGTACATCTGGTGGAACAATCATGGGCAGCACCAGAACATCTCATCTGCAAACCAGGATGTGCATCTTGACAGATAATCTAGGTTCCGTGTGGTGCTGAATATGATGTAATGTTCCAGATCCCCACCGGAGCCATGAAGCAGGAATAGCTCCCCTGTATCTGTGTTTCTGTACTCCTCAGGAATTGTGAGCTGTGCCAGGGTTGTGAGCTCTACTGGTGTCTGCTGCATGCCTCCTGGTCCCTCTGGATCACCCTCTTGAGGTTGCCCATTGTTGGCAGGTGGCCCCTCACAGTGTCTGTGAGGTCACTGCAGCATGCAGCCACGACCTGCTGGCTGCTCTCTGTGGTGTCCATGGCAAGCTGCTTCATGGCCGCACAGACCCGGCGAACCTCTACGCTAACGCTGTCAGGCACATGATTGTGCCATTCCATCAGCAACACATTGTCCACCTCTGTGACTGTATGGGCACACCCGAGATATCAACCTGTGTGGTACTCTGCACCCTTCCAATAGGTGACTGCACCACAAGTGCATTCACGCTGGTACAAAAATCCACGATGTGACAGCAGGTCTTTCCCCCATGCACTCTTTACAAATGTTAGCAACATTGCTTCCCAGTTCATTCTCCTTGGATGGTGCCATTGTTTCCCTTGCTCCTGGTCCCCTTTTGATGGTGCCATCTGTCAGCGTCATTGCACTGCATCACCAGTGCACAGGTGCTGATGCTCACCTGTGCACTGGCGCACTCCCTATCAGTGTGTTTGACCCTGGTGCCATGTTACAGCTGCAGTCATTGTGCAGGTGTTTCGCCGTGGTGCACCCCCACATCTTGCACCTCCTGTGCAATGTGCATGTGGTTGCAGTGGGGGTGCACTCCATATCTGTAGGTGCACCCTTCACCGACGCAAGCTGCGCCACCTTCTTGCCATTCAGATCAATGTGTTGTTGGGTGTCGGAGGCTGAAGTGGTTCTGCACATCGCTGCAGGGTACCTCTTGCTGTGGCAAGCCTATCGGTATGTTGGATGTCGCTGTTGGGGTGACACTGTAATGGTTTTGCTGTGGCGGGGTCAATGTGAGACTGGTAAGTGGTTTGTGGAGACAGATTAGGCAGGGAACATTTGGGCAGACTAGGTGGGCAAGTGATCCTTTTCTGCCAACAAATTATATGTTTCTATGTTTCATTATTGCCTGGTAAGAACCATTGATGATGTCATGTGTCCCCAGGGGACATCATAAATATGTTACTGGGGAAAGGGAAGAAAGGAAACACTGTTTAACCAGGAGTAGCACACTAAGCCGAAGCTTGTTTCCAGATGCGACGTGGGAGCACAAGGAAGTTAAGTGACTTGTTCAGGATCACACAGTATGCACCTAGGCAGCTGTGGGATTCAAACCCAGGTCTCCAGATCTGCAGCTCAGAGCCTTAACCCACTGTACTACACTGCCTCCTACTGCTCATCATGATACACCCCTTCCATGTTAACCAAAAAACTGTTAATCCAGAAGTTCACATCTTACAAATCACCTTTTTGTGCAATTGACACATTGTCGACTTTTTGATCCATTTTAAAGCAGCAATCAATGATGGCTGTAAAAATAACACTGGAAAAGACTGTGTTTATTCTTTAAGGGAACAGCCCCTAGTGTCTTCTATATCTATAAAATCTCGCACATTATTTTTTTTTTTTATTTTCTCAACTTCAAGTTTTATTGCTGATGGAATAGGTTGGTAAAAACAATAGGAGTTAAAAAAATGTTAACCATTTTGCATTTTTATATAGCAATATTTGAAAGTTGTAACAGCATGGTATATAGGAGATACGCAATGGGCTGAACTCAAAATATGCAATTAATCTTCAAGTGTGAGCTGGCAGGACCATAACTCACGAGTGGCAGAGTCACAAGTGAGTTATGAAAGTTCGGCCCACTCAAAAGTAATGATAAATTGCTATTTTGAGACAGGCTATTGTATATTCAATATATACAACAGTAGTTACAAATTCTAGCTTTTAAATCTGCAGTTTGTTTCAAGATTTTGCTGTTTTTCTTTGATTGTAACAGCTGGTTTAAGTACTGCACTAGGCATTGTGATGTCATCAGCATTGTGAAAGCTGCTCTCTGATTGGTTCAGTATTCCACTGTGATGACAGCAGCCCTAAAAATATTAATTATAGGCCAGCCCAATGGCATTGAGGGTTGAGGTGCTGGACACCACACTTCACGCCACGCTGGCGACCCGGGTTCGGGAACGAGCCCAGGATACTGGATATTGGTGGGGAGGGAGAAGATCAAGCATCCAAAGGACAGCTCTCTTCTCCTGGGAGGGAGCGGGGCACAGACTCGACACCTGCCTGGCGTCTGGTGGAAGCCGGAGCCACAGCAAGTGCAGTGCAAACAGAGATTGTTGGGTAGTGGTGGACATCGGCTGAGACGACTTGACATCAGGGCATATGCCACTCCCCCAGAACAGGGAAAATGATGCCAGAGCACTGAGGGAAAGGCACACCACAGCACAGACCCTAATGGCTCCTGCCTACCTGAACACCAGAGGGGAACTGACGAAATCAGATTGCCTTGGGGTGTTTGTGCCCCACCTTGTACCCACCTGGGGGATATAGCAACGGCTCTGTGGGGGTCCACCAGGGATCCAGGTAAGAACAGAGAAGCAGGGCAGGTGCATGAGCGTCTCCTGACTGAGCGGGCTCCAGCGTGTGGGGGAGAGAATAAAGTGTGATTTAAAAAAAATATTTATATAGACCAATTATGACAACAGTAATAACAATACAGTATATGGTCAGCCTTTGTTCTATATAAAAATCAGCCTACTCAGAACCCTTGTTGTGCACATTCTAAACCATTGTGCGCATTCTGAACAGTCGTTCTACATAGTTCAAAGGTCGTACAACTTTAAATTTCTCATGTGTTCCACACCTAACTACTTACTAACCACCCAGTGCCCAAAGCTGTACCTTTTAACTTTTAGAAGTTTGTAAATTTGATTTTGATCCTAGAACAGAACAAAGAAATGGCAAAATTTGTTGTTTTCACTTCAGCGGAGTCTATCACTCCAGTGTAAAAAAACATACACTATAGCAAATAAAACATGGGCAACCACACACAGCCCGGCATGTGTTTCCATCTCAACCCCTTGATGGGAACACAGCCTTGTTGTGTATGGTTGCCCATACATTATTCTCTATATATTTCTGCTATGTTGCTGTTACTGATGTTTCTAGCTATCTTTTGTATCTTGTCATTTTTAACCCCCGCTCCTGTTGTACATATAAATATATCCACTTAGCCGACTCCAAGCCTTCAATAAAAAAAGTTCCTAGGCCTAATGGTTTCAGCATTAGTCCATTTTAAATAAAATATCTTTCAAAAGGTCTGACCTTTGAAGCATTGGTGCAAGAAACTTATTTTTTTTAATGAAGCTTGGAGTCAGAGGAACATGAATATCAATATGATGTTCATGTGTTCATGTATGTCTGCTCCTGTTTATATTGTGTTAGTACAAAGCATTTATATAATTAATATATTTTCACATTTCAGTGATAATTTATTACTGATAATATGAAATGTAGGCCATTTCCTTACACTGATACATAAATTATTATATTGATAAAATAACTGTATGTAGCAATAATGAAAAGTAAGACAGTTTTTGAAAAGTATATATTTTCCAATTTTTTTCACTTTTGCAGAATTTTGTTATTACTGTACCTTATTTGATTAGAAACTGTTTAGTTTGCAACCTAATATTCATTCATCCTATACCTTTAATCGCATTACAAGCATTTCACTCTCCCACTAGTAATCCTTACTCTTCTTATTTTTGTAGGCATCACCTGTGAAAGCATCCCATAATAAAAAGTTGAGAAAGGTTATGGTTCTCTTTACAGAATCTCACTGGTATCCTCAGATGCATCATGCATGAATATGTTTTGTTCTCTTTTTAAATGTACATTTTATTAATTTTCTCGTTACATACAGAACAGCTAAAATCCATCCATGCATAATTATTTATTATACAGCCCCATGCCTACATCAAGATATACTGTACGTATTAAAAAGTAAAAAATATGAGGTAATAATCCCTCTTTACAAGACACTGGTTAGGCCCCATCTGGAGTACTGCGTGCAGTACTGGAGGCTGCACTTTCACAAGGACATTAACCAAACTGAGGCAATCCAGAGAAGAGTAACCAAAATGGTGCAGGGACTGCATCAGAAAACATATGAGGACAGATTAACGGAGCTCAATATGTATACCCTAGAGCAAAGGAGGGAGAGAGGTGATGTGATTGAAACATTTAAACACCTTAAGGGCATTAACAAGGTGAAAGAGTCTAACATGTTTCAATATAAGAAAAACAGCAGAACAAGAGGACACAGCATGAGATTAGAGGGAGGCTGAATAACCTTGCTGAGACCCTTGTTCTTGCTACACCCTCCTACAACCTGCGATCCAGCGGCTCCCATGCCCTCCTGGTACCTAAAACCCGCACACAAATGGGTGACCGAGCCTTCACTGCGTATGCGCCCAGGGTTTGGAACTCTCTTCCAACTAACATAACTCCTCTCCCTCGCATCACAGCTTAAAGCCTCCCTCTGGGGTTTTCTCAAAATGGCTGCCACCTGCCTCTGCACTAGACAAACCCTCTCAGCCTGAGATGCCCCAACTAACTGAGATGCTACCTAAACATTACAACTTGGGCAGAGCACAGCTGTGCTCATAATCCTCCTGTTCTCATGACATATATAAAAATGGATCATTTAGGCCCACCGGCAAAACAGGGTGAGCACTATAACTGTGCACTCCTTTCTCTCGCACTGGGCCCACTCTATCCCAACTGTGATTCCTCCTTATTCTAACTGCTAGCCTTACAACTTGCTGCCTGGAGCAATGAATTCACACTGCACTTCTTCCTACTGACTGCAATGTTTAATACTGTATTGTAATACCTGTTTTTGGTATTGTTGTCTTACAATGTCCCTGTGTTCTGGTCACTTTATATTAACTCTTCACTACTATTTGCCTGATGAAATCTGATGCTTGTAAAGTCCCTGTTGTGCTAATTCTATGTAATATAATCCTCCACTTGTATTTGCCCGATGTTCATGTATGTATCTTGTAATGTACCTTGTAATCTCCCGGGTCGCACCTGAAAATAGGCACTTGGCAGTCTAGTGTGCTTACCCGGTTAACAAAAGCAAATAAATAAATAAGGGGTAATGTGAGGAAGTTCTTTTTCACAGAAAGGGTGGTGGATACATGGAACGGCCTACCTCAGGAAGTGGTGGATATGAAAACAGTGCAGGGCTTCAAACAGGCATGGGATAGGCATAAGGGAGTAATACAGATCGGTATGAATAGATAGGCCATTGACAGAGCAAAGGCAGAGGGCACATTCATAAGGTAGAAAAAGAAATGGGCAGACTGGATGGGCCTTGCGGTCCTTATCTGCTGTCAATGTCTATGTTTCTATGATGTTACATAGCACATAAATCAAAGTGCCTTGACAGTCTGAATAGGATAAAAAGGCAAGTCTAAGTAAAAGAGAGAGACAAAAAGGCATTGTTAAATTGAAGAACAAACAAAAGAAAAAAGGAAACAATCTTCTTCTTAACGACTATCCTTAATCTAAGTATAAGAGGATTTTAATGGCCATTTTCAGTAGCAATTCAAGAGATATTAACACGTCTTATATGTTAGATCATGTAAGTCTTCTACGTCGAGAAGAAAAAATCCATATTTAAATTGGTAACACTGTAGTGAAATCAAGACAGTAGCTAAAGAAATATATCAATCATACAATTGTTCCTTACTGCATCCAGATTAAGATTACAAAGAAATGTCTATTACACTGGCACAGTAGTGTCACTATAGTTAGCAGTGGGTAGGCTCTTTAAAGTTAAATTGAGCTTTCCAGCTGCCTGCATCTCAGCTATTCCTGACAGATTTATCACAAAATTCTCGGTTGTCTGTATTCTGGCACAGGATCTCTTGATCTGTGAATTTTGGTGTAATTTGGTTTAGTGGTTTATTGGATAGAAATGAGCAAAAAAAAAAGTGAAAAAAGACCAACTTTTTTTTAAAATAAGGGCATCTCACATGATATTGCCTTTGACATGTGCAGAGCTGTCAGAGGTATGTGAATTGACTGTACCAGGGCTTCTACGTGGAATGTGAAACCACCATTGCTGCTGTTGCATGACCAGCAGCCGGGAACCTGTTCCCACCCTTGGTACTGTAGCTGATGTTGGTGTCTCTCCCTCCTACCTCCCTCCCAAGAAGAAGGTGCATGTTTGGCGAACTGTTTTAAACAACCAGTAGTCAGGTGCCCACACCCACTGCTGGTTCTTTCACTGCTGCTGTGTAATGTCTCTCCCTCTCCTATTACTTCTATATCCCCACCCAACCACCCTATGCTATATACCATCTTCCTCCCCCACTTACCCTCCCAAAAAGATATTTGAGGTCCCTCGTTGAGTGACCAGTACAGCTGTCCCTCCACCTCAGGTGGTCACCATCTACTAATTCAACCTATGAAAGAGCTGAAAAAAAAAATACTTCCAAAAATGTGCAAAGTGCACATGCACAGAGACTTATTATTTTTAACCTTGATTTTCTTTTACTTGTAATGTTTGCAATTTCTAATATTTTTCCCCAAAATGTCATTTATCTTCAAGTTACCACCCTCCCTCGCAATCATATAAATAGTAACATTTAAATACCACACAGGATGTGTTTTCAGGGTTAAACTCCCCAAAACTCATTTGGATGGGATTTAAAAGTTGACAGTTACATGGTCAAGAGGGCGGAAGGTAGTTTGAAGATTAGAGAACTTTTGGAAAAATATGTTAAAAATGTAAATGTTATAAGCAAAAAAATGAGGCCGAAAAAAAAGGTCCTTGTGTACTTACAGTTTTTGCATTCACGTTCAGACCTAGGGTTTTTTTTTCCACTTCTGCTTTCTTTTACTCATAACGTTGCATTTTGGAATATTTTTTCTCCAGAATTTCACTGATCTGCAAGTTACCATCCTCCCTCACAACCATGACCATATAATTGGCAATCTTTTAATCCCATCCAAAGTTTGTTTTCAAAGTTGTGCCCCAAAACACATTTCAGGTGGAATTTAAAAGTTTCAACATGTGTGGTTGTGATGGATGATGGTAACATTCTAACTGATGAAATCGTGGTGAAAAAAATTTAAGTGTTAAAGTTATGAGTAAAAGAAAGTTAAAGTGGAAAACAAACTAAGCCTGTGTGGCTGCGAGCTTGCATTTTTTTTAGACTTAGTATATTTGCATTTTTTTGGAAAAAAGACATAAAAAATGTATAAAATAGTCGAGTGTATGTGGACATGTATTTTCCCCACTTCAATTTGAAGCAAGCTACAAGTTCTGGACATTGCTGGATGGACAGATGCTTTGTGTATGGCCCACACAGAGCTATGAATGAAGCATACTACAGATTTGGGGCAGTGTCCCATAGGTTACCAGTGGATCCATAGTGCCGGCACGATGTCCTACACAACGAATTCCCTGACACCGATGTGTCCCCGCAGTGACTGGCACCACTCCAACACCAACAGCCACACTCGATCATGGCAATGTGGGGGGGGGGCTGTTCCCCATGCCCCTCTACTGTAGATATCTAACTCTACATTGCACAGACAGTGGAGTTAGATATATACCCCCCCCCCCGTGCAAAGTCCATTGCAGTGAAATCCCCATCACTGCAAATACAGCCAATGTCGGGGTTTCACTGTTGGGGGTTTGCTGTGCGGGTGTCGTGGTCATGGGTACATTCCGTTACCAACTACGTGCAAGGTTACCTACAGGCATGTGGTTCAATTTTTCTCAAAAAGACAGAGAAAATGTACTGCAGAAAAACTACACAGATGCACAATTTAGGGTTGCAGCACAAAGCGTAAAAAGTAGGAAAATACAACATTAGGGTAAAAAGTACTCTGAGCATTGTTGAATCCACGGTGTCACATTTCTTGGGGTTTGAGTGATCATGCAACATAGCATGGGTGTTGCTGTAACTTTGGCACCATGTCTCCAAGCATCGGTATGTCACTGTTGTTTCTCTGCCTAGATGGACGCAGAGCCAGTCGAAGCACCAGGGTGTAAGTTGGTGCTCCTGTTCACTGCAGGGGTCTGCAATAAATGCAGGTTTGAACAACCATTTTTTTTCATGAAGTAGATCCATTTTATTTGATGTCCCAGCAAATGCTTAGCTATCTTGTCTCTTTTTATTTGGCTGGCTGCCCTTGCCGCTCACCGGACTGGTTTTGTGTGTGCACATCCTGCTTGCTGCCTGTTTTCAGTTGTTTTTTACATATGGATATATGGAAGGTTTAGCAAAATAATACGTTGCAATATCAACCAAGCTAGCTCCAAGCTTTCATTTAGAAAAATTATGTTTCTTGTCCTAGCGGTTCGGAAGTTATCCCATTTTTAAAAAACAATTGCATTTATAAAAGTCTAACTTTGGAACTGTTAGGGTAGGGGCTGAATTTCTTTTTTAAATGAAAGTTTGGAGTCAGATTGTTAAGAATCAGTCATATCAGTACAGTTTTTATGTGTCCGTACTATTCTACATGTAGCAATATTATTTGAAACTACTTTTTGAATACTGCCTGCAAAAGCATTGGAAGATAATAAATGGCATATTCCGAGGCTATTGTTTGTCACCAATTTATACTATATCGATATATTAACAATGAAGTTTTACTGTATCAATATAGAGTAACTATACGTATCCTACATCGATATACAGTATAAGCAGTGCACTTCAATTATATTGATGTACAGTAAATGTTCTTTTACTATATCAATATATTAATACTACACGTACATTATAGTAATTCAAATATATATATTTTTAATTTAAGACACTTATTTGACATTTTTGGATTTTTGTTCATATAAAAGCAAAACAAATAGTTATGGGAATGATTTTGATATAAAAATGTAACCCCCCTACAAATGGGGGTTCCTAAAAGCCTCCTAGGAGCTTGCCTAAGTGTTCCCCCCTGCCTTCTGGCGTTTGGTGTTTAAGCCGTTTAAATGGCACTGTGAGTGCTTGTAGAGCCTCCACATGCTGTCTCCTTAAGAGATGTCTGCTTGCAGACATAATTAGTGCTGATGGAGGGGGACTGGTGTTTCCCTGCTCGAATCCTGCATGAGCTGCTGTGTAATCGCTCCGTTTTGCAGTTGCTGAACGCACAAAGGGAGCCCATCTGAAAAATGTAACTGTTTGTCTGTAATTCTTTAAAGCATTAGTGAAATTGCAGTTTGTCTAACCTGCCTTTATTGCAGCTGGGACTCTGTGTGTGTTGCCCCTCCATTTTGGACTTGAACTGCTGTGCTGGGCCAGTTGGGTTAAGGGAGCCCTAAAATGGAGACTGCTTGGGCCAACCAGAATTGGGACTCTTACTGGAGCCGAATTACAAGGGGAGTATACGGCTAGTTCTCATGGGAATTGCAGTTTGGGCCATGGTGCCTTTTTGCACCAACAGAGGGAGTTCTGGAGTGATTGACAGTCGAACCCTCCAACTGGACTTGTTGGAACCTAAGGGAAATGCCCTGAACTGAAGCTGGAGTGGCAGATCATTGTTGCCTGTGAAAGGAGTAGGAGCTCTGTATTTTTCTGCGGTGTGCAGTTCGCGCGGGAAGCACGTGAGAGGCCTTGAAGTCGGCCTGCAGCCGTTGTAAGCTATAGTCGGACTGAATCCAAGTTTCCTGAGGAGAAGGAAGGCTGAAGAGTGGATACCAGGCTCATCCTGTAGAAAACTGGAGATATTGCTGAATCGCGCTCGGTCTCTCAGGAACTGAAACTGCTGTGCATGCTTCTGGGTATTTTGCAGTAATTGCGATTGGGATCAAGGAGCAGCCTGTCTGGTATAGTATTTTCCTTTTACAAATGAATGTGCGTAGAGCTTGTGGGGAATCATTGTTTCTTGTCCCCTGTCCTGTGTGCTGTGTCGTGAAGCTGGAAGCGAACCCCAGCATGTTTCAGACTAAATCCGTTTGCTATCAACTGCCTAGGGGTCCAGCCACAAGGGCCTTGCATCCATACCTTGTTTTTTCTGGCAATCCAGAAGAACATCCACCATCCGGTTCTCAGCTTGGGTATTGTGAGTACAAATCAGGGTATTCCCTGCAGCCTGTTTTCAATCACAAGTGTGTCATCTAATTCTTGTTGTTTCATCTTCATGGACTGAGCCATCCGGCTCAGATTACAACTGGGTGTTGTGCATATATTTTTCCTACGGGGTCCCATCCATCTGCCTGTACCAGCCAACTCCAGGCAACGGACCTGGCTAGCCCCCCCCAACCTGGGTACCCAGAGTGTGACTTTTCAGACCCTGTATGTGTGCACAGTACTGTGATTTATTACTGCCAATTAACCTGATTTTCCCCCTCCCATGTTCCATTCCCTTAAAATAAACCAGATTTGATGTTATTGAACTTTATACTGTCTGAAGTGTCAGTACCTAGAGAACAAGCATTGTATTGTGCTATGTATGTTGTTTAACCTTGTTTTACAGGGGGTCCTCAGAGACATGCTGCAGAATCAGTCTCGAGGGTAAGTGGTACCTTATCAATGAACAGTGTGTATATGTGGGGTATTGGGACTGTAACTCCTGTGTACTGGGTGAGCCACTAAAAGGCACCAAAGGGGATCACAGTGTCCCAGAGGGCTGTGACCAAACTAGTCTAACCACTAAAAACCCTGACCTCTGGGTGGAGGCACCCGTCATAGAACCTAGGCCCCTCAACCTGTCCGTAGTCAAGCAGGCAGGGGTAGTAGCCCTTGGGATAGCGCCACCTGTGGGTTACAAAAATGTGTCCCCAAAGGGGTCTAATCGTGTTACATAAATGTTCATTTCCAGTCTAGTACCCCCAAATCTTACATAACTTTGGTAAAACAGTCTGTTTTTACCTTAGTGATTTTTTAAGGATCTGAAGAGAAATTGTGTCTGGCCTGCTGTTGCCAGCGACTCTACACCAATCACAACAGATGACCTTTTTAGACATCTTCTGTAACTGGTCTAGAGTCAGCAGGAGAGGAGCACTGCCATGTTTTCTTTAGTGCCTTAACAAAATAAATAAGGTAAAAAGTAAACTATTTTAGCCATTCTATCAACACAAAGGTGGCACTACCACTTGTGACATTGGCAATGCAGGTTCAGGAACGAGTCCGGGTTGTTGGAGGGCCTGCCAACGAGAGGAGAACTGAGTATCCAAGAGGACACTCTCCTCTTCCTCTGGGGCGGGAGGGTTGCTATCTCTGCTACAACACTGCCACCTGGCTGACCATGGGTGGTACTGCTGCAGAGGCAGGCTGTGGGAGGCAAGGACACTGACTGAGCTCTGCATTGCCACTCATTGCCTTGCTCACATGCTTGGATTCCTCATGTGCCATAACAGCCTCAGGAGACAGAAAACTAAAAGTGGGAAAATCCCCCATTAGGCAGCAGAAGGATGGAGTGCCTTCAGGCGCTGGCCAAGCTGAATGGCTACCCACCCTGGAGATCCTCATAGTGGAGGAGCAATACTTTGCCTGGACAAGTTATCCAGGTTGGTTCCAATATTGGGGGGAGTCCACCATTGGGGGGGGGTTATTCAGGAGACTGGAAGAGATAAGTGCTAGAGAAGGTATGGGGCTAGGGGTAGCTGTTGGAAGGCGAGCTGCCTCAGAGATGAACAAACTGAAAAAAAAGAAAAACTATTTCACCATAGCTTACAAGAGCACAATTCTGTGAGACTGCATAGTCCATCCCTTACTAAATCAACAACAACGCTACCATTTCATTTTTATGGCCAATATGAACTGCTGCTTTAATGTAGCAAAGCAATCTTGAATAAAAATAATTTAGCATTTATAAAGGTCTTTTCATATACAGTACATTGTATCACACAGTCCTTTACAAGCATTGAGAGAGGCTGTTACTATAGTAACTGTAAACATTTAATGGCAACCGTTTCCTTCATCCACACCCACATACACCTAAGGACAATTACATGAACACTAGCAGTTTATGTACCTACCCTCCAAAGCCTAGATAATTATCTTTTTTAGCAAGTACTGGAATTTTCTTGTTTTAATTAGGCCGCTGTTTATTTGGTTGCCTCCTAAAATGGCTGCCTCATTAAAACTGTGTCAATATTTTCTAAAAAAAGGAGAGTGCCCCAGCTGTTAAGTGCTGGTCCAAGTAATACAAATGCTGTTATCCAAATTCAGAGTGTTACATTAAAACATGCACACCAAAATACAAAATGCTATTATTTGTTCAGTACCTTGTGTGCTAGCACCCACCATAGGCCTGGAGATAGTTTTCTTCCAGTTCAAATGTTGTTATCCAAATTCACAGTGTCACATGCACCCAAAATCTGGTGTGCTCCAAGCAGCCGGAGACTGGGATATGCCCTGAAGCTCACATGTGGAAAAGATAGGGGTAACATTAGGAAACTTTTTTTTAACCAAGGGTGGTAAACCTATTGGAGCAGCCTACTGTACTGGACTGTACTGTACTGTACACAGCCAGTGGATGAGAAGGCAGTACAGGCCTTTAAGGTAAACCTAGACAAAATTCTGATTACCTATGTAATTACAGGGTAGAAAACAAAATATGCCACTCATGTGCTACACGGCAAATATACAAACTGCTCAAAACCAGAAGAGCTGGGCACCATCGCTACAAGAAGGGGGAAAAAAACACACACGTTGGTTGAGTTCATACAAACTTTATTAAAGGATATAGCTAAAAGTTGGAAAATGGAGCAGCCGGGACCCCATCTATGTGCCCTAACATTTTGTTGCAGGATATGGGGACGCTTTTTTAAGAAAGCATCTGACTCTTGGTGCAAAACATTGGACACATAGGTGGGGTCCTTGCTCTATTTCTAAACTTTTGTTAACTGGATCAACATGTGGCTTTTTTATACCTTGTGGCAGTGGTGCCCGGTTCTTCTGGTGTTATGTAATTACAGGGTACCCTGCATACTAAAGTGGAGGCTGGGTGAGGCACCATTATAAATTAGTACTTGTTTGCACCGTATACTTATTAATCCCTAGTTATGAAGGGGGATCTGACCTGATGGACCTACATATCTTTCTGACTTTACATGACTATTTTACTATGTTGCTGTCATGGCTAGGCCAGCATCAGTCTGCTCCCTGGGAGACAGGAGTTTGTGTGGGATCCACAGAATCCCATGCTGAGGTCAGCCAGGGGGGCTGAGCACCTTGTGGCGATAAGGTGAAGGAGGGCAGACAAGAATGTCCTGGTGTTCACACAGCACCTGCCAGCATGAGCAAAGAGCAGAATGGCATCAGCTGAGTTGTAACAGCAGACACTCGCCCGCCCAGTTGGAGGAAGAGTGCAGTGATGATAACCCTGAACACCTGATACAGGGGACATGTGGGAAACCATAGAGTGAAAAAAAAGATGAACATAAAAAGAATAATAAAAATGGGGCCAAAATAAGCCCAAAATGTGATGCTGACTCTTTTAAAAAAGACATTTGAAAGCATAGTATGTCTGCCTTTTCTTTTTTTTTTTTTGTTAGTCAAAATTTATTTACTCAGACAGTGTAGTCTAGTGGTTAGAGAACTAACTTGAGAACCAGGAGATCAAGTCCCTTAACCTCTCAGTGCTCTAGTCCACCCAGTAGCAGAAATAGATAGAAGCAGGACCCCACTGAAAATTAGATGTTGCCTCTCAGCTGGGCTTTTCCTGGGTAAATAGGGCTAGCAGTATAGCCTGGTGGTAAGAGTACTGAACTGTGAATGAGCTTGTTACATTTAGCAAACCTGGGTTTGAGTCCCACAGCCTCCACATGCATACTGTATGACTCTGGGCAAGTCCACTTAACTTCCCCCGTGCTCTCAGATCTTTTTATTTATTTATTTATTCACTCTCAGATAACAATACCTTTGAGCGCAAGGTGCTCATTTACAAAGGTTCCACGTCAGTGGGGAGGGATGAACAAACATACAGAGGCAGTAATACAAAGACTAGGTTTTAAAAAAACAGTAAAGTACATACTTTAATTATCTGGAATTAATAAATTTAGTAGTGGAGAAGAAAGGAGCGGGGGTTAATAAGAGAGTAGAAGGGGGTAAGCAGCCAGAAGGCCTTGTCAGTAGGAGTAGAAAGAGTGGCGGGTGTGGTAGTAGGTAGGTAGGAGGAGAGGTATTGGGGGTGGGAGAGTGGGGGGAGGGTAGAAGGATATAGCAAGGGTTGGAAAGGTTAATGCTTTGGGGTGGAAAAGAGGGAACTGGAGTGCGGACAGGTGGTAGTATCACCCCTGAAAACAGGCAGATGTGCCTAGTGGGCCTTACCCAGTTACCAAAGAATAAATAAACCAAATAAAAAAATAAATAAAAATCAACTAGTCCCCAAGCACATACATTGATCGGAGTGCACATATTTGGAGAAGGGAAGGCTTGTCCATTATTAACCTGTATCTTAATCTTTTAAATAGTTTTTTATTTTAATGGGTTCACCACAATATATCCCAGGCACACTGCCTTAGGGGTAGCTGGTCCATTCCACTGGGGTGTCAAACAGACGAGGCATACTGATGAGTCCTGGTAGGATGAAACACGTGTCTATGTCTTCTGTTAGCACTCTTTGCAAACTGTGTGAGAGGCCTTTCGGCACCATGCAATTCTGCTTAAAGTTGGACCAGCATAACAGTCTGTGGTGATTTGCATATGCAGCCCGTGATGCTTTGCATTGTGGGGGCATGTGTGATTTTGTATTTTCTTGAAACTTGGCTTCCCAGCCAAATGCCCTTTGGGTTAACCCTTGCCTCAGTGTTTACGCACAGAGGTTCTTTGTTTTTTATTAACCTGTATACCCTAACTAGTTATTGGGAAGCTCCTACCTTGACTGGCAGCCAGGATTACCTGAACACGTCAGATTTTCATGCCAGTGTGCAAATCCTCAGACCCCAGAGACTGCCTGTGCTGGGGAGGGCGGTAGTATTTGAAGCTGGCCCTACCTCTCATCTTCTCCATACAGAACTTTCTGTTACTTTACTGAATTATAAAAAAAAGGAGTAATCCTGGAGGCTGATTGGCTGAAGCAATGTCTTACTTCAATGATTGCGTTGTTTATCAAGGGTTGGCACTACTTATGAAAATCAGCAAAATCTGCACACTTTTGGTTCATTTAATAATCATAACAATGCACTAGTGTGTGCTGTATCACAGGATATCACTTCTTGGGTGGCTAAGATCACTCAGCTTTACCTCATGCCTCACAACATATCCAAGGTGTGACCATATCTCATGATACAGCACACCCCATTGTGTAGTATTACTTAAGTAATTCATATGGACTAGCCTGACTTATTCAAAAGCACAGTGCTGTGATATGTATTATTTACTGCCCGTTACAGACTGATGATGCAGTTCTTTTCTAGCACAAGAACACAGGTAGGACCTGCATATATCCCCTCCAATGTTGGTATAGTGCAGTGCTATACAGTTAAAGGTGCTTATAACAGACTATTCTGTGCATAGCACATATGTCCATTATGTGGCTATCCAGCATACCCAAAGATGTGATTTCAAATTATATGTTTACTGTAGAGTTATTCAGTCATCACATTTACATGCAAATGTATGTAATCAGTCTGCCTGCCTGTAACCTACCCCTCTCTCTTTCAACTTTCCTTTTCAACTCAGTCCAGTAAATACAATAATTAAATATAGTTACTGTCATCATATAAGAAAATGCCCTTTCAGTTTTCCACCAACCTCTACACAGAAGAACGTACAGTCAGTGTCAGCGAATTCAACTTTAATTGTAATATATTTTACAATAAAGCAATGGGTGGGCATAAAATAAAGAACAGAGCAAGGCAGCGAAGAACAGGTACAATAATCTTTTCTCTGGCTTCAATAAGGGGGACCTCTAAATGGGACAGAGCCCTGTCCACACTACAGAACTGTTTTTGACATCCGTTTTCAAAACCAGTTTAGTTAAACTGTTTCAGTGCATCCACACTATACAGCAGCCATTCCAGAGAACAGTTTAATGTGTCCACACTGCTGGTGTTAATCCTTTTCTCCCTGTAATCACTGTATGTTAATTCCAGCACACAGAGCTCTGCTTGTCTGTTTGGACTGCAGCTGGAACTGTTTTGTTAAGCCATTACAGCGTAAACCGTTTTTACTCCTGTCCAGACATGTAAGTCAAACCATGCTAGCTCAAAACATGTTTTAAAACAGTAATAAGACTAGCTACCTAGCAGGGTTTAAAAATGTTTTTGTTAAAACATTTTAAGAGGCTTGTAGTCTGCATACAAATAGTGGTAGGGGGATTTAAAACATTTTAAGGCACTTAAACTGTTTTAAGAGCTACAGTATGTACAGGGCCTTACAGAGACAACAGGAGCTACAAGGGCTACCCCTTGCATCCTGTGCTGTCAGTGTAGGAGAGGTTCAGGAGCGGCCTTGGATCTCATTAGTCTCATGGGTGGCAGAAGGCAGGTGCCCTATGAATGGCATGCATTCATGCTTACGGGAGGAGGGAGATTTGGTGTATCCCAGCTGTTCATTTTCAGTGGTGGTGCTGAGGACCTGGACATCTCGGGGAAGGGTCAAGATTGTAGAACAATGCTGAGATGCCTCTAAAATAGAGGGAACATACCCTTACATTGTCCTACACTCCTAATAGTCATTCTGGGCCATCTTTGCCTTTTTTGTTTTGCAATGCACAACAAAAATCATGTTATTGTTGGAAATGCCAAAGACAATGGAACGCATGGATTCAATGACAGAGGTCAAGTCCCGAAACATACGGAGGCCAGCTCCGAACAAATTCCAACTGCCTCCTGCTCTGATGACATCACCCTATTGTCAGGAGAAGATATTGTAGCTTTCCCTGACCTTGTCTAGTTTCAAGGCACAAGAGTACTGGCTGAAGCATACCTTACTCAAGGTACATTTCTTTGTAATCTTTTCAAAATATTTATATACCTGCATTAATCTAACCTCACCAAAGGATGATCCATCATTTATAAAAAAGCACTGAGCAAATTAGAAGAATGTTTAAGAAACAGCAAGTTCACTGCCTCCTCAGCTATACCCTGCTCAATAATTACACACTCTGCACGGCCTGATATTTTCATGGAACATTAGGCGAAGTCATGTGACCGCCCCTTTCAGTCTACGCCTATCTGTTACCCACAAGACCCCCATGGACCTTGACATTATTAATAGTCCTATTCATTAAATATTACTCTTGTAGAATGAGTAGCATAATATTGGCCTGGAGATAGGAACAGGCAGAAGGAATAAGTCAAATTAATTTTCCGGAGCAAACGCCCCGATTCTGTAAATGACATTCTATACTGTTAGCATTTTAAATGTGACACAAATGGCAGGAGATACAATTTGAAACCAAAATAGTGGCAGACATGGCTCAGGGTGTAATGCGCTGCATAGAAATCCAATAATATCAGACCTCGCTTAGATGAATGAGTGACGAGTGGATTTTTTTTTTAATTTGCATTTGTTTAAAAAAAAAAAAAGGTAAAAGTGACATTACAAATCAAATCTGGAGGAGTACAAAACACTGAGAAGAGAAGCAGCTTCCCTGGATTTGAGGACAAAAAAAAAGGCCTCAAAATGCATTCTTCTCCTGCAGATGTATAATTACTTGAATATGCACAGGAAGAATGCCTTATATTTTTGCAAAAATGTGGTTGCCCATTGCAAATGGTAAGCACCGTTTGCGACCAATGTAATGCAGCTGGCAGTGAGTAACCAGTACTAATGTTCATATTGCAAAATTTAAAGCAACAACTAGGCTACTAGTCAGCCCAGTGGAGGAGCAGCCACACTTCTGCTCACCAAGCTGGTGACTCAGGTTTGGGAATGGACAAGAGTCACTCAGTGGGCCGGCTGGGTGAGAGAGGACTGAGTACCCAACAGCAGTTCTCCTTCCTTGGGGAAGGGGGGATACCAGCTCCCACTGCAGAGACTGCCACCTGGTAGAGGCTGGTTGGTAGTGCGATGGGAGTGCACAAAGGACACAGCTGTAGAATGTCTGACCCTACAACCCACAGGGATAAAATGGAGGAAAAAGATGCTGGGTTGCCAATGGCCAGCATCCCCCGCAGGCTCTTGCATGACCGACAGAGCAGGTCACCCACCCATCGCAGTTCCGAACAAGTGTTGGATAACCATTACATTTGTGAGAGGGTCAGTGATGGGGGTGGGGGTGTCATCAGGCAGACCAGAGGGGAGAAGAACTATTGACTAAAAAAAAAAAAAAACACTAGGCTACCGCTGTGTGGCCCACATGAAGTGGCAACTTTAATGCCAGATGGGCACAATTTGACTATTTTTAATTATAAGGTAAAAGGGCTGGACAGTGTAGAAAAGATTCAAATCTATTACAAGAGTTCTATTTTAAAAAAGATAAAGTATTTTTAAAATATTTAAAAATGGCACAGTGCCAGCTTTGCCTATGTATCAGAGCATGGAGCATTCTACTTAGCATTGGACAGGGTGGTCTGCTTTGGTGGTAACAAAGCAAGGTTTTGGCAGCTTCTGCTACTTTTAAGAATAATTTTTTTCTTGGGGGGGGCATCGGTCTATTATTCCCTGGGATTTACGGCATCTCCCACTATGACAATGTATTTACCCAGGTAAGCAATTTGCAATTTGTTTTTATCAGTGAAGGCACACTAAGCAATTTTATTGATAGGGACAATGTTGGCCAATGCTCCATGGAATCTCTCCCCTACTCTTCTTTGATAAGTGCCAGAGGATCTTTTACGTCCACCTGAACAGTGTGGTACCTCAACATGCAGAACCCCCCCCACCACCACCATAATGTACTACATTGTCAGTTATGGGTATTATCCCAAACACCTAATGTGGAGCTAGAACCCACAACCTTCTGATCTTCCAGCCCCAGAAGCAAATATCCCAGAATCCAGAAGTGGATAGCATGCCCAAGGTAATAAGGTACTGAGCCCCTGGGAGGTGCATTTAAATCATGTAATGCACACCCTGGAGTGGCTTATTGTACTTGTGAAATGGCTCTCTGTTCTTATGTATTATATGAAAACTGAAACATTTTTTATAATAGTTCTTTTACATAAAATCACTTGTTTAAATAGTTTTAAGTGGCAAAGTTATGTACATTGAATAGTTCCTGATTTTGCAAGCAACGAGGCTTCTATGGCTTGGTAATGAGATCTGGCACCTAATCATGCAGTGCTAGCGTTTTCATGCCAGTGGCTCAGTAGGTGGCACATTTGCCTTTGAGGCCAGGAGATCAGAGGGCTGTGGGTTCAGTTCCCACATCTGGCACCTGGGTTAATATCCCAATACTGACACTGTAGTGCAGCATGAGGGGGGTGCTGCACTTCTGAGGTGCCGTCTTTCGGATGAGACATTAAAACTGAGATCCCACCTGCCTGGATTGGTGGTAGTTCAGGTGGATGTTAAAGATCCCATGGCACTTATCGAAAAAGAGAAGGGGAATTTTTTATGAAATGTTCAACAACAAAAATTAACAAACCGTGTTAAATTCACACAAAACAATACAAAAATCAAAAAATAAGAGAAATCAACAAGTATTACAGTCACATAATGTCTAGGCTGCTGTAAACAAGTGCTTAACCCCCAAAAATTGAAATCCTGAACTGAAAACAAACCCTTCCCCTTCCTCTACTAAAAGAGTAGGGGAATTCAAAAAAAAGAAAATACACATTAGTACAAGTA
The DNA here is from genome assembly GCA_016271365.2 of Neoceratodus forsteri. Taxonomy (NCBI): domain Eukaryota; kingdom Metazoa; phylum Chordata; order Ceratodontiformes; family Ceratodontidae; genus Neoceratodus; species Neoceratodus forsteri. The sequence goes on from JADMNL010000030.1 coordinate 93,060,542, forward strand.
CAAAAAGTAAAGAACAAAGCACAAGGTACTGAAAAAAAAATAGCATGAGTACAATAAAGCAGGAAACAAAGCTTTGTAAACAGAAACTATGAAAAACTGTGTCACCCCCTGCCCCCAAGAAAAGGGGACAAGATCTATCCAATCTTGTCCTTCAAGAAGGGGACAGCATTCCATCTAGATTTCCAAATCAATTCCGAATAAACCTGTCTATCATGTAGAAACTGAGAACGGAGTTCTTGCTCAAGGGACTGGACTATCTGTAAAGTAGTAGTCTCAATTTGTTGTAGAAGAAATTTGCATCTGCATTGCCATAAAATGAATTTTATACAGGTAAAAATAAGTCTCAGTGTACCTTTGCCAAATTCAGGAAACTGTAAGGAAAAACCCCCAATCAACTCCGGATAGAAGACCTGTTGCCATCTAGCATCGCCCCATTTTTGTGACAACAACTGCCAAAAATCAACAGCAGAAGAACAAGAAATATAAAAGTGTTCCATAGTCTCCAGTTCAGTAGTACAACAGTCTAGAACACGTCACGGTCAAGCTACTTTTAGCCTTTGCGTTATTCTGGACTGAAATCTACCATGCCAACATACCAAACTACATTCCACATCCTAGGGGGAGTCCGAGCATCCAACAAAGTTCGAAAAATATACTGGTGAAAAGCACAGTCAATGCCACCAAAAGAAGGGACAGAAACAAAATGGAGCATTTGTGTAAGCATTAAGCCATAACGAAGGTGGCATCTAATGGTGGATTAATGCATGGTTGGGAGGGTTGTGGCCCAAGACCGCAGGCCAAGGGTGTACAACAGCCCAACCGTACGTTAATACCATTAGATGCCACCTTCGGAGTGGCTTAATGCACTTGTAACATGGTCTGCATCATTTGACGGTCACTATGATTGTGTCTGCAATCTTGTGAAGAAGATAAGACACCCAGACTTTGTCCTTGTTATAGATTTGTGCAGCACTTTTTGAAACTGTCAAAGACATGTATTTACATCGTGATGTGGTGAAAACAGCTCTATTGGTGCATATGCAGAACCCTGCCTTCCACATGGTGCAGTGGTTTATTTGGAGATCTACTCTGCTATTATTATTGTGCCGTGTGTAGGAGGTCCACGGGTCACTGATTTCAACTGCCGTTTCTTATCTTCACATATAGATTTGCATGCAATGTCCGTGCTCTCTGTGTTGCTCTAACATACCTCCAATCTGATCTGCCACCAGTTCTGCTGCTCTTGTCAGTGGTTGTTCTGCTCGGTTTCGGGGGATGGCAGTATTTCTTGGGCTGTCCAGTGTCGACTGGCACTCTTGTAGTTGAGACTGAGTCTCCTGTGCAGTGTGAAATGGCGCACAGCTGTCTCAAAACCACTGCACCAAGCATTTGTGTCCCTCCAGTCCCATCTCGCAGTGCTCTGCTATGTGGGGCTATGCGTCATGACTCCTAAGCCTCTGCAAGTGGTCGACCTGTGCGGTTGCCCTGGGACACCCTGGTGGCGTTGCCTCTTCACTTCTGTCTCCCTTCCGGGTATGTCCCATCTCTGAGATTCAGGGGTTGCGCATCACTGGGTCGGCAAGACAAGACACGGCCCTGTGATCCCTGCAGCCGTATTGCTGGTGCTGCTTTTACTTTCTGTGGCTAGTCCCAGTATTTCAGTTTGGGGACGGCAGTTGTGCTGGATTAATCCCCGCTCCAAACTGTGCCACCTGATCTATTCTATCCAATCCAGCGTGCTCTTTGGACCTTACTTAACTTTGCCATGTTACAAACCAATTTATACACCTCCTTTCAAGGTTTACCAATAGCTTGTAGATGGGACAACTTCCACATCCTCAATTTACAAAGGACTGTTTTAAAAAAATGTCGAACAGACCGAAAGGTTCTAGGAAGACCAGCTGGATTAGACCAAGACAGAAAAAATTGCCTATACCAATTAAGCTCCACAAGGGACCTGAGCTTCAAAGAAGGGGCATCCGAGTTCCATAAATTGTAATCGAAAAATATACAAAAAAAATGATCTATAGGATTCAAAAGAGCCAACCCTCCTTTATTTACCAGTAAATATAATACCTTCCTCTTAATGGGATTCAACCTACTGCCCCATATTGTTTGAAAGACCAAGCTCAATAAAACTACCTCTAATGAAGTGGGGAGTGGATAAACCATGCTAAGGTACATAAAGATGGGAAAAAAGTTTTCAGTAAGGATACTCTTTTCTTCTTGGTCAGTTGCCAATATTTCCAAAGCATAACCTTATTTCTCCCAGTATCCAGTTTAGCAGTCCAACTCACCAAAGAGTTGTCACCCCTACCAAATGTAATACCCAATATAGCCAAGGCATTACAAGAAACAGAAATCCCCTTAATCTCGGACACTACCTGTGTAGAGGGACTCAATATATATCCTTTACTCTTACTCATATTTAAAGAAGCTCCAGCCACACCCGCATAAGTGTGTACAACATCTAGGGCATGTAACGCTGAAGGAACATCCTGTGCGATTAGACACACATCATCAGCATCTGCTATTACTTTGATGTCAAAATCAGCAGGAACTGGATGGACCCATGAAAAAGAACCGCCTGCTGCAAACTACGTAACAAAGGATCCAAACAAAAAACATAAAGCAGAGGGCTTAGCGGGCAACCCTGATGAACCCCTCTTGTGATCCGTACATATGACCCCAAATATCTATTAACTAATGGAATAACTGCAGTAGCATTATAGAAAAAAAATCAACCAAGCACAAAATAGTTCGGGGATACCATAGTGAGCTAAAATTGTAAGCAGAAGCTTATGTAAAACTCTGTCGAATGCCTTGTCTTGGTCAAGGGAAAGGAGATAACCGCGCAACAAGCCATCCTTACCCTGCTCAACCAATTCTCTAATAAGTAATAAAGTATCCGAAATATTATGGCCAGGAACAGAACATGTTTCAACCGACATTATCAGAAAAGGGGATACAGAAGCCAATCTCAGGGCCAAAATTTTTATTAATATTTTAAAGTCAACATTAAGCAGACTTAAAGGCCTCCAATTACCAATGTCACTTTTCACTCCCTTTTTATATAAAAAAATGTGGATAGCAGTACAAAAATGAAAATCAACAGTGGAGGAAGATAACATCCAATTATCAACGGCAAAAACAATATCTACCATGATAGACTGAAAATGTTTAAAGAACTCAACAGTAAGGCCATCTAGGCCAGGTGCAGTATTATTTCTTAAAGATGTGATGGCATTGATAATTTCAAGTCGGGATATCGGGGCTACCAACGAAGTCTTTAACTCAGATGGGTAAACAGGAGTAGGTATAGTATCCAAATAGTTTTGAACAGCAGCAGCAGAGTCGTCCACCTTGACATGTACATCCCGTAAATATTGTTGTACAACTTCCAAAATCTGCCTAGAATCCGTAACAACTTCACCTCGTGGGGTAGATAAAGATGTCATAATCCTGACCTCCTTTCTCTTCCTACAACTGGCAAAAACATCACCACCTGAGAATTTTCCTGGGGTACAGATTCAATGCTCGTGTAACAAAGCCGAAGCTCTGGAATACTGCAGGTCTGCCATTTCCTGTTTGATATTAGCAATATGACTATGGCTGATGGGGGAACCTTCATGATATTGTTGAGTATGTTTGGTAAAAGCCAATTTCTTTTGCAAAGATTGTAAACCCACCTTAGTTTCCACCCAACAGAGACTAAGAGCAAGTTGTAAACATGCCATAGACATCCTTGCCTTCAGGAATTCATTAATTTCAAGACAATGTGAAGAAGAAGCCAACAAAGTGTTATTAAGCTTCCAGTAACCTTTACCAATGGGAACAGGGTCATCAAGACTCACTGTCACAGATAAAATGGCATGATCAGACATTTCCAAGGGCAAAATCCGAGCATCATAAACCTTGACAAATTGGAAAAGAAAAACAAAATCAATCCTAGAGGATAGGGCACCCTTGTAAAAAGTGCACCCTCCTGTAGGATGGACTGTCCTGTAGGCATCTGAAAGCCCAGCCTTCAGGATAGTGCTGTTCAGACAGTTGCTGTCACAAAAATCCTTTTGAGTTTTCGCCCCTTTATCATGCTTATCTACCACCAATTAAAGTCCCCAGTCCAAACAATATGCTTAGTTGTAAACAAATAAGGACACATATCATTAAATAACTGGACTATATCTTTCTTAGATTGTGGGGTGTATATGACAATAAGTCTCCAACTGGCACCAGAATAAGACACATCCCAAATAAATGCTCTACCAGGGGAAATATCTGTGACCCTGGAAATGCGAAAATGATCTCCACAAAACAAAACCTCCACCCCCTCACACACAGCAGTACCATAGAGAAAGTAGGAGGGACCCCAGCACCACAATCTACGTGCAGCAATAATGAGGGAGGCATTATCCAGTCTTGCATCCTGCAAAAAAATAATGTCAAACCCTAAATCATGTAGGACAGAAAAAGAAAGAAGTCTCCTTTTACCATTTTTTATACTGTTAACATTAATAGTAGCAAGCTGTAAGGAAGAAGCAGAGAGTGTAGAAAATTAGAGAAACAGTCATACAGTGAGAGTTACTCAAGAAACCGTAGCACGCCTAGTGCCTTTACATGTGGTACGACCCCTAGTGACCCTTTGGGGCTTTTGAGATGGGACAGGTGTCAATTCACTATCTGAATCAGAAGAAAAAACCTGTTGTGAAGAAACTGTAGAGGAGGATGTGGAATCTTCATCCAAATCAGAGCCAGAGTGTAATTTTGAAAGAGGGTCAAATTTATTCTGGACAGGGATACTAGTGGGAGATACAACAGATTTGGGAACCTTAGGGCACAATTGGAACTGTTTCAAAGTTCTTTTCCTAGTAGATACAACTTAGGGGGGAGGAGGCATCATAGTAGCAGGCTCAGCTGAGATGAGAACTATCCCAGAGGTGGTGGAGGAAGAAGTCTGGGGTGGGTCAGTACTGCAGACCATAGTGACTGAATCTCGTATCAGAGGAACCAAGGGAGGCAGCTCAGGTGGAGAGGGGAGAGGATGTAGCTGGGGCTGGGTCTTGTGAAGGAGTTTCAAGTTGCTCAACTCGAAAAGTATCAACTGAGGAAGATGTGCGTAAGGCCCTCTGGGAAGCTATACTATTCTTTTGTGCCTCCACAATGATAGAATCCTAACAAGGTTGATCAGACCTATTGTGAGAGGCCCAAGGGCAAGACCTATAGGTATGACCCCGTTCCTCACACAAATTACACATCATCTCATTCTGACAAGCTGAACTAGAGTGCCCAAACTCTAAACATAAACTGCATCGCAATCTATCACAAGCTGAACTTAAATGTATAGAAGAGCCACATTTGAAACATATCTTGGGTTGGCCTGCAAAAAAACAATGACCCCTTTCACGGCCCAAAAAAAAACAACTAGGAAGATGTTGAGGACCAGAATTAGTAGATTTAAGTCTAACTTTATATTTCCAACCCCCTGTCCAGATATGTTCATCATCCAAAATGGGCTGAGGAGGGCCAAGAATGTCACATCGTTGTTTGAGTCAATGGGAAATGTCATGCACTGCAACACATTCATTCCGGAAAAGAATAGTGACAAACCGAATTGCAGGTTTCATCAGGGGTATAGCTCGAAAGAGGAACCATAAAGCAGAAGACTTAAGTTTTTTCATACTTCAACCAAAATCTGTCTAAACCTTGGGGAGTTTTGAAGCTCACATCATACATGGTATCACCAGATGCATGTATAAGAGCATAAAGTTCATTCGAAAAAAAAACAAAGATTCCTTAAGCAGCTTTCTACCCTTATAAAGTCTATCAGGTGGCATTTCCAAGCCTCCTAAATATTGAAGGCGTACAGCATTCTGACGCTGTGCGGGGGGGGTTGATGGGAAAAAGCATCTCTTTGTCTAAAAGAGGCCCAAGTAGATTTAGCAGTTTCAGCCGCCATTGCCACAGGGTCGGGCAGGTCACAATCCATTTGGTCACCCATGTACTAGGCCGGTCACTAGGCCCTTCATCCCCAGAGTCCTTATCCACAGCCACAGAAAAGGGAGAGGGTGAAACCAGACAGGGTACCACAGAGAGAGAGCATCATTTTGTGCCTTAACTTCAGAAACAGGATCCAAACAAGCAGATGTAGTAGTAAAAATAGCCTGTGTCCCACCCTACAAACGCTGAGCCTCCTTCTCAGAGGAACCCGGTAAGGGGCTATGTGAAGGATCCAGTAGCCATGTTCCATGAGGCGTTTGCTTCCATCCTGCCTGCTGCAGAGACAGCGTAAGGGCTGCCGGCAATGTAGGGGTGGAAACGCTAGAAAGCAAAGCAGCCAGCAGAGCTGCACATCGCCCAGGGGAGGGTACAACAAAACCAGTCATAGGGATAAAAGCGGCAGTAGTCACTTGGCCAGAGGAAACAACAGGACACACAGTGCGGCATACAGGAGAATCCGCCCCAGCAGAAGCCAACAAATGAACAGGCAGTGGCGGGAGTCCACCAGAATTGATTGTCCGAGGCTGTGCAACAGAAACATCTCGGGAAGGGATCTCTGTCGTAGGGACCGATTCGGGAAGAGTTACTTGCGGGGAATCCATCGCAACGGCCGAAACGAGTGATGGCTCGATGCTCGAGAGCAGCACAGCATCAGGCGTCGGCTCACCAGGAAGCAGTACGTCAACAGCAGATGAGCCGCTTAAAGCTGGAGTTCCTCCATGGTTCAAGACAGACAGAACATACTGAGAGTTTGACTGACAAATCCGTCGGAGCCAGGTATCCACAGAAGAAGCTGCATCCTGTAGAGAAATATCAGCAGTATCCGTAACATTGCAGGTAGTTGCATTCATTCCTTCACATAATGCACTCTCCACAGAACCTTTAGCAGCTAACAAAATCTCCGTAGCTAGGTAGTAGGTAGGTAAAATTTTTATTCATAAAATAATGAATATGGATAACTCCACTGAGCCTAAGCTCTTTTACAGTGAAGTCAAAAGTGCCAGATCCAGTTACTCTTCATATCAGTTATACATTGATCATATCAAAAACAATAAATACAACATATCACACTAAAACTAAGCATAATAACATTAACATAGACAACTACAAGTTAATATATCTTCGCACTAACTTAACAGACAATACAAACAATACATATAGAATAGATCCAAAGTGCAGATCTTCAGGATTCCTTCCCTGGACCTGCAGGCAGGGAGATCTGCTCACCTGCAAGGCTACCAGCAGACTGACGTCCATCCGACACAGAGGCCATGAGAACAGCAGCTCCCCCTACCAAAACGTAGGGGAATTTCCCTGGTGTCCTGGCCAAATTTCCCTCATTCACTAAAAATACCACCAACAGTTTAATCTGGTTCAATTTCAGTTGTTTACCATCTGTAGCTCCCCCCCCAGTCGCCCCTGAAAAGGGACTTCTAGTCTCAGTGGGCCTACCGGGTCAACAAAATTCAATAAATAAATATATAAATAATGCATGATCAGATTATATCTCCCAGCCAGTGAGGTTTCAAGATTTTTCCTTGCCATCTCATAATGGCTATTATAAACTGGGTAAAGAAAGCAAGGCCTGTGATTGGTCAGATGTGATCAGATGGCCATGTATTATTCCAGCACAACAGCACATATTGAAATACAGACCTTCTGAACTCAATACTCAGTTTTAAAAATACAAATCAGAGGAACCATTTTATAATCACAATAAGGCACTCCAGGGTATGCATAACTGCGTGATACTGGCACTTCTCGAGTATGTAAGGCACTCAGTGTTGTCTCATAACCTACTTCCCAAGGAGAGCCACTATCCCACAATAATGCACACCCTATCATGCCTCATTGCTTAATCCCAACCTGGGAGGAGGGACATTTATTTATTTATTTATTTATTTATTGAGATGTTTCACCAGGAAAAGTATACTGAACAACAAGTTGCTCGTCTCACGGAATGTCCTGGGGGGGCAAGGTAACAATTGGGGAACATAGTACAAAACAGCATAGACATCATGACAGATATAGTAATGAATTTGTGCAGACAGTTACAGGTATTAGCAATAACAGCAAGTGCAAGTTGGAGGGTAACAAGTGCCATTTGGAGACAATAGTAAAAAACACATTTTAAGTGTAGGTATTAAAGCAACGGAGTGCCCAAGCGGTTGTGGGCTAGGCCCCTCCAACTGTTTTAAGGAGGAGGAGCAGAACAGGGACGTGGAAAAGAGGAGGACAGTAAACTGGTCAGTATTTAGGGTGTCAATTGCAAGAGCAGTTAATGAATAGATAGTTGTGAAGGGCGGTAGTTAGAGAGGCAGTAGACGATGAGTGTCGAATCTGGGGGGGGGGGGAGTAAGTTCCACAAACTAGGGAGGTGGTGGGGGAATCCATTTTGCCCTGCATTAGTACTGCAGCAAGGGGTTGCAAGGATCCTCATGTCACCAGATCTTAGTGTGTAGAGGGAAGGGGAGGGGTGGCTAGAGAGAGGCAGATAGGTATGTGAGGAGAGATCCAAGCCAATGTTTAGAGATAAGTTTTGCAGAGTGCAGGGTACGCCTGTTAGTAAGAGTGGAAAAGGACAGGGAGCAGTAGAGATCATGGTGATGGGTTACGGGAGACGAGTCAAGAGCAACATGACAGAAGGAGTTAAAGAGGGTGTCCAGTCTGGCTAGGAAGGACAATGGAGTGGCACTGTAGACTATGTCACAATAGTCAAATGTAGGGAGGATCATCTTCTGCACAATCTCACGCCTTGTTGGAAGCGGGATGCAGCTCCGGTGTCTGTATAAGGCACCTAGCTTGGCACGCAGTTTTTTCAGAATGCCGTCAATTACATTACAGAAATTGTTCTCGCATCTCCTTTAGGAATATACAACTTTCTGAGCTAATTCTTCTACTTTTTCTGCCAAGTGTGATATGAATTTCCTCAAAGAAAAAAAAAATACACTTTCTGTTTGACAGCAGCGGATGAAGTGATTACCGTACCAGCTGCCTCATTTAGCACTTGACTGAAAAGGCACCTTAAATACTTCAAGAATTATGCAGAAGATGTTTCAGCTGCATTAATATTGGTCCCTTTATGAAGACAAATATTTGGAGTAGCACAGGGCTCTACTGTGCAGCACAGTATGCTGCTTTTATACACCTGTTCTGTCGTAGAAAATAATAGGGAAAATAGAATGTAAACTAATACATACCCTGATAATACTTTGGGCTCCTCTGATGGAATCGGGGATGGTGTTCCTGCTCATTAGGGTAACTCCAGTAAAGGCCTGTTCTCCAGCAGATGTTTGCACGCTGGGCTCATGAAGCAGCTTCCTGGGGCTTTACTGTGGTTGATAAGTTTAAACAAGCCTGAGTAGTAGTGCTCCGAAGTAATCCAGGTAGAGACTTTTAATGCACTTGTAAATTAAGAACCTTTATTTCAGTTCTCATTGGTTGTCCTAAGGGCAAAGGCCCAGGTTGCTGTACAGTACAGTGATGTCTCCATCTGTTATGGCCAAGGGCATATCGGCATAGATTGCTAAATGCAGTGCTGTTGTCTTTTGTAGCAGCGTCGTGTTGGCTGATCTCGCTCCCATATTCCAGAGCTGGTAATAGGGACATATGCAGGACCTGTGTGCCTGTGATGAAGTCTAGGCCTCTGTGATTTCTGTATTGTAGGCCTATGTTTTGGTGGGTGCCTCTAACCCTTCTGTTTATGCATTTACAAAAGCTGAAGCTGGGGTTGAGCCAAAAATCTAGACATGTGAGGAACAAGATTTTCCAAGAGGGACCAGATTATGGCAGGGTTGGTGAAGAATAAGGGGGAGGCAACCTGTGACCAAATAGCATGACTTTTGTTCTGTTGTTATTTAACAGGGTCTGTTGGAGGCCAGTCACAACTGAGCCTGTCACACTGTCTGTAGTGTGTGTTATACTGACTTTGGGGATATAATCTGATGGTGTCATTGATGTAAAGGTGAATATATGTTTCAGAGTGAATGTACACAGAAAGATAATTCCTGGTGAGAGGTTAACTAGACGTGGCCAGAGTATTTATTCTTGTGTGAAGTGAATGGATCCAGGCAGAGATCCCCATGCCCCAGGACTTTTTTTTTTAACCAGGAGAGACACACTAAGCTAACGCTTGTTTACAGGTGCAACCTGGAAGCACAAGGAAGTTAAGTGACTTGCTTAGGGTCACAGAGTATGCAAGTGGGGGCTGTGGATTCAAACCCAGGTCTCCAGGTTGGCAACTCAGAGCCTTAAACCACTGCGCTATACTGCCTCCTGTACTTGGATTTACGTTGCTAAATCTGCAGTGCACCCCCACCCTACTGACACTGCATGCAGATGAGGATACAGGGAAAGGGGGCATTTGGGGGTGGAGTGAGTCAGGACACAAGGAATCTAACTGTATTCCCAGATCAGTGCCTGAGTGGGTCCCCTACTCTGCAAAGAGCAGTCGACTGTGGCACATGGCAGTCCTCTAAGAATCGCTGTATCCCCGTATGAAGCACAATTCTTTTAAAGAAACAAAAGTGTAAACCACCCCTTCAGTCATACATGCTATCTATTTCAGTGGGCTGGGAGAAACAGAAGAGAGGCCCATACAGAACCCAGAGTGCATTATGGAAGCCATGTTGGGAGGGCACATGGATGCTACTGCTTGGTTCCCATCATGCAGTGCGAGCACCCTCCACACAACCTCAATACAGCGGACAAACATCTGTGGGACACATGGATTGTGACCACACCCCTGTGCACAACCCTGACCCAACCACCCATGTGGATGTGTTGGTGGAGTGGGATGTCCTTCTGTGGGGGCTGCAGGTTGCTTTGCATATGCTAAAGGGGTACTTCATGGCTTTCACAGGCCCTATGTACATGCAGGTCCAAAGTAAGCATCACAGTTTTGAAGTTTTTTAGCATCATAGCTCTGGGACCTTCCAACAGTTCTAGTTAGTTGCAACCAACAACAAAGAGCTGACTTTAACAGAGATATTGTAAACGAATTAAAAAAAGTGAAAGTGCAATCATTGGGAAAATTCGAGTTTGTATGCATTTTGTGAAATATGTTTATTTACGTTTAATCTAGGCAATGTAGATCAGCAATAATTACAGAAAACATTTTTCCCATTACAGCCAGGGGTTGGGTGTGAGGGTGGGAGGTGAACAGAGATTTGCATGTTACACAATTGTAAATTACTTGGTCCTCCACGGGGTTCTCATATGGTATAAGAGAGTCCACATGTGAGGATTGGGTGGAGCTGTGTGGAATATAGAATTCTGCCAGTAGAATTTGTGTGGAAGGGCAATTCTGCTTCTGCAGCGCTTTTCTGCTGAAGTGCTTTTCAGAATTTGTTTAAATTATGCAGAATTCCAGAAAGCACTTATATGTAAACCACCGAATAATTTTTTACAGATCATGTAAACTGCAGAATATTTTTCCACAGATCACATAAACACAGGAATAATGTTCTACAGATCATGTAAACCATGGAATAATTTTCGCAGATCACGTAAACCACTGTATACTTTTCCACAGATCACATAAACCACAGAATATTTTTCTATGGATCACGTAAACCACAAAATAATTTTCCACAGATCACATAAACCATAGAATAATTTTCCACAGATCATGTAAACCACAGAATACTTTTCTGCAGATCACATAAACCACAGAATACTTTTCTATAGATCACGTAAACCACAGAATATCTTTCTACAGATCACGTAAACCACAGAATAATTTTCTGCAGATCATGTAAACCACAGAATACTTTTCTGCAGAGCACATAAACCACAGAATACTTTCCCGCAGATCACATAAACCCACGAATAATTTTCTACGGATAACGTAAACCACAGAATACTTTTTCACAGATCACATAAACCACAGAATAACTTTCCAGAGATCACATAAACTGTGGAACAGTTGTCCACAGATCACGTAGATCATGGGATACTTTTCCATGGATTGCCAAAAGAGAATCCAAAGTTTATATAAACCCTGGATAACTGACCCACAAAAAACATTTTACTTTTGAAATATTGCAATTCTACTACTGTTGGAATTCCATGGAATTTGGCATGATCTACAGACTTCCAGCACAGGGGGAAGAGTTAGATAAGGTACTGGTAGAAGCCACTTGCAAAGTGGCAGAGAATGGGGAGGTGCTGCTGGTGGGGAACTGCAATCTGCCAGATGTAGACTGGAGCCTCCCAGAGGCATCCTCAGCAAGGAGCAGGGATATCCTGGACTACGTGCAGGGGGCGTTCCTCAGGCAACTAGTCAGTTAACCCACTTGTGATGTGGAAATACTGACCCTGGTACTCACTAACAGGGGCAGTGTTGCAGGCATGAAGAGGGGAGGCCACCTGGGGGAACAGCGACCACCATACAGTGTGGTTCAATATAAGGAACAGTCCAAACAAAGGGGGTGTGCTTTGGTGGATTAGAGAGGTCTGGTGCTGGGCTGGAGCTGCTAACTCCATTACACAATACAAACAGACCAAAGGAACCTCTGTTAAATAAATTTAACAAAGTGGTGGGCTAATGTTAGCCACCGAACACCCCAGTGGCTAACTCTAGCCCACCACTTTGTTAAATTTATTTTTGTTTAATAAAGCACTGAAGAAGATTTCCAATCAGTGCTCTCACCTGAGTGCCCAGCTCCTTTGGTCTGTTTGGTTCAATATAAGGACAGCAGTGGAATCAAATCAAACAATGGCAAAGGTTCTGGAATTCAGAAGGGCAGATTTTATAAAAATGGGTGAATGTCTCAGGGATGACCTGGCCAGGGTGGGTGACATGGGTGGGGTGGAGGAACAGTGGGTGAAGATGAAAACAGCCATAGTGAGGGCAACAAACCTTTGTGTCAAGCAAGTGATCAAAGGCAGGAAAGCACGAGGAAAAAGAGGCCGCTCTGGTTCTCAAAAGAGGTGATCAAAAAAGGTAAAAGCTAAAAGGTTTGCATTCGGAAGGTATGAGGAGATGCAGAGGGAGGAGGATAGGGAAGCATATCAGGAGAAACAGATCTCTGGTCTGCTATCCCTCCCTTCCTTTCCCCTAAGACTCTCTTGTGCCTCTCCCATGCATTCTTGAACTTCACCACTGTTTTTGGCCCCTCCTCCGCTGGAAGTGCAGTGTTACTGTAGGCAAGGAAAAATGAGCAGACGAGGTGGGCCAAGCAGTCCTTATCTGCCGGTAAATTTTATGTTTCTGAAATACCATGGAATTCCATTCCATTGGAAATTGAAAATTCAACACAGCACTAGTTTGGGTGTGAGGATTGTGAAACAAAGCCGAGTAGTTCTGGCTGCTCAAACATCAGGTAAGACACTACAGTACCATAACAGAGGCCATGCAGAGGGCCTAGAAACATATTATAAAGCACTCAAGTTACCAAGAGCAATTTATGATAAGTTTCAAGTCACTTTTTTAAAATATCTGAAATGCAAATCTAGTCATCTTCTCTCTGGCTTATAAAAGAGGATCTACGCCAGAGGTGAGATCCATTTGTGCACAAAAAGACAATAGCAAAACTATCAGTAGGATTACAGTAATTTTGTAATGCTGTACTCTAGCCAGGTTTCATAGGTAGAATAAACAGTAAGGAAACATTGGGGCATTCCAGCAACAAACCACACTTTGGTGAATTATGTTAGAAATAACCCTAGGATGGTGTACAGATGAGGCCAGAGTCTTAAGGATATACTTGTACACAGCCTGCAACATGTGGAAAGCAAATCAAGACCCACCTGGATGCCTTCGTTGCCTTGGGGTTGCCAAATGGTGCAAGTTCCTAGGGAAGATGAAGATTACGTCTGGCCCAATACATTAATTATTCAGTATACCCAGGGAACTGTAATGTGAAAATTGTACAATTGCAATGAGTGTTTATTGATAGGAGGGGGCAGTTTGCTGCACAAGATATTTCTAAGTAGAGAAGCTTTCTGGATTTTCCAGGTGGATGCAAGAGAATGGCCAGGCCTGAAAAAAAGTTTGAGTGGGCACATTTTATGCCATGATATATTTATTGATGTCCTTTTCTAAATATGGGCAGACTGGGTGGGTCAAGCAGTTCTTATCTACTGACAGATTCTATGTTTCTGTCTTTTGATATAGATGTGAGAAGATATCCAGTAAGTACAGTGAACCAATATGGGTGCCCCGTCAAAATGGCAACTTATTTTGGGTGATACACTCATGGGCTACCCTGCAAGGGTAGTGACCCTACACAAAGGTGAGGGTAGGGAACGGCGACTGGAAGGGGGGGATAGTGTGTGGAAGGGGAGGGACAGGGAAGGGGTATGTAGGGGGATGGTCTGCCTGTTGTCATCGAGCTAGCTGTGTGGTGTGGTGGTGAGGGTGGCTAGCTCTAGCAAGGCAGGTAGTGGGTTCGGGGCTGGGGACTGGTGCAAAAATGTTTGCCGCTGCCTACAGTTGCCAACTTTATTTTTGCTGCAGCAACCAGAGTGTTTCCCCCTCCCTGACATGCACCCCCTTGGAGTTAGCAATCTGAATTCGGGGGGGCAGGGGGAAAAGACCCCCATAATAGGGGGCACGGGGGGCACCGCCACCCCCCACAAAAACACTTTTATGGTTGCCGGATGTTGGGTTGCTGCGATGTGTATATTGCTGATCTGCCTTTCGGTCGGCGATATATATTCACCATAATAGCAATCGCTATTTTGCGATCACATGGAACCATGTGAGTTTACTATGAATAATGGATTCTAGTACCAATGACTTCCTATTGCTATGTTCAGATATAATAACAGCAAATCCTTTGGAATAATATCTGATAATTAGAAAATTAAATAATTACTAATTAATAATCTGCAATTAGAAATCAGATCAGAATAAGGATATGAATTCATATAGCAGGTTTACAGACTGAGTTTGTCAACAATGTGTTAGGATAGCTTCTTTAGTATTTTTTCAGATATGAAATAAAGCAATGATGGATCAGATTGCACATAATGTTTTTAAATTTGTTTTTAAAGTTTATTACAAACACTTATTCTTTAGCTTGAATATGCACTTTGTTGACCTTCTGACCCTTTATGCTGGTACCTATTGGTCCAGTATTGTGTCTTTAAAACCTGATATACTGTACTTTACATTAAGTTGAAACTGGAGGGCAGATGTCCCCTTGACAAAGTGTCAAGTGTAGGCGCGCAACGTTGGGGTCAGCCTGTAAGCACCTTTGAGCACATCTGCACGTTTGAGTTGCTGTTTTTTTTCACTAGTAAGATTACAAGGTTATGCCTGTTTCTTTCTTAGTGAGGGTCATGATTTTCTTGTTGTTGTGGGTACCTCACTGACATTTGGCACCAACGTTGTTCTATAATGCAGATGTTTGTTTTGCAATTTATAATAATTTTTAAGTCTTTATTTTGTATTTGAAATGTGAATTTAGCTGTCCTTCCCCTGGCTTGTATGTGGAACATGCTACTCTTAAAGCTCCTGCACAGCAAACCACCATGTGCAGGTTAAGAGTTACACTGGTTCATGGCAACTGATTGGCTGAAATCACATTACAGATCCCTATATGCAGAATAAAAGTTACAGTGTTTCGGAATAGTGTTGTTCTGATTCTGCTGAATGGAATCAGATTTGTCAAATGCCGACCAGATTTTTAGAGTTTGGATTTTTGGATTTGCAGTCCAAAAATCCTACACTAAATCCTAATACCTATGTTTATACAGGCGTTTTGGATTTGGGATTTCAAATCTGAACCCTTAATCCAAATTGTAGGTCCTTTTAGGATCTGAAATGGAATCAGATTAGGATTTGGAAGTTCTTAAATCCTAAATTCTAAACTCAGGTTGGAATCAGGCAGTTCCAAGCATCCCTAGTTCTGAGTTTTGACTGGCTGAAATCAAGTTGGTGAAAAAAAAATATATATATATATATATATATATATATTTAAGTGATACTAAGTGATACTACAGTAGTGCTGTCATTATACAAGGCAATAATCTGATTGGTCAGAGGTTTGGCCTCATACCTTATCTCCACGAGACAATCCGATTTTGACAAGGATAGTGATGGCACGATCATATTATCACTATCATCCTAGGTGTGCAAAGAAAAGGACCACACACAGAAGAATGGAATGCTTAGGTAAGATGATGATGTCATGCTGAAGAAAATGACTAAAGTGATGTTATCCCAGTGATGTAATTATGAGAGAATAAAATGGCTGTGATGATGTAATTGTGATACTTTCATTGGAAACAGTGACTTTAGTCAGTCTATGGCAAAATAAAGTGTGACTAACTGGTTTATGATTGGACAAGAGGGTTCACATGTAGTATAATACCAGTTATAACATTACAGTAAACTATTATACATTATACAAAGCAGACAGTAAAAGCCCTTTATGCTTGGTACAGTAACATAAAAATTGCATTACAAAACAGACAGTGCATGCAGTTTACACTAGATACAATAACTTTTAAATTACAGTGAGATACTTTAGCATTCAGATTGCCTAAGCAATAAGACAAGGGTCTAGTTTTCAAGGGCAAGAGTAGGAGTAAACAGAATGAAGTCTCTGCTTCCATTTTAGTCCCAGAAAACAGCAAGTGGCAATTAAGTGTCTGTGTAAAACAAGGGATTCCTTATCTGTAGTGGTACATTACCTTTTTTAAGTTGCCTGTGTGTATAAAGTCTTCTGTCATTAGACTGGCTTTGTCACACAGGAGGCCCAGATTTGGGCAATGATTTAGGACTCCTAGTCCATGTATGTATGTATGCATGTATGTACGTACGTATGTATGTATGTATGTATGTATGTATGTATGTATGTATGTATGCATGCATGCATGTATGTACATATGTATGTATGCATGTCTCTACATACATACGTATGTATGTGTGTACATATGTATGTATGCACATATGTACGTATGTATGTACGTATGTATGCATGCACGTATGTACGTATGTATGTGTTTATGTATCCATTGATTTACTGATTTAAAATTGGTGGCCAGGAAAGACACACTGAGCCAAAGCTTGTTTCCAGGTGCCACCCTGGAGGAAGCGTACAGGTGATAAAATGTAGAAGATAGTAAAGATAATACCAATAGTGCTGATATATTCACTATTGTGCTAGTAAACAGCAAGACAATTGGAACAAAGTATATTTAGTACAATGTATCTTGAATAAAACATGGGAGATATGGAAAGGAATGCACAATAGGCATTGGATTTGAAAGGGTTGCTAAATATAAAAAGATATGGACTGCAAGTAGGGTAAAAACAACATCTTGGGTTAGGCAATATAGGAACATCTACACTAAGGGAGGGGAGGCAAAAGATTTAAACAGGTCTGGAACAACTGATGTCACAAACTGAGAATTATAATGTCAGGTGTAGACAAACGTTCAAAGCATATATAACCTGTATTAGCTTCACCCATTTCTGTTTATATTCCATATATAACCTGTATTTAGCTCTGCCCATTTCTGTTTATATTCCATATATAACCTGTAGTTAGCTTTGCCCATTTCTTTATGCACATTAACTTGAAACCATGATCACACTCCCCTAGGCTTCATCTGCTCTGAACGTTTGTCTACACCTGACATTATAATTCTCAGTTTGCGACATCAGTTGCTCCAGACCTGTTTAAATCTTTTGCCTCCCCTCCCTTAGTGTAGATATAAACAGAAATGGGTGGAGCTAAATACAGGTTATATATGACTATAAACAGAAATGGGCGGAGCTAAATACAGGCTATATATGGAATATAAACAGAAATGGGTGGAGCTAAATACAGGTTATATATGAATAGAAACAGAAATGGGCGGAGCTAAATACAGGTTATATATGGCATATAAACAGGAATGGGCGGAGCTAAAATACAGGTCATATATGGAATATAAACAGAAATGGGGCGAAGCTAAATACATGTTATATATGGAATATAAACAGAAATGGGTCTAAATATTATATTTTTTAAGTGTTCTTTGAGATGTCTGAGGCTCTTTAAGGTGGCAGTCAAACATTTTGTATGTGATTATACCGAGATCTAGCTTCAAATGAAGGCAAGCTAATATTAGATGATGATTGGTTTATTAAACAACACTATATTCCAACTAGGGGCATCATGATATGAAAACTTTCACAGTAAGATAACCTTAAAAAATTATCACAATTATAATATAATTGTGATGTTATGGTGTCTGGTTTGGGTTTTGTGGGAGAGACCCTCAACAGGCTAAATTTGGGGGGGGGGGGGGGTAAACAGGGTAGTAGTCTCAGAAACTGAATGTTTCATTCTTTATCACGATATATCATGGTATATCATGAACAATGGTTATCACGATATAGGAAAACAGACAAGATACAAGTATCATCAGAAAATTGTCATTATTGTGAAACAAATACAGAGAAAGGCAGAAACTGGCAGACTACAACTCTGCACAGGTAACAACAACATGCCACCATGGGGTGAACAGAATTGACAGATCTCGAATACGCATATCTCAGCCGGAGCCACTTGGTGCAGGATAAGAATGGTTCTACCTCTGTTCATCACATGCCAGCAGGATGAGCATGCTTGAAACCACTCTTCGGCCGCAACGCGTAGCTCTGACTGAGATATTAACACACATAATAAGGTCACTGCAGACCAAGTATTTTCACACAAGAGCCTGGGAGAGACAATCTAAACTGTCCCAGTCCCTTAAAAAAAAACTGCTCAGCTGAATTTATGTCTACAGACAAGGCTGTCCAGAGCAGAAATGTAGGGTGCCTCAGCACTCAGCAGCATAGCAAACAAAAAAAGCAGCTCAGCAACCTGTACCCATGACTGGATTTAAAGTGGTAATACAGTCTGCAGCTGGGTAATTAATGTAAAACCAATGTTACTCACATTTACCGGTCTTCAAAAAATTAGTGCTCAGTGCTTCCCAGAAGCCCTACAAGGAGATAATGAAGTACCTCAATATGTACACCCTGGAAGAGATGGGGGAGTGGATATGGTAAGACATTTATAAATACCTCACAGGGTTGAATAATGAATGAACAGGACAGGAGTATATTTCAGGAAAAATTATGCATGAGAAAAAGGGGACATGCAATGAAGCCACGGGGGGATTTAGAAGTGATGTGAGGAAGTACCTCTTCACTGAAAGAGTGGTGGATGTCTGGAACAGTCTTCCAATGGAGGTGCTGGGGCAAAAACAGTGGTGAGCTTCAAGCATGCATGGGATAGGCACAAGGGAATCTTAGTTGAGGAGCAAGGGGGGAGACAGAGATCAAGTAGGGTCTGTGGCAACAGGATAGGTAGGGACAAATGGGCAGACAGGATGAGCCAACGAGCTATCCTTATCTGCCATCAAAGTCTATATTTCTATGTAAAAAGCATCTGAACGTCCCCAACTGTCCTCATGATTACGGTTTGTGACATCACATTTTGTTGTCATGGTGAACACTATGATGTCATAAATGCACTGTTAGTTCAGTTGAGGATAGCAAATGCTTTTTAGTCAAACTTTCTGGATAGGCCACAAACATTTGCTATAAATCCTGGAAAGAAAAAAAGAAAATTAAACAAAAAAAGTATTCTCTAGTGAAAGTTTATAGCTGAGACATCCTCTTTAGGAAAGTACATGATGAATCGCAGAGTTCCTTTAATTGGTTCTGTATCTGCTGCCCTTCATTGTTTAGGACATTTGCACATTAATAGGCTCTTTGTATCTCAGATGTACTCTTATCCTTCTCTTGTTTCCCTGTTCTTAATTCTCTGTTTGTGGGATCATAATATTTCCATAGCATCAGATCATGATGCCACAAACAGATAATTATGAGAGCAGTGCAGGAGAAAGTAGGAGGGTAAGATCAAGGCTAAAGTCTTGTAGCTGCTTCTTGTGATTGTTTAAATGTTATATATTATGTGTATCTGTTTTTTGTATTGCTCCTGGGTCGAACCTGAAAAAGGGCCTTTGGTCTAGAGTTGTTAATCGTTTAACAAATGAATAAACAAATAAGTGAATGAATAAATAAATAAATGAATGAATGAATGAATAAATAAATAAATGAATAAATAAATCAAGGGGGGGGTTGTTTAACCAGAAAAGGCACGCTAGGCTGGAGCTTGCTTCCAGGTGTGATGTGGGAGCACAAGGAAGTTAAGTGACTTGCTCAGGGTCACACAGCATGCAAGTGGAGGTTGATGGCATTCAGACCCAGTTCTCCAGGTTTGCAGCTCAATGCCCTTAACCACTACGCTGTACTGCCTCTGAAGACAGAAACATTAGAGTTATGGGGAATCTTCAAATTCTGCTTCCATCAGAATTCCATGGAATTTTGTAAATTTTGCCTAATTTTGTGGAATTTCATGTGAAGTGGGATTTTGAAATTCTGAAAAAGGGATTTATTTTTTAAAACTGCAGATTTGTAATGCATGGTTTATTTAAACCATGGAATAGTATACAGCAGTTTACGTACACCACAGATTCATTGTCCGCAAACCACAGAAACAGTGCATACTCCATGAAATACATAGAAATGCTTTTCAGAATTCCACAGTTTTGGAACTGGAATAGCCATTCTACATGAATTCTGCCAGCAAAATTACACACACACACACACACACACTCACTCACTAACATATGCATGCGCATTGCCTTTTTTCATTAGTACACATTAGAATGAAGTACTGCTTGTAGTTTTTTGCCAATCAAAGTTAAAAAGAAATTTAAGAAATTCAGCTCAGCAGCACCCTTGCTAGCTGGTTCCACTGCTAAATTCTGATAACAGATCTGGCTTGAGATCTAACAGGAAATGCCTGAATGTCAGTCCATACAAACAAGGTTCACTCTTTTCGCACTTTAATGCACAAGAAAAATTTGTTAAAATCATTGGTGCGCATTTAAGTTTTTATGTTTGCATTTTATCAGCCTGTCTCCCACCTTGATCTCTGGCCAAAAAGGCTGGCAAGTAGCAGAGGTGGTATTAGGGGCAGTAAACCAAGCTGCAGCTTGAGGTGCCAGTACATAAGGGGCGCCAGTACAGAAGGGGCGCCAGCACAGAAGGGGCACCAGCACAGAAGTGGTGCCAGCACAGAAGGGGCACCAGCACGGAAGGGGTACCAGCACGGAAGGGGCACCAGTACAGAAGGGGTGCACTAAAGTAGAAAACAATAAGCAGAGATTCACTTGAAATGCAAAGTGTCAATATCAAAAACAAAATTGTCGTCATCACCCATTTATCCATAGACTTTTTACTATTTTTTGGACATGGGGTGGGACAAAAGGGAGGAGAGGGGGCAGTGGGAGCAGTGCAGGGGGCACCAGAAGTATTTCTGAGTGGGGTACCATTTGGTCTAAAACCGGTCTTGGCAAGTGGCTAACTTAGTAGCCAATGGCAAATGCCCCTCTGCAATTGGATACCTACTGTAGATATATATAGATGGTAAAGGACTGGAAAAGACCATAAGCCCATTGGGACAACCCTGTTTTTGTGACACAGATTTACTTAACCCTTTCAGAACTCTCAGAGCCCTTTTGTTTTTAATTACCCTCTTGAAAATATCTCATTTTGTTTTGAACTCCGAGATCATTCTAGCATTAATCACATTACTGGGTAGATTGTTGCACCTATCCACTGCACTCTCTGTGAAGAAGTATTTTCTGCCACCCGTTTTGAAGTTTCCCATGGTAATTTGAGGTTGTGTCCCTTGGTGGATGTAATTCCTTAACTTGCACTACTCCGAGGAGTTGACCCTACCATGGCCGCGCATGTATCTTTAGGTTTCTATCATGTTAACACTTTCTCTCCTGTTTTCTAGCAAGTACACGTTAAGACTATCTAATCTTTCCTGATAGGGCCTATGTCGCTGCCCTGGGATCATTTTGGCAGCTCTCTGTTGGATAGTTCCAAACCTCTCAGTGTCTTTTTTTCAGATGCAGACTCCAAAAATGTACGAATGGTGGGAGTGGGGTGGAAACCAGGTAGCCTGCAATCTCCCTCTCTGTAGCCAAACACCTCACCTCCATGACACATGACATGCTTGGCCCCCAACCAGCACCACTGTGGGATCTTGGGGTTTGCACACAAACCTCAGTCTACCCCACAGCAGTGTGATATTCCCCTTTAATTATTTAAATGTGTCTCAACAGAGATCCTGCAAACACAGCAGACATTGTGAAACATGCTTTCAGGGCCATACAGGTTCCTTCATCAGGTGTGCCCTGAAAAAGGAACTTGTGTGCCCATGAACATTTGTGCACTGCACTATGCATGTTGCAGTGCACAAGTGTTCACAGACCTGTGTGCTTGTGAACACTTGTGTACTGCAACATCCACGGTGTGCAGTATCTCTATTGGGAATTGCCACAGTCCAATGAATCACATTTTCCAAGGATTAGCATGGCTACAAACTCTGTCCCCTTTATTCATGTTTTATATACTTTCTGTAGACCAGCACTCTAGAACAAAGAAGCGGGGTGTGCTCAGTACTCCAGAACCCTTTGTCTATCCTCAGTCAGCTGCCACTGCCTCTACCTTTTATAAAGCAGCACTAAACATTCTTCATAACAAATCTGTCCTTTTCCATCTCTCTCTTTCTGCTTGGTAAAGTCACTGCTGTCTGAAGCTCAATGGGTAGCCTTTGCCTGCCACATACTATAATCTTTACTAGGGTTATTAGATTAAAAACCTTAACCAAAGCAAATGAGCGATACAATCTTCTGGCACCTAATGGATAAAATTGCAGGCAGGCATTTTTTTTGTTGCAATTTAGCATTGTTTAATATGCATTTAATCAACCCTGTTTGGTATTATAGAGTCTATGTACCGTGACACCCTCCTATGACACTGAGGGAGCATTCATAGGCCATTAGGCTAAAGTAATATGTATGAGGGGTTGCTGTTCCCCAGGGTGTAGTAACTACTTTTGCTCCCCAGTAGTCCCCATTAAATCATTAAACCTCATGGCTGTGCTTTCTGAACTCTACCCTGATCTTTAAAAAGCAGAACATTAAAGGGCAACTGTCACAGTCCACTGCACAGGCCTTGTGTTTTATATATTCAAAGCATTAAGCCTTTTGTCAGTCTATACATCATAAGCAGCGTAACGCGCATATGAGGGGTGTACAAACAGGACATGTTCATAAATGATGCCCTTCTCTCTCACTGCCAGACTCAGGATAACACTATCGTTAAGTCGGCATGCTTCCGGTGCTTGTATCTTACACTATCTCAGAGTACTGAATTCACACACAAAGAAAACAAGATTTCCCTTTTAAAGTTTTGACTTATTTAGTCCACTGCTTGCTTACATGCAACTAAGCCTCAGTAGAAGAGCACTGGCTATCAGGAGGGAAATGTAACAGAAAAGGTGGAAATAAGAATACAGAAAACACCTTGCGGAAAACTTTGATTTTTCTAAGAATTTGTAGTTTAAATTGTGTCCTATGCTGGAAATCATATGTCGATTCATGTGGTAGCCAAGTAGTAGAGTGGTAGAGCTACCTCAGGCTATGCTGAAAACCTGGGTTCAGGAACAGATGTGGGTTGGTCAAGGGATGGCCGGGGAAGGAGGAGATAATGTCTCTAAGACGGCTCTCCTCACTAGGGGAGGGGGGTAAATGTGCCCCCCCTTCACTAGGCAGCTGCTACCTGAAGTACTCTGGGTGACAATGCAGCAGGATGCAAGGGAAGAGGATCCCACTGCCATGATGCTTGGGGGTATCTCCGTGGAGGCAGAGTAAGCACAATAAATCACTGAACGCGCTGTGGGCCCTGGGCAGAACATGGTGGAATAAAACCTGACCATGGCTGGATGACAGTCCAGTCCCCTCACAGACCCCCCCACTGACGACTGGGCACTGCTAGATCTTGTGGCACAGAACAGAATGGAGCACAAGGTAAGTCCCAGAGAAGCCAGGTGATGTGGCCTTGGGAGCGGAGGGCAGTCCAGATGGGGGCCAGACGAGTGATGTAGAAAATAAAATACTGATTTAAAAAATATATATTGATTGGTTAATAAATGTTTACTTTTATTCAGGTAAATACTCTTACAATCAGAGGTTCTATTTACAAGAGTATACTTGCTACAGCATACCTAAGTTACTAATACAAAACGTACAGACAATAATAATACAAATACATATACTTAACTGATCAAAATACCTGGCATCACAAATAGGCATACACATGCTCTACCTCCTTTTCTATTTCTTTTTGAAATTCCTTCAAAGAATTTAGTGATCAAGTGTTATAGGGGATTTGGTCTCAGTATATTAGGATATACTGTACAGTAAGTCCCAGGATGCAAGAAGTCAGCCCTTTAGTTGTATTTCTTTATCTGCATATCTGTTTCCCCAGGATCAACCAGGTGAGAAACAACTCTGTTTCGGTGGCTATGTGAGATTCGAACCAAGCACCTCCAGAGCTCCAAATGTTCATAGTAATGTGCGCTAACTATCAGACTGTACAGCTGTTCCCTTCGGTTTTCTTGTGGCTGCTCATACCTCTCAGCCTTTTGTCACTGAAATGTGGGACACTGACTCTCAAAATGTGGGAAATTGTGGGGCACACAGGCCCTCGAAATGTGGGACACACCATCCAATAATGGAAATCTAGCTTACAACACTCTGGAGAAAACCAGTACTTCTTGTGCAAAGTTTTAATTGTGAGTTGTTATCATATAGTATCATAAATTTCTGATTTAATGTCCGAGTTTACAGTGCGAGATGGCACCTTCCCTATGTTGGATGGAACTGTAGGAGGCAATGTGGGCTAGTGGTTAGAGCAGCACCTTGGGAATCGGGAGGTTACAAGTTCAACCCCCACCTGAGCCAAGTCACAGTGCTCCAGTCAGTTCAGTTGTGGAAATGGGTAAAAAGCAGGACCCCACTGAAAACAAGATATTGCATCTCTACTGAGCAACCAAGAGTAAATAGATTCTTAAACAAATATGCTGAGGGATATCCTGGGACTGGCAGTATAGCCTACTGGTTAGATTAGTGAGCTGTAAATGAGCTTGGTATATCCACCAGACCTCGGTTTGATTCCCACAGCCTCCATCTACATACTGTGGAACTCTGAGCAAGTCACTTAACCTCCCTAGTGCTCCCGGGTCGCTACTGAAAACAGGCACTTTTGCTAGTGGGCCTTTCCCGGTTACCAAAGAATTAAAATAGAATAAAAAATATCCTTTGTAATGTGGGATGTTGCAAGGTCATTCACATAAGAGCTAAGACCCCAAGGATGGAGTACAACCTGGGAAGAGCCCTGGTTACTGAATGTGCAGAAGAAAAAGACCTGGGGGTGACTGTCACTAGTGATCTGAAGCACTCTTCACAAGGCAGGAAGGTGGCAGCAAACACCAGTAAAATACTGGACTGCATTGCCTGGGGAATCACTAGCAGGTGGGAGGAAAACATATTGCCACTGTACAGATCACTGGTGCAGTTGCACCTGGAGTACAGTGCACAGTACTGGCGTCCCTACCTGAGAAAGAACATTAACCAGCTAGAAGCGGTCCTGAGGAGGGTGACAAAAATGGTTAAAGGTCAGCAGGGCAGGACATATGATGAGATCTGAACATCTACTCCCTGGAGAAGAGGAGGGAAGGGGGGGGGGACAAGATTGAGATCTTCAAGTATATGAAAGGCATCAATAAGGTGAACAAAGAGGGCCTCTGGTCTCACTGGAAACAAAATTATGAGGGGGACAGTGCTTTAAACTAGAAGGGGGAAGGCTCTGGAGAGAGTTCAGACGCATTTCTTCGCAGTGAGGGTGGTAGCACAGTGGAATGAGCTCCCCAAGGAAGTGGTGTCACTGAAGACAGTGGAAGGCTTCAAAAGAGAGTGGGATAGGGTAAAGTGAAAGGTAAGGGTCAACTAAATGGGTGGGCAAATAGGAGGTATCGCAGCTGGGGAAGGGGCAGAGCCCTTAGTAGTCACTGAGGACTCTGCAACATGAGCAGACTTGATAGATCACTGGGTTTTCTTCTGCTGGCAATATTTATATGTTTGATAGAAGAGGCAATGTGGGGAGGAGGCTGTACAAAGCCTTAAACAGCTGCCACCACCACTGGGAACATTTTGGGAAACATAGTCAAGCTCATATTGTGGGTATGTATTCCCCCTTTGCCCTTGTTGCTAAGAACATTTTCTATACATGCTAGTTGCCAGCACTATTTTATAAAACAAAAAATCAACACAATAACTGCTAAAAACTCCATGCAATGTGTTCTTAGACTAAGCAGCAATCATTTTGTTTTGCAGCTTAATATTCTCTTTTTTCAAATCATTTCTGATTTTTTTTGGGGGGGGGGGTTTGCTGCTTCGTCAGATGTTGTCATACCATCAAAACAGAAGATGCTGATTTTTTATATGGTGGTGCTTCACAGGGTAGATTGCGTAGGTTGGATGTTCTCCATAATAAATTGACTAGGTTAATTGTAAAATTCCCTATAACTACTCATCACTGTGACCTATATAATTCCCTGGGCTGGGTTCCTTTGGCTACTAGGAGGAATATACATACTAGTTTATTTGCGTATAAATCTGGTTTGGGTCTTATGCCCAAATATTTGAGTGATAGGTTAACATTTCGGGATATTATTCAATCTTTAAGAAACTCTCAGTTTTCTGAATTAATTGTTCCTAAGACCTATACAAAAAGGTCTATGCACTGCTTCAGTCAATTGGTACCTAAATTTTGGAATAGGTTAGCATACCATTTCAGGATTCCAACCTTCAAACCTTTGTCTGTGTCCTCACTGAAGAAGTACTTGTATTCATGTGTCCAGGCTTGCAATTATTTTAATTAGAGATGTGTGTTCTTATGCATGTTTGTTTACTGTATACTGTATGGTTTGATGCTGAATGCATGTATTTATGTGATGACTAGGTTACCGTTGTGAATGAGCTGATGCTCAGTGGTTATTCCTAATAAACAACAACAGCAAAGATGTGAAAAAGAAAGGGTGATGCACTGAACAAATTGACAGCTTAGAGTTGTCGCACAAGGTTGTGTTTCTGGCCCTTTTCCCCTACCCTTTATCTGACTTCTCTGACATTTGTACACTGCTTTATCACCCTATAAAGGTAATTTTTAATGAATTCTGCAGTGTTCTGTAGTAGCGAAAAATATGTATTTTATCTGGGGGGTGGGTTGCGCCATGCAGAAACACATAACACTTGCAAGCTGGGATTTGCATGAGAACAAGACCTTGTCCACTACAATTCATCTGCTGTGTCTCCTGCAGTTAACCCCCACCTGAAATCACAATCCCCTCACTCTCTTTGTGGTGTCACAATATATTGCAATGGTTATTTTAGTTCTGATTAAAATGCATTTTGTTGGAATGCATTTATATGTAATCTAACTGTCAAAAGTGGGTTCTGCTGAGCCGGCCCAGTGGCGCAGAGGACTGAGGTGCTGTAGGGCCTTACCTCTCACCATGCCGCTGGTCTGATTTCAGGAATGCACTCAGCTCACTGGGGGTCAGCAGGGGGGAGGTCGGGGAGAGGATCAAGGGGCTGCTTGCCAGCTCCCCTCTCCCAGACTGGGGTTATGCGTTATCCTGGCTCTTGGCTGCCACCAGGTGGAGGCCTGGTGGTAATGCCAATGCTTGGGAGACAGACCAAGGTCAGGGAGATGGAAGGAGCTGCAGTTCCTGGACACATACATGCCTCCACGCACATGCATTATCCATGCCACTGCAGCTCTGGGATTCAGGCAGAAAACAGAAACGAGTCTACCCTGGCTAAATGACGTTCTGCCTGCCAGCCCTCTGCTCTGTGCTGCCGCTTGGCTGAGACCCAGTAACTGTATGTACAGTAGGTCTCCAAGTGTGCCAAGCCTGCACAGACCACAGACAAAAAACTTGATAAAAAAAGGGTTCTTCTGCCACAGAATACTTAGTAATGGTAATCTGTAACCTGCCACAATATGCAATGAATGTTCTTTATCTTTAAATATTTTAACAATTTACTTACCTGTGCTAGCGCAACTGGTATGCAACACCTACTGTAATTTTCAGGACTGCCCTGCTTCTAACGAATTTGACAACTAGGAAAATTGAGACAAGGGGAGGTCATTGGACTCGTTCAAGTTCACAGACTGAGTCTGTGGCTGTGGTGTGCTCTGAATCCAGTATATCTGACCTGGATCAAAGTTCAGGGGCCTGATTTTCAAAGGGCCTGACATGGCTCAAGGACTAAGTCCCTGTGCACAACCCACTGGTGCAGAGACAAATCCGACACCTGCAAAAATGCTATTGTCAGCATCACATGCACACAGGTATCCTTTCTTCCCACAGCTGTGCAAAAAAATGCTGTGCCTGGAAATACCAGTTGTAGCACTTCTCTGCAGTTGTGCAAAAAAAAAAATACTTGCAAGTTGCCATAACTTGTGGAAAATGTTGCAAAAAAGCAACCTTTTTGAAAATTGCGTGCATGTGGAAAAAACTGCATTTGCACAAGGAAACCTTTCCTTGCATAACCTTTTTTTTCACACACGTGCACAATGTTTTCCATTTTTAAAAGTCTGGCCCTGATGCTCCAACCACAAGGGTGCACCAAACTAGCTTTGATCTTTCTACCCTATTTTGATCATGGCAGAAGCACATATAATGAGTTGTGGTGGTCTCAGTCCCTTTCCTAATGAACAGGGGTCTGCACTGCAAAAACCACCGCCACCACTACCATCGTCATCATCATTGTAATCACCATCAACTGACTGACAAGCACCCTGGTTTACAGTCTCTGAAGTAAATAGGCATGATGTGTGGGACCCCAGTCACAAGGGGTGACAAGTGGTTAGTGTGACCACTCAGTGCCCCCAAAGACACTGTGACACTGTACAGGTATGTGCAGCAGGCATCACAGCCTATTCTGGAACCGTCACAAAAGTCTTTCAGGGGCCACCACACCATGTCCTCAAAAGCTTTGTCACAGCCTCCTGCACCTCCCCAGGGTTACCTCAGACCCATCCCTGGGTAGTGGCTTGCAGTGCTGTGACCAGCACAGGGCCCGTAGGAAGGCTGATCACTAGACATAGAGGCAAAATGACACACTGGGGATAGGGAGTGGGGTTCCACTGAGCACGAGGGTCACGGTGATGTCTGGGGAGTGGGTGTGGATATGCACCACACTATTAGGTGACTATCGGTCTACAAGGCGGGAGGACCACTTGCCCATCAGGGCACAAAAATGCAAGGGGAGGGTAGAGATGAGGACACTTCTGGCTAGAATGTATGTGTTAGAATCAGTCCAACCTGGTTGCACTGTGGCATTGCCCCATGCATGTGATACAATGCAATGCTGTGACCAGGTTGCAAATACAATCAAACCTGTTAGTGACTGCAAACTCTATTTGCACTCTTTAATAGCTGGATTGTGAAATGACCTCACGTGACTTGCACTCAGCCATGGGAGTACTGTGGGACTGGTGGATTGATTCTTTAGTAAGCTCTTAGGAAAATCAAATCTCCCATGTCTGCAACTCAT
The DNA here is from genome assembly GCA_016271365.2 of Neoceratodus forsteri. Lineage (NCBI taxonomy): Eukaryota > Metazoa > Chordata > Ceratodontiformes > Ceratodontidae > Neoceratodus > Neoceratodus forsteri. Next base: position 93,090,020 of record JADMNL010000030.1, read on the forward strand.
GACTGACATTAGCCACAAAGAATTATGGGATGTTGCCAGAGTTATACTGACTTCACAAAATGTCAGGCAGAGGGACAGTAGGATTAACCGACCAAATTTAAAAGATTTCAACAATATGCACACACAGTAAGTGAGAAATTTAATTTGACCCATGATAAGCTAATTTTGGGGGTTATAATATATAGAATAATACATGGAGAGGAGTGCATAATGAGAATTTTATGCACACCTGAGGTGTGGGATGCTAAAAAAAAACAAGGGCAAAGAAGGGTCCCACACTGAGGGTGTGCATAAAATTTTGAATTAGGCTATTCTCACCATGTGTTGCTTTATGTAATTGCTAGGGACTGTTTTCTTTTCTCACAACAGCATTGAAAATAAAGAACTGAAATGCTAAATGGTTTGTCTGTGTTTTACTTCTTCCATTAACTTTTAAAGGGCAACGCTGCAAACAAAATGAACTAGGTATTGCTGGTCACTATTGTATTTCATTCATAAAGGTCCAAAAACTAAGAGTTATGATTAATATTTGAAGACTGGTCCTGCTCTGATCCCAGTTGTCATGGTAATATTTAAATCAGGAGTGTAGTTCAGAGGTTGTCATGGTTCCTATGGTAAAGAGGGAAACTGTGCTGTCATTTCTCCGCCTTTGAATTCTGCTTTTGGGTAGCAGGTGAATGAAACAGTGACTTTTTGAGGTCCACTTAGAATGTAGCTAAATATTGCTGACACAGTACTTGAAAGTGCTTTATGTTTATTAAGATTACTGATTTACAGCACTTGAGCTTGTCGCGCGGCTGAGGGACCGTGAGCTATACAATGGAGAAACTGGCGCATGTTCACCATTATAACACGTGGATTATAATGGCAAATTATAACCATCTGCTTCAGTGTAAAAAAAGAGTGCCCAATTATCAAATATAGAATAATAGTAAAAGTAAAAAGATTTAGTTTTAAACAGGAAGCTGGTTCATACACCATTAGTGCCATTAAGGTACCGTTTACAAGGTGATCCTGTAATTTAGTTGCATTTACGTTTACTGACAACAATAGCAAATAGCAACATTTTGACAATACAATACCGACAATCACAATTTAAAACATCATGCAGACCAGTGTGGTTTTGAATTATATTTCTAGAATTTCAAGAGCTAATGGCTGGTTAGGGGGTTATAACCAGAATTTTACACACACCCAAGGTGTGGGATGCCACATAAACCCCGAGAGCAAAACTCAAGGGGTTAATAAAGGCATCCTACACTGAGGGTGTGTGTAAACTTCGAGTTTTACACCCCTACTCATACTTTATTTTATATAATTGCTGGGAAGCATTTTTTTTGCCACAGCAATTGTATAAAATAATGATACATCTGTTGTCAGCTGCAGTCTGATCAGGATGAAGCGTGGTCCGCGATCGGAAACTTTCCCTTTTTTTTTTTTTTTTAAATTCAGTTATTTAGTGGAGGCAGTCCATGAAACAGGCAGTCACTTTTTTTTTTCATTTAGCTTACCATCAAGTGCAAGTTGTGTTACTTGTCCACCGTAAGTTATGGTGGCTGGCAGCTGAGGAAGGAGAGACCAGAGGCTGGCACATGCGTGGAGTGTGGGAAACTCAGCGTGTGTTTGGAGTTTTAACCAGCTGGTTATAATGGCAAATTATAACCACGTTTCCCTTAGGGAAAAATGTTAACTAGTAATCATTATACAATTAGACATGACAGGGTGGGGTATACCATGTAATGCTGTCATGTCTTGGGTACAATGTGAGGCACGAGGCAATGCTGAATGCTTGTAACTATCTAAAATATGACAATATTCCATGATATATCCCACCCTTTAGTGTATTTTTGGGATTTTAAAAGGACCCTCAAAGTGTAGGAAAATGATGATCTTGGTTATCAGTTTTGAATGGAGATAATTCATTGAGCTATTGCCATGGGTCAAAGACTGCATCAGCCACTTAGCTTACAGAATTTTTCCAATCAATTTTATAATAATGTATCTTCCCCTTTAAGACAACTGGGTCACCAAAGCATTTTTGACATCTTGGCAACTAAGCAATATTTGGTGTTCTCAGACCACTTAGTGACTCATTAGTGGCCAGAGAAAAAAACTGCCATTGGAGTGCATCCACCATCACCTCATGCAGGGGGACTGCATGTAATGTCCTGGGACATTTGATTGTCCACCCAGAAGCACAGCCATGAAGATGCAGGCACATAAGCATTTTTTAAAATATGCTACCTGAATATTTTAACATATTTTATTTGTAAAAGGTTATCTTTAATTTTTTTTTAAAGATTTTTTGTTTGTCCTTGTTACTTGAATGGTGGCCCCGGTTTTCATTATCGGATCTCTAAAGTACAAGTAAAAGCCATTGAAAAGTGTCTCTATACTACTCTATGGAACATGCCCCTCCCCCCTTCATTTACTGACATCACAAAACGTGCCAGTGCTGGGGCATGTCCCACAATAAGGAAGAGCAAGCCTTTTGCTGGTGGGCTCCATAGAGGGCAATACGATCCCATCCCTCCATGTCTAATGGCACAGATAAATTAAACTTTATATTGCAATCCACTCCAGACCAGGTCAGGTTCTTTATATGTTTGGGGGGTTGGGGTCCAAAGTATAAAGCTGGTCTTTAATAATCTGCTGCCTTCTTAGATACGGTTCTTGATTTATCTCTCACTCATTTCCAACTCCTCCTCTTTGGCAACGGATTATGTTCTAAATGGACATACGTTGGGAAAGGTCACAGAAGAAAGAGATCTGGGCATTAAAGTGACTAATGATCTCAAGTTCCATCAACACTGTAGCCAAATGATAAGGACTGCTAGTGGTACAGTATACTTAATAATATCAAGAAACATATTAAGAGTAGGAAGAGGGAGGTGATTGTGCCTATTTATGGTTCGCTGGTGAGACCGCATTTGGAGTGTTGTGCCCAGTTTTGGTCACCAGGCTTTAGGACAGATGTCAAGAGATTGGAGATGGTTCAGAGAAGGGCAACAAGGTTGGTGGCAGATGTTAAGGACAGAGATTACAAAGACAGACTGGAGGATCTGGGTATGTACACACTGGAGTATAGGCGACTGAGAGGAGACCTGTGTATGGTGTATAGATCACTTAAAGACACCAACTTAAGGGGGAAACTGGGACTTACATTTAGGGATCAGCATTATAACACTAGGACGCACACATTACAGTTGAAGGGGCAACATTTTAAGACAATAGAAAGAAGACATTGGTTTAGTGTTAGGGTAATTCCAGTCTGGAACAACTTGCCTGAAGAGGTGGTTGCAAGTAAGAACATGCTTGAATTCAAGAGGGAACTGGATAAATACTGTGTAGCAAACAAAATCAGGAGTTACCATAACTAGGGCCTCAGCGAGCGCAATGGATGAAAGTCTTCTCTGCTCAGTAACTACCTATGATATCTATGAAGGTAGCTTGCGCTACCCCTCTTTTTGAAGATTCCACAGCTGATCCTGGAAATTACAGACCAATACAAGTCCTTCTTCCTTCCTTCTAAGATTATTGCATAAGCAACTGCTCAACTAGCTCACATCATATATTATAAATCACTTAGAGTATGCGAGTTTAGCCATTCGACATAAAGAACTGTAGGATCTCCTATCCTGCATATTGTTGTCTTCTCAGGTGGCAATATTAAGAGTGGGATATTCTATTGCACAGGCAGGGAGAATAGTGTTTAATCTCTTTTTAAAAATGTTTTTAAAACTGAACGTAAAACCTACAACTCACTCAAGCTAACTTGAGTGACTAATAATTAATTTATAGGTGCTGTTAGGGATGTGTCTTATGGTGTAAGCACATCATCTCATACAGTTTGGGCAGAAAGAACCACTCACCTTTGCTTTATGGTCCTGTCACCAAAAATGCATTGAAATAAACAATGTCATATCATATCCTACATCTCGTACAGCATCTTTAAACCTTTAAAATAACAAACTCGGCAGTCAGCATTTCTTTCTGGATATTTCAGCACTATAGCATTAATAGAATTAGCAGATCATACTACCATGGTATTGAAATGTTTGTGGGACAATTTTTTTAACTGTAAAACATAGAAACATAAAATTTGTCAGAAGAAAAGGACTGCTTGGCCCACCCAGTCTGCCTATGTAGTCCCTGCCTAGTATGTCTCCACAGACCCTAGCTGGTCTCTGATGACCCTTCCTCCTCCCTTCCTATTTACTAATATTCCCCTATGTCTATCCCATGCACACTTGAAGCCACTTCCTATTTTCACCTCCACCACGTCTGCTGGCAGGCTGTTCCAGGTGTCCACCTCTCTTTTCTCTGAAGTCATACTTTCTCACATCCCTTTCCCTCTTAAACTCCAGCCCCCCTCCCCCGCCACTTCCAGCTTCACTGCATGCCATCTGGTGCTCTTTTGCATTTGAAAGACACTCCCCTGTACCTTGTTCAATCCTATGATGTACTTATAGGTCTCTGTCATGTTCCCCCTCATTCTCCTGTCTTCTAGGATGTACATGTTGAGATCCCTCAGTCTCTCCTCATAGGGCTTTTGATGCAACTCCTGCACCATTTTAGTTGCCCTCCTCTGTACTGCCTCCACCCTGTCTATGTCCCTAGAACAGGACACAATACTTCAGGTGGGGTCTCACCAGTGAGCAATACAGTGGTAACACCACCTCCCTCCTCCTGCTGTTGATACCTTTACATATGCATCCCAGCATCCCACTGGCTCTACCCACTGCTTTATCACATTGTCCTGCAACTTTGAGGTCATCAAATATGATAACATTCAAGGTCCCATCCCTACTTAGTTACTGTCAGTATCTCCACCCCCCGTGATGAAACCCTGTTGCCAGATTCTGAACCCTGCATCCTGTTCCCACTCCCTATTGCTGCCCTGCTGCACTGTGTTGATGTTTTTTAATTGCCCAGTATGATTACTTCCAGGTAAGTTTCCTCAATCATACTTTTGACTGCTACCCTCTGCCCCATTCTATATTTTAATTTCAGATTTTTCACCCTGTGTGCATTAACTTGCATTTCTTAATGCTGAATTTCAGCTGCAATGCTACCACATTTCACTGGCTCATGTAAACGTAACAATTTAGATCCCTGTTAAACACTGTATTTCAGTTCTGAGTTATAAAACTACGCTGTCTCCATACATTCTAGACTAATGAAGTACAATAATTAATTGTATCCAAATTAATACTTAGCAGGGACATTTAAAAGTATTAACATTTCTGCTGATTTATTAAAATAGTAATAATAATAATAATTATACCAGTGGAGAATACAAGGCTTTGGATGCAGTAAATCATGCTGTTGTATACTAAGCTCTTGGACTATCAGAGGAAGCAGTTAGAGGGTTTCTAGAGCTGTGTGGATATGGAATTCCACCCGAAAAATTGTGTGGAATTGCAATTCTGCTTCCTAAATGCTTTTTTGAATTTCTTTTTGGTATTCTGTTAAATTCTGAAAAGCATTTTTATGTGAACTACCAAATGCCTTTCTGTGGATAATGTAAACCACAGAATATTACATGAATCAGAACAACGGAATCCATGGTTTACTGTAACCCACTGATTGCTAATCCACAAAATATATTCTGCTTTCAAAATGTTGGAATTCTGTCACCAGCAGAATTCCATGGAATTTGGCAAAATTTTTTAAAATTCTACAGAATTCCATTCTGATAGAACTATAAAATTGCACATTGCCCAGGTGGTTTGAGTCATATCTTGAAGACAGATACCAATTAACTAGATTTTGGAATGTTCTATCTAGCATAGCCCCAGCTGATATTGGTGGCACCTCCAGGATCAGCCCTCGTTCTCCTTCTGTTTGCATACAATATTAATGATTTTCCAAAGGTATGCTCACATGCTAAGGTTTTTTTCATATGCTGAAGACACTTCTTCAGGACTATAAATCAGTTGCAGGTGTTCAAGGGGAAATGACAGAAGATGCGTGCGAATGATCAGCTGTCTTTAGATTTGAGCCAATCCTACATTGTGCTGTTTTGCTCATACAATAGAACAGCTAAGGAAACCACTCTGGCTGTAAATATTAATGGTGCAGATGTTAAAAACTGCAATCAAATTCAATATTTGGACATAATGCTAGACCACACTGACATTTAAAGAGAATATAATGCGCTTAATAGGCAAGATAACTGCACAAATTGCCTTCTTGAAACAAATCAGACCATGCCCAAACAGAGGAGGCAGCTGTAGCAGGCTATAATACATTGATTTGACATCACTGTGATTATGGGGATATAATTTGGAGTGAATGCTCAAATAGTCAGCTACATAAATCACAAGTTTTCCAAAACAAAGTTAGCAATATAATAATTTATAATTCTACCATTTAATATGAAATTACATTACCAAGGTTACAATGGTTCCCCTTTATCTGAGGAGGGATGGCAGAGAATTATTTGCAGCCATACTGGTCCTTGTATAAACTGATGAGCAAAGTAGCTGGTTTGATATATTTCACTGGACCAGCGAGAAGTTTTCAGTACACGAGTTTTAAGGCTTACACAGAGCCCTTCTTCAGGTGATGGCAGTTTCTGCAGAAAGCATTACTTTTATATAGTGGATAGGGCAAATTATGACTGGCAGTAAACACATGCACTAGAAAGAGAGAGATATGCATCTAACAACACTGATGGTCAAATGCATAAATGGGCTACACAATGGCCTGACTCAGAATTTGAAATTTGTTTTCTTGAATGAAAGGGCAGGTCAATTACTCATGAGTAGTAAAACCACAAGTGAGTTATGTAAGTCCTGCCCATTCACATTTGATGATAAGAAGCATATTCTGAGCATTGCCATTGTGAGTCCACTGTAGGAGGTAGTATAGCGCAGTGGATTAAGGCTCTGAGCTGCAGATCTGGAGACCTGGGTTTGAATCCCTAGGTGCATACTGTGTGATCCTGAGCAAGTCACTTAACTTCCTTGTGCTCCCAGGTCGTATCTGGAAACAAGCTTCAGCTTAGTGTGCTACTCCTGGTCAAACAATATTCCGTTTCCCTAAATAATCTATTTTAAATTGTAATTATGATTGTATTAAATGTGTTCTTTTTATAAAAATATATCTGTTTCTGTTTGAGTTCACTGATCCTTTTTTAAATGCAGCAGAGACCATTGTGATGTCATCAGGCAATGTTCAAGCTACACTCCCATTGGTTAAGTGTTCCTGTGTGACCTGTCTAAAGTGGAGATAAATGGCTCAGATGAAGAAAAATTATACATCTTCATTTAGAAGGCTTCAGGGACTAAAATAAATCACTTTTCTCATGTACACTGTATAAATAATACAAAAAGGTAATATTAAACGCCGAAAATAGAAAAGAGAGTTAGAATCGATGTTTCAGCCACAGGTCTTAGACTAACTAAAGACTAACTTTATTTTTTTCTCTTTTAGATAATTTCTGAAGAAGACCTATGTTTGAAACATTGATTCCAACTCTACTTTCTATTTTTTGTGTACATTTAATGTCATGATTTTTTTTTTTTTCAGATCACACGCTGATGCGGCACCTTGTTTCTCATGTAAATAATACTATTCCACACAATCTAAGAAAGATGTTCAAATAACTAAAGCTCAAGTTCATGAACATGATACCGGTGGAAATACCAAAGGGGATCTGAATATTCCCCCTGTAAATATTACATTTGGCAAATCCTCCTTATCAAAGACAGGAAATAATTTCTAATCGGCAGCTGTTTATAAAGTCCTTTTTTTCCAGAAATGATATTCATTTCCTGAAATTATCCATATTTAAGTGTAGCTGACTAAAAAGTAATATGAAAAACTGTATTTTGCATTGTTTCATTTTTATTAGCAGTATTTTGTTACAGTTACCTACCTGGAACCTAGGAGCCTAGCCTGCTGTCTTCCACTGGAGTAGATGCTCACAAGCATTGAACACGCCGTTTTTGTTTTTGTTAATTCTAAAGTGTTTTTCTGCCTTTTGATTTGGCTAACCCCTCAAGTGCAGGTGAATTGAGCCACTGGCAGCAGGGTAGGGCAGCAACTGGGTCTTGGGTTTCCCCCTGGCAGAGCCTCTCAGGCCCTCCGTATATGTAGTCACCTGTCCCACCTGCTCAATACTGGATCACCATGTATTTGATGAAAGGGTTGGCATATGTGACCTCCTTGTCCAGCACTCCAGGATTCAGTAGTTGTTCAGCTCATTGAGATTTTCTGGTCCATAACCCAGCCACTGGCACTTGAAAATCACCATCCTCCAGACACCAGCTTGTGGTTGCCAAAAATTGTGATTCTTCCTATTTGATTCATTTTTTTTTAATCTTTTAATTTATTTGCCCAAAACAGCCCCAACGAGAGGCGTCATTCTGTTTTCAGGGGGGTTCTGCTTCTAACTACTTTTTACAGGTGATAGAACTGAAGCAATGGGAGATGAAGTTACTTGTTCAAAGTCACATAGGATTTGAACATGGGTCTCCTGCTTCACATGTCTGTGTTCCACCCATTATGGTATGCTATCTCTGACAAGTCTTAAGAATCTGTGAACACGCAGCAGCAGCCACGACCTAGGGGTAGGGTGGGCACTAAGTGGGCTAAACAAGTGCTACAGCCAGTCTAATCTGGGGCATAATAGGGCAAGAACTCTCCCAATATATTTCTAGCATGGTGGCTTTAAGGATGAACTCTAGGTGCAAGCCATTTTGCTTGTTACTTAGAGAACATTTTCTGGGGAGTCCAGGTCTAGAGCCAGATGTTGACTTCTATAGTAGTAAAACACTGAAGTAGCACTAGCCAGGTCTGGCTTTCGAGGAGTTTTCAGTAGGGCCATGTGAGCTGAAAAATGTTGCCCAATGGGCCAGTTTCAAGTTGGGCCAGACCAAACCCAATTCAACCTGATCTGACCTGATACAAAACAACATGCCACTTGGTGCCCCTGTACACACATTTTCGCCTCTCTCATGTGCCATTTGTCATCCACTTAATCCCTCATTACTGCTCCTTACCCATATAAATTTGATCCGATAAGGTAGGTCTATTTTTAAAGTGCCCCATCCCAGGGGGTCAGGATGCTGTACATAAAAACCATGGCAACATACCCCAAGCATTGAAAGAATTACAACATCCAGTAAAACCAACAAAAAACAAACATTTAACTGTAACCATTTATTTGCAACATGCAACCAGGCTAGAGATGGGGTGCCAAATTTTCAAACGGTGAGAATTGCTGCAAGCCCCAGGGACATCAAAGAGATGGTGCACTGCATGTTCGGCAATCTAGAGGGATTTTACATCCCTCTTGTCCATTCAATGTTCACTAGACCATCATTCTGCAGTGCAGTGTGCATCATTTTTCGGCACTCTTAGAACAGACCATGTGGCCGAACTTTTCCGCAATCTGCTGTAAAGTCAGTAAGCCATCGCGACTGCACCCGAGATTGTAAAATCATGTGCAGCTGCGGCACTCTGGGATGCAGCAGCTGCTGCAAATGCAAGGGTTTGCCACAGGGCTTGGTGCAAGCCGTGCACCAACCTTTGAAAATCTAGTACGAGGTGTTTTAGTCCTAAAAATTGCATCAAGAATTTTCAGGGCATTATTTAGTTTTTGGGCAGGACAAAAACTGATTCGGCCCATTTCTCTGACCCACCCCAAACCTGACTAGCCCAAATCTGTGGCCCAACCCAACTCCCAGCCCTTGTTTCCAACAATGGTTAGGATCACTGAAGATCTGCAAATGTATTAGCACTGAGTCACCTCAGTGACCTCATACTGCATGTATGCTTGTGAAGTCTTGTCAGCCTGCCCAACACCAGGACTTGCATGCTGCACTAACCATGATGCTTTGCTCTGGGTTGGGGACATGAAAGTATATGCCTCTGCTGGGAGAGAGAAAGTCAAATATCAGTGTTCCAACTTTCCTTTTTCTGTTTTTTTTTTTTCATATTAAGATTCCCTTGAGTCTGTCAGTAAAAAACACAGTTGTAATGTCAAGACATTAGCTCACCTTTAAAGGCATATGGTAAAGCCTGTTTGTAGTTTCCATCAGATGAGCTACCTATAATTACAATCTGAAATGTTACAAAGGCAGCTCTATAGATAGCAGATCAGTGATTAAAGCTGAAATCACAGGGTAAGTAGTTCTGTGACACTGCGAGTCACAGCAATAATCAAAGACTCAGCTCTCTGGTTTCTGATGAAGTGGAGATAGTGTGGTGATTCAAGTAGGAACTGTGACTTGAGTGCTGCTACTTGGAAGAAGGAAAAGAGCAGAGGCATTCTTCAGGAAGATACTCAGAGCATGCTATTGACTGCCCCCCAAGCAAATCTTTAACCCGGCGTCTCAGGAAGAACATGACCGCGCATCTCATTGTGGTTGGGCACGGAGTGTCACACCTGAGGATCACAGGCTTTTCTCAGGCTTTAGTTAAACATTCTTCTCGTTGCTCTTCGAACTGCCTGCTTTGATTTTTTTTTTCAGAGTATCATAAATTCAGTGAAACGGATCATCAGAAGTGGCAGGCCTCTGTGATACATTGAGCTGTTGTTTCTTAAAGCTTTCACATGCAAGGGGCCTGCACCCTGAAGCAAAAACAATGGTACAAAAATTATAAATAAAAGCTAGGAGGCTCCTTGGGGAACCTAAACTCTTAGAAATGTGCTTGCTAAGTTATCATTTAAAGTAATTTTCCAGTTTTCAGCACAGACATTTTTTGCATTTAGCAACAAAAGGACACACATCTCAACACCACCCCCCGAAAAAATTTTTTTAAGGGGCATTCTATTCTTCAGCCATTTTGCATAAAAACAGACTCTTTTGCCCTTAGACATCATCTGTTTCTGCTGCTTCTCCTGCCCTGCTGTCATAATCCTCTGCTAATGACATCATCATTTCCATGGCAATGCATTGCTAGAATGAGAAATTATCTGGGGCTCGGGCCCCAGGCCTAGGTGTCTAGGGGCTGCCTAGGTCCCCAGAAGCTGTAGAAATGTTGGTGTTCTCTGGTACAAAATTACACATTTTGGCTACTTTTTTTTTCTCCACTTGCGTTCTCCTATTTTGTGTACTCTTTTTGTTGCCTTATCAGTTAAAGACTTCATATTGTAGGTTATTAATTTTTATTTATTTATGACTTTGAGAACCGGGTGAGTGCACTGATCCCAGGGACCGTTTTCAGGCACTACCCGGGCCATAACACATGGCGCAGGGTGACAGTGGAGTACAAGGTAACAGTAATACACATGAAACAGATTTGATGTAAGCAACAATAGTAAGCACAATATACAGGTTTGATGCATAGGTCCATTTGAGAACAGTGGATACAAGGTTTCAATATCGGACATGAGGAGATTTGGTACAAAACAAACAAATCGTAGGCACAGTGTACAATGTGTAACTGCATCATCCACTGAGCAATTAATACACAGAATACTCAGCAAAAAATATATATACAATATGTACAGGCAAGGAAGTCAAATATTACTGTGAAAAATACAATATAACAGCTGTAGGAAGGGGTGTTGACTAGTGTGGGTAGGTGGGTAACCCCTGGGCTGCGGAGTTGGCTAGTGTGGGTTGGTGTCAGACCCCAGGGAGCAGCAGCAGGATGAGTTTGCCAGGAATCAGACTTTAAGGTGGGACTTGAAACTGGAGTGTGTGTCAATGGAACGGAGTTCAGCCAGTAGTTTGTTCCACTGCAAAGGGCAGCTGCAGACCAAGCTCTGCTACCCATGTTGGTGGATACCCTAGGAACAGCTAGAGGGGGAGTACCATTAGAGTGGAGGTTGCGGAGGAGTGTTCTGGTTTTCAGAAGGGCAGTTAGGGGGGATTCTGGAGCCGTGTGGATGACATTGTCTACCATGCAGCAGAGGGCTAGGTCAAAGTGACCTTGTAGCGGTAGCCATCCAAGGGTATTATAGAGCGTACAGTGGTGGGTGGAGAATGGGACCAATAAAGCAAAGCGACAGGCACTGTTGTAGGCAGCGGAGAGTTTAGCCATGGCAGTAGCTGAGGTCCTGGCATAAATAGGGGAGCAGTAGTCAAGAATAGGGAGAATATTACCCTGGACAATGGCTAGTCTGGCTTCAGGGGTAAGGTATTGCCTGAATCTATAGGCGGCACCTAACTTTTGATGGAACCTCCTGACAAGGGAAATTGCATGCTCAGTGAAGGTGAGGGAGGGGTCAAGCAGTACTCCTAAGTGATCTGAACAGCATGGATTTAGTGTTTTTGGCATTTACTAAGAGAAGGTTTCTTGAGAACCAGCTGAGGGCCACAGCACAGTTGTGCGAGAGAACTGAGGAGATTGCGGCCATGGATTTGTCATTGTGGAAGAGGACAAGGTCATCGGCATACAGGAGAGAGTGACGGTTGAGGCAGTCAAAGGGAAGCGCATTAATGAATAAGGAGAAAAGGAGGGGACCCAGGATTGAGCCTTGAGAGACCCCCACAGAGATAGGCAGGGTGGGGGAGCAGGTTTGACCAATACACATGAATTGTGAGCGATTGGTAAGGTAGTTAGTGAACCAGCTTGTGACTTTCTGAGAACAACCAAGGAGGCTAAGCTTGGAGGTAAGGAGAGCATGGTTAACCATGTCAAAAGCCTTTGAGAGGTCGATGAAGACAGCCCCAGTGGGTTTACCATTATCCATGTTAAAGAGGATGTGGTCAGTCAGAAGGGCGAGGGCAGTGGCAGTGGAATGATTCTTGCAAAAGCTGTGCTGTTGGTTGCATAGGAGGGTGTATTTGCCTATGTACTCAGTGAGCTGATTGTGGACTGCTCTCTCGAGTAGTTTATTGAGATGAGAGAGGATGGATGTCGTACAGTAATTGTCAGAGGATTTGGGGTCATCAGATTTAAGAATGGGGATAACCTTAGCTATCTTCCATGGGTCAGACATGGAGGAGGTGGAAAAGGTAAGGTTAAAGATGAAGGTGAGTGGCCTGGCAATCGCTGGAGAGATCAGCTTAAGGAAGACTGGAAATAGCCCATCAGATCCGGAGGAGCCGTGGTTAGGTAGACTTTTGAGTAGCTTCACTGTGTCATGTATGGAGAGGGCTTTAAAATAGAATGGGGGTATTTGCAGGTGAGTGGCAGAGCTGGAGGAGGATGGCAGTGTATCAGGTATTAGGGCTGAGCTTTGAGGTTGAGCAGTAGGCAGCTTATTTAGGTACATGGATAAGTTGGTAAACTTACAGTTGAAGACACTGGCCACATCGTGAGGGTTGGTCAGCAGCCCGTCCTGGGAGTTGAGATGTGGTGCAGCATAGCTGGGGTGGGGGTTTAGGAGGAAGCTGATTGAGTCCCAGAATTTTCTAGGGTCTCCAAGGTTGGCCTTTTGTAGATTGCAGAAGTGGGTCTGTTTCAAAAATTTGGCCTGTTTACATTTGTTCCTCATGCGCCTGTAAGCATCCCAGAGGGCAGGAGAGGGGGTTGCTTTGAAAGTGGACCAGGCGCAGTCTCTGGCCTTCATAAGGCTTAGGAGAGTCTTAGAGACCCAGCGAGCAATCTCCTCTACCTGTCTGGTGGTGTCAGGGAAAAAGCGGTCCTGGAGTGTTAGTAGAGTCCGGGTAAATGTGGAAACTGCTGTGGCTGCATTGCAAAGGGTAAAAAGCATGGACCAGTCCTATGACTGGGCCTCCTCGAGGAGATTTGTGGAGACTGGGCAGCTGAAATTTCTGAGAGATAGGTATTTGGGTGGGGGTTGCTTTAGTTTGGAAGACCAGAGGTGATAGATCAGTGAGTGATTGCTTATAGAGTCAACCATGGTGCCAGCGTGTAATACTCGGTCCTCCCTGTTTATGAGGATCCAGTTGAGTAGAGTCTGGGTGGCCAAGCACGGATTAAGTCTGGTGGGGAGAGTGATCGCCTGCACCAGGTTGTGCTGCTTTAACAGGGATATATAGTCAGGCTGGTGGCAGCTCAGCCAGTTTAGATTAAAGTCGCCAAGAAGGATAGATTCCCTATGGGGAGTTAGAGAGCTCAGGCCTTGGAGGAGGCTGGTGAGTCCAATGGTTCCGGTCATGGTGGGGTTGTAGCAGCAGCCAATATAGAGTTTCTTGCAGGATCCCAGGGTCAGTTTGGAGAGTAGCCATTCATTAGGTGAGGAAGAGTCAGAGTGTAGGACAATGCTAGCTGAGAGGGGTTCCCTTAGGAGCAAGGCCACACCACCACCTTTTTTCCTGCCTGGCCTGTCGAGGCATAGGTAGGAGTAGCCAGGTATTTTGAAGGTGTTTTCAGTGTGGTGTGGCTTTAGCCATGTTTCAGTGAGTCCCAGAATATGGGGCTTGTGTAGCTCAATCCAAGCCTCATGGTCAGTGAATTTAGATGGAAGTCTGCAGACATTGGTATGTGCGATTTTAAGACCAGGGGCGTTTGTCCAGATGCTGGAGGAGGGGGTTATATGGGAGTTTGTTGGGCCAGGGTTGCACTCAGTGTCCCCAGCAAGGGAGAGTAGTGATAGGAGGAGAATGTATGGGCAGGAGAGAATAGTAGGAGACCAGGAGAGGTTAGCCAGGTAGTGGCCTAGGAGGCGGCGTTCTCCTTTAGTGAGTAGGATGAGAGAGATGTACGCCAGGGTGGACTTATCCCTAGTAGTGAGTGAAGAGGGTTGAGACAGGGGAGAAGGGGGAATGAGAGGCGCTGTTGATCGCCGGCCAGCACCATAGCACAGAAGTCGGTCAATACCAGTGCAGTAGTTAGGGAGATGGCCCATAATATAGGCAGTGCCAGCTTCATCTTTCCGAGGGAGAGTGGGGGACAAGGGGAAGTAGTAGGAGAGAATTAGCATGGTCAGCCTTATGAAGGGGGAGAGGAGGGAGTGGTGAGGCAAGGGGCTGTTAGAAATGTAGTTCTGTGGGGCAGGACCACATTCTAGGAGGTGTTCTGCAGCTTTAAATTTGTGTAGGGCAAGGTGGCCAATGGGAGGAGGTGCACAGAAGGGGGAGTGGTTTAGGTGTATTTAAGAAGTTGGCGGGGTAGGGCAAAAAAATCACACAAAGAGACAGATTAAGGGAATATTAAGGAATCTGGCTAGGCTAAAACGGGGAAATTAGCAAACAAACAGTATTTTACTCTTTTTTTTTTCTACCAGAATGAGTAAATACAGGCTAGTAACAGTCCTTAAACAAACAAAAATCAGCAGTAGGAATCCCGGTTTTCAGTTTAGCTGTAATTGTACACACACTAGTAGCGAGGGCCAGGCAGCACAGACTGCAAAATTTGTGCATGGGCGTGCAATTAGGCAAGAACTGCATGTCTCTGTACCAGAGCAAGGGAAAGTCATTTCAAACCAGTTAATGCTAATAAGCATTAACTACAAACTATCCCACAGTGCACATGTGTGTGATGTGGGGAGAGAGCTTTATGGCACCTGGGCATCATCAGTTGATGAGAGCGACTGAAACATAGCAGCAGGCCACAGGAAATAACATTAACTACATCACACTTGCAACAACCAGCTTTCATGCTCTGTTCTCCCCCCCCCACCCCAACCTCAGATTTACCTGCTCCCCCTACACTCATACACAATATAGCACAAGTGTCAGTATTTTTTTGCTCACCAGCACTAACAATTTCCTGTCACTAACTGACTAATAATCATTTTAGTATTACTAGCCTGGAGGCAGACAGTCACACAGTAGGCAGCAGCACTGTCACAGGGATAGGGAGAAAGGAATCAGTCAAACCATCTCCTCAGTTGGCTCTAGTCCCTCCACTCGTACTCGCTCCATCCCCCACCTACCTACCTCATATCCATGATGGTCCCCATCCTTCACTGACCTACAGCAGTAGTAATGGTGAACTTCCACCGCTGAGCACTGATAGCAGCAAGCATTGGCAACAATTCAAGCATCACGGCACCAACAAGTGCAAACACGGGGAGCGAGCGTGACTAACTCCATGAGTGTCTGTTTTGAACTGCACACCATGCTGTGCTGCAGTAGCTAACCATGATGTGTTGTGAGTAGTGGCAACACAGCAGATGCTGTTGTTGTTGTTTATGTTTGTGGCTGGGGAAAGGGAAAGGGGAAATTGTTTACCAGGAAAGATACACTAAGCCAGAGCTTGTTTCCAGAAGCAACCTGGGAGCACAAGGAAGTTAAGTGACTCGCTTAGGGTCACACAGAATGCAAGTGGGAGCTGATGGGATTCAAACCCAAGTCTCCAGGTTTACTGCTCAGTGCCCTTAACCACTATGTCATACTGCCTCCTGGCAGAGCATATAGACCCACCTCTAATCTCACTGCTGAGCTGGGGATCCAAGATGAAGTGGCAGCCTGCAGGGAACTTTTAGTGTTTAAACACAACAAAACTAAGCAACATACTGCAGGAAAAGGTTTGGGGCCCAAGATGAAGAGTTTGGGGCACACGCCCCGGAGGCCAGTCCTAGCAACACCATGCTGTCATAAGCAAAGAATTATAAATTAACTGCAGGAATAACCAATGGAAACAAATGAAGCCTAGGAAGAAAACATCTTGTTTAAATGAACACATCATCAGTAATAAAAAAAAAAAAAAAAAAGAAGGTCCAGACATTCCGATTTTTGTGGACCTTTGTACAGCTGAGCTCTGCTGATGGCAACTGGCAATTTTGGGATGGAAACTGAAAAATCTCTTTTTAAACGTGAGTGAAGTTGAGGCTCCCAACTCATATCATTGCCTAATTGAAGTATTTATTTTGCACTGCCCCCACTGCTTGTATTATTACTGTTCCTACTCCTTTAATGTGAATTTTCTGTTTGCTGTTAATATAGCCAGAAAATTATTCATTTTAAAAGCCTGCAGGAGGGCAAATTTAGCAGTACAGTTATAAACAGTCTTATTGTACTCCTGGCAGGAAAGACTTGTTAAGAAGTTGTATTCCACGACCAATAAAGAGCACAATTCCCCTGGTTTCTTCGATTGTTTGGGAGACAGCATCCTGAGTATCTAGGACCCGTACCTTTCGAGCTGCACCCTACGTTATTTGGCATCTTACTTCAGCCAGAATCTGTGCAACTACCACCTCAGCCAGGTTATAATACCTGTAAAAGAGGCAAGAAAGTTGCATACAACCAAAAAAAATGTATAAACAACATAAAATAGAAAATGATTTGGGACTGAAGAAAAATGTGCATATTTCCAAAAACTGTATACATCCAAAAGGCATACAAGTGGAACTGCGTGTATATATCAGATGTTTCTCATGCTGTATCAGTTTCCTACTATTGAGTTTCAGGGTGGATTTCCAAAGGGGTATTGGGGATCTGTGGCACCATTTTAGCACAATTGTGCAACTTGCAACAAAACATTAGATGTGGTCTTATTTTTTTGTCTCAATCTCCACCAATTACACAAATCAAATGATGCATGCGTCATTATTGGTATTGCGCAGGCTGTGATAAAGCAGGGAATTTTTCGTAAATGTGACAAATCATTTGACCATAGCATTCAAATGTTTTGGCACAATTTCATATGATGCAGGTGCAGCACGTAACTGGAAACTGCATCTGCGACATAACATTTGAAACTTCTGCTCTCTGTTTTTATTCTAGAAAACAGAAGTCTAACATGGGACATGATTACTGTTTTCTGAATACTTACAGCAAGATCCATGACAGTCGGTTGACAAATTATTTGTCGACCAATGTTACAGCGTCTCCCTTATGTCGACTGCATTTGAGGTTGGCATGAAGGGAGTCACAGGACAGACTGTTTTCTTCGGGGGGCTTCACCCCCCCATGCAGGAGGCTCTGTCCCCCACACCCCCCACTACTAAAATAATCAACTCTGAGTTGGAGTTGTTTCAGGGAGGGGGTGCAGTACCCCCAGGAACCAGTGGCGGGGTTCCAAGCCGACATTACAGTGACCTGGACTGTTGTCGCTGTAGTGTCGCTCGCTCTCGAAATGTCGAGGTAGCGTCGACATACCCTTATGGCATGGTTAGTTCCAGGCCAGGGAACAGGGGGAGCACATGCCCAGTAAAAATCTGCTGTTCCCCAGCTGGGAACATAGTCCAGGTTGAAATCAACCTATGTGCCCAGACACAAGCTGTCTGTACCCTGCCTGTGCCCAGCCATCCTTAATTCCTGGAGCCAACACTGACTAATGGGATAGACAGGATGGAGTATACCTAGATGACTGAGCTGATTAGTGCAATTAGCAATAGAAGACATGCACTCAAATTGAAGGGAGGAGCAGGATAAGGGGAAATGAAACAAAGCATTACTTCCTACATAGTGAGGTTCACATATGGAACAGCCCACCTGGTGAGATTGCAGAAGCTAGCATTATTCAGGCTTTCAGGACAGGACTGGACAGATTCCTGAGGGAGAATGATATTGAGGGTTACACAGTACAAGTACAGGTAGAATAATAGCTAATAAGCTTGGAAGCGTGCCCAGTCTCAAACTGGTTAAAGTCACTGCAGTGTGACAGAAGGTGCAGACAAGATGGGCATATCAGCTAATAAGCATGGATGTGTGTCCATCATTAAACTGGCTATAGCCTTAGACACTGCCATACAGCAGTAAGGTTAGAAAAGATGGACCTTAAGTCCCTTCTGTCTCCACACCATATTATTATGTCATAATATCATAGCCCCTCCCCATTTTTCCCTTTGTTCTACCTGTCCCACTCCAACAGTTGGGGTCACCATGGCAGCACCATTCCTCCAGTCGGAAGCAGGATTTCCTGCATGTGATTACCTCTTATAATCATAAGAGTACCACACTTGCAGTGTATTAAAAGGTAGAATGTTCCTTTTATGAAGCTAGGGTGTCTGTTTTTTTTATACCTTTTTTTACTCTGTTTTTCTCCCTGGGTATCTCTAGCCAGAACCTATTTGGTAGGAGGAAGGTTCAAAAGCAACCTTAGGAAGTACTTCTTCACAGAGAGAGTGATAGCCTCCTGGAACAGCCTGCCCCAGGAGGTGGTAGCATCAAAGGCAATCAGGGAGTTCAAACTTGCATAGGACAGACATGAAGGACAAGTTAGGATGAAGGCTGCATAGGGAGGAGGGTAGTTTCTAGGGCAGACTAGATGGATTGCATGGTCCCCATCTGCCAATGCTTTTCTTGTGTTCTTATTGGCCTCTGCCAGCACAACCTCCTGTCTGCCAAGGTGCCTCTTACCTGGGCATCCTGGGACTCCTGTGCCCACTGGTGTGTTACTCCCTTGACTTGAGCTCCCCAAGGCAGAGCCTGCCTTTCTAACCCCATGGCAGCTGCACCCCTATTATCCTACTGCCCACAGAAGAGGTGAAGTCCCAGGAGCCAGTCTAGCAGCCAGACGGGAGAGTGTCAGACCGTGGAGTTGGGGACCAGACAGAGCATCATCTGTGCAGCCAGTAGCCATTTTTCCCCTGTGTTTCCCCCTGCATCTTGACGTTGCTGGACAGGCACCAGTGCAAGGGCAGTTGGCGCCAGTGCTGGCAGCATTCTGTCCCCCATCCTGCTGAGTCCCAAGCTGTGCCACCAGACTTTGCTAGGTGACAGCAAGATGGCAGGATGTGCAACCCTTCCTCCTTGTCTTTGGTAAGCTCAATCTGCCTCCCCCCCCAGCCAAAAAGAATTGTTTTTTAACTTATTTTTTATGTCTGATGTTTGATGGTTTATATAGAGAATAATGGATAGGCGACTATTTGTTATGAAGATGTTTTACACACCCAAGGTGTGTGATGACCCATAAACCTCAAGAGCAAATCTCGAGAGGTCTATTAGGTCATCACACACCGAGGGTGTGAAAAAATCTTCATAGACACACAGTTGGCTATACATTATTTTTTATAATTACTGGTGCAAGGAGTCAATGCCAGAAAGTTACTGAGGCAGCTATGTTTTGATCCCTGATGCTGCCCAGTCCCCTACTCGAGACACACACACACGCACATGTTCTCCATCTCTCGCTGTGTATCTAGTGTACATTTTTTTCTTTTTTTTGTTAAGTTTCAGTGTGGAGCTGCACATTGTGGGGGCACAGTGAACCACAGCCATTTCCGATTGCCTGTCTCCACTATCTCCGCCTGAAGTGAGGCAACATCAGGATCAACCAGATCATTTTTTTTTCTGTTTTTTTTTAGTCTATAAGCGAATCAACTGGATAAATACTGTGAAATAAAGCAGTTGGCTACCCGAGGTGAGAGGCTAACATTTGTGTCCTTGGTAACTGAAGAAACCATTGCCATGTTTGTTGACGTTCTTGTCCTGCCCATGCACCAATTGCAAGCCAATAAGGTGCCACGCTTAAGAAGAGTGACAGTAAAGGTTGTAATAACCCATTCTATTGGTTATTTAAGCAATAAGCCACAAGGGGGTGTGGGTTATCAGGGGATTTACCACGGCTGGAGTGGTTTGCCCACGAGGCACAGTCGAGTGGGTAAATCCCCGCCAGCCATGGTAAATTCCCCGATAACCCACATCCTCCGAGTGGCTTATTGCGATTATACCTAGGTTCATTTTTTTTTTTACTATGATAAAATGCAACTTTTAAAAAGGTTGCTTTGTTTTTTTATATTTATTCCTATGCTGCAGATGATTAGGATTAAGATTATATACTCATCAAGAGCCATTGGTTATCAGAGGATTTACAACAGTGGTAAACTGCCAATCTGATGATTTCATTGGCTGTTCACTTATGTCCATGGTATAATATGGCATTTGAAACACGACTCTAGTCTGTGTGATAAAGGGGGTCACCAGTAATTATAATACATTAATATTCAATTCAACTTTTGTTTATTAAAAGGAATAAACAGGATGATGTTATGTCCTGTGAGCTGTCACACTCATTAACAATGGCATCCTATGCATAGTTTCACACATTTAGCACATGTAATAAATATATGGGGCCAGATATTCAAAAGGGTTGCTCCATGCTCAACAGGGTTGCACATGCTCAAGTCCTACATTGTGCCATTCTGCGATATTCAGCAGGAGGCAGTTGCGCCACTGAAAACAGGCTGAGCAACAGCGCAATGCAAATGAATGCATGCTGAACAGTAGGGGGAAGAACCATGCATAAACTGCAC
Source organism: Neoceratodus forsteri (assembly GCA_016271365.2). Lineage (NCBI taxonomy): Eukaryota > Metazoa > Chordata > Ceratodontiformes > Ceratodontidae > Neoceratodus > Neoceratodus forsteri. The sequence continues at coordinate 93,111,033 of JADMNL010000030.1, forward strand.
AGCCCGATATTCAGCCGGGCTGTGCAGAGTTGTGCAGGCGCAACCCCCAACCTGAGCCTGCAGGACCTTGAGCCAAAAAAAAAAGGTTTAAGTAGAGGCCACCCACAGGTGAGCTGCTGTATTGTAGGGCGCAACACAGCAGCTGCCACCTGTGGCTGGCCCCCAACTCAGTCCCTCGGCCCCCAGCCCGATCGGGCATAGTGTACTCCCACCAGGCCGATCGCTGGCATCAATGTGGCCCTCTGCTCACATCCCTGGTGGTCCAGTGGACCGGTAAATGCCCGATCGCGGCAGTAAGTAAAGTGAACCCCGAACATCTCCCTGGTGGTCCAGTGGACTGTATTGCCCGATCACGGGAAGATTGTGAAATGAACCCCCAACACGTTCTTAGTGCCCGATCGCGGGCAGAATGTGAAATGAACCCCAACACATTCCTAGTGCCCGATCAAGGGGCAGAATGTAAAGAACCCCCAACATCTTCCTGGTGGTCCAGTGGACCGTAATGCCCGATCGCGGGCAGAATGTAAATGACACTTCCGCCCAAACATCTCCTGGTGGCTAGTGTCCCCCACCCCACCCACTCGACGAAGCCTCATCACTCCTGCTCCGCAGCCGGGCGGATGAGTAGCATCCCACCTCTTCGCTTGCTCACTCGACGCTGATCAGCCCGGCTGGCACGCCCATTGGTGCAGAGCAAGAACCATCGGCATGGTCTATAACAGATATGATATCCAGATTTGTGAATGAATCATCACAAATCTGACTGTCATGTATGGTATGGCTGACGCCCATTGGTTCTGCTCTGCACCAATGGCGCGGCAGGCCCACTGGCAGTCAGGGCGGGCGGCGGGCGGCAGGTGGGTGGATGCTGCCGCCCCGCCGCCGGGGGAAGCAGGGTGGTGGGACTCTCGTGGGTGGGTGGGTGGGGACACTAGCCACCAGGGAGATGTTTGGGCGGGGGTGTCATTTTACATTCTGCCCGCGATCAGGCATTACGGTCCACTGGATCACCAGGGAGATGTTGGGGGGTTCTTTTACATTCTGCCTGTGATCGGGCATTAGGGAGATGTTTGGGCGGGGGTTCATTTACATTCTGCCCGCTGATCGGGCATTACGGTCCACTGGACCACCAGGGAGATGTATGGGAGGAGGTGGGGGAGCCACATTGCTGCCCGCGATCGGGCTGCAGGGTGCATCGGTCCCCGACGGCTGCTGCCTGGCAGGGCGGCCAGGCGCAAGTCCTCGGGGATCGGCGCACCTACATGCTAATGGCATGCAAATGGGGCCATAATCAGATGCAAATGGCCCCCGCCTTGCATGAATTATGGCCCCATTTGCATGTCACCTTTTGAATATCGTGATTTTGGCGATGGCGCAATGGCATTTCTGGCCACCGCAAGTTGAATGCCCCACTTTGACAACTTCTGCGGTGGCACAAACATTGCGCCATGCACAGCGGTTGGCTGGGTGATATTCAAAGGAGTTGCTCAATAGCGCAATTCCTTTGAATATCACCTGGGCCACACCCCTGCGCAACTATTTTGCACAGCGCAAGGGCTTGCGCCTCAGAATGGTGCAGTTTGAATATCCAGCCCTTGGTAAACAACTGACATACAGAAACATTAACATCACCATATAATATATTACAAGTTACAATATAACAAATTAAAATGACAAAACAAAAATTTAAAAGACATCCCAGTTACACCATACTGTGTAACAACACTTGTTAACTATTTCACACAACCACAGGTTTTTGTTCTGTTGTCATCAACTACTGCAGCATATTATTTAGAGAAATAGGATCTCCAAAATGGGGGTGCAAAGACAAGAGGATCGAGTTCCAAAAGGACAGGGCACTAATTATAAAGTTTGCTCTTCCCTCAATAGTGAAGGTATGTGGCACCATGAATTCGATACCCCTTGTAGACCTCAGGCCTAACTGGAGACTGAGTGATACAGCATATGGAGTCCGAGTGACTCTTACAGCTGAAAGAATCACCTCTTGTGTCCTTAAGGGTGTCAGAAAAGATCACCAAACCTCTCACCCTATGTTCATGTGAGGAGACACTCATACAGACTTAAGACACAATCTGTTCTCCATATCAATGTATAACAAAGTGCTCTTCCTGTCAGACATTTCATTCAAATGCTTAGCCTATATACAAGTGTGTGCAATTTTGGAGCCCATATCTGTGGAAGGACTGAGATAGGCTGGAAATTATACAGTGCAGGACAACAAAAATGGTCCAGGGTAGCCCTGATGAGAAGAGACTTGGATGTCTCAATATGTATTCTCTAGAGAGCATGGGGAATATGATAGAAACATCAAAAATGCATACTGGTGACAGTAGGGAGAACACCATAAATTTGTCCACGTTTATGAACAGCTCATCCACCAGGGGGTGTGATCTCAAGCTGCAAGGGGGAAATTCAGGCAGAACAATACGTAGTATTTTTTGGGAGTGGTTGGTACACAGGTAGAAGAGTCTGCCCAGCAATGTGGCTGTTGCTGAGAGTATACTTGGGTTCAAAATACCAAAGGGCATCTTGAAGGGGTTATTAGGAAACAAGAAGGTGACAGAAGACAGGAAAGAACATTTCAGAGGAATACATTGTCGGATACCAGGACACACTTGATAAACTAACAGAACTTTTCTGTCTTACAATGAACAGCTGTTACAATCGTTGATGTCACTGACACACAACATTTTCTTGCAATTACACAGAGAGAGTAGGGGATTTGATCATATTCGATGACCAATATATCAGTTTCAGTACTCAGACTTTGGGGTCACATGGACTCTTCATGATGCCACTACACCAAAGGAAGTGTTTTACTAACTTGTTCTACCCTGTCTGTAATAATTGGCACATTTACTAAAGACACCTGATATGTCCTGTCTGTTGTAATTTTGCTACATACTGTAGTGCAGACAAGGTCAAACTTTTTATATTGAACACCTACTTTCTGTAGTAAATGTCCATCACCTGATAATCAGTCCTGCATAGACTGGAAATCTTGAGTACTAAATTTACATGCTGCTCCAATGAAAGGTATCACATTACCTGTTCTGTCTGTCTGTAAGGGGATCAGTATGGCTACAAGTACTCTTAAAAGGGAAGTAAACATTGCCAGGACCATGCAAATTTTGAAAGACCATGAAAAGATGTTTCAAATGAGGTATTGGATTTACTTGTGTAAGCCCCACCCCTAAATCTAGGGATTACCTTTTGCTTCCACTGTGCCCCTCTTGAGTCTTCACCCTCCAGCTCCCCTGGACCTGCAGTGGCGGGAACTGGCAGGGCAACTGCTTTGGACTATGGAAGCCCTGTTGGGAGTCAAGCTAGGGATCCACTTAGCACAGTGTGCTTGGATCCACCAACAGTATCCACAATCTCAGCCTCAGGCCAGTCTTCTGGGGCCACAATTGGATATAAAGGCACCATTGGGCATTATTGCTATCTCTCCCTGACCCCACAGCCCATAGTGTTTCGGGTAGCATGGAGCATAGAGCGTGGTGGCCATGTTGGACTGCCACATATGTGCAGAAAGTGCATTTCAGACCTAGAACTCCAATGTTATGGTACATGTCTGCTGCAGTAAAAGATCCCAGCTCCAGGGTGGGCAGCGGAGCTGGGATACTAGAGTCAGTGCACCATCAGGTGCATAAAAAACGTGTTCCTGGTCCAGGGCAGGCAGAAGGCTGGGAACAGAACAAAATAACATTGTGCACATGTGCACAGGATGGAGGAGGGGCTCTCAGTGCTCCGGTGGCAAAACACAGTCCCTGAATCTGCAGCGGGAGAAGTGTCCAAATAATGAAGCACCTCCCTGGGCCCAGGACAGACAACAGACAGTGGGTCAAGGGCATAATAAATGCAACTTCTCCGAAGTTAAACTAAAACAGCAGCAAGCTCCCAAAGTCTGCTCAAGTATGTAAACAAATATGGCAGCCCGATGGCTCCCCTTCACTGCACAGACTTCTGTGAAGGGGTCAAGGGCTGGCACAAAATTTGCCCATGAATTTCAACCAATGAGGAGCCTGCAAAGCTAGATAGCCTGCATGCAAGCCCAATTCAGCTGGGTGAATGTTTTAAAGACTGTGTGCCCAGGAATAGAGCTGACCAGGTGTCGAGTTTCACATCAGATAATAGGGGCTGTTTCCAAGGATTGGGGACATTTCGGTCAGACTGTAAAGTGACCGATTGTGTACTGAGGCATGGGCCGGTGTGCCACTGTCTGTCCAGGCATTGCAGGCCTGGCAGAACTGAAGAGTTTGGGATCCCAGTAAAAATGCCTACATGAAGAAAAAACGCAGTTTTAAATTAAATTAAACAACAGATTGAAGGCACGTGTGGAGCTGGGATTTTTCTGCCACCACAGACTTTTCCTTCTGGAGGACTAACTCCTACAGTGTCTACAACCCAAGAAGATCATCACCTTGATCTAGGTCTCAAGCATCAGCGAGAGAGAGAGAGAAGTGAAATAGTGAAGGGCCACCAGTGATCCTGGGGAAACCCGCATCCCAGCCAGGAGCAACTGCATCCATCCTGCCTGTCCTGACAACTGACACCAGAGGTATTATTTGAGGCATCAACTGTGAGTAAACACTGGGGTTTCGGCCCTGCAAAAGAGGAGAAAGTGTACTGTACCAGGGACTGAGGGAGAAGTCCTGGGCGGGACTTTGCCGTTGTGAGAGGCCCAGGCAGAAGACCTATGAAGGGCACCAGGCCTCCCATCTCCGAGGATTACAAATAGGGATCCCCTTTCAACCTTGTCAAACAGTTACAGTTTTGTTCTGGAACAACTGTGTTTAATGTGTATTTTATTGGAAGCAATTTATTGCGTGTCACTGAGCTCCACCATGCTAGCAGTATGTGCATCCCCAGTGTGGTACCTACTGTAATCAAAAAAATATAGTGAACTTTCACCCATGGCCTTAGGGGGAATAAGGATAGGTGCACCTGCATTGGGGATTTAAGGACTGCCGAGGAGGGGCAGATTCTGTGGGGAAAATTGCTGAACTGTTTTGCTGCCTGCATAGAGTTTTAAGTATTACTACTGCTCCATTACTCCCATTTACCCTTCTGCCCCTTGTCCTTTCTGTACCCTTCCCTTTAAAGGGTTGTTATTGATTTCTGTGTCACTTGTTTTGGGGGTTGGACTGTGTGGGCAGATTGTGCACTGTTTCTTGCGTGTAATAGCCTTGTGTATCAAAAGCCAGGTACCCCATACTGCCACCTCAGGTGGAGGCACCATGCCATGTTAGGCTTGTATAACCAGTGTAGCACATCTTTAGGCAACCCAGGCCAGCCCCCTCAGAGGATGTGGAAAGGTAAGCCCAGAGGGCCCCGGGCAGTCAGCTACGCTCTGATTTCAGGGAATCTGAGATATTAACATCTAAATCATCCATTAAGTGCATCAAGACAGCAGCCATTTCACTAACACTTGAGACCAAAAGTGATGTCACTGAGGGGCAAGCTGTATGCTGTTAATTACAGCTTGCCTTTAGTGATATCACTTGCTGCTCTCAAGATTCCACCAAGTGGCAGCTGCCTGTTTAATTTAAAGATTATGCAGATGTTTACATATTAGGACTCCTCTCACCTGCTCTACAGGTAAGCCCAATACCACAATACCACGTTTGAAAGCTTTTTCAAGGGCTTTTCAGAATTTGTGTAACCCACAAAGGTTTACTTGCCCTGTCTCAGGGAAAACTTTGAAAAACATATATTATCTACAGATAGTTCTACTTACAGTATATTTCACACATATTCTATATTTCTCTTCCCATCTTTCTTCAATAATAACAGCTTCTTGAAACTAGGATCCTTGTCCCTCAGACTTCACCTGGTCTTACTGCCTGTCTATGTTGCTGTGGAAATTATTATGACATCACAAGCAGAAGATTATGACATCACATATAGACAACCAGCAGGAGCAGATGATGTCCAAAGGATAGGGAACATGCTGCCATATCAATTTCCATAATAACAGAAAGAACCAGGAAGATTAAAAAAAAAGTAAATCTAGGAAAAAAACTTGCACTATGCACACTGACCAGCTTTTTCTGAAAGGCATCACAGGATCTTATCAATTTTTTTTTATTCTACAATTTTTGGCCAGGAAAGGTACACGAAGCTGAGGCTTGTTTCCAGGTGTGTCCTGGGAGTACAGGGAAGTTGAGTGACTTGCTCATGGTCACACAGTATGCAAGTGGTGGCTGTGGGATTCAAACCCAAGCCTCCACGTTTGCAGCTCAGTGCTCTTAACCACTATGCTATACTGCCTCCCGAATTATGTACTAAAATTTTCTGAATTTAATAGGGGAGGAGGAGAGAGAAGGGCATAGGAAAAATATCTGAAATAGTCCCAAATGGTTATTTCTTAAAGAGCCTCCAATACCACAGAGAAACCACAGGCATAACAGGTACATATGCATACTGTGTGACCCTGAGCAAGTCACTTAACTTCCCTATGCTCCCAGGTCGCACCTGTAAAAAAGCTTTCAGCTTAGTGTGATACTCTTGGTTAAAATAAAAAAACTCAGTGGGTTACGCAGAAACATAGACAATGACAGCAGAAAAAGACCAGAGGTCCATCCAGTCTGCTCAAGTTCCCTAGAATCCCTGGAACCTACTGTTCCTCCAGGGTTCTAAGCCTCCCCGTCCCCGTCTTCTCTCTAGTCTCCTCCTTGGTCCTGTCGCCCCCAGTAACCACAATTCCCTTCATTATGTTCCAGCCCTGCCTGATGCCCATGACTGTTTTCACACCCACCACTTCACCCGACAGACTGTTCCAAAGTTCCACCACCCTTTCTGTAAAGTAGTACTTCCTCACATCTCTCCTGAACCTACCTCCTGTAAATTTCCATTCATGTCCACGTGACTGCGGATCGATATTCAGGCTAAGTAGCTGCCCACAGTTCACTTTTTTATTTCCTTTAAAGAACTTGAAGGTCTCTATCATATCTCCCCTCTCCCTTCTGGTCTCCAGTGAGTATATATTTAGTGCCTTGAGGTGCTCCTCATAGGATCTGCCCTGCTGGCCTAGAATAATTTCTGTTACTGTGCGCTGCATTATCTCCAACCTATTCTTATCCTTTCTGAAGTGAGGACTCCAGAACTGGGTGCAGTACTCTAAGTGAGACCTCACCAGGGATCTGTAGAGGGGGAGTATTGCCTCCTTTCTTCTGCTATCAGTACCCTTTCCGATACACCCCAGCATCCTGCTAGCCTTGCTATATGCCTTGTTGCACTGACTCAATTGCTTAACTGAGTTGTTAATGATAGCTCCCAGATCCAGCTCCTCAGCTGTAGTGTTAAGTCTCTCTCCTCCCATCCAGTACTCTGTCTTGGGGTTCTTTTTCCCTAGGTGTATTACCTTGCACTTCCTAGCTTTGAATTTTAACTGCCAGACCTTTGACCACTCTCTAGCTTTTGTAGGTCTCTCTACACTTCCCTTATTCCCTCGTCACTATCCCCTTCCCACATAATTTTGTGTCATCTGAGAAGAGACACAACCTGCCCTGGATTCCTTCTCCAGTGTCACTAATGAACATGTTGAACAGGACCGGACCCAGGACTGATCCCTGAAGAACCCTGCTCATAACCTCCCTCTCCTCTGATTTAACCCCACTGACCACCACCCTCTTCTGCCTCCCCCTCTAGCCACTTACCCACACAGTTCACTATGGGTTTAGCTGCATCCTGGTCTTCCATCTTCTTGAGCAGTCATTTGTGAGGTACCGAGTCAAAAGCCTTGCTGACGTCAAAGTAGAGCAGATCCAAAGCATGGCCCTTGTCTAATTCCTTTGTCACCCAGTCAAAGAAAACTATCAGGTTAGTCTGACAAGATCTTCCTGCCACTAAACCATGTTGTTTACTATCCTGGAGCCTGGGTTGCAATGGAATAACAGATTTATCTCTGCTAGTGAGTGATAAGATCCATACTGCACACATGATGAAGCTACCACAAGTGAGTGATGAAGGTCTTATCACTCGAGTGGAAATAAATGTGTTATGCACCACAACCCATTATGTATTTGAGATATATCATGCTATTTGTAATATTTTATTAATGTGCTACCTTGTTTTGGCTTAAACTGCCTTTCTTTCAATTGTAAACTCTCTATTAGACGCATTGTTTTTGCATTCTATTTCCCGATTCTAAATGAAAATAGCACATTGTAAGTGAAATAACATGTTCTAAATGAAAAATAAAATCCCAAAATAACATAATTTATTTACCCCATTTATTCACCATGGGTGTAGTACAGTATACACATAATTTATCACCTTTTTTCATATACTTTTCTTCCTCACATACTTTATTCTGTTCTTTTATTTTATTCTTTGGTAACTGGGTAAGGCCGGTATGGGGTCATAATGTTGTAAGACATTATGCTGCATGCATATATCGCGCTGCCAATACAGCGCGACATATTGCATACAGCATGTCTTTATTTATGAGGAGGGCTTCGCCCTGCACACCCTCTGTTATGGGGGGCTGCGCCCCTGAACCCCCCCCCCAGCTAAAATATCTAACTCCGGGGGGTTCAGTAAATTCGCACAAAGTGTGAAAAAAGGAAAATTTTCATGCATCTGGGACCAGGAATCGAACCCGGTCCCAAATGCTCTGCCTGCTTCTATCCCTGCCAGTGGCTCATCCCTTCGAGTCATGACAGCTGCTCGGCAGAAGCTTGTCCCAACAGAGGTATTATCCTCTGCCTGCGACAGTGAGAGGGTGCAGTACCGCGCACAGAACCATTCATGGTATTGCACCCTCTTGCTGTTCTATACTGCTCTGTTGCAGTTTCAGGGTTTTGTTGTATGCTATTAAGCATACAACATTTTGACCCAGTACCGCTAAGGCCCACTAAACACATTTGCCTGTTTTCAGGGTGATCCAGGAGCACTGGGGTGGTTAAGTGACTTGTTCAGAGACACACAGTGGAGGCTGTGAGAATCAAGCCCAGGACTGCTGGATGCACCAAGCACATTCACAGTTCATATTACTCTAACCCCTAGGCTATATGCCAGCCCATTTACTTATTATTTAGGACATTTTTTATGAAACAGTATCGCTGTCACTTAGCCTTTGTTCGCCCATGCTTTTTTGTCTACAAGTAACATCCCAAAGCTTGGCTTGTGATATCACAACCAGTTTCTGTGGAAATGACTGGGATGTCATGAACAGAGGCTTGTGATGTCAGTTACAGACAATCAGCAGGGCCAGAAGAAGGCCAAGTGACTGAGATCCTGTTGCCATAAACAGAATTCCAAAGTAATAAATTGCTGTTCAAAAATAGCAAATTAAATAAATAAACAAACAAATAAATGTCACTTGTAGACAAGCAATCAGGGTGGATGGATGAAGAGTCAGTGGCAGATGCTCCTGTTTGGATGCAAATGTCCTCAGTAATAAAGAAAAAGGAGAAGGTAATTACAGGAACTATCTAAGTTTAAAGTTGGATTCTATCATAACATTAAGGGCTGAATTGTTAAAGGTCTGGATGCAGCACGTGCAGCAGTTGTACTGCCACAGCTGTGTCCATGTAAATGCATCCGAATGTTTCCATGCGATTTTAAAACATTCTTACACATGTATGGCACTTTGCACAATTTCTGGGGGAAAATGTAACACATCTCAAATATCTGATGCACGTATAATTTTCAGTACTCAACTCATGGCACTTGCAACACAAAGACAGACTACGTAGTCAGTGGTCTGTCAGTCTTCTTGCAAGTGCCACAAGTGTAGCTGAACTGCGCCCCAGCTGACTGAAAATCCAACCCTAAGGGTTTTCTAGTGATGTTAGATGCTCCGTAAGTAGCAGGGCATGACCAGTGGTTGAGTTACCGAGAGATAATATAACCCTACAGGGGTCATGAGGCACAAGGTCAAGCCATGTGCCTTATGTTTCTAGGGTTAAATTAATGAAGGTAATCAACCCCCTGGAGTGTCTTGATGCTATTATTAAACTAAAAAATGTTTCACTGGTTTTAAATACATTTTTGTGCAGTTTACATTCTAGTAGCGTGGGCCACCAAGATAGTCCAGCCATGCTGCTATGCTGCCAACCCGAGACTGGATCCGAGCCTGGGAAGCTACTTTGGGAGGCAGGCCAAGGCCTAGTTAGCTGATGCTTGGTGGTGCATCTCAGCCAGGGAAGGTTGGTGGCAGATTCCACCACCACAGCAACCCCTGAAGCTGGGCCAGAAAGCTTACTCCTGCTTTGGGAGAAGCTGGGGGCTGTGCGAGGCCGACAAAGGTACTAACCCCACCAGGGGAGGTGGGAGGGCAAGAAACGAGGGAGAATAACCCAGTAGCCTTCAGAATGATGGATGAGTTCACCCTGATCGGGGAATAGCCCTGTGAAAAAAGATATATCCCTGAGACTATGCACTTCTTTCTCTCGCACTGGGCCCACTGTATCCCAACTGTGACTCCTCCTTATTCTAACTGCTAGCCTTACAACTTGCTGCCTGGAGCGATGAATTCACACTGCACTTCTTCCTACTGACTACAATGTTTAATACTGTATTGTAATACCTGTTTTTGGTATTGTTGTCTTACAATGTCCCTGTGTTCTGGTCACTTTATATTAACACTTCACTACTATTTGCCTGATGAAATCTGATGCTTGTAAAGTCCCTGTTGTGCTAATTCTATGTAATGTAATCCTCCACTTGTATTTGCCTTATGTTCATGTATGTACCTTGTAATGTACCTTGTAATCTCCCAGGTCGCACCTGAAAATAGGCACTTGGTTGTCTAGTGTGCTTTCCCGGTTAACAAAAGCAAATAAATAAATAAATGAGCTAACTGGCTGGGGAGAGAAAAAAATATAGTAAAAAAGTTCTGACAGTCTTATTGTACAGGAGGGTTTTGAGCTGTAATTACCAGTGCAAGTCAGCCAGTCCAAATAGTCCATTTCCAACCATTGTTTTACTTATTTAATTTTATTTTGCAACTTATTTACCTGGGATAGACCAACTGAGAGGCAACATCTCGTTTTTCAGTGGGGTGTTGCTTCTACTAATTTTTACAGTTGAGCAGACTGCAGCACTAGGAGGCTAAGTGACTTGATCAAGGTCACATGGTGGGCGTTAGGGAAAGGGAACATTGTTTAACCAGGAAAGGCACACTAAGTCAAAGCTTGTTTCCAGCTCCGACCTGGGAGCACAAGAAAGTTACAGGACTTGCTCAGGGTTGCACAGTAAGCAAGTGGGGGCTGTGGGATTCAAACCCAGGTCTCTGGGTTTGCAGCTCAATGCCCTAAACCACAGCATTATACTGCCTCACAGAGATGGCCTTTGCTGGCAAGTAGATGTGGAATTAAACAAACTCAGAGTCATTGACGAGACTGGGGAAATTCATGCATCTAAGAGGGACTGATGGGAGGTAATGACAGGCTCTGATGGGGGTTATACCTGTGGTCTCCTGTTCCCAAGTCGATGCTCTAAGCCTTTGACTGCACTGCCTCTTTTGTTAATTTACTTTGTTAAGGAGTTAAGAACTCTGGTTCCAACAAAGCAGCTGTTTAACTTGAAACACACTGTCAAATCAGGATACTGCTGTAGAACCAAGAGGCAGCGTGTAGCTACTGCAGTCCTGGCTTTACTCGGCAGGAGCCACTGCACCCAAGGTTAAGAGAGCCACCTACTTTTGGAATTCCTGGTGTATTATGGGTGGAGGTTGAAAAGGAAGTAAGAACAAGGAAAGGGTTAAGGTGATTTCTGCCTCAAGTACAATGACAAGGTTCTTTTTACGGCCGCCTGTAGCAATGCAGCTATATTTGACCTTTGCCCCCCGGATAATTTACTACTTATCTTTTACCTCCTGATGACCACAGCAGCCTGCCCTCAGTCTTGGTTCCTTTCCATGCTTTTATAGCCTGCAGCAATCACTCTCCCTCTCTAAAAAAAAAAAAACACAGAATTTGCAATTAAAATTAGCTGCTGGTTAGGAGGAGACTTCGAGCAAGTCTCTGCTTGCTCCTTCCTGAGCTGCCAAGTTATTTGCCTCACAGAGATGAGGCCTACGCTGGCAAGCAATAGTGGAATTCTAATAAACTCAAAATCGTTGATGAGAGTTGGGAAATTCGTGTTTCTAACAAGGTCTGTCCACTCCACTGCAATGAGCAAACACATGCACGCATCACCCATTCTGAAAAAATATGCTAATTTTTTTTAATTATTGAATTTTGTTTTGAGAAAGAAGAATCATGAAATATTATATTTTTGTATTGGAGAGCAAGATAAGCAAAAGGCCCATTTTAACAAGCGACTAGCTGGACGGAATTAAAAATGGTGTAAAAGAAAGAATCAGTTCTCAAACGTTAGGGAAACTCCGCAGCAGCTCAAGTATGTCCTTCCATTTCTGGAAGTATGTCAATCATAAATCAACAACAGTGGGTTGACAGACTCATAACTTGTGATGAAGAGATTGTTTATAAAATTAATGACTTGTAATTACAGGAGAGCAGGGAGTTGGGCCAGAGATTAAGCTTGGTGTGGCATTCGTCGACCTGGCCCAACCTTGCAGATTTCCTCAGTTCTGTATCCCACTGTTGATTTATTTTCTTTGAATCTATCTTAATGCATTAAATACCTGCAAATGCTGCCTGGACTAACACTTTAGGCCATCTTTATGCCAAACAGTGGCCTTCATTGCCAAGTTGTTTACATAACCCTATTTTTTATGATTTCGTTTGGCAGGACAGCTTGAGAGTTGATATGTCATTTTCAGTGGGGTTTTCTTCTGTCCAGTTTATTTTTTCTCGCTTAACTTTTTCTTTTCAGAAATGCATGCAATAATGTATACAAATAAGAGTTAAAAGCAACACAATTGGCACTAGATGTTCATAATACAACCATACTACTGTTTTAAAGGTTAACCAAATACACTAAGCAAAAATGGTTATGTAATATACTTTTATCATTGCAGTTTCAAAATATAACACATATATATATGTTCTTAAACTTTTAAATAAATACGATTAGAAAAACCAAAACAGGATTCAATTGAAATATATAAAAAGTAATTTTTTTTTTAATTTTCCCCTGAAAAATATGAAAAAGTATACATTAAAACAGGTTTAGATAGCCAGTGTAAAAACAGCTAATAGATGTATAGTCTCTATATGTAGAAAAAGAAAAAGTGAAGAAAACTAGAGCAGAGGACAAAAGTCTAAAGATGAAAAAAGATGCAGAATGTATTAGTCATTTAGTGTGCTCTGCTTGAAGTGACAAAGTGATATAATGACTTAAATTTGCAATTAAATGAAATAACAATGCATATTAAGGTCAACTAACTTGCTCGGGGTCACATCACTCAAGTGAGTCTGCAGAAGGATTTGAGCCTGCAGTCTCCTGTTTCACAATTCAGTACTCTAACCACTGGGCTGCTCTGTCTTCCCTGCAGACACACAAATCAAATCACTTTGTCCTTTTCCTTGGGAGAAATGGGTGTATAGCAGTTATGCCAAGAAACAGCTTACTTTAGTTGACAATTTATTTATCCAGGACAGCTCACATTAAGTTGGAGTGGGGTCCAGCTTCTGTACCATTTTACAACAAGCCGGACAAGCTGAAACAGAATGAGGTCAACAGCATACATCTTATAGCCCTGCTTAACAAATCAAGGGCAAGGCTTGGAAAAATAAGAGATACATTTCCAAAATCAGGAATGCACCTTAAAACTGGTAATATCAGCTCAGGATGCTGCTGTAGTATGTCGCTAAGTGCGTAAAGCATTTTCAGAAAGAGAACTGCAGCATGAATGACTGCTGTTATATTATGCTTCAAATCCCTATGCTTTACAAATGCCCAATGTCAGGCATTGTCAGAAGTCCTTTCCTGACATCTATCACAACTGGTCTAGAATTGGTGAGGCCAGGACAGAGCTATCTTTACTTTGGATTCTCAAAAAATAAATTAGTTAAAGCTGGCCTGGTGGCTCTGAGGGTTGAGGCGTTGGACGCCACACCTTGCACCAGACCAGTGACCTGGGCTCGGAAGCAAGCTTGGGTTGCCTGGGGTTGGTAGGGGAGGGAGAGGATCAAGCATCCGACAGACTGCTCTCCTCTCCTGGGGAGGGAGGGAGTGAATGTCGTCCCGCTCCTTGGCTGCCTCCTGGTGGAGGTCAGGTGGCAGCACTGGAGTTAGGGAGGCAAAGAACATGGCTATGTGGAGTGTGCACCTCCATGTATGCGTGCTCACAGCCATAAAGAGGAAGGGCAAAAAATGGAAAAAGGCATTCACAGCCTCCGTGAAGCCTTGCCTGCCAACTAGCATCCCGCTCCACCAACACATTGCCAGAAGCCCTGCTCTGGATTGAAGTACTGGGAGGGGGGAGGATGGCTCTCTCTCTTTTCTGGCACCACCATGGGTGGGAATCCCTGGGAGAAATGGGTCTCAGCGGCACCAGGGGGAGCGGTGGATGGTCTTAGGTGTCAGGCAAGGGGGTGATAGCTGCCTGCGGTTGCCAAAGGACAAGGGGAAAAAGATGAAAATAAATAAAATAACTTAAAAACAGAATTCCTCTGTCTTGAGGCTGGGCAGTAACGGCTCCCCCAACAAGGAGGAAGTTTACCTGGAGGGTCCGACTGTGATATTTCATGACCCTGACAGTTACAGAAAATTTCAGCTTCACTCTGACTCCTGCTGGAGACAGTGTGGGGACATGGGGACACACTGTCACATTTTGGGGGGATGCCCTGTGGTCAGGACATTCCTGCTTTGGGGGATGCCCTGTGGTCAGGACGTTCCTGCTTTGGGGGATGCCCTGTGGTTAGGACATTCCTGCTTTGGGGGATGCCAACAGAAAAGGGCTGCATCATCAGTATAGAGAAGTAGTTCTGAGGTGGTGCAAATGTCAGGCAGGGAGTTAACGACCAGAGAGAAGAGAAGAGGGCCCAGGATAGACCCTTGGGGGACACCATATTTGATGGGGCAGGATTCAGAGAGGACACCACCAATAATGATGCGATGGGATCTGCCCCTTAGGTAATCCTTGAACCAGAGGCAGACCTCACATGAGAAATGGAGGCCAGCCAGGGTACAGAGAAGGATTTCATGATCAACGAGGTCGAAGGCTTTGGTGAGGTCTACGAATGCAGCACTTGTGTATAACTACCATCCTACAACTCAGGGACTCAGGGATCCTAAATTTCAGACATCGGGCAGCCTTGGCACCTTGATCAAGTCCATCAGGTGGGGAACTTGGATGAGGAGGTCTCCTTTTCCACAGAATAGCACAAAATGCATAGAACCTATTATGAGACCTGCTCTAATTCAGTAGAATGATATGACACAGAGACAAATGTATCTGTTTATATCAATTCTGTTTATTCATGTTGCCACTTGTACTTCATATTTAACCCATCCCAAGGACTTACTCTTTGCTCTGCTGATAAACTTGAACTTCTTTATGTTTTGGCAGTGTACTCTTTAATGAACTGCACATTTTACCACGTCTCTTACACGGGTACTCAGTATGGTTAAGTAAGATACTTCCTGCATGGATATATTACCAGCTGACACTGTTTTGTAATTGTGATGTTTGTCATACCAATTGAGACTTCAATAAAATAAAAGTTTACAAAAACAAAAGACCTTTAGTTTTATTAAAAAAAAAATTTTTAAAAAACTATTTATCAGTTATAGCACCAGTTCTTCCAGTCCCTGAAGTTGCTTGAAAGTCATGATTGGCCTGACCACGAATGACAAGGTGACTCGCCTCATCGATCACGTACCTACACTTTACATTTTTAACATGCCAGTGGGAGCGGAGGTCCCACTGCTTTCTCTCTTTCTTGTGTGAGAATCACTCTTTGGCTTCATCTTTTAACTGACCAGTGAGGGGGTCACCATGTCGATGGTGGTCAGGATAATCATGAGTCAGCCGGATGATGAGACGGAACCCTTTTAAAATGTTAAAATGATTTAATGAAGCCAGAAAGTAAGAAAATTTAATTTAGTTACATGAGTTGCAGGCTTTTAAGCAGCTTTAGGGGGAGCACTGGTACTGTAACTGTTTGATTCTGATTTTGGCTACACCCACTGGGAGCACCCCTGCAAAACTTAAGAAAAATGTATAGGAAATGTGATAAATATTTTGTGTATCAGCTAGGGCTGAGCTTGCTAAGCCCTTTACATTGCATTTAGAACATGAGAGGTGTGGCTTTCTCCTAATTAGTAAGTTCCACACTGGTCACCAGTGAGTCTGTTATGGGCCAGAACACACTATATAAAAGATAAAGTCAGAGAGTGGTTCCCACACACGAAAGAGAGAAAGCAGTGGGACCTCAGCTTACATTGGCATGTTAAAAATTTAAAGTGTAGGTACCGGATCACTGAGAGGGTCACTTGGCCAGGTGAACTTCCCTCCTGTCTCTCCCCTGCCTTTACAACCGCACCCCCTCTTCCCACTTCCTAAGATCTACCGATTCACGAACCCTGGTGGCTCCTCGCCGCTCCACCCTTATTGGCCAATCGGGTTGTTCTTATCGCCTCCCAAAAATCTAGAATTCACTTCCCCCTCAAATTCGCCACTCATCCTCTTGCTACTTCATTAACTCTGCCCTCAAGAACTTCCTTGCCCCTTCCTGTGCCTGCCATGACCCTCCCTAATCTCCCCTGCCATCTCACCTAAACCCATATTATCACATGCCTACTACCCACCACTCCTATCTCCCTCTGATTGTACTCGTCCTAGTCCCCTACTCTCCCTCCTCCTAAAGTGTTACTCCCCCTTCTTTCTCTACCCTTAATCTAGCTCCCTCCTGTGAGTTCGATCACTGCTTTGTGCAGGCAGGATCCATAGTGCACAGTGGGCAACAACTTTATCCCCTTTCCCCTATTTCTCCTTTTACTGCACCCCCTCAGTCACTGCTAGATCACTGCCTTGTGCAGCCAGGGTCACCCAGCACACTGGTGGGGTACTACCCCCTACTATAGTTGACCTCTGCTACCGCCTCCCACAACATCCCTCCCCCAATCACCCCCCTTCCTTGCATCACTGTATATAAATAACTCTCATCGCCTATAACCTGTGTCCTACCAGTAGGACTGTCCACCACCTTGCCCAGATAGGGATAACAGGACACTGTTGAATTTCAACTCCCCTTCCCCTTGGATACCCCCACCCACAATACCTCTCTCTCTCATCACCCTGCCACACTCTACCACTCCTCTCCTCCAACCCCTTTCCAGTTAACATAGCCTAACACTGGCCTACCCCTACACTCAATTAAGCACATTTAACCTACCTCTGTACCCCTCTTATATGCACTTTAGTCCAACCTGTCATCTCTGTTTGCCTTGAATATCATGCTCTGCCTGCATCTCTCCATAAATTACCTTTCCCTTCTTCCATTCTGCCCTCCATAATTTTTCGTTTCCTTCTTCCATTCTTCTTCTCTTTACTCCAATCACTGTAAATCTTGGATGTCTATGTTACACTAATGGCTACCAATTACTATTGTGTCACCTTACCATCTAGTGGCTACATACTGTTGCCAAGTTATTCTATGTGTTCTAGTGTAACCAGCTGTCACCAACAGTTGCCTATTTGCTACATGTGTCTTCATATCTACTATACTATGTCCACTGTACTCAGCTGCTGCATTGTTAGCCAATGTGATACACCTGTAATCCCTCCTGCTCTCATTGATGCAAGTAAGCAAACTGTATTCCAACACTGTAACATTTCTCTGTATTCTATCCCATTGTTCCTTACCCCCAGGTCACACCGGGAGATGAGCAACTTGTTGCTCAGCGTGCTTTCCTGGTGAAACATTTCAATAAATAAAAATAAAACCTTGTCATCGATGGTCAGACTAATCATGACTCAGCCAAATAATGAGACTGAGAACCCCTTTAAAATGTTCAAATGAAGGAATGAAGACAGAAAGTAAGAAAACGGAATTTACTTGAATGAACTGCGAGCTTTTAAACAGCTTGTGGGGGAGAACTGGTACAATAACTGATTTTGATGTTGGCCACACACCAGGAGCACTCCTGCAAAATTTAAAAAAAAATGTACTGGAAATGTGATCAAAATCTCTGTTGCTAAGCCCTGTATACTGCATTTAATTTAAAACTATTTAAGCTATAAGCATGACAGAGTGGGCCTTACCCTTCAGATAATGCCACAGATGGGAAGAAAAGTGCCAAAGGCACACATGAGGGTGCTTACCAATTAGGGACATTAGATGACTGATAAGACCCTCTCTGTTGAGCCTTATCGCCATTATAAACCTCCTGATGTGTTCCTTAAATTAATATAAATTTGAGAAAACCTTAGTCTAATTTATGCCCCTTCTCTCCCAGGATGCATCTGGATATGAGCTGCTATTCAGCACAGTATGTCTTTCCTGGTGAAACTTTTCAAATAAATAAGTAAGAACTGTTGTAACGTTACACTCGTGCAGTGGGTCCCACATTCTGTTCACACTAGCTGTCCATTACCAGTGGAATAAGGACTGCTACTGGATCAATCGGAATGCAGGGCTGCCAGCTGAACATTCCATGAAGTTTATAATTTACCACAGTTGTTTGCAGTGTACACTAGCACAGTTTAGTAAGACAGTCTATTCACTACCTTACTGAACTGAAAACAGTCTTAGCTTTTAGGGTCTTTTTAGTGGCCAAAATAAACTGCTGCTTTAAGTACCAGGAAGGCAAGCAGCTTGCTTATTGACCCAGTGGCAGTTAATGGCCATGATGGGGTTTCATGGAGAAATTTGTATCTTTTTGGAATAATGTGTAATTAACTTCAGTCAATACGAACTGTGATTTTATGTGCTGGTGACCAGACACCATCTATTTAAGTGTTTGTTTAGTACCTTTCAGACTCCTTCCTCGCAATGGTTTCAAAAAATCCTGAAAAAAGAAAGTAAAATCTGGACCATGCAGTAATGTGACATTAATGGTCATGTGAGCAGTTTTGACCAATTTGTTTTCTTGTTTGATCCAAGTCATTTTCTAAATGTTATTAATGTGCTTTTTTTTAATTTAATTACTTAACTACAAAAGATATTCATTTTATAAGTGGGATGAGACACTCCAGGATGTATACATATATATATATATATATATATATATATATATATATGTATATATGCACTTCCTGGGTGCTGGTGGCCCTTGGCCTTTAGCCTCACGCCAGTGCTCCCAATGCATGCTACCTCCATACAAACACATACCCTGTTGTGTCCTATCCCTTAAATAACTGTTCCCCATGACAGCAAACATAAAATCACACAAGACTGTAAAGAATCTTATACCGGAAAGAGATAGCTAAAAGCAGAATACACATTATTGCTAATTTATTTGTTGACAAGGTAAATACACTGGTCCAATGGACCTTTACAGGAACAACCTGGGCCAAGATAGGCAAAGAAAAAGAGTGGTAATAAAGAGATACATTGTTATAAGCAATCTGGGAATACATTTGCAAAGATAACTTGCAGTACAGACAAAAACAAAAGTAAAAAGTAGGACGCAGTTTCAATAGAGTAGCACAAAAAAACAAGAGTTAAACATTAGGTTTCATACATCAGAACAGAATAATGGAACCATTGGTGCTAATACAGCATAATGGGAACAAAAGTTGCTACCATAGCACAATCATGTAGTCAAAATAGCATGTGCTGGGAGTGCAGACATTGCTGACAGAGAGGAGAGTAAGCACCCAGCTTTATCTTTAAGGTATATAAATATATATATGTTATATATATTTTCTCTCCATAGTGAAATTACCAGTGTAAGTGGCTAGAAAAAATTGATTTTTAGGCAGTGTTTGGGGCACTTGTCTTTAAAATTGTGACAGTTAGTGTAGGGAACCTAGCTCAGGAGATTAATCTTGGGGCTGAGTAGATTCAGTAAGCCCTGTGATTCAGGTGTGTAATTGGGGGGGGTGGAGCTGCCAGAGGCATAGTGCCTTCTAATAAAAGGCAGCAGATTTAAAGGGGAACAGTCATCATAGTCATCACATGGTCCCAGAGTGCACTTTGTATGCAAAAACATTGTGGTTTACTTTCTTTTTGCTGTAGTATATAGTAGATTGCATCAGACTAATTTTACTTAGTTCTAGGCTGACATACTCTATTACTACAAATCCCAGAACCCCTGCAGCTGACATCAGAGCAGTAGGCAGCAGTGGGAAATTTAATAACCTGCAATGCATGTTGGAGTTTATATGGGGGAGTGGATATGAGGGAGTGGGGGGGGGGTCCCCTCAGTAGACACTGAGGGGTTAAGCAGACATGATATACCACAAGGCTTTTTTCTGCTGTCTCACTCATATGTTTTTATGTATGTATCATTGGTAAGACCCCACCTGGAGTACTGAGTCCAGTTCTGAAGATCACATCTCAGTAAGGACATAGACAGGGTAGAGGCTGTCCACAGGAGGGCAACTAAAATGGTGCAGGAGCTGCATTAAAAGCCTTATGAGGAGAGACTGGGGGATTTCAATATGCACACCCTGGAAGAGAGGAGAGGGGCATTATAGAGACCTATAAATATCTCATGAGGGTGACTAAGGTACAGGAGGGGAGTATTTTTCACAGGAGAAGGTGCACGAGAAAACGGGGACATGCAATGAAGCTAGAAGGGGGGACATTTAGAGGGATGTGAGGAAGCACTTCTTCACTGAATAAGTGGTGGATGTCTGAAGCAGTCTTGCAGCAAAGGTGGTGGGAGCGAAAACAAAGGTGGGCTTAAAGCAAGCGTGGGGTAGGCACAAAGGAATCTTGGTAGAAAAGCAGGGTGGAGGGAGGTAGCCAGAGATCAGGTAGGGTCTGCAGTGACAGTATAGACAGGGAATAATGAGCAGACTAGGTGGGCCAAGCAGTCTTTATCTGTCAACAAAGTCTGTGTTTCTATGTAACTTGTGTTTTAGGAGGCACAGTTGCAGAGAGATGCATTCGGTTTAGTTTCTGTAGCCGTGTTTACACTGCCGTCTTCACAGCATATCAACTCATGTGCACCGGTTGATATGCTGCAAAGATGGCAGTGTAAACACTCAACAGTCTGCGTTAAGAGTGCTGCGAATGCACTTTTGGCTCCAGTGCAGAAGTGGGGAACTCAATCGGATCAAGCTCATTAAGGTGTGTTGTAAACTCTCTAATGCGCTCAATCCGGTATAAAGTCTAGTCTCCCTGAAGAAAAAAAATGCCCCTGGAATGTCTAGCCTCCTCCGATGCATAACCTGAAGCGCAGCAAGTGCGCAGTGTGCAAACTTGCTCCTGTAGCGGGAGCATTTCTGCGTCAGAAAAGTGGCAACAGAAAATAGAAAGCACTGCTGCCCTGTAAACACAGCTCAAGTCACTCTTCCAACTACAGGCACACACACTAAAACTTCAAAGCAAATGCAAAGCATCATGGGTAGTGATATGCAAATACCTGAGTGGGGAAGGCTGACCATGCTTCATCACAATGAATGTTGTCCAAGAACAGGCATCTACATTTGTTCCACCGTAGACAGAGAGCAATAAACTACAGCCACATGTTCTGTCCTTTTGGGCCACATTAGTGTAGTGTAGTCACTATCTTTGCCAATCATAACAGGTTAGTCCCAGAGGATAGCAAGCCTTTAGTACTCACAGAGATTAAATACCGAAGATGCAGTATGCAAGAAGAGCAATATGAAGGATCCTTAAGAAGGATAAAGAGTGATCACAAATATCCTATTATAAAAGGAGTTGGGAAAATCCTGTGCTGTGATTGGTGGAATCTGATCACATGACTATATGTTAGTCCAGCACAATAGCACATGTCAGAAATGCTTAATATTATGAGTCTTATTACATGTTTCTAAAATTAAAATTTAGGGAAATTATTTTATAATCACAATAAAGCACTCCAGAGCATGCATAACATAGAAACATAAGCGACAGTAGAAGTGGACCTCAAGGTCCATCTAGTCTGCCCATGGTGTATAGATTACTACCCCCACCCTGTTAGCCCCTCTTTTGAATGATTCCATTGTGCTTATCCTAAGCGTTTTTGAACCCCTTGACCATTTTGGCCCCCATGGCCTCTGAGGGTAGGCTGTTCCAGGCATCCAGCACCCTCTCCGTGAAGAAGAATTTTCTAACATTGGTCCTGAACTTCCCCCTTTCAGTCTAATATTATGACCCCTCATTCTGCTACCCTCCCTGGAATCAAAAAGTTCCTGCACCTGTACCTTATTTATATCCTTAATGCAGTTGAAGGTCTCATCGTGTCTTCCCTCTCCCTCCTCTGTTCTAGGAAGCACATGTTTAATTCCTTCAACCTGTCCTCATATGACATTTGATGTACTCCCTGTACCATTTTTGTTGCCTTCCTTTGTACTGTCTCTATTCTGTCAATGTCCTTTCTGAAGTGTGGTCTCCAAAACCTGACACAGTATTCCAGTTGGGGACGGACAAGTGCTCTATACAGCAGCAGTACCACTTCTCTCCTCCGGCTCGTGATTCCCCTCCCAGTGCATCCCAGCATGCCACTGGACTTAAGTGCTGCATTCTTGCACTGTCTGCTCACTTTCAAGTCATCTGATTCTAAAAACCCCAGATCATGCTCTTGGCTGGTCATTGCTAGTCTTTCTCCTCCCAAGCAGTACTCCCTTTTTGGGTTCCCTCTTGCTATGTGCATGACCTTGCATTTTTTGGTGTTTAAATTCAGCTGCCATGCTCTTGACCACTCCTCCAGTTTCTTTAGGCCTGATTCCATTTTCACTTGTCCTGCTGGGAAGTCCACTCTGTTGCATATCTTGGTGTCATCAGCGAACAGACACACCTTCCCCTAGAGCCCATTTGCAAATGTCGGCTATGAATACACTCAATAGCAGAGGCCCAAGCATGGAACCCAAGGGTACCCCACTGGCTACCTTCTGTTCTGCTGATAATTTGCCATTTACCTGCACCCTTTCTGTTCTATCATGCAGCCAATTTTTCACCCACACCACCACCTCCTGTCCCACCCCCATGTAGTCCAACTTCTTTACCAGCCTTCTGTGTGGGACAGAGTCGAAGGCTTTGCTAAAGTCCAGGTAGACTACATGTACTGCGCCCCCCCCCCCAATTATCCACTGTTTTGGTAACCCAGTCGAAGAATTTGATTAGGTTTTTTGGCAAGACCTCCCTGCCATGAACCCATGTTGTTTATGATCCTGTTGCCGCTGGTTTCAAGGAATGCTACTGTCTTCTGTTTGAGTAATGATTCCATCAATTTTCTCACCACAGAAGTGAGGCTTATAGGGAGGGTAGTTTCCTGCTTCCTGCCTGCTACCAGAGTTTTGAAGTAGGACCACATTTGCCCTCCTCCAGTCCTTGGGAACCTCCCCACTCACCAGTGATTTGGTGAAGAGTTCCACTAGGGGTGGTGCAAGCTCCTTCCCCAGTTCCTTCAGGACTCTGGGGTGCATGTCATCTGGTTCCATGGCCTTGTCCACCTTTAGGTTGTTCAGCGCCTTCAAGACTTGGTCTGCTGTGAAGTGCCTGTATGAACCCCTTGTCCAGGGATGCTGTTCCTTCTTAGTGCTAGTCCAGTTCCCTTCCTCTCCTCCATATACACAGAGTAGAAGTACCTGTTTAGGACTTCTGCCTTCTCCCTACCCCCCTCTTCTAGGTTCACCCCTTCTGCTTGTAGCCTTACTATCTCCCCCTTGGTCTTCCTTTTTTCCCTTATGTACCTAAAGAAGGTCTCGTCCCCTCTTTTTACACCTTCTGCTATCCTCATCTCAGTTTGGGCTTTAGCCTTCTTTTTTAATTTACTGGCCTCCTTTAGTTTCTCTTTGTGGGATAACTACACTTCCCTGGTATTTAAGGTACTACTGCATTTCCCTTGTACGTAAGGTACTCGACTTTGCCTCCAGTCTCAGTTCCCCCAGTGAGCCATTATCTCACAATAACACACACCCTGTCATGCCTTATTGATAAAACAGTACACTGAGGAGTCTCAAAACAACAAAACATGTGCCTTTAGTTTGTCAACCTCAGTTTAATCTGGAATGACTGTAAAGGTCTGTTGCCAGGCAACTTTCATTCTAGTAAAGCTTTGTCAGCCTGCCCTATGTAAAGGTTTTCATATTGCTACCCATGATACTTTATACCAGGCCTGTGACCTTAATGTGAATGCAGGCAATCAGGATAGAGACACAGAAACCAAACAATTTGGACATTTGTTTTCTCCCTGCATCCTTTTATGAATTCTACATGCTGCCCTTGTTGCAGACTGCCTCTCCTGTATGCTACCTCTGAGTGAACCATCTTTCAGATGAGACATTAAATTGAGGTCCCATCTGCCCGTTCTGGTGGTAGTTCAGGAGTTCAGGTGGACGTAAAAGATCCCATGGCACTTCTCAATAAGGGAAGGGGCATTTAGTTTTTATTGAAATCATACAACAGAGAGCATTTCATTCATATATAGAAAAACCCAAAAGCATACAATAAAAGAAAAATAAAGGAACTCATGAAATACATAAATAAAAGAAAAACAGTTTGATACAACTTTTAAAGTATGTTAGATTCACACAAATGCTCTAAAGTAGAATTAATTCATGTTCTAGAAATCATAGGCATAATAAAAAAAAATATAAATTCCATTCAAGCTAATATAAAAACACTTTTTTTCCCCCAAGTGATAGGAGCATCCGAATCTGTGATCCAGGGTAACTTTCTCCACATCTGCATTAAATAAGCCTGGGCGTTATTCCTAACTTCTGATAGGAATATAAACTTCAGTTCTGAAGTAATTTTCTGTAAGAGTTCGATATGTAAATATCTTTTTGTTGCATGATATACAGACATCCAGAGTTCCAAACGAACCATTTTATAACTATAAACAACACATTCAAAGCATTTCTATCCCATTGTCTCCAAGAGTTATCAAAGTGCCCATATAAGAGAATGTCAGGGTTGACCTTTTCAAAACATTTGACCTTCCATTGTGTGGCCATGAACTTCCAAAATTCAGAAATATGGCTACATGTAAAAAAATAAATGGTCTATGGGTTCCTGTTGTTGATGACATATTATACAATGGCAAGAAAATTTCCTGGTCTCTGATTGGTCTATCTTGGGCTGGACCCGTGATGTTATCCCAGTACAACATCACGGGTCTAGTCTCAGCCTCACTGTGAACCTGGAGATGATTTTTTGGATGATGAGCTCTTTTTTTGCATCTCCTCTTAAGAAACAAAAATATTTTTCCACACTAATAAAAACATTCTTTAAAATATTTTTTTTATTTTATATTTAACAATGAGCCATTGTATAATAGCAATAATGCCCTCCAGGGTGTGTGTCGTTTGGGATAATGTCACGCCTCAGTTGTTGGACGCACTCGGCCTGCGGCCTCGTGCCCAACCACCTGAGGCGTGACTTTATCCCAGCACTACACACACCCTGTCGGGCATTATTGCTTAAGTGGTCTAGAGCACATGCATTCTTGCATCTGCTTGTGTTTCTGGTTCGCTTTCACATTCAGTTTGCTGTAGCAACATAGCCGTGCACATCACGTATCTTTTCTGGTACTCTTGGATTATTTAATAACTCTAGGAGTGAGGAAAGAAGGTTAACAGGGTATTTAGGAAAAACTACTGGTTCAGAAATGTTATTCCTGATTATGCTTTTATAAAGAAGTTTCCTTAGCATGGTGGAAACCATGTGACCAGAGATCTTCCAGCCTTTAAGTTTCACAAAGACTTCTCGAAGATACATAGGGGCTGATTGAGAGTGCTTAACTATACATAGGGAGTCATTGCAGACAGTGGCTACAGTCAAGTACCTGGGTGTCACCCTGGACCCGCAGCTCGATCTCACCCTGCAAATTCGGAATGTCTGCAGGGCCACAAATTGTAATCTCAGCCTCGCCTACAAAGCCAAAAACTGCCTAACCCCAGCAGCTCGTTTGGCACTAGCCAGAGGGGTCCTCCTCCCTACTCTCTGTTATGGGCTGCTTACCTTTGCCCCTGTACCCTCATCCAGTCTCCAGAAATGGGACTCTGCCTATAACAACATCTGCCGCTTTGCCCTCTCTGCTCCTCCCCTCATCCACCGCTGTCACCTCTGCTCCCATCTGGAATGGCTCCCTCCAGAAAAGCATCACACCTTCGTGCCTGGTAATTTCATTGACAACATTATAAGATTGGCCACTCCCTCCTACCTCACCTCCCCCCTCAACCCTGGTCCCCCCATCCTATCAGCTAAGATCAAGAGAGGCACTAGATCGGCTTACCCCTAGAACTCGCTCCCTCATGGGAGACCGGGCCTTCTCCTCCTTCGCCCCAAAAATCTGGAACTCGCTTCTAGTCCTTACCTGGTCCGCCCCCTCCCATCACTGCTTCAAAACCTCACTCTGGCACTTCCTTAAATCCGCCTCCGCTTGCCCCTGCACCTCACAGATTACCCTCCATACACATGTACTATGAGCTCTCAGGGCCCACTGCACTTACCCCTCTGTACATCCTTCACCATCCTCCCCCCTCACTCCTCCCTTCCTATATGGCCTCACCTGTTCTATCCAGCACCCCATTCCCCCCCCAGCACTTACTTCTGAGAGCACTAATTTTGCTCATATATGTACCTAAATCATTTTGTTTACTCCACAATTTGTGTGCATCCATGCCCCTCAATTTCAATTCTAATGATACCTTGCTTCCTCTTTCATTCTAGGTAATGAATGTTATTTTCTTGTTTGCTAAATTTGTACTTTAATGTCAGCCACCTAGCCATTTCCTGTAAATCCTGTTTTTTTTCTTGCTCAACTGTATATAACTGACTCCTGTATGCTACTATCTATGTAACCCTCCCGGGTCACACCTGAAAATAGGCACTTGGCTGTCTAGTGTGCCCTATCCGGTTAACAAAAACAAATAACACTATAAAAACACTATTTCCCCTACCTGTTGGTCTGCCACAGTTCCCTTCTACACAATGTACTATACTACTCAGCTGGGGCTATGGGAGGCAGTATAGCGCAGTGGTTTAAGGCTCCGTGCTGCAAATCTGGAGATCTGGGTTTGAATCCCACAGCATCCACTTGCATACTGTGTGACCCTGAGCAAATCATTTAACTTTGCTGTGCTCCCAGGTCACACCTGTTAACAAGCTTTCAGCTTAGTGTGCCACTCCTGGTAAAACAATTGGGAATATTCCTGGTTACCGCAGGACTGCTACCCTCTCCTACCTTACCCTTAATTTATCAGCTTGTGACTCTGGTGCTCTTTCACAAGACAAATCCTCTTTTGTCTTTTCCAATCTCCTTCTAAATAAAAAACTTCATCCATTATATAACCTTTCCCTTTACATAATTTGCCCTGCCAAACTAGGACATTTCCTACTCCATCAACCTACTGTGATGTCTAAATGCCTCAGGTTCATCTATAGGTGCACCAGGGAAACTTAGGTGACTCTCCTGCGTTTATCCTTATCAGGGGACATTGAATTAAATCTTGGCCCCTCCCAGGATGCTAGGTCAATAAATGACTCCTCCTTCCTCTCCCCTAAGGGCATGAAAATCATACACATAAACATGAGAAGTGTACCTGCAAACTTCCCAGAACTGGAAGCCTGGGTAGCCTTCTATAGTCTGGACATTCTAGGATTGACCGAAACCTGGCTTAGGCCAAACATACCTGATACTATGTACAAAATAAATGGCTACAACCTCGCAAGATTTGATTGCCCCACTAAACAAAGGGGTGGTGGGGTTGCTTTCTGCTATAAAGAACATCTTAATTTCTCTGTCCAACATTCTGGGTTATCAGGTTCCTGCAAAACTCTGCAATGCTGTTCTGATCTTAGGTGGAGCTAAAAGACTAAACTTGGTATGTGCTTATAATCCTCCTAAAGGGGCTCTCCCTGGCTTAAATGGACTCCTAGACTATCTTTCTACTCCAAAGGGTCAATCTGAAGTTATTCTAATGGGTGATTTCAACCTTGACTTATCAGGAAGCCACCCTGGTTCGTACACTGAAGTTCTTGCATGACTCCACCTATCACGATTGATTTCAAGCTCTACTCAAATCTCGACAAATGGTGCGCATCAATCCCTTCTGGATTGGAGTGCTACAAACAGAGCAAATAAAATGATGGCTGCAGGCACCTTATCCGATTCTGTAAGTGATCACCTGCCTACTTTTTGCATATGGAATGATCACTGCCCTAACCCCCTGTCTAGAGTTATACAGTTCTGAACCCAAGAGCACTTCAGAATGATATTAATAACATCGACTGGTCTCCTATTTTCATCTCTGAGGATGTAAACACTGCCCTGGACTACCTGATTACAAAGCATCTCTCCCTACAGGATCTGCATGTACCATTAAAAAAAGGTGAATCAGGGGCTCTGCAAACAGATGGATACACAAAGACCTCTTTCAGACCATGAAAAGAAGGGACAAGGCCCGGGCTTTGGCAAAGAAGTCCCAAAGGACTGATGACTGGGCTAGTTATAGAAGTATAAGGAATGCTTGCAAAAAAGACGTTCGGAGGGCAAAAAAGGACTACTGCCAAAAGTTACTCCAAGTCTCAGCTGGGGACACCCGGGGTTTCTGGAACCACACCAAAACCTTCATAGGCCAAAAGCTCAAGCAGGTTTTAACCGAAATGATGATAGATGATGCCAACTTTAACAAATTACCTACGATTGTGAATGCCCTGAACGCTCAATTCTCTGATCTCTCTGAATTCCTGGAGAAATTTAATCAGGCCCCTCACCCCTGCTCTTGATTTACACCCTCCGTCTGGATCCTTCTTTACCCTTAGATCGGTCTCCACTGCTGGGGTGCTGCATCTCCTTAAAACTATCCCTCCTCATGGATCTGCTGGTCCAGATGGATTACTGCCAAAGTTCATCAAACTTGCAGCTCCAGCTTTAGTAGTCCCTATAACTAGAATCTTCAACCTATCCATTTTAACCCAAACAGTGCCTACTCTTTGGAAAAACGCTCGAGTGGTCACTGTGCACAAAAAAGGGAACACCAAAAATATGGCTAACTACCGACCGATTGCCATTCTCTCTACCTTAAATAAACTACTTGAAAATGCTGTTGCCTCTCAGGTCTCCGAATATCTGCACCTTCACAACCTGCTATCTCCTGCTCAACATGGTTCTGTACAGGGCACAGCACCACAACTGAGCTACTTCAAGTATCAAATGAAGTCCTAACGGTGATGGATAAGGACCAGCTCACAGGGGACTTATTTATTGACCTCACAAAGGCCTTTGATCTTGTGAATCACCCTCTGCTACTCTCGAAACTGTCCTTCCTGGGTTTCTTCCAAACTGCCATCGCCTGGTTTGAAAGCTACCTCTCTGGGAGGATGCAATTTGTTCAAATTCAAACTGCTATCTCTGACCCTGCCCCTACCAATGTTGGAGTTCCCCAGGGATCAATACCTGGGCCTCTCCTTTTCTCTCTGTTTACCAACAACCTGCCTTTACTGCCCTGCTCCTCGTCTAAGATACTCTATGCTGATGATATGGTGCCTCTCTCTAGTGGCAAAGACACAACATCAGTAAAGGCAAATCTTGAAGCTGACTTTGACTGCTTACAAAACTAGCTTCTACAAAACAAGCTCCTACTAAATGCCAAGAAAACGGTAACTATGCTTTTTGCTTGCCCCTCTCAAATCAAATCCTGCACTCCAGACTTTTCTGTCCTATGACTGGATGGCTGCCCTTTGGAATCTGTGGAATCTGTTTACTCCTTTAGGTACCTAGGAGTTACACTTGACCCATCTCTGGATTTTAACCTGCACATTGCTTCTACCTTTAGGGTGATAAACCTCAAACTGGGGCTTGCCTATAAAATTAGGTCCTCACTCAATGATGCCGCTCGGCTTGCTATAGCACAAGGGTTCCTCCTTCCCTGTCTGAGATACTGCTCTCAGGTATACCTTAATGCTAGCAAAGAAGCCCTCCAGAAATGGAGCATCTCCTATAACAGCGTTTGTAGATTTGCCCTCTCTGCTCACAGACTTACACATCGGTGTTAACTCTACTCCAGGCTGGGCTGGCTCTCCCCGGCATCTTATAGACTCTATTCTGCTGGCTGCTTGATCGATAATATAATCAGAATGGGGACACCTGAGGGTCTCTTAAGGCTGCCATCCCACCCCACCCAAACTTACCTCCTTAGGTCGTCTGCACAAACCCTACTCGATATTCCTAGACATCTCACAAAAAAAGGGGAATGCTCCTTCGCTATATCTGCCCCCTGCATCTGAAATGACCACCCCCTCCACATCAAACTCACCAAATCCCACCAAGCATTCAAACTGGGTCTTCGTGCCTACCTAATTGACTCTAATGCTTGCACCTGCTCCAAAACTTGAGCCATACTCCAAGCTGCTCTTCTCCCCTATATGGCTCTTACTTTCCCCTGCACTTTCTGCCCACCGCATGTTCCTACTTCCTCAAAATCATATTATCATAGCTGTTACCTATTCCAAATATGTAGTTGCCTGATGTTAGTTACTACTGTTTTACCATCTAGTGCAAGTAATTATTATAAAGTTATCTGTCTTGCCTGGCTCCACAGAAATGGCTTGAGCGTTGTCAGTAACTGTGATATGTTTTATTCCCAAGTCATGCTGTGTCATGAACAACTACCAGTTTTGTTTGTAAACTTGTCTCTCCTGTTTGTACTCTCCCGGGTCATGCCTGAATATAGGCAATATGCTTGTCTAGTGTACCTACCTGGTAAACAAAAACCAAATAAATAAGTAAATACTGTTAACATTAACAGTGCCTATAGCTAAAGATGCTTGTGCCATAAGAAGTTGGAGTAAGGGAAGCCATTACTAGGAGACTTTTATCCTCAGGGTGGTTTTGTATTAGCGCTGCGTGACTTTCTTTATTTTTTAACAGATTTCTGGGGAGTCTGGACATTAACCTCTTGATCAGAGAGGAGGTCCCGCTGAGAGGACCAAGGTGAAGAGTCTTCAGAGTCGGCATCAGAGACCTCAGTGTTCTGAAAGGTTTCAAACCCATTAGATAGAGGTAATTCAGTCATTTTTGAGATTTTTGGAGCAGGTTTTTTGCGAGTCTGGCTACGCCTGGTGATTCTCTTACTCTTGGCCATAGTTTGCTGAGGGGGGTGGCATAGATGTGGGGTCAGTTGAAGTGGATTCCCTGGGTAGGGAAGGGGGGGGGTCTTATTCCATATGCATTACATTATCTCGAGGAACTGTTGTAGTGTGTTCTGGGGAAGTGCTGACCATGGGTTGCAGATCCTGTTCTGGGGGGAGAGGCAGCAGCTGTAGAAACTACCGGACGGGCTTTAGGAAAGATTGCCCTTTGTGCAATTGCTATCAACAGGTGCTGTTATGCGTCATCAGAGGGGTCTGCCTGGTTATAAACTGCCCAAGAGCAACTTTGATAGGTGTGGCCTAAACTATCACAAAGGTTACATTTAGGTTCATTTAAGCAATGACCACTAGCATGCCCAAGTTCCTGACATAGAGTACACTTAACCTGATCACAGATACTGCTTAAGTGCGCCGTTGACCCACACTTGTAGCAAGTCTTGGGTTAACCTGTGTAAAATTAAACACCTCTGTCTCTGCCAAGAAAAAAGCAGTTTGGTAAATGACATAAGCCCACATCAGAAGAATGCAACATTACTTTTACCCTCCATCCACCAGTCCAAATATGTTCGGTGTCAAAAATAGCCTCAGGGGAACCTAGCACTGTACATCTTTGTTTTAACCAACAGGTTAATTCAGTTACACTAACCCCTTCACTTCCGAACAACACAGTTATTGTTTTATAGGCTGGTTTTGTTAAGGGGATAGCATCAAAGGGTGTCCACAGAGGAGCTTGTTTTAAAGTATGATACTACAGTGGCGTGAAAAAGTATTTGCCCCCTTCCTGATTTTCTCTATTATTGCATATTTGTCACACTGGATGTTTTCAGGTCTTTAGACAAAATATAATATTAGATAAAGGGAACCTGAGTGGACAAATAACACTCTTTTTTTTTACTTATTTCATTTATTTAATGAAAAAAGTTAACCAACACCAACTGGCACTGTGTGAAAAAGTAATTGCCCCTAGTTAAATCAACCCAATTAAAGGGATAATTAGAGTCAGCTGATTGAACACAGCCAAGCTTGATTACAGCCAGCCTTGCTCAATATAAACCCTCACTTATTTTGGCCCTTACCATCAGGTCACATTGCCAGCACAAAGATTCAACAAGCACATTATGCCATGATCAAAGGAAGTTCCTGAAAAGATCAGAAAACATTTTGTTGCCCTCATCAGTCTGGAAAGGGTTACAAAGCTATTTCTAAGGCTCTGGGACTCATCGAACCACAGTGAGAGCCATAATCTCCAAATGGAGAACACTGAACAGTAGTGAACCTTCCCAAGAGTGGGCGGCCTGCCAAAATTACTCCAAGGGCGAGGTAAAATCATCCAAGAAGTCTCAAAGGATCCTAAAACAGCATCCAAAGAACTGCAGGCTTCTCTGCCTCAGCTAAGGTCAGTGTTCATGACTCCACAATCAGAAAGAGACTGGGCAAAATGGGCTTCATGTGAGAGTAGCAAGTGGAAACCACTGCTAACTAAGAACATAAATGCTCATCTCTCATTTGCCAAGAAGCACCTGGATGATCCACAAGCCTTTTGGGAAAATGTTCTATGGACAGATGAGTCCAAAGTGGAACTTTTGGACAACATGGATCCCATAATGTCTCAGTAAGCAAACACAGCATTCCACAGTAAGAACACCATACCAACAGTCAAACATGGTGGTGGTAGTGATGGTGGGGATGTTTGCTGCCTAAGGACCTGGATGACTTGCCATAATTAAAGGAACCATGAATTCTGCTCTGTACCGAAAATTCTTAAGGAGAATGTCCAGTCATCCTTCCGCAGCTGAAGCTGAAGCGAGAAGGTCATGCAGCAAGACAATGATCCAAAACACAAAAGCAAGTCCACATCAGAATGATGAAAAGAAGTAAAATTAAAGTTTTGAGTGGCCTAGTCAAAGTCCAGACTTAAACCCAATAGAGATGCTGTAGTAGGACCTGAAACGAGCAGTTCATGCTCGAAAACCTACCAAATGTTACTGATTAAAGCAGTTCTATGAGGAAGAGGGGTTAAAATTCCTCCACAGCGATGTGAAAGACTGATATTGAATTATAGGAAGTGTTTGTTGCAGTCATTGCAGCTAAATGTGGCGTAACCAGTTATTAAGTGTAAGGGGGCAATTACTTTTTCACACAGTGCCAATTGGTGTTGGTTAACTTTTTTTCATTAAATAAGTGAAATAAAAAAAAAAAACAAGTGCTATTTGTTCACTCAGGTTCCCTTTATCTAATATTACATTTTGTCTAAAGACCTGAAAACATCCAGTGTGACAAATATGCAATAATAGAGAAAATCAGGAAGGGGGCAAATACTTTTTCACACCACTGTATGTCCAAAACCTTTGAAGTCCTGCATTAAGCTTGAACCTGATGTCAAAGGTTGTTTCACCTGACACATGGCTCAATGTGTGAATTTCATTTGCAAAGAACTTCATGGAGTCTTTCAACAAGGATTTTGCCACAAATACTCGGTCAGGTAGCATCTCCATACCCCCTTCATACAAAAGCCTGACAGCGTTGTGTCTTTTAGCAGGGTAGATGGGCTGATGAAAGAAAGAGGCATCAGATCTGGTGGTAGTTCTATTAATTCTGTTAAAAGGTGCTTCTGGGGGCCCCACCATTGCAGCTGTTTGCATTGGTACTACAGAAGTAGATGCAGTTGATGGTGTAGAAACGTTTGTATTCACACTAGGTACGGCTTGTACAGGACTTTCAATAGCCAGAGGAAGCACAGCGTTATCAGTTAGCTGAAGTTCATCAGGTAAAGTTAGAGGAGAGTCTGTGATGCAGGCAGCAATGGTAGACACATGTATAGGTTGCAAACCAGGGTCTTCATTAAGTATAATAGGTTGTTCAGTGATTACAGGCTCTTTTCTGGGAGAAGTAATAATAGGTGTTGGACCAGAGATCCACTTACCCAACTCAGTTTGCACCCAACCAGCACCTTTCAATGCCATGTCCACTGACCAGATTTCTTTATTCGATGCAATTTTTTGTAGTGTTCGGGGAGCATCTTAGGCCAGATGGACTGTCTGTAATTGCCATATCTGGCGCTTCCCCGATAAGTCCATTAGCTGAGGTAGCATCTCTCGGGGTTCCAGTCCACTCCAAAAATGCATTTCCTTCCCCCCATTCGGCTATTGCTGGAATGTGTTTGCTGCTTTACTATACAGCCATTGGCAGCTGTTCCTGATGCTGTCGCAGCTGTAGACAGCTGCTTTACTGAGTCAGATGTTAGAAACATAGAAACATAGAAGTTGACGGCAGATAAGGACCGCAAGGCCCATCCAGTCTGCCCATTTCTTTTTCTACCTTATAAATGTGCCATCGGCCTTTGCTCTGTCAGTGACCTATCTATTCATAGTCATTTGTATTGCTCCCTTATGCCTATCCCATGCCTGTTTGAAGCCCTGCACTGTATTCATAGCCACCACTTCTTGTGGTAAGCCATACCATGCATCCACCACCCTTTCTGTGAAAAAATAATTTCCTCACATTCCCCTTAATCGGCCTCCCTAATCTCATGCTGTGTCCTCTTGTCCTGCTATTTTGATTATATTTAAACATGTTAGACTCTTTCACCTTGTTTATGCCCTTAAGGTGTTTGAATGCCTCGATCATATCACCTCTCTCCTCCTTTGCTCAAGGGATACATATTGAGCTCCGTTAATCTGTCCTCATATTGCTTCTGATGCAGTCCCTGCACCATTTTGGTTGCCCTTCTCTGGACTGCCTCAATTTGGTTAATGTCTTTGTGAAGGTGTGGCCTCCAATACTGCACGCAGTACTCCAGATGGGGCCTAACCGATGTCTTGTACAGAGGGATTATTACCTCCCTCTTACGACTTGTGATACCCCTACTAATACACCCTAACACCCCCCTAGCCTTACCTACTGCTTTAGAGGTCTGCTTGATGATTTTAGGTCATCAGTGATGATGATGCCCAAGTCTCTTTCTTCCTTTGTGACTGCTAGCAACTCCCCCCAGCCTATAAGTGGCTTCAGGGTTCTCTTCCCTATGTGCATGATTTTTGCTTCTTTGCATTAAATCCCAGTTGCCACTCTTCTGACCATTCTGCTAGTTTATCCAGATCTCTTCTCATTCTGCCCACCCCATCTGGCTCATCTACTCTGTTGCAGATCTTGGTGTCATCTGCAAACAGACAAGCCTTACCTCTAGTCCATCTGCAAGGTCACTAATGAAGATGTTGAATAGGACTGGCCCCAGGACTGATCCCTGAGGTACCCCACTTGTGACTTGCATCTCTTCTGACTGTATACCATTTACCACCACTCTCTGTTTTCTGCCAGTCAACCAGTTTGCCACCCAGTTGACCAACTTCTGACCCACCTCGAGCCTACCCAGCTTATTTATCAATCTTCTATGTGGAACAGTGTCAAAAGCTTTGCTGAAGTCAAGGTAGGCGACATCAACTGCTCCCCCTTGGTCCACCACTCTGGTTACCCAGTCAAAGAAATCTATGAGATTAGTTTGACAGGACCTTCCTTTGTAAACCCATGCTGTCTTGGATCCTGTGCCCTCATGGATTCCAGGTGTTGCACTATCCTTTCCTTAAGGAATGCCTCCATAATCTTGCCCACTACTGAGGTAAGACTGACCGGTCTGTAGTTCCCATCTCCTCCCTGCTACCACTCTTGTGGGCGGGATCACATGAGCCCTTCTCCAGTCTTCTGGGACCTCTCCTGTGCTCAGAGACTCACTAAACAATTCTGCTAATGGCTCTGCTAGTTCCTCCTTTGGCTCCTTAGTACCCTGGGATGTATGCCATCAGGTCCCATTGCCTTGTCCACTTGAGCTTAGCAAGCCTTGTAGGACCCTTCTTTGTGAAGGGAGTAGTGCTCACCTCCCTCCCCCTGTGTCCATGATGCTGAGCTGTGGGCCCTGCCTCACCTTCCTTCAGTAAATACTGAGCAAAAGTATCTATTTAGGATAGATGCCTTTACAGGGTCCTCCTCCTCACATGCTCCCTTTTCTCCATTGCTTAGCAATGCCTCTGGACTTTCTCCTTTCACTAATGTATCTATAGAAAGTCTTGTCACCTCTTTACTGTTCGTGCTAGTGTTTCCTCAGTTTGGGACTTTGCCTGCCTTACTGCCTTACCTGCTTCCCTTAGGGCAGTTTGGTATGCCTCCCTATCTTCATCCCGCTGTGTTCCCTTATATTTCCTGAAGGCCAGCCTTTGGCTCTGACCTTTCTGCTACTGTATTTGAGAACCAAAGTGGTTTCTTCTTCTTTTGCACTTCCTTTTCTGTCTAACACAATGGGATGTTGCTTCAAGTATTGCATCCTTAATGCTTGCCCACTTTGCCTGTACCCCCTCACCTGTGTTTCTTTTTGCCAGGGCTAGCTTAACTCTGTTGGCCATCTTATCAAAGTCAGCTCCTCTGACGTCCCATATTTTTGCCTTGGAATGGGATGATTTAGATGTAGTAGCCAAATTGAACCATACCATGTGATGGTCACTGGCCCCAGGTGACCTTCTACCTGGAGATCTGTGATCCCTTCCTTGTTAGTCAGTACTAGATCTAGGATAGCCCTGTCTCTTGTGGGTTGCTGTACCAGTTGTTTAAGGCCCTCCCCTGCAGGGAATC
Source organism: Neoceratodus forsteri (assembly GCA_016271365.2). Taxonomy (NCBI): domain Eukaryota; kingdom Metazoa; phylum Chordata; order Ceratodontiformes; family Ceratodontidae; genus Neoceratodus; species Neoceratodus forsteri. The sequence continues at coordinate 93,147,749 of JADMNL010000030.1, forward strand.
CACTATGAGTCTAGTTCTGGCAGATGTTCCTGCTGGTATTGACCAATCTGTATCTGGCATGTTGAAGTCTCCCATTATCAGAACCTCCCTTTAGCTGTCATGTTTTGTATATCTTCTAACAGTAATGTGTCTATGTCCTCCTCTGGTCTGGGGCCTGTAGACAACCCCAGTTCTTATGGCTGTCCCATTTCCTGTTTCCAGGGTGACCCACAGTTCTTCTGGCTCCTATGTGTATTCTGAAATTCTGTAGCTTTGATATTTTCATTAACATACAGGGCCACTCCTCCCCTTTTGCACCTCGGTCTCTTCTGAACAATACATAGCCAGGTACTGAAGTCTCCTAGTGGTGGTTACTGGTAAACCACGCCTCACTAATTGCTACTATGTCCAGTTTAGCCTCTGACATTATTGCCTGCAGGTCTGGGATCTTATTTCCAGGCTGTGAGCATTTGTGTACATGATTTCCCATTGGCCAGATTTTGTGTGTTAGTTGTTGGGTGAAGTTTGGCATTACCCTGTCGTCGTATGGGGAGACAAACCTTTTTCTTACCTGGTGATGCAAATGAACGGCAAACACGCTGAATTCCTGTTTGACCACTAGCTGAGGGGAGGGTGTCTTCCATTCGACGATGGGTGCTGCAACCCCTCTCCCATTTGCTAGTTTAAATATTCTGCAAAGACGCCAAACTTTCTGCCCCAATGCACTGACTCCTCTTTAGTCAGATGCAGTCCATCAAATTTAAAGAACTTTGCCCCCAGAACTGTTGCCAGTTCCTACAAATCTGTGTCCTTTTCCTGGCACCAGTCCTTGAGCCACATGTTTAGCTCCCCCTATCTCCCTTCTCTGACCTTCCGTCCATCTGCTCCCCTCCCAGACTGGCAGGATCTCAGAGAAGGAGATGCCGGATCTAAAGAGATGATAGTTTATCACCCAGCCTAGTCAGGTGTTCCTTGGTCTCCACAACTGACTAGCTGGCGTAGATCATTAGTCCCTATGTGTACTAGGACATCAATGTTTTCTCCTGCTTTGTGAACAATTTTAGCAACGCGGTCAGTGTCTCTCCATGCTGATGTACCTGGGAGACATCTGACCATCACCCTGGCTGGAGATGGGTATCAACTCCGGAATCATGGAGTCTCCTATGATCAGAAGTTTTTGGATTTCCTTTGTGCTTGTTTAGTTTTGGTTCCTGATTTGGGTGAGTTTTGTTGTGCTAGCTCCTGTGCCACAGTGTCCTGCTCTGCAGTGTCTTCTCTGCCTTTATTTGATTTCAGAGATAGAGGCAGATACCTGTTTGTAGTGTTTATATGGTTTTGGAGGCAATGTGATGGAGAGCAGAGAGTGATGGGCACCTGATTTGCTCCTCTTAACCACCTGCCAACCTCCTGGACCAACTACCTCTCGGTTGAGGTTTTTCTGTTGGATGCTGGGGAAATGGCGGTGGTTCTTATAATGTATTTCCTCTTCAATATGAAATTTGAGGTGTGCAATCTCTGCCCATGCTTCCCGGAGCTGAGCCCTAAGATCTCCAAAGGCCCAGCATGTAGGACAGTGTCCTAAATCCTGTAAGACTGTCCTTCTGAAAATTGTTCCACAGTACCTGCAGTTAATGAAACCATTCCAAATAAGTTGCTGGGTTTGTAACCTAGTCAGAGTAATTAGAAGGGAAAAAAAGGAAAAAAATGCAAGTAATGGTTTAATTGTGCTTTGTTTAACTTGTTATAACAAGTTAAATTACTAGTGCCCCTGTAAATGAGATCACTTTTGTGGAGGCCCCACTGATCCGCCTCTTCCTGCTCTGCCACAGGAAATGTCACAACTGTGGTACCCTATAAAAGAAGTGTAGCGTGGGGTGGTTGGGGATGGGGTGGGTGGCTGGGCCCTTCCCTGCCTAAAAAGAAGAACCACGGATGAAAGAACAAGGAGGTAAGAGCAGAAACAATCAGTCAACAACAAATGCAGTAACCCTGAAAGCTTATCCTAATGTTAGATAAAATGTAAAACCTGTAAAGCACCACCTGTATAATTTCAGAGAAGATATACCCTGTAAGAAACACTTTGCTCCAGAGAAAATAAAGCAGTAACAGAAGATATACCTTGAAAAGACAATTTGAATCAGAAGATTACAGCAGTAATCTGTTAGCGCACACCTGTAGGCACACCTTGTAATAATGCAGAAGAAGGTATACCAGCAACAACAATTTGAATCAGAGACAAAATAAAGCAATGAAATGTTAGCAACAAACAGTAGCAATTCCTGTGAGTACAAAATAAAACACCACCACAGTAAATCTGCTTAGCCAAACTAAGTCTTAATCCTTCTCCCTTGCTCTGGTAAGTTTCTCTACTCTGCCTTTCAAGCAGTCTTAGAAGGAAAGAGCTCAGGTGAAGCTAGGTGCCTTGGCCAGCAAACCAAGTCTTCTACCTCAAGATATCAACTAACCTGACTTTTTAACCCTTTTTCTGTTGGAAATTACTGACAGTTTGCTAGCCCACCCCCACATACATACCTAATCCTTTGGAAGAGCTGTGGAGGAAAAGCAATTAGCTCCTTCAATGTGAGAAGAGACTGAAACACCTCTGAGACAACAAACCTTTCAACAAACAAGAATAAAATAAAACACAGTGTCAAACAGTAATTTGTTAGCCCAATGATAAGAAAGTCACAAAAATGTAAGCTCCACCTGTAATACAGTAATTTCAGAAAAGATATACCCTGTAAGAAACACTTTGCTCCAGAGAAAAATAAAGCAGTAACAGAAGATATACCTTGCAAAAGATAATTTGAATCAGAAGATTACAGCAGTAATCTGTTAGCACACACCTGTAGGCACACCTTGTAATAATGCAGAAGAAGGTATACCAGCAACAACAATTTGAATCAGAGAAAAATAAAGCAATGAAATGTTAGCAACAAACAGTAGCAATCCCTGTGAGTACAAAATAAAAACACCACCACACAGTAAATCTGCTTAGCCAAACTAAGTCTTAATCCTTCTCCCTTGCTCTGGTAAGTTTCTCTACTCTGCCTTTCAAGCAGTCTTAGAAGGAAAGAGCTCAGGTGAAGCTAGGTGCCTTGGCCAGCAAACCAAGGCTTCTTTAGCGTTTGTTCTTGTTGCAGAGACTGCGAGTGCAAGTTCTTGGTGCTGACAAGTGAAGCGCTGTTCTTCTCATAACATAGCTTGGAGTTGATCTGTAGTTAGTATATCATGGTGCAATCCAGCAGTCGAGGTCTCAGGTCTTGAAGTACTAGCGTTATTCCTGACAGTTAAAGGTATTTGCTTTTCCATATCTCCCAAAGGCATATTTTTCCCAGTATTTTCTGAAGCATCAAAGAAAAGATTGGTCTCATGCAGAGGTGAGGCAGGGGAGGAGACCTTCTCCCCAGCCTCCTGGACATCAATCAGCTCCTCCATCTCCACGATGGCAGCCATCTTGGCAGAATGCCAGAATGACAAAGGTTCCCCTGCAGGTGAGTAGGGAAATTTTTATTACAATATTTGGACTTCATTACAAATCATATAACAATATAAATATCAGACACAAAATAACAAAGAGAAGGAGAAAAAACAAGATATGAATGTGACACTTGGACAGCTGGTTCTGATCTCTGTATCATTTTTGTAATATAAAAATGGGTTATGGACTGTCTCTCTTGAGAAATGCTGAAACAGCATGTGAGATCACACACACACACACACACACACACACACACACACACACACACACACACACACACACACACACACACACACACAGGTTTTAGATACAAGGTGTTACCTGGAGGGCCAGAAGCTAATTATAGACTTTAACTAAGTTAATTATAGCTGTAGTTGCTAAGAGGGAAAATCATAAACTTTTATAATGCTTAGAGGAAGAAGAGCAGGTTGTGACGTTTTAGTGCAAAGTCATAAAAGATGCTTTGATGTCCTGGGAAGGGGAAACTGATCATAAGATCAAAGAAATGTCATTTGAAAAAGAAAATGAGTTGTGCTGAGGATTGCAGAATTTAATACTTTGAAAAGACATCCTGTTTTTGTATAGATATATTTTTTTATATATTCTGACAGGGAGTAGCTAGGTGACCTCATGCAAAGAGGTGGGCAAAGCCAGCTTTCAAACAATATTCTGTTTTCCTTCAGAGACACACTCTTACCTACACTCTGACAAAGAAACATCTTTGAGCACTTTAAGCAGGTATTTAGAGAGAGAGAGAGAGACAAATCTAAGTACTGTAGTAGGAACTGCACTGTAAAAACCTTGTTCTTTTAAAATATTGTATGGTTCTTGTGATATAATAGTTCTGTATTTTATGTTTTACATATTTTTTATTTATTTTAGTAAAACTCTATTTTTAGAGCCTACTTGGTCTGTCTTTGAATTTCTTTCCTTTACAAGTGAAGTATATATGGTTAAAGCAGACACTGTACATAAGCTTGAATGTTGATACCAAACTGGAAAAAGGTAAGTGTTTTAATCTGAGGTCTTTATTAAAGTTTTTAAGGGTTCATTTCTGTACACCTGGTTAGGTGCCCATAGGAAAAGATATCTGGCCCCCCGAAGACAGATTTATCTGAGCCTGTGCATTGGGTACGCTAGCAAGAGATTCACAGTTTGAATCCCTCCAGAACTGAGACCAAAGGTTGATCCAAACCCACAAAACAGACAGCAGGGTTACCCTGTTTCTGTTAACTGTTCACAAGACTGCGCTTGGAGGTTGGCACTTTGGGAGTAGAGGACTGACCTGTAGAGTGGGTTTGTGACAATGAACAACAAAACAAAAAAAATATACTTGAAATAACAGAAGACTAAATATTGCATTACATTCTTCCTTACTTCATGAACAATACAGAGTCATAGCAACATTTAATCTCAACAGGTGAGTAGGGGAATTTGCCCGGTGCCCTGGCCAAATTTCCCCCATTCACTAAAAATACCAACAGCTTAATCTGGTTCAAGGTCAGTTGGCATTCATCTGTATCCTGCTTCCCTGGGCTGTACCTGAAAATAGACAGAATTTCTCTAGTGCACTTACTTGGTCAACAAAAACTAAATAAAATAAATAAAGTACTAAATGCCTGTTTCCTTCTGAATCTGACCTAGTACTCGATCCAGATATTAACTGCACTACACTGAGGAGTCCCAAAAAGGATGAACCATGAGTCTGTAGTTTTGTCACTCTCCGTCTAAACTTGAACAATGCAAAAGTCTATTTTCAGGCAACCTTTGGTCTTGGTAAACCAACAGGAATTCTGGTAAGCTTGCTATCAGAGATAGACTATCCCATCTATAGAACGGCTTACCCTTCAGTCTAGCCTTATCAACCAGTGTCACATCTGCTGAATGTCTGCTCAAGAATGTGCTCACATCTGATTGTGACTGTAGTTGATATATACCGAACCTATTATAAGCCTGCCTAGATTTGCTTCCCTGGTTCATTCACTGTGGGATCTCTCTCTGTATTATACAGTTTACAGTGTTACCTGTTACTATATCCACACTGTAGGTGATAGGAAACAGTTTTTACACCTCTAAATGCCCCCCGTTTTCATTTTACTATCTATCCAATATTATGACGTTTTGACTTTTTTTGTTAAATTATTAATCTAAATGTTTTGTCTTTGTAACGTTCCTCAACTCTCTTTCCTCAGCAGTTCCAGCTGTCTTTTTCTATACTGCCTGATTATTATATGACATTGATAACACCATTCCAAGCCATTCAGATGAACTGCATGGAATGTGTAAGTAATGTCATGAAGTGTCAGTGGCTCAGTAAGTAGCATACTCACCTCTGAGGCTGGGAGATCAGAGGGCTGTGGGTTCAGTTCACACATCTGGCACTTGGGTTAATATCCCAGTAATGACACTGTAGTGCAGCATGAGAGGGGTGCTGCACTTCTGAGGTGCTGTCTTTTGGATGAGACATTAAACCGAGGTCCCATCTGCCTGGATTGGTGGTAGTTCAGGTGGATGTTAAAGATCCTATGGCACTTATCGAAAAGAGTAGGGGAATTTCACTAGTGTCCTGGCCAAATTTCCCTCATTCACTAAAAATACCACCAACAGCTTAATCTGGTTCAAGGTCAGTTGGCATTCATCTGTATCCCCCTCCCCCAGGTTGTGCCTAAAAATAGGCAGGATTTGTCTAGTGCACTTACCCGGTCAACAAAAACTAAATAAATAAAATGAAATGTCTTAGAAATATGAAGAGAAAGAGCAGTAGCTACTGAAGGGAGTGAAACTCTATGTAGATCTGAGGGCATAACAAAGCTTGATTATTTATTTATCAAAAACTGGTCAAAGCATATAAGAATACATACCTGGCATGTGAAAGAATATGGCAGAGTCGTTAACTACGTAAAAATAATTTCCAATCACCATTAAATATGTTTAATCTCTTTGTCATTTATATATTTCCTAATTATCCCTTGTCTCCCCTGCCAGATTGCATCTGTAAACAAGATTTTTTCTTAATCTCTGCATGTTTAATAGTAAAACAATTTCAATAAATAAATTAATAAATATACTGATGTCTGAAAGTAGACTATATTGCTGTTTCAGCTTATTAGCAACTGTTTAAAGTTGCCAAGCAAATGTTACAAAAGATTCTTGCCTTTATTAGATTCAACACATCTGATCCCACCTAGATGTTCTGTTCTTAGGATTCACCTACCTTTACTATCTGTGGAAACCCAGAGGAAAGACTATCTCACCTCTCAGATGTAAAACCCAGCTGATGGAAAACTGATAAAATTGTCATAAAGCTTAAAGCAGCAGTGCAACGAAAATTTTTTTTCCAACTAAACTAGTTTCAGCCACAAGTAAAAACAATAGCATATCTCTCAGATACACTTTTCTAGTTTTTTTTTCTTGATCCTAACCCTAGCCAAGGTCTAAAATGTTATTTGTAAGCCAAATGTAATGGCCATCTTTTTTTCATAAAAAAAAAGGAATCAAAACATTTATAAAATATTCAATTTTGGGGGGAAGTAGAACATTTTACCAGCAAATAAAACTGAAAGGTGCTAGAATCTTTTTATATACTTTTATATTTTTGGAATTTTCAATTTAATAAATATTGAATAGGAAACTTGCATAATGTCCATACTGCTAATACATAGCATACTAATATCAAAGTTTAAAAAAAATAATAGTAATATACACAGTATAGTTAAAGTCCTATTAGATGCTTGAAATCTTTTATAGTGAAAAAACAGTAGGGTCAAATTTTTGCCCAGTTTTGTTGCACTTCTGCTTTAAAGAGTAGCTGACACCTTCAGGAGAACTTTAACCAAACATAACATTTAGACACTGTCAATCTTGTATTTCACATTAGTTCTGTATTTCTCCTCCCCATTATTTATTATTGAGGTAATCTGAATAAAAACAGGATCTTTGCTCATTAAGAGTTCATTTATTGCTATTGGTTTCTCCCTATCTGAAGTCATAATGCACTACTTGTGACATCACAGTTACTCGCATGGCAACACACTATGATGTCACAACAGAGGATTATGACATGAAGTAGGGAGTAAGTGACAGAGGCAGATGAACTCTAAAGAAACTCTAAGGGCTAAAGATCATTGTATTCATGCAAATTTCTTCAGTAATAAATAATAGGGAGGAGAAATATATAAAATGTACAGTATATGGAATGCAAGCAGAATTGTACCTAATTATTTTGTTTTTTAAAGTTTTCTTTGAGGCGTCAGTAGCTCTTTAATTGATTTTTTCTTTATAAACCTTTTTGAGCATCAACGCAGAGAAAATATTGCTAACACAGTAATAAACAGTATATAAAATCAATGCATTAGTTATAATCACAGAAGCAAAACAAGTACTAATGAGTTAGAAATTCAGTAAAGGATTATATAGAGTAGAGCCCAAAAAACAATATAAAAATACTAATTAACTAGTACATAACTCCATAAAGGGGGACCAAAGAGAAAAATCCATTTGATCCAAAATTAAGTAACTTATTCATTTGTTAGCTATGTTTCCCTTATAATGTATCCAGTCATCCTTACAAGATTGAATAGGGTCTTTCCATCTTACCAAGAGCAGCCTTATAAGTACACAACATTATTGAGGGGTGTAAAGACAAATTAAGGGGGTAACCCCTCCAAATCAAAAGGAATTTGGGTATGTGTGACCAGTGAAAAACTTCGATGTGCATCTTGCCAAATGCTATGAATTTGCGGGCCTTCCCAGATCATGTGTCCAAGAGAAGCATGGAAGGAAGAACACCTCCAGTAGCAAGGGTCATTTTTTTTTGCTGTGTAAACAACTTTATTGAAAATAAAGGTGTACACATATGAACATGAATTCACAGAAATTAATTTCAACAACATTCATGTGAGTTGCTCTGGATAATCTTCTGTGATCCTAATTTTTCATTACTGCACAAGTAGAATGTGCAGCATAATTTGAGATCTACAGAAACATTGTACAGATATCCATGCATAGGACTCAAACCTGTTTCACTCCCAAAAAGGAGTGACAACTTTGTTAAGGTTGAAGTGGTACAGGCTCTTTTGATCCATAGGTTCAGTTCCACAGACCATTCATTTCTCCTTTAAAACAGGGAGGGTACAGCCTTTGTTGTAGAATGTAGAACTCTAGACATATTGAGAGTTGATCACTGCAACAATTCAAGGTGGCATGCATTGAATTTCTACTCTGGATATATACCTGTAGTCAGACACCAGAAACAGTGCTGATACAGCCAGCTCACAGCCACAATCCGGCCATCTTCAGATCTGAACTGCAGATTCAGTGTGCTCACAGACCTTCTCCAGCTATCAGCAGCAGTGCTGGGTCAGGCTGCTCACAGTCCTAATCTGGCAAGTTTCAGAAACAGAACAGAGAGAAATCCCAGTAAATACAATCAGAGGTCCTCAACAGATTTCAAACCAGAGCTTCAAGCTATCTTCCTTTCCCGTGGAAGATCTCTAAGGGCCATGTTAAAGCAGATGGTGGCTGGTTCCCCCTAACCAAACATGTTAGGAACAAGCCCTCACATGTGAGAAGCACTTAATTCACTCTCCCTGTCCCTGACATAGGATTTAATGGATGTCTGAAAAGGGCCCAAACAGCACCACTGAGTGTGCCAGCCTGGTGGCACTCTGCTCTGTTTCCTGCCTGGTGTTACTGGAACACTACCAGGCAGGTGTTCAATTCTCAATAACCGTAATAACATTCTTCATAACACTGCCCATTGCCCACCAGGGCATATATCATTTACACGGTAATCCACAAAGACTTGGAATTGGAATAGTAAATAAAACTGGCCACAAACATTCAGCACGAAGAGTGTGCTGACATGGCACTGACACATTTGGTTAGAGGAGCCAGTGCCATGCATTGAAGCCACCCCATTTTCTCCAATATGACAGGAGAACAAATAATGTTACTAGTGTAATACTTGAATAGCTTAAAGACGCCTCAAAGAAAACATTAAAAAACATAATAATTAGGTACAATTCTGCTTGCATTCCAGTTATATTCTGTAATTTTCTCTTCCTCATTATTTATTATGGAGAAAATGTGAATGAATATATAATCTTTATCCCCAGAGTTCATCTGCCTCTACAGCTTACTCCCTACTTCAAGTCATAATCCTCTGTTATGACATCACAATCTGTTGCCATGAGAGTAGCTGTGATGTCATAAGCAGTGAATTATGACCTCAGGTAGGGAGAAAGTAATAGGAATGGATGAACTCTTCAGGAGCAAATATCCTATTTTCATGCAAATGACCTCAGTAATAAATTAATGGGGAGGAGCAATACAGGACTAATGTGAAATACAAGCTGAACTATGCCTAAATATTGTGTTTTGTTAAAGTTCTCCTGAAGGTGTCAGCTGCTCTTTAATATATTTCAAACTAGGTTATTAACACAGCCAGCTAATTATCCTAAGGACCTAATAAGAAAAACCTAAAAAAAAAAAAAAAAAGAATAATTAGGTTCTCTGTTAATAACTTCAGGCTGTATAGGTGAAACAAGATCACCGGATGTAAGAGAGAATTGAAAAGGGAATAACTTTAAACAGAGAATCAATGAACATTATTGCCAACCTGAGCCAATACAACTATTCGTTTTCTAACTGTTGGAACTCTGCTTCCTTCATTTACAGCTTGACATCCACTGGGTTACTCAAGCTTCAGAACTAAATGAAAGAGAAAGCTAACAAGAACGTTTGCAACAACCAGGTTCTTATAGTGCCAGGTCAGTGAAGTGCAGTGAATATAAAGAGGCTGGGATAGTGATACATTTGCTATACATAGTAATATAGTAATTTGAGGTTGGAAGGGACTCTGGGTCCATGATTTCCGCCCCTCCCCCTCAATAAATACTATATACTGTATGTTGTGGAGATGCATATCAATCAATCAGCCTTTATTTTATCAGGAGAAACACTGTCGCGAGAACTCATTTGCAAAGTGGTCCTGGGTAGTCAATACAGAATAAAGACAAATACAAAAACACAGTATATACAGGGCAGACAATACAGAAGTAATAAAAAATACATGATTTTACAAAACTAAAAGAAAAAAAATATATATACACTATTTACAGTTCGTGATGATGTAAGGTAACAGAGGGGAAACTAAGATATGGAGTAATAGAGAGAGTTTAGGGCTTAAAGCATTAACAGGTATCAGTTAAAAGGTTACAGAGCAGCGCTTTGAAGGCTGACAATTTGACAATTTTTGAGAGTTTTAGTTTTTTTTTTTATCCTATTCCAAATGGAAAGAAGGGCATAGTTTAGAGAAGAAGAACCATACCAAGTTCTGAATCTAGGGGTGTCATACCAACTGATGAAATGCTGCAACCAGATTTTCCATACGGAAAAAAATTAAATACTCATTCATAACCACACACACAAAAAGTCAGAATAAACATTATACAGTACCTATTTTTATTTCTTCCTCTCTGATCCCTCCTTCTTTACCCCCTTCCAATCTGGTTCTCGGAAGAACCACTCAACAACCACCTTCCTCCTCAGGCTTACTGACTCCATCCTTTCAGGGATGGACGATGGCCTGATCACCTCGGACATCTTTGTCGACCTAGCCAAAGCTTTCATCGCTGTTTCCCATCCCCTGCTTCTTGATTCACTCTTCTCAGCTGGCCTTGCTCCATCAGCCACCAACTGGTTTAAATTCTACCTCATTGGCAGGACCCAATTTCCCCTCCACTCCCCATCAACACTGGTGTCCCTTAGGGTTCAGTGCTTGGTCCCCTACTCTTCTCCATTTTCCTTAATGATCTTCCCACAGCCTGCTCATCCTCTTCTATCCACATGTATGCTGACAATACTGTTTTGTACAGTTCTGGAAAAACCCTGCTGCTGTGCAAACCAGCTTACAGCATGACTTCAACCAAGTTCAGCTCTGGTTTGCTTCTCACCAGCTTTTTCTAAACACCAGGAAGACAGTCTCAATTACCTTTGGCACCAGGCAGAGACTCTCAAGGCTCCCAGCCCTACCCACCTTCCACACCCTTGATGAGACCATCTTGCAGGACACCTCCTCATTTAGATATCTGGGAGTTTGGCTGGATCAGCACCTCAACTTCTCTGTGCATATCGATGCTATCCCAAAGAAATTGCGCCCCAAGCTTGGTGCTCTGTATAGGAATTGTAGTTGCATCCCACTGACTGTGAGGCGCGAAATTGTCCAGAAGATGATACTCCCCATCTTTGACTACTGTGATGTGGTCTATGGTGCTGTTCCCAAATCTTTCCTGACCAAGTTGGACACTGTCTTTAACTCCTTCTGCCGCTTTGCTATCGACTCCCCTTCCTGCTCCCACCACTGTGAACTCTATCGCTCTCTTACCTTCCTTCCACTATCTCACAGACGCATCTCTCACTGGGCCAAACTAACCTCCAAATTCTGGTTTGGGGGGGTCCCCTCCTATCTCTCATCTTCTCTCTCCACTTCACCTCCTCCCACCCACTCTCTCAGATCAAATGACACCCGCACCTTGATGGCCCCTCGCCGCTGAACCCTCATCGGTCAGACTGGTTTCGCCCATCATTTCCCTAAAATCTGGAATTCCCTCCCCCCTGAAATATGACACTCCTCCTCCAACTACTCCCTTACCTCTGCCCTACACAATTACCTTTCCCTCAGCTGTTCCTGCTTTAATCCACCTTAATACCTATCCCCAGTTTCTGCCTTCCTACCATGACCTCCCCCGGCAGGGTTCTCAACATCCTGAAGGGGGAAATCAGGAAATGGCTACCCTGTCTCCTCATATTCAGTTCTTGCCTCCCCCCTCTCTTCTCCACTTGCCCTTCTGGGTCACCAGTGTGCACAACCTAACCCCATCCTTTTTACTCCAACAGCACTTGCGTACTACCTGGAGCCTGCTCCTGGTACACTCATGTACCATAAATGTTTCTATTGCATTATTACTGTTTTGTACCTTTATATGTTCTTTTGTATGATTTTGGACATGTATTGTAATTTATCCAATGTTCCACTACTGTTTATTGTACAACACCTTGTGTTCCAACTGTTGCACAATCTTACAATGTTGTATTGTTTGTACTACCCACATACTATTGTAACTGATCATCCTTCACAACCCTATGTAGCCCCTCCCCCCAGGTTGCACCATGAGACAAGCAACTTGTTGTTCAGTGTGCCCTCCTGGTGAAACGTTTCAATAAATAAATAAATAAAAAATACATTAGTCATGTAGTTTTATTTATTTATTCAGCTTTTGTTAACTGGGTAAGTGCACTAGCCATAAAATGACTATTTTCAGGCACGACCCGGGAGAGTACAGACATGCAGAAAATTAACAGAATAACAAATTATAAGTGCTTTACGTACAATGAGTTAAAGAGGATACAATATATTGGAACATACAAAGTAAAGCGCTTTACATACAATGAGTTAAAGTGGATACAATATATCAGAGACATACAGAGTAGACCATTCATAAATTCATAGGTGCCTACCTATTCAATAAATAGAGAGGACCTCGGACAGTAAATTATCAGGTGACATATCATATAAACAGAACAAGGTACACAAAAACCAAAACAGGTAATACAAAAGGAAGAAATAACCATTGAGAGCAGGGGGTGTCATTAAGGAAAAGGTTGGTAAGTGAGGAAAAGGGGAGCAAGCCATGAAATTAGATCATATGAATATTAAAGTAGAACTGCATTGGGTTTTTGTTTTATATTTTTTTAGGGTTTATACTGTTGAGACAGTCATTTGTGCTATTAGAGCTTTAGTCCTATAGCCAGTAAATGATGTGCTGGGATGTTGGACCCCCTCAGGCTTAGTTACTCCTTGGCCCAGCTACTTGACTGCCACCCCTTCGAAGATCACCCCTGTCAGCAGTCACATACAGATGCTGCAGGGCAGCAGATATAGTGTGGAAGTGGGGGCTAGGTGGTGAGGCTCTTGGGGAGGGTGGTAAGATTCAGAAGGTGTCCTGGGGTGAAATGGGAAGGAGAGAGGGATCCATACTGCCTGGTTCCCACACCCAGGTGTTCCACCAGTTTAAGTGGGCAGGCAGCATGTAGGCCAGCAGTTTCCACCTGTCCCACTAGGGCCATGCTTTGCAATGCCAGGTCAATGAGGAATAAGACCGCTATTATGGCAGACTTAATTTCTTCAGTCAACCTGGCTTGCACTACAGAGACCTGGCTAGGTGACAATGCCAGTCCACTTTTGGAGGTATTGGTCCCGGCTGGGTTCTCTGTTGGCATTGCCCAAGGAGGGACCGCTGGGGTGCGGCGAGTAGCTGTCTACTTTAGATCCAGCTTGAACTTCTCTGTGCTGACAGTAGAAACATAGAAAAACAGAAGTTAACAGCAGATAAGGACTGCAAGGCCCATCTAGTCTGCCCATTTCTTTTTCTACCTTATGAATGTGCCATAGGCCTTTACTCTGTCAGTGGCCTACCTATTCATACTGTTCTGTATTGCTCCCTTATGCCTATCCCATGCCTGTTTGAAGCCCTGCAATGTATTCATATCCACCACTTCCTGAGGTAGGCCATTCCATGCATCCACCACCCTTTCTGTGAAAAAGAACTTCCTCACATTACTCCCTCTAATCTCATGTTGTGTCCTCTTGTCCTGCTATTTTTCTTATATTGAAACATGTTAGACTTCTCACCTTGTTAATGCCCTTTGAATGTTTCAATCTTATCACCTCTCTCCCTCCTTTGCTCTAGGGTATATAGTACATATTAAGCTCCGTTAATCTGTCCTCATATGTTTTCTGATGCAGTCCCTGCACCATTTTGGTTGCTCTTCTCTGGACTGCCTCCATTTTGTTAATGTCCTTGTGAAGGTGTGGCCTCCAGTACTGCAGGCAGTACTCCAGATGGGGCCTAACCAGTGACTAGTAAAGAGGGATTATTACCTCCCTCTTCCAACTTGTGATACCCCTACTAATACACCCCAACATCCCCCTAGCCTTACCTACTGCTTTAGTGGTCTGCTTGGATGATTTCAAGTCATCTGTGATGATGATGCCCAAGTCTCTTTCTTCCCTTGTGACTGCCAGCAACTCCCCTTCCAACCTATAAGTGGCTTCGGGGTTTCTCTTTCCTATGCGCATGATCTTGCACTTCTTTGCATTAAACCCAAGTTGCCACTCTCCTGACCATTTTGCCAGTTTATCCAGATCTCTTCTCATTCTGCCCACTCCACCTGGATCATCTACTCTGTTGCAGATCTTGGTGTCATCTGCAAACAGACAAACCTTACCCTCCAGTCCATCTGCAATGTCACTGATGAAGATATTGAAGAGGACTGGCCCCTGGACTGATCCCTGAGGTACCCCACTTGTAACTTGCATCTCTTCTGACTGAATACCATTTACCACCACTCTCTGTTTTCTGCCCGTCAACCAGTTTGCCACCCAGCTAACCAACTTCTGACCCACCCCGAGCCTACCCAGTTTGTTAATCAATCTTCTGTGTGGAACAGTATCGACAGCTTTGCTGAAGTCAAGGTGGGAGACATCAACTGCTCCCCCTTGGTTCACCACTCTGGATACCCAGTCAAAGAAATCTATGAGATTAGTTTGACAGGACCTTCCTGTTGTAAACCCATGCTGTCTTGGATCCTGTGCTCCTATGGATTCCAGGTGTTGCACTATCCTTTCCTTAAGGAGTGCCTCCATAATCTTGCCCACTACTGAGGTAAGACTCACTGGTCTGTAGTTCTCTGCCTTCTCCCTGCTACCACTCTTGTGGAGCAGGATCACATGAGCCATTCTCCAGTCTTCTGGGACCTCTCCTGTGCTCAGAGACTCACTAGACATTTCTGTTAATGGCTTTGCTAGTTCCACCCTTAGCTCCTTTAGTACCCTGGGATGTATGCCATCAGGTCCCATTGCCTTGTCCACCCTGAGCTTATCGAGCTCTTGTAGGACCCTTTCTTTGGTGAAGGGACTAGTGCGCACCTCTCTCCCCCCTTGTCCATGGTGTTGAGCTGTGGGCCCTGCCCCACCTTCTCCTCACTAAATACTGGCAGAAGTATCTATTTAGGATAGATGTGTAACCCCCTTGTTACCCGGGGTTACTAGAATCCCAGTAAGACCTAGTGGTAGGCAGGGAAGGCAGCTTGTGAAACTCCAGTTAAATGGGTTTCACACTGTCTCACTCTGTTCTCAGTCTCAGCTGAGACTGAGGGATGACATCACCAATAGAACTATCGCAGCTGCATGAGCCACATTGGAATCTGCAGCAAGGGAGTTGGTATAGAACGTAGGGAAGTTTTGAAGGCAGTCAGTCAGTGAGAGTCAATCAGTTCAGTGTGGAGTTGGTGTTGGGAGCTTGCTGAGAAAGCAGTTCAGCAGCTCAGTGAGGCTCTAGGAGCCTCAGCCCTGACAGAGGGCTACTTTTAAGTAAAAGGGTGTGTGTCTCCACCTTAAAGAGAGACACAGAAGATAATTGAACTGGTGAAGACCGCTGTTTTCGGGTCTCAGTGCTCCCTCCCTTCGGGGGGGGCAGGAAAGGTTTCCCTGCAGATTCCTGGGGCAACCCCCTAGTTCTGTTTCTAAAGGAAAAGCTGCCTATGTGTTCCAGAGTTTATTTGGGAGAACAAGAAGATTTGTGAGTCGCCTGTGGGGCACCTGCAACATGAGGGTGAGTGTTTGCTCTTGCTAAAAGAGCCTATGTTTTTCAGCCTGGGACTTGTGTGACAATGTGGGGATTGAACTACTAAAATAGTGGAAGCCTAGAGTAATGGGCTAAGCAAAGTAAAAGTAGGTTCAAGTCCAGAGCTTGTTAGGAAGAAAATGATATGTAGAGGAGATGTGACAGACGTCTACCCAGAATCTACATTTGAAAGTTCAGTAGAGAAATTGTTCAGTTTCCAGAGAAATGGCCGGGTATGGGCTGTGGGAGCTGGAGGTGGGTGGCTCCCCATCTTTAGTGACCAGGTCCACCTCTACGGATTTCTTCTGTGGATTTCTACTTTACCTCAGGCACTTGGCCAGTGATGAGGGAAGTACCCAGACGTGGGATTGTAAGGAAAATTCTCTCTAGGAGTCGAAGGCTCTAGTGTGGTTTGGGGAGCCACAACAGGATAATTGGTTCATTCCTCAAATGGACCACGGATCAAGTGGTCGGAGGGGGAGCCGGGCCAGTGGGGAAAACCCAAGTAGTGTACAAGTCGGGCTGTGTACCCAAAGCTGCATGCAAGTCCAGGCTGTGTGCCTGGTGGGTTTAGAGCCTGAGGGCTGGAAATAGTGATAAAGTGTTCTGTTGTCTCTAATCTGCATTACCAGGAATGTAGCCTCATGGGGGTCCATCTATGCTTTGTTTGTTCAGCTTGGCTGTGAATAAAAGCCACACTGAAGAATCCCATTCCTGGTTCTGGACATTACAGTTATTGCTTCCTGTGTTCGGATTTTCTTGGGTGCCCCTGTGCAGAGTAGCCAAACCTAGGCCCCCTGTGCCGAGTAACCTCATCCTCCCCGAACCCAGTTCCCACCAGGTACTGCTGTCAGCTTCAACCGCATGCCACCTGTCATTTTGGCAAAAAGGCAGGGGTGAGGGGTTACAAAAATGGAGGCACCACTTTGGATTTTATTCAGGGAGGAAGGTGCTTGGGCAAGGGGGCTAGCGTTTTGGCTATCTGGCAGTGGGTAGCCCAAAAAGCTGAAGCAAGTAACTAGTGTGTGTTGCTGTGTGCTGTAGATCTTGTGCTGCTGTTTAAAATTGCCAATTGTTTACCAAGAAGCAGTAAAGCCAAAGAGTGTGCCCTTGTCCTGCATCAAATAGTTTACAGCATTTTTGCCTGCTTTTAAAATGAACCGTAGTAAAGAAAAGTGTGGAAGACTAGGGGTAGCAACAGGAAAATTGTGCCCTGGATGTTTGAAATGCTTTTAAAATGAACTGTGGTAAAGAAAAGTGTGGAAGACTAGGGGTAGCAACAGGAAAATTGTGCCCTGGATGTTGGAAATGCTTTTTGAATGAATGAGAGACTTACAGATGTAATGGCTATGTTAAATGGGTGAAATGGGCTCCCGCCGTGGAGTCAGTTGGTAAAGAAAAAAAAGTTACATTCTGCAGTTTAAATTTGCCTGCTCGACGATTGCCGTGAGGAGAAGAGCCCTCGTGAGGAAGAAGAGGCTCATTTGCATGGCATCGTGTGATTGGTCAGGCTGAGATCAGTCCCGCCCCTCAGCCAGCTCTACAGTGACTGCCCCAGCATTAGAGAGGGAGTGTGAGTGGAGTGCATGTACTGGCTAATGGAGGAGCATCGCGGAGTGTTAAAATCACTGTAAACCTTGTAAAAATAGACTTTCTAGTTTAAAATCGGGCTCAACCCGCTAATCGATTGTCGGAATTGCAAAAGTGATGGTCGAGAAGACGATCGGCAGAACTGCCCGCCCATTTCTGTTCTGAGGCCTCCAAGAACTGGCTGCAGGCCGTTTTTCCCCATTGCAGCAAACTGCTACTGATAACAGTAAGTAACAACATTGAAAAGTGCTCAAACAGTGATTTTCTGCCCTATGCCATATAAATGTGTGTGCAGCAGTGTAGTCGCTTTGCAAGTAACGACTGTGTCAAGTCCTGCCAGCAAGTGCAAGTCTGTTAAGCCATTGACTGTGTGCATAGTAATGAATTCAGCCTCAGTTTAAAGTTTGAAGCCAGAGAGAGACTGTGAGTTGTAGCCAATGTGCAGCACTAGTTATACAGGCAATCCTGTGCTTAAAAAAAACTGAAGCTTTAAGGGACTGTGAGTCAAATAAATGTTTCCAGCATGTAAAAAGTCAGTGGAAAATCCTGTAAATGTGTTTAAAGCAAGAACAGAGCAAGTTGTGCAGTTTGAGCAAAAGTTATCAGTAGTTTGTGTAAATCGGGTGCGCAGTGGCTTGACCCAGATTCTGAATGTTGATGCACAGGAGTGCTGCCGCTGCCATTACAGGGTGGGGTAGTAAAGTAAACACAGCAGCAGAGGAGCCGTTTTACAACTAAAGAGTGTGTTCAATAAAGTGGGACTTTCAGTTACAGTGAAATTTTGTTTGTTTTTCTGCAGTTATGTCCTCAGGACCATCTCGTTATCTGGATCATGCCCGGGTTGCAGTAACAGCAGCAGCAGTAAATAGACTGAGGGATATTGAAAAGTGGTGCTATGAAGGACAACTACCTCCTCATGCGACGGTTCCTGGTTATCCAGTGCATGTATGCCAAATATGCTTGACAGCTGGAAGGGACGTCTTCATGATTCCTCACTGTGCTGGATGCCTAGAAAAATATGGCTTGTATAAAGCGCCTCCAATTCGGTTGGCTCCCACATGGACAAAGGTTCAGGAATCTGCAGTTGGCAGCACACAGCACCAGGCGGAGCCTGTGGAGGAAGGCCCCTTGGGGAGTGTGGCACAAAGCTAGAGGGTGCAGAGTTAGAGACAGAACCAGAAGTTGAAGTTTTGGATACTGTATCCCAGAAGGAAAGTTTGGATAAAGCATCAATAGACCCCTGTGGGGGGCCTAGCCCAAGTCTCTTAGGTGAAGACAAGATGCGGGAGGCCTTTGAGTGGGAGGTATCGACCTCCATGCCTAGTGATGAGTAGATAGTCTCAGGAGTGAGAACGACTGCTCACTCCTGGGCTCAGATCCTCAGTGAAGATGAGGGGGAACCTATGTGGCCTTGTGAAAAAGGAACGGGTACACAGCCTCAAGATCTTGCCTCGGAGGAATTCATGGAAGAAAGTGGTGATGCCACTGCCCTGGCTTCGCAAGAGGAAGAAGTCAGGGATCCGTTTCTAATTTCTTTAAGGATGCGTAGCTGGCAGAACCAGGACTGGCCACCCCCAAGCCAGGCCAACGGTCTTAGATTGACCAAAGCTAGTAAAGAGGAGAGACTGGTTCATAGAAAGGCAAATGAGATCTATGGTATGACCTTTTCTACCTTTCCTCGAAGAGTCTGGGAGGAGATTGAGAACAGCAGGAAATCCTGGATCTGGGACGAAGCAATGAAAAGTGTGCATCCTGGGACCAACAAGCATGTGAAAAACAGACTGTTTCACGAGAAGTATACCCAGTGGAAGAGAGGCAGGACACAGTTTATAGACAGAGTGAGAATAGTGGACGGAGAGGGACATGAAATCTCCCACTGTGTGAATTATGTTCACCCAGACGGGGTAATAATTCAAGCTCCTGAACCCCGGTACTACTGGCCTCAGTGCAAGGACCTCTCAGCAAATGTGCCTGTGCCTACAAAATGGAAAGCTGAGCAGTGGTAGTCAATACTGCCACACCAGACTGTGAAGTGCCTTATTGATTCACCAATATGGACATCCAGGACTCAGGTGCCCCACATTCATCAGTTCTACAGTGTACTGGCCTTTCCAGAATCCATCGACTGGCCCACCAGATGACTTCAGATCCAGAGAGGACACCAGCCCAGCTGTATCCTGTTCATCGCCTGGTAATCAGATGACGTCGGACCAGCTGTTTTCTTTTTTGTTCCTGTTCTAAGGTTCCATCTCCAGAGATGACATCAACCTAGCAGTTCCCAGATGTGCCCTCCTGTGGTTCCCGGAAGATGTCCGCCCAGCTGTATTGGAAGAAATGCTGCCAGGGAGAGTCTTCGTCAGAGGTGCAGGTCGGTTAAGAATTTTCGTACTACAAGTGGCTGGTAAGTCCGAACTTTTCTATCTTTATGACATTGCTGTACACACCCTACACTAGTTGATTTCAAAATGTGTGAACTGTCCTCAAAGACTCTCCCCTTCGGGACTTTGGCCTGTTAGAACTGTGCTTCACCGGGCTCTGGCCCAGGAGAGACTCTTTATTGGACTAGCCTTCGGGCATTGTGGTCACTAGTTGGGACTTTTAGGGTACTCCATCCCCCCAAAAATGTGTATTGTAAATAATGTCATTGTTTTCTAATGTAAATACTGTTTTTCTACCTTTTCTAAAAAAAAAAATCTTCTTGGGATTCTTCAGTGTTTTGATGGTAGGGGTCTAGGTAGACTGTGTATGCAGATGAAGAGTGTGTGTTGTCTTTCTTTTTCTTACAGTTGTTCCTGGGAAGACAGAAGAGAAGACAAGAAGAGGAGGAGGGGCTCATCGGAGTTCCTCATTAGTACTTTAGTGGGTAGAAATTTAAAGTACTGTGTTGGTATTGTTGTTACTGTATTAACCCTTTCCTTCTACAGGTGTGGTTGTGGGGGTAGGGAGGAGGCAGTAAAATGGTATAAAATGTGGTATTTTAATGGTGCGTGGTTGCAGGTTGCCCAAGGTCGGGGAGGTCCCCGGGTTGTTTTTGTTTTGGGGGTATTAGGTTAGAAGCAGATAGGGTTTCCCTAGAGGGTTAGGGGGGATAGACAGGCTGTGGTCCTGAATGGCCATTGGGACTGCAGTGCTGATCTATCAGGGCTATGCTCTGGATAGTTCTACCAGAGCCACTAGGTGTCCATAGTAAGTGGATAGTGTAGAGGCTGATATTTCAGCTAAAGGCCTCTAGGCCCTTAGTGTTGCCTGCCTGTGCTTGCACATGGTAGGAGGGGGCCTGATCACTCCCCTCCACAGGTAGCACATAGGGTGGGATGGCCTAAGGCCGGGTAAATAATGACTGCGGACAGTCATTTTCCTGGTCAAGGGTGAGTGTAACCTCCTTGTTACCCGGGGTTACTAGAATCCCAGTAGGACCTAGTGGTAGGCAGGGAAGGCAGCTTGTGAAACTCCAGTTAAATGGGTGTCACATTGTCTCACTCTGTTCTCAGTCTCAGCTGAGACTGAGGGATGACATCACCAATAGAACTATCGCAGCTGCATGAGCCACATTGGAATCTGCAGCAAGGGAGTTGGTATAGAACGTAGGGAAGTTTTGAAGGCAGTCAGTCAGTTCAGTGTGGAGTTGGGAGCTTGCTGAGAAAGCAGCTCAGCAGCTCAGTGAGGCTCTAGGAGCCTCAGCCCTGACAGAGGGCTACTTTTAAGTAAAAGGGGGTGTGTCTCCACCTTAAAGAGAGACACAGAAGATAATTGAAGTGGTGGAGACCGCTGTTTTGGGGTCTCAGTGTCCCCCTCCCTTCAGGGAAGGGCAGGAAAGGTTTCCCTGCAGATTCCTGGGGCAACCCCCTAGTTCTGTTTCTAAAGGAAAAGCTGCCTATGTGTTCCAGAGTTTATTTGGGAGAACAAGAAGATTTGTGAGTCGCCTGTGGGGCACCTGCGACATAAGGGTGAGTGTTTGCTCTTGCTAAAAGGGCCTATGTTTTTCACCCTGGGACTTGTGTGACAATGTGGGGATTGAACTACTAAAATAGTGGAAGCCTAGAGTAATGGGCTAAGCAAAGTAAAAGTAGGTTCAAGTCCAGAGCTTGTTAGGAAGAAAATGATATGTAGAGGAGATGTGACAGACGTCTACCCAGAATCTACATTTAAAAGTTCAGTAAAGGAATTGTTCAGTTTCCAGAGAAATGGCCGGGTATGGGCTGTGGGAGCTGGAGGTGGGTGGCTCCCATCTTTAGTGACCAGGTCCACCTCACGGATTTCTTCTGGATTTCTACTACCTCAGACACTTGGCCAGTGATGAGGGAAGTACCCAGACGTGGGATTGTAAGGAAAATTCTCTCTAGGAGTCGACGGCTCTAGTGTGGTTTGGGGAGCCACAACAGGATAATTGATTCATTCCTCAAATGGACCACAGATCAAGTGGCCGGTGGGGGAGCCGGGCCAGTGGGGAAAACCCAAGTAGTGTACAAGTCGGGCTGTGTACCCAAAGCTGCGTGCAAGACCGGGCTGTGTGCCTGGTGGGTTTAGAGCCTGAGGGCTGGAAATAGTGATAAAGTGTTCTGTTGTCTCTAATCTGCATTACCAGGAATGTAGCCTCATGGGGGTCCATCTATGCTTTGTTTGTTCAGCTTGGATGTGAATAAAAGCCACACTGAAGAATCCCATTCCTGGTTCTGGACATTACAGTTATTGCTTCCTGTGTTTGGATTTTCTTGGGTGCCCCTGTGCAGAGTAGCCAAACCTAGGCCCCCTGTGCTGAGTAACCTCATCCTCCCTGAACCCAGTCCCCACCAGGTACTGCTGTCAGCTTCAACCGCATGCCACCTGTCGTTTTGGCAAAAAGGCAGGGGTGAGGGGTTACAGATGCCTTTCCATGGTCCTCCTCCTCACACTACCCCTTATCCCCTTTGATCTTGGCAATACCCCCTCTGGACTTTCTCCTTTCACTAATGTATCTATAGAAAGTCTTGTCCCCTTCTTTTACTGTTTGTGCTAGTGTTTCCTCGGTTTGGGCCTTTGCCTGCCTTACTGCCTTCCCTGCTTCCCTTAGGGAAGTTTGGTATGCCTCCCTAGTAGTGCCTACCATGTCACCTGAATGTGTGGCCATTTGAGGGAGCCCAGGTGCAGGCAGCAGGATCCTTCCCATGTATCAACCTCCAGGCCATGAGGGGGATTTCCTGAGGGAAGTCACAGACTTCATCGCTGACTAGGTGTTGGAGTCACCCAGATGGTTAGTTCTGGGCAATTTCAACGCCTGGGTTGAAGGTGAACTCTCGCCTTTTGGTCAGGACTTTCTCTAAAGTATGAAATCGCTGGGTCTGTCACAAAGTAATTACTTCTGAGACCCACTCCCACAGTTACACCTTGGACCTGATGTTCTCACTGGGACTCAAGACTGACAACCTCGAGATCAGTCCGGTCATCGGATCAAATCATTGCACAGTGAGGTTCTCATCTGGGCCCCCCGAGAATCCTTTCCCTGTGGAGACAGTCCATTATCACCCTTTAAGGGGCTTGACCCCATTAGAACTTTAGGCAGTATTGGACCTATCGAGTGTGATGGCTGCTTGTGAGGCAGGATCAGGGGAAGCGGTGATGGCCTACAATAGGGCCAATACCTCAACCCTTGATTCTGTAGCCCCAGTTCATATACAATCCAGGTTCTCGTGCTTGAGATCCCCATGGTTTGATGGGGAGCTCAGGGACCTGAAGACAAGGGTTGGAGGTTGGTGCATTGCTGGCATAGATCCTGAGCTAAGGAGGACAAGCTGGCTTTGAAATCTCATTACAAGGGTATCAAAGGGCTATCTCCCATAAGAAGGCAGAATTCCTGTCCAGGGAGATTGCAGCAGTGAAGAGCAGACCAGCTCAAGTCTTCCAGACTGTGGACAGGCCACTTTCTCCTGTCTGTCTTCAGCCAGTTAGAGCTTTGTCATCTGCTAGGTGTGAAGAGTTTGCTCTTCCCTTCTCTGACAAAGTGTGCTCTTTGAGGTCTGGAATCTCCCCAGAGATGCTATAGTTGGCATGTGGTGTTGGGGCTGAGACTAACAGAGGTCATCCTCAGGTCTGGAGTGAGTTTGATCCTGTGGGGGCAGAAGAGGTCAGTGAGATAATCTTGAAGTTGTGGCCGAAATATTGTGACCTGGACCCGGGCCCGACACATCTCCTAGTGCATTGTGTGGAGTCCATTGGTCCCTTGTTTACTGAGATAGTTTGGTGTTCCCTTTTGGGGGGGGCCTGGCGCCATAAAACAGGCACTCGTGAAACCTCTCTTGAAGAAGCCATCGTTGGAGTCGATTGCCTGGTGAACTATAGACCCATCTTTAATCTACCCTTTTTGGAAAAGGTAATTGAGAAAGTGGTTGCAGCTTGAGGCACTTCTTACTGCCTTTTGACATCTATGAGCCACTCCAGTCTGGATTCAGGTCCGGGCATAGTACGGGGACTGCACTAGTTAGGGTGCAAAATGATCTTCTCAGGGTGAGAGACAGAGGTGAATGGCCTATTCTTGTTCTCCTTTATCTTGCCGCAGCAGTTGACACTGTGGATCATGTAAGCATTAATCACCGAGACAAGAGGTAATTTCCCAGGAATTAATGCATGGTTGGGGGGTACACGAGGCCGCAGGCTGAAGGCTTCCCACCACCCAACCATACATTAATTCCTGGGAAATTACCTCCTGTCTCGGTGACTAATGCACTTGTAATATGGAAGTGCTACAGAAATTGACTGCCAATATTATTATTTAAAACGGGAACAGAGATACGCATTTTTGTGTGAGTTACTGTATGTTACTTAACGACATATGTTTTGGAATGTCAGATCAGTTTATACTGTGGATGCAGCCTGCTATGAGTTCAACATTTAGGTTGTTGATCTGTAGTGTAATTCAGCCCATGTGTCACTGTCGGGTAAGAAGCCATTTGTGCTGCTGCTCGAAACCACCGAACTATCATCACGGCTGAGTGAGTGATTGGAAACTTTCTCTTTGCATGCTCAGGTAGCACTTTTCGTGTGGACAGTGTTTGTATTACAAAATGAAGCAGTCATTTCTAGGGAATTAATGACCGCTTCATTTTGTACCACGGGGTGTGTTTTCACCTATCGTTGAGCCGGATTCACGGCAGAGATTTTTAGCCATATTACAAGGGGTGTAATTGGATTGCCTTAGAGAATGTTGTGGACTCACCAGCACTGTCATCAGTTGTTTCAAGTCCTTTCTTAAAGGCGGGATGCAAGGGTGGTGACGGGAAATTATTCCTTCCACACAAAACCCCTGTTCTACACAAAATCCCTGTCCTGTGGAGTTCCGCAGGGCTTGATCCTTTCACCCATATTGTTTGTGGTGTATATGCTACCCCTGAGGGATATCATCAAATGGTACAGTGTGGGATTTGATTTTGCTGCTATGCAGATGACACCCAGCTGTATATGTTTTTTGCACCAGGCCTACAGGGCACAATCTATGTTTTTAATTCTTGCCTAACAGGTTCAGAACTGATGTCCTCCAACTGGTTAAGGCTTATGGCAGTACCAGTGTTTGTGCCTGGCCATTGGCCGGAAGCTGGGCAGGCAGAGGAGGCAACCGTTCTTGTGCTTGTTGCCTCTCACTTGGCCGCTTCTGCTAAGGTGAAAAATCTGGATGTGATCCTTGACAGCGAACTGACACTGGAGGCTCTGGTGTCAGTCACTGTCCAAAGTGGGTTTTACCATCTTAGAAACATTGTCCAGATTAAATCTTTTATCCCACTGGATGGCCTGCCCTCACTAATGCATGCCTTTTCAACATCTAAACTTGACTACTGCAATGCTCTGTACCTGGGGCTAAATGGAGGAGCCCAGTGTCACCTGCAGCTAGTGCAGAACGCTGTGACCCAGCTACTGATGAGCCTTCCTAGGTCCTGACACATAACCCTGGTCTTGCGCGACCTGCACTGGCTACCGGTGAGTTGGCGGATTTCCTTCAAGGTTGATTTTCTGACTTATAAAGCTGTTCACAGATTAGGCCCTAGCCACCTGCAGGACCTTCTGTCTCCTTACGAACCCTCCTGCTCTCCTTGTTCCT
The DNA here is from genome assembly GCA_016271365.2 of Neoceratodus forsteri. NCBI lineage: Eukaryota > Metazoa > Chordata > Ceratodontiformes > Ceratodontidae > Neoceratodus > Neoceratodus forsteri. The sequence continues at coordinate 93,173,550 of JADMNL010000030.1, forward strand.
CTAAGGAGGGTCTCCTAGCAGTTCCCTGGGTTTGGCTGAAGTCATCCAGGGAGCAGGCTTTTTCAGTAGCTGGCCTGACACTTTGGAACTCATTCCCAAGGTCCCTGAGGGAGGCCCCCTAACTGGAAGTCTTTAAGAGGGTTCTGAACTCCCAACTATTTAAAAAGGCTTTTTCTTTATAATAATTGTATTACTGGCCATAAATAGGTTTATAAAGTTATTTAGTTTAATTAATTAAAGTTTGCCATATTTATTCATTATGTGCTACATGACAGTTTTTTATAAGTGATGTATGTTATTGTTCAGCTCCAAGAGCCTTCGGGGATGGCTGCTTTAAAAATAAAGTTTGCCTGCTTGCTTGGTTTATTTATGTATTTTATTTCATTTAGTTCAGCAGGTAAGTGAATTGAACCTGTAAGTAGGTTTTTCCCCTGAGGAAGGTGCTTTTTTAAAAAAAATACTGGTGCCAGCCCTGGTATAGTTCCATCTTTACTGGTCTTTGAATAAATTCAGAGATGTTTTTCTGATTTACGCTGTTGTAGAAAGTACCATTTTTGAACTGCTTGATGTATTTCTATGCCCCATTCAACAACTGAGTTCTTTAGTAGAACCAGAAAAAGCAGACAAAGGTTGTTCAGAGGACTGAGGTGCAGCTGGCACACACAGCTGTGGAACAATGACTGCTGGGGCAAGCACAGATGGACATCACTTTTAATGATGCTACAACAGTAGAGGACAAACATTTATGATAATGTAGTTTCTATACTGCTTTAGGGCCATTTGTGTTCTTTATGTAATGATTTGAACCAGTTGATGGCCAATTCATAGAGATGTGCAGAATGCAGAATTCTGCCAGCTGAATTCATGCAAAATGGCAACTCCGTTTCAGAAATGCTGTTCAGAATTTATTTCTGAATCCTATCGGATTCCAAAAAACATTTCTGTGTAAACTTTGGAATAACATTCTGCAGACTGCTTAACCTGTGGAATAATTTTCTATGTATTAGGAAAAAGGAATCCATGGTTTACATAAACTGCAAAAAAATTTCCGCTTTTGAAATTTCATAATTCTGCTACTGACAGAATTCTGCAGAATTCCATTCCATTGGAATTTGAAAATTCTGCACAATACTACCAATTTATAAATATTTTTCTGGTGACAAAAATTCCAAGCATCAAATATTTTAAAGGCAATGATGAGATCTAAAGCTGTTGTACAGGCCTACCAAATAATAAAGGATTATTAAAAATGAAATGTTTGGTATGATGATGTCACAGCCATTAAAGGAGAACTCTGCCAAACCTAGAGGTTTTTTTTGTTGTCACACAGAAACTGTTTTTCAAATTGTTCCATCTTTACTGGCATGTTATTAAATCTTATGAGTGTTTCTGATTTACAATATGGTGGTTAGAATAATTTAAGAACTGTATGATGTAGTTTATGTCCTTGTTATGATCTTATATTGCTGGCACAATACATCTGTGTTCCACTACAGAACTGTAGAAAAACAAAACAACCTTGCATACGCAATCACGAGGATAACTAATATACAAGAAGAATTTACTTACTGAAAACGTCTTTTATTTTCAGTTGTACAAATGCAGCATGAAAGTTCAGGTAGTAGTGACCAGTAGATTTACAAGTCCCAACTCCCAAAGTTTTGCACTCCAACCACAGCATTTTGCCAAAGGTCCAGTGGTTGTGGTGCGAAACTTTGGTATTTTTCAGTGTATTTGCACTATTTTGCTAAATTTTTTCAGTAAGTAAAGTCATATTACATCTTATGCATCCTTGCAGTTGAATATGCAAAGCTTTCTCCCCGCAGTTCTGTAGCAGAACACAGATATATTGTGCCAACAATCTATTTTTATTTTTTTATTTATTGAAATGTTTCACCAGGAGGGCACATTGAACAGCAAGTTGCTCTTCTCACGGTGTGATCTGGGGGGAAGGGGATACATGAGGATATGAACCCAAAGATAATACAAATAATGGATGGAATAACAGAAACAAATTCAGTATACAGGTAAGCAGATGATGCAACTGTAGAGGTGCAATACAGACAATTACTTGAGAGATAAACCAGCTATTGGAGTGCTGAATAACAGTACAATAAAACAGGTGAACAATAATGAGATTACAAGCTTAAGTGCAAAGAAGTTCCAGGAGCAGACTCAAGAAGGTACATAACTGCTGGGAGAAGGAGTGGCTAAAAGTGCTGAGGAGGCTTGGAGGAAGGAGCAGGATGGAGGAGAAGGGGGGAAGGGAAAGCAACCAACACCAGTTGCCAACTCAGGAAGGTGAGGAAGCCCTGGAGGGGAGATGGGTGCAGAAAAGCAGGGGAGCCAGCCAACCCCCCAGTGCCCTTTCAGGATGGTGATAACCCTGCAAGGGGATGTAAGGAGTTGGAAGGCTAGATCTAGGAATAGAGGAAGTTAGGGAGGGTAATAACAGTAACAGTTTGGAGAGAGGAGGTTATGGAGGGAAGAATGAAGGGAATAGGTGGAAGAGGAGTGGCGAATTTGGGGTGGAAGGGCATTCCAGATTTTAGGAAGTCGATGAGTAAATCTGTCTGGCCAATGAGGGTGGAGCAGTGTAAACCCTCCAAGGTACGTGAATCTCTAGATTGGAGGGAATGGTTGGGAGGGGGAAGGGAAGAGAGCAAGGATGAGAGGCAGAAAGGGAGTTCTCCAAGCCAGAATTTGGAGGTTAGTTTGGCACAGTGGGGGATAATCTATTATCTGAACAAGGTCATAAACTGCATCATACATTTCTAAAATGGTCCTAACCACCAGTGTGTAAATCAGAAACACTCATGAAATTTAATAAAAGGCTATTCAAAGATGGAGCAATGACAGATAATGCAAACCAGCACTTGAAACACAGCTTCTATATGACAAAAAATAACTCATACAGTAGGTTCAGTGCAGTTCTCCTTTAATGACAATGACATTATCATACCAAAGTTTCTAATAATCCCATATTTTTTGGGAAGACTGAACAGCAGTTTCAGAGCTGAATATTACCTTTAAAATGTTTGATTCTAGGAATTTTTGTCACCAGACATATATTGATAAATTGGTCATCTGGTCCAATTAATTGATCAAAGAAAGCAAATATCCAGCCCAGTGGTGCTGAGGGTTGAGACACTAGATGCCACACCTCGTGCCATGCCAGCAACCCGAGTTTGGGAATGAGCTCGGGCGCTGGGGGTTGGCAGGGGAGGAAGAGGATTGAGGATCTGGCAGACTGCTCTCCTCTCCCTGGGGAGGGATCCAGGGTGTCTCCAGCACAGTGGGGACCACCGGTGGAGACCGGGGGCACAGCTAGTATGGAGCAGCACAGGGGGAGGAGTGCAGCAGATGCCTGTGGCTCAGCCATGCAGACATCATTGCATGCTCGCACTCCTGGGGAAACAAGGAAAAATCCCCGCACCCAGATAGGTGACGGCTCTCCTCAGGACCACACCACCACACACCCAGTACTGGGCCTTGCCTCCACCCCTCTGCACTTCCACCAACTCAGCTGGCAAATTGGATTCTAGATAGAGCACCAGAGTGGAGGTGGCCCTACCTCAAGGGGCTCAGAGCTGGGGGATCTGCTGGCAGGAGATCAGTGGAGGGCAGCTAAAGTCAAAAAAAAAAAAAAAAGAAGCAAATAGCTCCAAAACGACATAGGACTACATTATCACCAAGTTTACCCTCTACTTTTAAAGCATCCTTACAGAAGATGTTATAATCTATGCTTGCCCAGCTACCATTTTACAAGATAATTGCTGACAATGCAACTCTAAAGTTATTTTTTCACACTAATGTAAAGTCGTACTAAGAAGAAACAGGAACTGTGTCACAGTAATTTTGACTGATGCATTCATCTCTCATGTCACAGGTATCTTTAGTCTTTACAACAATTTATTTATTTATCTAGCTTTTGTTGACCATGTAAGTACACTAGACAAGACATTTCCCTATTTTCAGGTATGACCGGGGAGAGTACAATGAAATACAAGTTCATACAGAGGACAACATGATACAAGTTAGGCATTACACAGAATCAGGTGGAACCAAATGAACATAACACAAGCAGTCAGTAAACACAGTTAGAATAGGAACAAAATATATACACAGAGTCACTAAGGCTATGTAACCTAAGTGGTGAGTCCACACCTCCACACACAAGCTTCTCTTCTCTGAACCTTGAGTTCATCCATGTCAACGCAGATTATTTCAAGATAATCTGTGGCTGACCCAGTGCTGAGAAACTAATGGGTAACTACAGATCTATATTATCTTGAGCTGAAGGAAATGGCTTCTATCAGTTAACAAGCATTTACTCAATTCAGTTCATTAACCTGGATAAGAAGCCCGGAGATATACATCTCATTTATAAGGGGTCCAATAGGACTAGGCCAAGGATAACTCATAAGAAACCATGAGAAGATGATCTCTGAAAATGAACTCACCTGATTAGTGTTGCATTTTGAAAAGATTTCAGATAGATGTCTCATGTTAGATAATTTTGGAATGAAAGGGTCACGCTCAGCCTGTTAGGCCATATATAGTTTCTGGTTTAAAAATAGCGTAATATGATTGTTCACCCTCGGTAGACTTTGTTGATGCACAGTAACTGGTTATGTATTTCTCTCCTTCCATTTTTCTTGGCAAAAGTGAAAGTCAGTTATCAGTGTAATGATATCAACACTTGTTTTGTTTAAAATCTTACTGTATCCTTCCACAACATTAGAAATGGCCCACACATAGTCCAGCCACTCATGAAGCAGTAGTCTCCTCCCACTGCATCAAGAGTGGATAAACTGTGTGGGTGTGTTCCCAAGTCTACATATACAGTAACATAACAATTTAAGGTTGAAAGGGTCTCTAGGTCCATCACCCCCCCCACACACACACACACTCTTTATAAGTAGGAGGAACAGATATGCTGTTCAAAAAGGTACTAATTCATAGGCATTTCCTGCCAACTGTATCACTTAGGGTAACCTGAAATTCCCTTGGTAATTTATTTATTTATTTCAAAAGTTTCACTAAGAAGGACATACTGAGCTGGTGACAACTCATTTCCAAATGCATTCTGGAAGGTAAAATTTGCCCAGGCTTACCTTGTAGATCTCTACTGACTTCCTATCAGCTGTTGTCTTGTAGGCCTGTACTGTCTTCATGTCAACTGTTACCTTGTAGACCTGTACTGTCTTCATGTCAACTGTTACCTTGTAGGCCTACACTGTCTTCTTGTTAAACTGTTACCTTGTAGACCTGTGCTGTCTTCATGTCAACTGTTACTTTGTAGGCCTGCACTGTCTTCTTGTTAAACTGTTACCTTGTAGACTTGTACTGTCTTCATGTCAACTGTTACCTTGTAGACCCGCAGCATCCTCATGTCAGCTGTTACCTTGTAGGCCTGTACTGTCTTCATGTCAACTGTTCCCTTGTAGACCTGTACTGTCTTCATGTTAACTGTTACCTTGTAGTCCTGCACTGTCATCTTGTTAAACTGTTACCTTGTAGAGCTGTACTGTCTTCATGTGAACTGTTACCTTGTACGCATGTACTGTCTTCATGTCAACTGTCTCCACTGGGAGGCTATTCCATAGGTCCCAGAAAGTATGCAATGGAAGTAGGCACATTGACAAAAGACTGTAAAGCCAGCACGTTTCAGTGTGGTAACATTAATATGGTGGACAGACAGGGTTTTTTTTTTCACTTTTATTAAGAAAAAGTATGCAGCTACACAAAAACCAGCTATATCAGCAAATTCTACAAAAGAGGAAAAGGCATGAAAAGTGTTCTTAAAGGGATACTATGTGGTCTGGGTGGGGGTAGGGGACTTCAGGCGTGGATGTGGAAGTTTCAAAAGGAATATAAGTTTTATCAACAGGGTAGCACTTCCCCCCAAAATTTGAAATGTTTAATTTTTAAACTCAGATTAGGATAAAATAATTATTGTTTGCTAGTCTAAGAGTGCAGTGGGTGCTACTTCACTACACAGTTGTATCTGCTAGTGGGGGTGGGGTTGTCCATGTCCCTTCAAACATTGGGTTCTTCTCCTATAGTGTTGGTTTGTACCAGAATGTCCTCTGCTGCCAGTTGAGAGGAATACAGGTCAGTTTTCACGTTCCAGTGCCCTAAGGAGCAACTTTGGCTGCTAGTCATAGGAGCCAGCAGGAGAGCCAAAGTAGGGCAGGATACGGACTCAGAGGCTGGACCAGGGATAAGAGAGAAAGCTAAGCTAAGTAACCGACTGTTTGTTGTGATCTATCTGTTTTTTCTTTCCACAAGCAGCTTGTTTGGATTGTATAGGTTCTAGGTTCTGAGGTGCACTAAGAGAAGGAACACTGCACTTGAGATTGCTTGTTTGTTTTGGATATTAACTGCTTATTTTTGCTTGTTTTACCACCAGCAGATAACTAGAGACTGGGAACCAGGGAAAAGTGAATGAAGGGGAGAGAAGCAGACACACTTGATTTAGTTTTCTGTGTGTCTAAGACCCACCCTCACTCCCCTCATCCCACCCACCTTGAGCGCAATGCCCTTTATAGACAGGAACAGGAACAGTGACATAGTGTAGCTTCCTGCACAGAGGCAGGAAGGGGCAGGACCTAAAATGTGAAAAGGTGTAAATAAATAATGGTGGGACTTGGACAGCAAGCTGCCATAGCATCAGAGTACACAGGAGAGCAGATTAAAGCAGCAGGGAAGGGGTAAACAAAAAAAGTGGGAACCTAACACAGAAAAGAAATTCAAAGAGTACAGGAGAGTGTTGCTGGTGGTAGTGGGCATAGTTAATAAAGAGAGAAGATGCAAGGGGTGGTGCAGTATAGTGGGTGCAGGGCCGCAGTGTTCAAGATAACATTTTGGACCATGCAGTGCTGCCCCATCTGCACACACCTCTCTGAGTTGAGGGAGGTAGCTGCCTGTCTCCGATCCAAGTTGGCCAGGTTACAGGGGACCTTCACCCCCACCCAGAGGCCACCATATCCACAACCTAAACCTCAAAGAATGCCCAGGAAGAGGAGTGGTTGAACCACTGTGGGCTCAGGGAGAGTGCAGGAGGGAGGTTTGAAGCAAATCCCCAAAATGTTCCAGCTAAGTACCTCCTATGCTGTTCTGGAGGAGTGCAGAAGCCCCACAAGGGCACCCACAGCTGAGACCAAGGAGGATGGGCGGGTCCTCTGTGATGGAGCCCCAGGGAAGTGGGGTAGAGGACCGAAGAGGAAGCTACTCCTGGTGGGGGACTCAATTATCTGGGGAGTAAAGTTGGGGCACCTAGCAGTGGGGAGAGGGAAGTAAAGTGCCTTCCAGGAAGCACTGCATGGAGGGATGGAAAGCAGATCCATAGGATCGCAAGGGCGATAGTAAGGAGGGAGGAACTGGATGTCATTGTCCACCAGGGAACAAGGTGAAGATAGCCAGAATACAGGAGGATTTCAGGAAGTTGTGGGGTGCCTAAAGCAGATAGCATGCTAAGTCTCCTTCTTGGAGGTACTACCTGTCCATGGCATGAGGGAGGCTAGGTCACTCACATCCAGAAATTCAACTCCTGGTTGAAGGAATGGTGTGGAAAGGAGGGTTTTGGCTTCATGGGGGACTGCGGCCCCACCTGCAAGGATGCAAACCTGTATAAGGATGATGGTTTGCATCCTTCCAGGAAGGGGACCTTAGTCCTCAATGAGAAGTTTGAATGCTTCTGCAGCAAGCATTTAAACTGGCCAAGGGGGGGGCCAGGAAGGTCAGGAGGTTTAGTACCCCCCCATGAGCACATGCTGTACACAAGTACCCAAGGAGTGGATAGACAAACAGAGAGCAGAATTCAACATAAGGGCAGAAGACAGGGAGGACTGGGGAAAAACAAAATGCCCAGGAAGGGGGAAGGGGGCTTAGGGTAACAAAACAGGGGAAGGAAGTCACATCCTGGAACGCCATGTGTGCCAATGCCTGGAGCCTTACTAACAAGATGGAGGCCCTGGAGGCAGCCATGGTGCAGTCTGACCTAGACATTGTGGCCATCACAGAGTCCTGGTGTAATGATAACCATGACTGGCAGATGGCCATACCAGGCTACAATCTATTTAGGAGGGACAGGACAGGCAGAAAGTGGGGAGGAATGGTGTTTTATATGAAAGATAACATAAAGGTCACAGGGATCCAAGGGGAACAAGGGGGGGTGAGATACTGTGGGTTACACTTAAAAGAAGAACAGGGTCAGCCATTTGCACAGGGGTAATTTACAGACCACCAGCCCAGGGGGAGGAGACAGACAGGGAGATGATGCTAGCTATCTAAAGGATAGCACACAAGGGGAAGGTAGTGCTGGTTGACGACCTCAATATTCCAGAGGTGGACTGGAGCCTCCCAGCAGCAGCAGCAGCCAGGAACAAGTTTATCCAGGACTCCCTTCAGGGAGCCTTCCTTAAACAATTAGTCATGGAACCCACACAGCAGGATGCACTACTGGACCTGGTACTCACAAACGGGGACAGTGTGATGGGGATCACAGTGGGGGATCACCTGGGGAACAGTGACCACCAGTTAGTGTGGTTTGACATAACTGAAGGGGCAGAACCCAATCACACAAAAATGGGAATCCTTGACTTTAGGAGGGCAGACTTTGGAAAAATGGGGAATTGCTTGGAAGATGCACTAACTGGAATAGGGAGGAAATTAGGGGTTGACGAACACTGGGCAGTATTCAAAACAGGGATAACAAGAGCAACACAATTATGTGTAAAACAGGATAGCAAGGGGAAAGGAAGAGGAGACCATTATGGTATTCCAAGGAGGTAGTGGAGAAAGTGAAAGCCAAAAAAATCACATTCAAACAATGCAAAAAGACACAGGCAGAAGGGGACAGGGAAGGGTACCAGGAGAAACAAAGGGAGGCAGGAAGAGCAGTAAGGAAAGCCAAAGTACAGACAGAGAAGCACACTGTGAAATCAGTGGTTAGAGTGGACAAAACCTTTTACAGGTACATAAGTGAGAAAAGGAAGACAAAGGGAGGGATAGTGAGGCTGAAAGGGGAGGACGGGAGTAGAGTGGAGGATGACAACAGCAAAGCAGATATACTGAACAGATATTTCTGCTGAGCCTTTACAGAGGAGGGGAAGGATAATGGACCAGAAGGGAGCAAAATGGGTAGGAAGGGCACAGAAATGGACACAAGTCCTTTTCCATGGGAAAGGGTCATAACGGAACTGAAAGGAATAAGAGTCGATAAAGCTATGGGGCCAGATGGGGTACACCCCAGGGTGCTGAGGGAGCTAAGAGAGGTGGTGGCTGAACCTCTAGCAACCTGTATAGCTGGTCACTGGAAACAGGAGAGGTACCCAGAAAACGAAGGACAGCTGATGTAGTCCCCCTATACAAAAGCGGGAACAGAGAGGAAGCAGGAAACTACAGACCAGTCAGCCTGACCTCAGTAGTGGGGAAGATCATGGAAGCACTACTGTAGGAAAGAATAATGGAACACTTGGTTGCCAACGGTCTACAGGATCCAAGACAACATGGTTTTACTGGGGGAAGGTTGTGCCAGACTAACCTCATTGAATTTTTTGACTGGGTGACAAGGGAGGTGGATTGGGGGAGGCAGTGGATGTGGCCTACCTGGACTTCAGCAAGACCTTTGTTATTGTGCTGCATAGAAAGCTGTTAAACAAGCTGGGGAACATGGGAGTGGGCAGGACAGTGGTGCGGTGGGTGGGGAACTGGCTGGATTGCAGGACACAGAGGGTGGTGGCAAATGGCTGTCACTCCGCAGCGGGAAGGGTGACCAGTGGGGTGCCACAGGGATCAGTGCTGGGTCCAGTCCTCTTCAACATCTTTATCAGTGAAATTACAGAAGACCTACAAGGGAGAATTTGCCTCTTCGCTGATGACACAAAGCTCTGCAACAAGGTGGACACTCTGGAGGGTGTGGATAGAATGAGGAGAGATCTGCAGAAGCTTGAGGACTGGTCAAGGGAGTGGAAGTTGAGATTTAACACAAATACATGCAAAATAATGCACATGGGGCACAAAAACCCAGGAACAACATATCAGTTGGGGGGGGGATACAGAATGCCCCAAGTAGTAAAGGGACATAGGGGTTATCATCTCTGATGACCTCGAGGTAGGGAGTCAGTGCGACAAGGCGGCAGGAAAAGCAAACAGGATACTGGGATGCATAGGCAGGGGTATCACTAGCAATAAAGGGGAGATCATAATTCCACTATACAAGACATTAGTGAGGCCACACCTCGAGCACAGTGTCCAGTTCTGGAGGCCTTACTGTACCTACGTAAGGACATAGACAGGGTGGAGGCAGTTCAGAGGAGGGCAACCAAGATGGTTCAAGGATTACATCACAAAACCTATGAGGTCAGGCTGAAAGACTTACATATGTACTCCCTGGAGGGAGGGGGGTTATGATAGAGATATATAAGTACCTCACGGGGAGGAACAAGGTGCAGGAAAACACAATGTTTCATAGAAAAAGATGTTCCAGGACTAGGGGCATGGGATGAGACTGCAGGGGGGGATGGCTCAAGAAGAATGTGAGGAAGTATTTCTTCACAGAGAGAGTGGTGGACAAATGGAACGCCCTGGCGGAGGAGGTGGTGGGGGCTAAAACGATTAGAGGATTTAAGAATTCATAGGATAGGCATCTGGGGATCCTGGTAGTTGGGGGAAGGGGACAACCTAGTTCTAGAGAAGCTTGAAGAAGCAAAGTTACGTGAGCAAATGGGCAGACTAGGTGAGCCATAAGCCCTTATCTGCTGTCAACATCTATGTAGCTATGTATCTATGAAGTCTAAATAATTTGAGTTGGTAAGAACAAAACTGTTACGCAGCCGTTCCCCCCACAAAACTTTAATTTTAACCAGTTCCATTCTTTATTACTAAGGGTTGTTACAAGAAAACAGGAGTGTTGCCCCTTCCATTTCACCAGCATTATAGAGCGAGGGAGCACTCCTGACCAATCAGAGCACTCCCTTCCCTCTGCACATGAGACACTTTTATTCCATGAAGAGTGTTTCATGCGCAGATGCCCTGGAAATGGGGTATGTTCCAGGACAGTTTTTTTTTTAAATAATATATTATTGATTGAGATCAATCAATAATACATTAATACCGCCTTGGAGACCACTCTTACGCTTATATAAGTGGTCTCACTTACGTTCTTAGGGTATCAGAACTGCTCACCTTTGATTCGTGGTTCTCCTACCCTAAGAATGTGCTTAAGACCACTCTTACAAGTGTAAGAGTGGTTTCTGCAGTGGCATTAGCATACAGTAGAGGCTTATTATGGAGCTGAGGTTACAGTCCACTGCTTGTGACATCATAGTCATTTCCATAGTAACAGCATATTCTGTCTCCAGCATGGAAATATGACTTCTGCTCTGCAATGAGCCTCAGCTGCAAGGCAGTTTTTTCGGGACAAAGCTGCAGTTTTCAAGTAGGAGCCCTTAATAAGGAAGGGTTGAAATGCTTACAATGTATATTTCTTTGAAATGTTGAGTAATTGAGTTCTACTGATACCAACCGTGACCCCTTTACTGGTGACCAGTGACTCTATTTAACAATATGCTGCTTAGCTGGACCACCAGTGCAGTGGTAGCACTACCGCTGGTGATGCCAGTGACCCGGGTTCAGGCATAAGCCTGAGCATCAGAGGGCTAGCTGAGGGACGAGGACTGAGTGTCCCAGAGGATGCTCTCCTCCTCAGGGGGGGAGGGTCACAGTCTCAGCTGCAGGACCACCACTTGGGTGACTTCAGGTAAACGTGCAGCTGGAGCTAGTTCTGGGGATGGAGGGATGCCAACTGTCTCTGAAGAGCACAGTCATGCATCAGCATGTGCACCCATGTTGCAGAGCCCTTGTGCTTGGGCACGTATGTTGCAGAGCCCTTGTGCTTGGGCATGCATGTTGCAGAGCATTTGTGCCTGTGCACCTGTGTTGCAGAATCCTTGTGCTTGGGCATGCATGTTGCAGAGCCCTTGTGCTTGGGCATGCATGTTGTAGAGCCCTTGTGCTTAGGTATGCATGTTGCAGAGCCCTTGTGCCTGTGCATGCATGTTGTAAAATCCATTGAGCTTTGGCACAAGTGTTGCAGAGCCCTTGTGCTTGGCATCCTTAGGGGATGAGTAGAAACAAGGGAACACCCCACTGGCATGACAGGTGAAGCTGCCTACACTCTCAGGCCCAGACATGTTGACTGCCTTTGGTCTTCCAGAACTGTGTTGTTCTGGGAGTCTTGTCTTTTCCTCACTGACCCCACTCTGGAGGGATAAGTCCAGTATTACAGGAGACAGGTAAATGACAGAGAAAGCACATGTGGGGCTGGGAGGTTGCCTGGCAAACTGGAAGGGGGCCAGCACAGAGATCAGGAGGGGATAAACAGAATGCAGAAACAAAAAAAGTTGCTCTTTCGTGCCTATGTATCTAGCTGGCAATGTATAGTATTTACATACTTACAATTTTGTGAAAGAAAGAAGCCCACCAAACCATCAAGCTCTTTCCCCACCACCTCAGTAGGAGTACCCTGTCACCTTTTTTAGATTTATTTGCGCATGCACAAGAAACTTTTTGTTACACTTGACAGCATTTCAGAGGTGTGTCACTGCCGAGCCCATTGTAGCTCAAACCATAAGGAGCTTCAGCAGTCCAGACCAATGAGCATGCACCGTGGTTGTAATGCCACTTGCTGCTGAGAAACTCTGTGAAGTTGAAAGGTCCGAAATGAAGCCAGTCAGCAAGTCTCTCTCTCTCTCTCTCTCTCTCTCTCTCTCTCTCTCTCTCTCGTGGATCAGGGTGTCCCCACCCATGCCACTTCCTTCTCACTGTACCCTTCAGGTCACTCACCCACCTGCCCTTCTTATCTTTATAAATATTTTTTTAAATATAAGCGGACTGGGGTGCCCATCCCCCATAACACTTCTCTTGACCCCCTTCCCCCCTCCTCCCTCCAGGTCGTCCCACTCTGTTCCCCAACAAGCCCAACAATGGTGTGCCCAATCCCAGTGTCAGAATGTCCCTGAAATAAAAAAAAGTCCCTTGATTTTTTTTTTTACTTCTTGTTAACCTCCAATCGAAGATGCATCTTGCTGCTGGGGGCTGACTGAAGAACAGGCAGCGGAGGGTGGTGGTCGGGGGGAACTCTCAACACCCCGAACAGTCATCCGTGGCATCTCACAGGGTGCAGTGCTCAGTGTTGAGGCTAGTGTTATTCAATATCTTCGTATCAGATATGGCAGAGGGGTTACAGAGCAGGATGAGCCTGGGAGCAGTGGTGGATGGATGGAACGTAGAAGGGTACTCCAGAGTGACCTAGACACATTGCAGAAGTGGTCTGACACATGGCAGCTGGGGTTCAATGCCAGGAAGTGCAGGGTTATGCATTTTGAAATCAAGAATCCAGGGCACAGATACCCGTTGGGGTGTGAACAGCAATCAGTCTCCATTGAGGAAAAAGATCTGGGGGTGATGGTCACTGGTCAGATGAATCACTCAGCACAGTGTAGGAAAGTGGCAGCAAAGGCCAACAGGATGCTCAGGTGCAAATCAAGGGGAATCACCTTAAGGAGTGAGGAGGTGATCCTGCCACTGTACAGGTTACTGGTGAGGTCGCACCTGGAGTACTGTATGCAGTTCTGGTGCTCCTTCCTAAAAAGGTACATCAGGCTATTGGAGGGGGTGCAGAGGAGGGTGACCAAGATGCTAAATGGGATGAAGGAAAAGCCCTACGAGAATAGGTTGGCAGAGCTCAACATGTACTCATTGGAAGATCAAAGGGACAGAGGAGACATGATCGAGACATTTAAATACTTAAAGTGCATACATAGGGTCAGCCCTGCAGGTTTATTCAAACTTAGGAAGGAGAGGATCATGAGAGGGCATGGTCACAAGCTGGAGGGAGGAGGTTCAGAGGGGAGATGAGGAGGCATTTCTTCACAGAGAGGGTGATGGAGGAGTGGAATGCATTGCCTGAGGGTCTGATTTCACTGACAACAGTGGAGGGATTTAAGAGAGGGTGGGACGGGGTAAGAGTAAAATTAGACTATGAAAGGAAAATGAGGGGGAGGAGGGCAGCATCAGTGGTAATCACTGAGAGCTGCACAATTGAGAAGACGTGAAAGACCATAAGAACTGTATCTGCTGTTTTTTTCGTATATTCATATGTAAAACAGAAACCACCCTCACTGATCTGCCCCCCATGCACACCTCCCACCCACCCCACCCTGACCTTCCACTCAGCAGTCACCACCCCACATCCCTTATACACTCTCACTCACCTGAACAGGTCCCAAGGCAAAGATCCAGTCTCCAGTCGAAGTCATGTCTTTCAGCTGGAACCACTGAATGCAATATGAGAAGCTGAGGTAAATGTGGTTCAGTGTATTTCAATGGGTTTTGAACTTTGATGCATAACTTTGTCATTTTTGCATATTTTGGCCCCAAATTTTCAACATGGCCTTTCTGGGCAACCTCATGACCAATAGTGGTGAAATTATGCAAATGAGGCCTGAAAAGTGATTTTGTGGTCGTGATGCAAAATCACCTTTTCAGCGGGATTAAAAATTCCTCACAAGCCTTGTTCATGAGGTGGTTCATAATAAGGCTATGTTGAAAATTTGGAGTCAACATATGTAAAAATCCTCCCTACCTCTCCCTTCCCCCTCCTTCCCCCATCACTCCTTTCACTTCCCCCCTTCACTCCATCTTTCCCATCATGCTCCCCCCGCTGGCTTTTCTCTCGCATACTGACACTCATCAATATCTGTACTGCCACCCTACCCCGTTAGCTACCGATCTGCACTTGTTTAGTACTTAAACCTTGTACAATCCTCCTGATTATATCTTGTTCCAGTTTGTATTAGAGATGCCTGTTAGCAACCCAATTCCTGCATCACACACCATTTTACCAAATTCACTTTGTCAATGGCTGAACTGTAAAAAAATGATATTCCTATGTATTACTTATCCCACTCCTCCCTCCTCCAGGACACATCTGGAAATAAGCAGTCCACTGCTCAGTATGCCATTCCTGGTGAAACTCCTGACATAAATAAATAAATAAATAAATAAATAAATAAATAAAACTGGCAAAGTTATGTGCTTACATTGAAATTTTTCTACGCTCACTCATAACTTTGGTAATTTTAAATATTATGACCTCAAATTTTCAACATAGCCTTTTTAAACACCACCTTATGAATCTGACAGCTGTAATTTTTCAAATTCTGGCCAAAACATGTTTTCATACCTATGACGTCGAAGTACATTTCAGCGGTGCGGAATGATGTTTTGGCAGGGATTTGAAAATTTTCACCTGCAGGTTTATAAGGTGGGGTAATACGAAGGCTATGCTGAAAATGTGGTGTACAAATACAGTAAAATGCTCTTGTTATGACTGAACATTACACTGGTTCAACGTTCACTCATAACTCCGTTAATTTTCAATATTTCGACTCCAAACTTTTAACGTAGCCATTTTTCTGCGTCACCTCATAAACGTGACATGTTATTTTTTTAAATCTAGATGAGATGTGTCGTCACACCGCGGATGTGAAGTTACATTTTGGCCAATATATTATAAATGATACATGTCATGTTTATAAGGTGAATCACAAAACAAGTATGTTGAAAAGTTGGTGTCAAAATAAAAATAAATAAATAACAGCTTTTGTGTGATGTGCCAGTCTTCAGCCCAGTGGCCATGCTTTGTGAGCCCACCCCGTGACCTGAGTTTGGAGGTGAGCTCAGTGACCCAGCTGGATGGGGTGAGGGTGGGGGAATGGCACTGTTATGTGACACCCACCAGCAAGGGAATAAAAGGTGCAGGGTTGTCTGTATGGGTCTGGGTACCATATAGTGAAGACAACTGTCCTCTTCCCATAGGGCCCCGCACCACTCCACCTGTGGGTGGCAGAGTGCCTTGTGCACTGGCTGACAGATGCACTCTTTGCCTATACATCTGTATCTGCGGTCACATGGAAGCACAGGGAACTGCCACCAGACAGCCCCATGAGTTCTTCACATCCGTCTCTGCACTCAAAAGCAGGGCCCTTGACTGGAGTCTTCCCTCGGTGCAGGACATCTGCATCCATGCACTATCAATACCAAACACCTGCACAGCACATACATGCAAGCAAACATGCGGCATTGACAAATGCTTATTTCTTTAATGTACTTATCTAGTTAAAGGCGGAAGGCAGAAAAAGCATCAGCTGAAACTACATGTTCTGGAACTCAGTTCCAAGTGTCCACCACTGGCTGTGTGAAGTAGTTCTTCCCGATACTTTCCTTGACTCTTTCTCCTTTCACTAACATTATGACTTATCCCCCCATCCTTGTGCATTCTGAAGAGTTGCATTTTAACGGCTGGTACTATCCCTTTTAGATATTTTAATATTGTGCACTACTATCAGATTAAGCTTTTGTAATCTGACAAGTTTACATAAAGCAAACATTGTGAAACCATAAATAGAAAAGTTAGGAGAATCATCAGCTGTATGAAACACCACTTTGCACCCAGAAATGAGTCTATCATTCTACCTTTTTACAGAAGTCTGGTCAGACCACACACCGATTATGGATCTCAGTACTGGTCCTTCTACTTAAAGAAAGATGTAAAGGTTATAGAAAACATTCAGAGAAGGGCAACTAAGCTGATCAGAGGATTAGAATATCAGTCATCTGAAAGTAGACTTGATCAACTTGGACTAATGTCAATCAGATCTAGGAGGCTCCATGGAGTACTACTTTTACTTTATTTATATATTTTATTTTATTGTTTGATGATCAGTTAAGCCCCACTAGGCACAGGTGCCTGTTTTCAAGGGTGACCTAGGTGCACTTGGGAGGTTAGATGACTTGTTCAGAGTCACACAGTATGCAAGTGGAGGTTGTGGGAATCAAACCTCAGTCTGTTGGATGTATCGACCTCATTCACAGCTCTTTACTCTAACCTCTAGGCTATACTGCCAGCCCCAATGAAAGACCAAGACCTAATGGACTCCGTGGAATTTAAATGTAGGGTAACTGTAAAGCCAATAAAAAGTCATTCTATGCAATTTGTCCAAGTGAGATCAAATAAACTTTGGCTAAAAGTATCTTTCTCACACAAAGAACTGCTTACTAGTGGAAAAAAAGCCACAATCGTTAGATAATTCTGAAAATAAAGAAATCTTTAAAAACAGACCCGACCATATGATACTAGAGGAATAACTCATAACAATTTAGTAGCAGTGGATACACAAACTCAGTGGATTACATGGTCTGTTTTTGCCTACAAAATCACATTATACAATAGCAAGTAAATCTCCTGGACTTTAATTGGTCAGTGCATGCTTTTATCTGAGAAGAGCCTTATAGTGTCAAATCCAAACACACAGATGATTGCATATCACACTAAATAACAAGCCACATTTTCTGTTCTCAAGAGAGCTTCAAAGCTTTCAAGTACAAAAAGGAAAAACTTAGTTTCATACAAAAACCTTATTTACTTATATTGTGGGGGCAAACATTTTTGTCATGGCTAAAACATTTCATGGTTAGACAGAGAACAAGTGTCAGAACATCTCCTTTATAGAGTGGGCACTTCTCTTTTATAGCATTAGTTTTACAGTTTTATGTTTTTATGAGGAAACACACCACGAAATAATGCACTGCATCATGGGTATTGCATAACACACTACAGTGACTAACGGCTTTCTGAAGAGACTTTCTAGTGGTTTATGATCTGATTCTACATGTACTTTAGGTCTCCCATAGATATACCGATGGAATTTTAAGCACCCAAAGAAAATAGCCAGCATTTCTTTCCCTATTTGAACATAATTTTTAGCTTTGTTAAGCAAACTTAAAGTAAAAGCAACTGGCTTTGCCTCTTGTATTAGGCATGCACCTAGGCCCCTCTGAGGAGGCATCCACAGAAAGCTCCACTGGTTTGTCTAAATAGTATTCAGCCAAAATAGGTGGCTTGGTAATAACAGTTTTTAATTCATGAAACACCTTTTGGTGGCGATCTTCCCAATGCCATGCTATATCTTTCTCCAACAGTTCTCTCAGCGGTTTATTTATGGTCGACAGGTTCGGGATAAACTTTGCTAGATAGTTAACCATTCCCATAAATCTTTGTAGATCAGTGTTGCATTTGAGTGGGCATCTGAACAAGTGCTTTAATCTTTTTTGAATCTGTCAAGAGTTCCTCTTTGCTCAGTTTATGGCCTATATATTGGACCTGACTCAGTCTGATTTTAGATTTTGTCAGGTTTAAGGACAAAGGTTTGGCAAATTAAAATAGCCAAAGCTCGAACAGAAGAAAGAATAGCAGAAGGGGTTAAGAAGGGGGAAAAGACCTTTTATAGATATATACAGGAGAAAAGAAAGAGTAAAGGGGGTATTGTTTGGCTGAGAAATAGAGAAGGGCAGAGCATGGAAATGGACAGGGGAAAGGCAGAGGTTCTCAACGAATACTTCTGCTCAGTCTTCATACCAGAGGAACAGGAAAGTGGGCCAGTGCTAAGAAATGTAGGTTGCCACACCAGCGAAGCTGACTCAACTTCCTTCACAAGGGAAAGGGTCCTTCAAGAACTTAATAAATTAAAAATGGACAAAGCAAGGGGACCTGACAGTATCCACCCAAGAATACTGAAGGAACTCAGGGAAGAACTTGCCACCCCATTAGCAGACCTCTTCAATAAGTCTCCAGAAACAGGCAGAATTCCAGATGACTGGAAAAATGCCACAGTGGTGCCCCTGCACAAAAGTGGAAGCAGGGAGGACATGGGTGACTACTGTCCAGTCAGCCTCACCTCGGTGGTGGAGAAAATCATGGAAACTTTACCGAAGAAAATAATAGTGCAGTATCTGGAAGCAAATGGACAACTAGACCCAAAGCAGCATGGCTTCACAGCTGGGAGGTCATGCCAGACTAACATGATTTATTTCTTCAATTGGATGACCAAAATGGTGGATCAAGGTGGAGCGGCGGACATAGTGTATTTAGACTTTAGCAAGGCTTTCGACTCCGTTCCACATAGAAGACTAATAAACAAGTTGGAACACACATGTGGGACATAAAATAGTTGGGTTAGAAACTGGCTTGAAGGGAGAACCCAGAGGGTGTAGGTAAATGGCACTCTGTCAGAGGAAGGTGATGTAACCAGTGGACTCCCACAAGGATCAGTACTGAGGCAAATTCTTTTTAACATATTCATCTGCGACATTGCCGATGGATTGGAGGGAAAGATATGCCTGTTCACAGACAACACAAAGCTCTGCAACTGAGTAGATACACAGAAGGAGCCACAGGCATGGACTCTGATCTAAATAAACTGGAGAAATAGTCACAAGAATGGCAGTTGAAATTCAGCGCTAAGAAATGTAAAGTTATGCACCTGGGGAGTAAGAACCCAGACAGAAAATATACTCTAGAGGAGAACAACTGACAGAAACTAAGATTGAGAGGGATCTGAGTGTACTGATATCAGATGACTTAAAGATGTCCAGGCAATGCGAAAAAGCAGCATAAAAAGATAATGGCATCCTCGGATGCATATGTAGGGGTATCACAAGTAAAAAGAGTGAGGTGATAATCCCACTGTACAGGTCCTTGGTGAGGCCGCACCTGGAGTATCATGTTCAGTTTTGGAGACCACACCTCAAAAAGAACATAGATCAGCTGGAGACCATGCAAAGAAGAGCCACGAAGATGATACATGGACTGCACCAAGAACCGTACGAGTCAAGACTGGACCATCTCAAGATGTACTCATTGGAAAGGAGGAGGAATAGAGGAGACATGATAGAGACTTTCAAATACATCAAAGGAATTAACTCAGTATAGATTCATGATCTGTTCAGAGAGATCTTGTCTACAAGAACAAGGGGGCACAGCTTACGCCTGAAGCGTGGTAGATTCAGAACCAACATCAGAATGTTTTTCTTCACTGAAAGGGTGGTGGAGCCTTGGAACAGTCTGCCCACTGAAGTAGTGGCAGCAAAGACAGTGAGAGAGTTTAAACTAGCATGGGATAGGCACTGCAGAAATGTAGGAAACAAAAATGACAAGGGGGGGTAGCCTACATGAGCAGACTAGCTGGATCACACGATCCCCTTCTGCCGACACCTTCTTATGTTCTTAT
Source organism: Neoceratodus forsteri (assembly GCA_016271365.2). NCBI lineage: Eukaryota > Metazoa > Chordata > Ceratodontiformes > Ceratodontidae > Neoceratodus > Neoceratodus forsteri. The sequence continues at coordinate 93,193,688 of JADMNL010000030.1, forward strand.
GTTCTTGACTCATCCAACTTAATTTGCCAGAAGGCATGTCCTGCATCTAGCACTGAGAAAACTTTAGCTCAAGTCAACATAGCAGCAACCTCCTTAGCTGTTTTCATTGGATAATGGTCTCTTTTAATAGCCTGGTTTAAGTCTGGGGTCTATGCAAATGCTTACTTTATTTGGCTTTTCTATGATAACCATTGAATTAACCCAGCTCATGGGCTTCTCACCTTTCTCAATAACTCCCATCATTTCCATTTTCTCTAGTTCAGCTTTCACTTTATCACTCATGGCAAAAGGTATCTTCTGAGGGGGATGGAGCAGAGGGCTCACTGATTAATCTATTTTAATATGATGTTCTCCCTCCAAGCAGCCTAGTTCCTCAAAGACACCTGCAAATGCAGACAACATTTCTTCTGTGGTGCTTTCTGACCTCTCACTTTCAGTATTCACTGAAAACAATTTCTTTATTAGTTTCATCTCTAGGCAGGTAGACAAACCCAAAATGGGGGTCACATTCGTATCAACCACTTGAAACTAAAGGAGGTAATACTGAGTCTTAAAACAGGCTAGTAAAACAGCTTTGCCTCTCACATTCAGCTTATGTCCTGAATAGGAGACCAGCCTTGCTCTCAAGCTTTGCACAGGCTCTCTAGACAATGTTTTGTACATTTGCTAAGGCGTAACGTTGCATTGCACTTCTATATCCAACTAAAAAGTCACAGCTTTGCCATTTATGTTCAGACTCACTTTGCAGTCAGTCTCAGTCTTATAAGTAATTAATGTCTCAATACTGAAAGTACTTTCACTCTCACTACCCGAACCTTCCTGGACTATGTGGACTTCATTGCCTTTAGCCTACGATACATGTTAGCAAATTGATTTTTTCTATGACACTGCCTGCAAATCTGTCCATACGCAGAGTATTTGTTTCGCTCATGCTCGCACCCATGCTTGCCGTATTTAGACCTGTTCACTCGAGGTGGCGGGCTGCCTCTGTTACTATTTGTCCCATTTCTGTCTCTGTCCTCTTTTAAAGATGCTGAATGCTAATATTGCTTTTCTTGAGTCATCCCACTTAAAGTTTTAAACGGAGTTTTACTAATTCCAGCTGTTCTGCAAATGTCTATTGCTCTAGCTAGCATTCGATCCACTTCCCTTAGCAGTCTGTGTCTCACCTGCTGACTTTGGATCCCACAAACAATCCAGTCTCTAATTAGGGAGTTGCTCAATTCTCCAGACTCACATTATTTAGCTTTTAACCTTAAATCAGTCACATATGCATCGATTGACTCACCAGGGTTCTGATTTCTGATGTTAAACAAATGTCTCTCATAAGTCACATTTTTTCTTGGGTTACAATACCTCTCAAACTGGTCCATTATCTGGGACAATTTCTCTTTATCTTCTTCTTCCCTTCTCCATTCAAACATATTATAAACTTCAAGCACTGCAGGCCCAGCACATCTAGAAAAGTAATCGCCTGTATTTTCTGCAATTTTTCTGCAACTCCGCGGGCAACAAGGAAGATTTCAAATTGCTACTTGAATCTACGTCAGTTTTCAACCATGTTCCCCTGCAAGCTGAGGACGGTGGGAGGTGAAAGCTTTTCCATTCTGACATCATGTAATGATACTTGCAGACATGGTAAGTGGATTTAGCATATACTTTACTAGCATAGCAGTGTATCAGCTCAGTGCTAAATGCATGGGCTACTGCCTGCCTAAACAAGCAGATATACTGTATATAGGATCTGGACCACATGTGCACAGCACTGATCCTCTGTTACATCATACATTCAAACCCCATCATTACAGCCTGCAGTGCATGTTGGCATTTATATACACTCTGATGTCAGCTGCAGGGGATTCTGGGGCTTGTAGTAACAGAAGATGTCAGCCTTCTACTAAGTAAGATTAGTCTGATATAATACTATACTACAGTAAACAATAAGTACACCAAAATGTTTTTGCACACAAGCTGCACACTGGGACCTTCCCCAAACTTGAGTGTGGGGCCCTTGGTGCTGATTGTTCCCCTTTAACTTTCTGAACTTCATTCCATGGTTCTAATATCAAAAATCAGGGAAGCCATTTTATAATTGCAATAAGGCACTTCAGGGTGTACATAACTGTGGGATAATGGCACTTTTCGGGTGTGTAAGACACTTGGCTTCACCTTGTGCCTCACTTTCTGAGATGTGACATTATCCTTCAATAATGCACATCTTGTTGTGCCTTATTGACTAATCTGTGCATTTTTTGTTGCTACTGGAAGACTCTAAACAGAATTAGATTCAAGAAGACACTGAAAACAGCAGGCTCACTCCATAGTTTAAAATAAATTCATCTGTTTTCAGATCTGTGAAGAACTTCTGACATTGGAAGACTCAGAATTTAGGTAAATAGCAATGCAAGTATTATGCCTAGATGTCTCTCCTACAATCCTCCCTCGTTGTTGCATGTTTCTTGTACAACACATGCATTAAACTTGTCTTTGTTTTGCAAAACTTACTTTAGCCTTAGGTGATCTTTGAGATTCACTAGAATGAGCTGTAAATTGAATTAAACCATGGTAAAAGCAATGGTTCTTAAAAATGTAAGTACATGTGGTAAAATGTGACCGTGTACAAAACCCACGAATACTGGCCTGCAATCAGGAGCAAGTAGTTTGGGGGAACCTTTTACAATCCGAGCCCAGATTTCTTAGGCGAACTGGTTGCTCTCCTGAGTTTGTTGTGTGAAGTTCAAATGATCTTAACCCTTGATTGTTTCTTGCAAAAGATTTACTAAATAAGTTACAGCTAACAAGGGGCCCCTGGCTCTCAGCAACACTTGTTCAGCCCTACGTACTGTGAGAAGTCATACGTTGTGCAGCAGGGCTCTTTAACTTCAGAAATTTAGTTCTCTTCCGCAGCAGAGCAGATATATTTATGTGGTAGATTTCTGGCCAATCACTGGCTAAGGTGCCATGTGATGTAATTGATAGCATCAAATACTGAGTGTGATACATCCAAGACTGAGTTAACCAAAGACTGGAGGCATGCTGGGTGGATCTGGAGGTGGAGGACGCCTCGGTAAGGCTGGCAGTTTCCTTGGATCTAAGGAGTAAACAAGCCTAAGGCTGACTTCAGAACAGGAACCCCGCGGTCAACTCACACTGGAGGGTTGGGAGCAGGTTGGGAAGACAAGGGGGGTTGGAAGAGGACATGTCATTGTTGGCCCCTATTGCTGAGAACCCTGCTTTCCTGTCTGGGGGTGCATGACCCAGGGGTTTCTCTTTGGAACAATGTTTTTTTTTTTTGTGTTGGAGACTTGTATACTAACGCAAGGATTAAATCCCTGACCGAACTGGTAGAACAACTTGGAATCCCAGCAGCCCATAAATACAGATATTTTCAAGCACGAGCGTTTGGGCAGAGCAGTAACAGGGATCCAGTGGGCCAGTCCACTCTGTAGTTATTGGAACAGGCTGTGTTCCATGCTTGCACCTCCCCAAAGGGCTTAATAGCACAAATGGCACACTAAAATAGGGACTTATTCCTGAAGATGTCACTGAAGGTAAAAGAGCTACGGGAACAGGATTTGGGGGTGTTGGTTTCAGATGAGAACTGGTCTACAGTACTTCAATTACATACGGGCCTTTTGACTTGTAATAAGTACAAGGGATCAAAATTCAAATTCCTACATCAATTGCATTGCCCACAAGTCATAGTGCATAAACTCAACCCCACAATTTCCCCCATATGTGGGCGATGCAATATTATACTAGGTACTTACATACACTATTTTTGGGCCTGCCGAGAGCTTCGACCATTCTGGTCACAGGTCACTCAAGAACTATCCCATCTGTTCACCCTCCACATAGCGGACACGTCGACCTCCCTGTTATTTAGGGTAGAAGATATGGGGGAGGAGGGATGGGAGCCATACCATAGATGGATCAGGGTGCTGTTGGTCTTGGCCCACCAGTGTATCCAGAATATATGGGTATCATGTAATAGACCTAACATGGTACAATGGAAGGCTTTGGTCCTACAGGCTTTGGCCCTGGAACAGTTAACATACATCTTGCATGATAGAGAGGAACTCTTTCTTCCCAGCTGGGGAACATATATTGATTTGCTACTAGTGAATGAGGCAGCCCTATTGTGGGAGGGCATCCTCCAGTAAGATACATTGTCTTCTAAGCTCCTCGGCCTGTGCGTGAACTTAGGCATTTATAGACCTACAAATGCATGGCAGTCCCTGGCTTTGTTCCCCCTCCCTTCCCCCGGAGCCCATGTAGTGCTGCCTGTGACCTCCTATATCATTGATGTTTGAGGCATAGGCAAGGTGCCTCACATACTCCACTTGAAAGTGACCAATGATATAAAGGATTACTTAGCTCAACTCTTAAATGTTAATCCTGAAGTTGTGATGTACTGGCCCATCATAAGTGGTGTTTTGTCTATGTCATATGTAATGATTTCTTCTTTTTTTGAATATGTCCTTTAGTTATTTATTTATTTATCATGCACAAAGTGGAGTTATTGTTGAACCTCCTTAATGTCTGGACATGTATGCGATATAGATGGTCGCTGTGGGTGGTTTGGAAGGGTACACTGCTGTTTTTTAAGTCCTACCTTTTTATTATTCATTTAGACCCTGTTGGACTTGGCTCATGTGAGCCCTTTGTAATGGAAATGGAAAGGGAAAGGGGAAATTGTTTAACCAGGAAAGGCACACTAAGTCAAAGCTTGTTTCTAGGTGTGACCTAGGAGCACAAGGAAGTTAAGTTACTTGCTCAGGGTCACACTGTATGCAGGTGGGGGCTGTGGGATTCAAACCCAGGTCTCCTGGTTTGCTGCTCATTGCTGTTAACCACTATGCTATACTGCCTCCTTAATGTCTGATTGTCTTATGTATCTCTGATAACATTCAATAAACAGTTGAAACAAAGATACTGAGTGTGAGGGAGGGGTTTGGGGAGCCATTCTAGCCATTAGGGCACCAGCATTACAGCACCAGGTCATTACGGTGCCAAATGCTGGATTCACCACCCCCTTCCCAAGGTCTGCCCCCCACCGGAGTTAGTATCCTTAGAAAGGGTGTGTGGGGGGGGCATGGGGGAGCACAGCCCCCCACAAAAAGAGAGGACAACGACTTTCCCTCTTGGCACCGTAATGACCAGGGCACACTGCCGCCAACGCTCTGAAGTGGTGGAACCCGTCGGGAAACACCAAAGAGGGAAAAAGAGTGCAAAACGAGTATTTAATTTTTTACATTAAAATCACCCAAACAGGTAAATTTTCAGGAACACAAAAGTTGTGCTAAAGAGGCAGATTCTGCACTCAGTTGGGTGTCCAGAAAACAAGGTAGATTCTGATGATGGAACAAAGCAGACTGTGAGGATGGAACAAGGCACACGGTGAGGATGGAACAAGGTAGACTGTGAGGATAGAACAAGGCAGACTGTCAGGATGGAACATGAATGGCAAGTCAAAAACATGGGGACATGAGTGGAAGCTGGTGAGTGGGAAGACAGATTCAGGAAGGATGTGAGAAAACTTTATTTTATGGAAAGAGTGGTTGAGCCATGGAACAGGCTACCGGCTGAGGTGGTGAGTACAAAAACCATTATGGTTTTAAGCACAACTAGGACACATTTAAGGGCTTAGTAGTTACTCAGCTGAGGAGCAGTAATGAAGGGGCAAGGGGGGAGGTGAATGTGAAAGCCCTGGTTATACAATAGGTTTCTGTGTAACAGGATATTAACAGAGCAGGCGGGATATATCAAATGGTCTTTTTCTGCTGACATTGTCTATGTTTCTATGTATTTTTTGCTGTGGACTTTTGTAATGCCTCAGATTCTTCTCATTTTCTTGCAAATGACTTTAGATTGCAACAAAGCTTCTCTTCTAGGGGTGTTGACTTTTATTTTGGCCATGAGGGTAGGGCTTAACTATATGTCTGGAGTCTGGGGCACTCATAACCAGTTTACAGAGGAAACTTGGGGAATGCCAGGTGGGGCTTGAGCACTGCAGCTGCATTCCCCCACCAGAGTCAACACCCACATTGCCTTCCCTTGGGGACCCCCCTACCCCCAGATCCTGCAGTAGCACTTTCCAGCCAGAAACTCCAGATGTTATCCAGTGAGTGTCTCTCACCTCATCTTGCTCTCTACTTTGCTATCAGTGAAAAGTGTCTCTTAAAAAAACGGCAACATCTAAATACTGAGAGCATTCTCTCGGAAATGGAGTGATAGGAGAGTTGTAAAGTGTTTCCTGCCTGATTACATGTTTAATTTACTTCACATCTCAAAATTGTCCGGTATGACAGAGCCAATTTGTTTTGAACCTACACAAGTGTCACTAAAAATCGGAGCTGCCACCGTCTCTCTGAGGCTAATGGAATCTCAATGAATTCAGTGCTAGGGGCTCGCTGCTGTGGCTGCCATATCCATTTCAACAAGGCCCGTTTCACCTGGGCATCTTTTTGCAGCAGCAGTTATTATCTTTTCAGCCTTTAACAAAAGGCAGCTCATTTCGATGGGGGATGGGGAAGGGAAGGATGGTACAATTATCTCAGCCCCTTTAAATTCCCCAGCACTGCAATCTCATATGTTTTTGCATATGGAGAGCATTTCATTATCAAGGTTACTCAACAAGGTCATCTTCACAACTGAGAAAAAAAAACAGAAATTAGACCAAATGGAATGATGGCCCTTAACCAATCAGATTGTTGAAATCTTGAGGACCATTTTTTTTTGTTCTACAGATGGTAGTTACAACCAGTAAAATGAAAGATTGCAGCCAATTAGAGCCCATCTTATTAATTATGGTACAGATTTGCCTTCTGATTTACTGAACTTGGCCAAAGCACAGCCCAAACAGCACAATTCAGCCTCAGTCATAAAAAGACCCCCGAACAATCAATGACATAGCACCTTGTCAGAAATACATAATTACTAAAAAACTACAAGATTACACATTTTGCTGAATAACAAATACTGCAGCTTTAAAGAAAAAGATTGACAAGGTATCCCCACTGGGTTGGTGGGAGTGGTGAAAGAACTGGATGGTCCAGAGGTCTTCTACCTTTCCTAAATTCAAATGCTTGTTTGTGTCACAGTGAAGGCTATTTCATAAACTAGAAAAATAAGGTATAAATGGGGGCATGATGAAATGGGTTCAAAGCTGGATAGGAGACAACCATAATAAATGTTAATAAAGCAACATAGACACAAGTGACCTGACCGGTGGGGTTACACAGGGATCTGTTGTGTTACCTAAATTATTCAGTACATTTATGTGACCAGGAAGGTGGGTACCACTAGTTGGATCACCAAGTTTGCTGGTGACACCAGGATGGGAAAAGAGATTACATCATAATAGGAGAGAAATGTAATGAAGAAAAAATGGGACAAGTTTGGGAAGTGGGAAACAAAATGGCAGATTAACTTCAGTGTTGAGAAAAGCAAGGTGATGTATCCAGGGGGAAAAAAGGAACATTAAGGGAAAATACTACCTAAATAGAGATACGCTTCTTTTTAAATTTAGTTATTGTTGCGCAGGGAAAGGATGGCTGGACAATATTGCCTATTCTCAGCCTCATCTCTGGTGGGTGGGTGGGGGCGGGGGATACAGATGCAAACCAGCTGAAACTGGACCAGATTGAGCATCAGCAGTATTTCAGTGAATGGGAGAAATCTGGCCAGACACCTAGATGGTTAACTATGGAAAAAAGACTATGAGCCCATCAAGTCTGCTATGATAGTTCTACGCTGCTTTACTCTGCCCTTTTAGAGCAATCTCCACCCACCCCCACTCCCTCAAAGATGTCCCATTGGGTTTTGAAACCTGAGATAGTCTCAGCATTGATCCCATTACTGGGTAGACTGTTCCACCTATCCACCACCACCCGTTGCTGCATGAAGAAGTACTTTCCATTGTCCTTCTTGAATTTCCAGTGCCGCTCTTTGATGTCTCAGGTTGCCCTTGTGTAATATACCAATTGTATGTTCAGAAGATCCAAGCACCGTTAGAGTTAGCTATGAAGACAGTTACAACTCCCATGTATTCAAATGTACTTTATTTATACCATCTACCAATTATAGGGTTGCTCAGGTTTTGTGGCATGTAAGTTGCAGCAGCCGTCCTCTGTGCTAATGAAGGTGCAACTTACAAGAATTAAGAGCACAAACAGGTACAAAACAAAGAAATGTGGAGTGGTCCAGTAAACCTGATATCAAGAGATGGTATTGTTCACTGACAGCCAGCAAGCAAATAGACAAGAACCTTGCAAGGAGTGACCAGCAATCTTCTTGAATTTCCCCTGTCCAGTTTAAGGTTGTGCCCACTTGTGGTTGTGTCATTCCATATAGCGCAGCAGTTTAAGGCTCTGAGCTGCAGATCTGGTGACATCCCACAGACCAGAGCTGGGTTTGAATCCCACAGCTTCCACTTGCATACTGTGTGACCCTGAGCAAGTCATTTAACTTCCCTGTGCTCCCAGGTCGCTCCTGTAAAAAAGTTTTCAGCTTAGTGTGCTACTCCTGGTTAAACAACTAAAAAAAAATAAATAACTTGAATATCTCTGGGAGTCACCCTATTATATCCCTGGCTGTATTTGCATGTTTCTATCATATCCCCACTTTCCCTCCTTTACTCCAGAGAGTACATTTAAGTAATAAGCCATGATAGGGTGTGCATTATAGGATTTTAATGCACACCCCAGGGGTGTAGCAAGGCACAAAGCTGAAGGCTGAGTGTCCTTAAGCCCCTGGGAAGTGCATTAAAATCCTAAGATGCACACCATGGAGGGGCTTATTACACTTATAAAATGGCTCTAAGTAGGTTTTCTGAGGGAGGAAGATGAGATTCAGCACCTGACCTCGCATTTATAAAATTTTAACGCATGGTCAGGTGATGTCTCTTGGCTAATGACATTTCTAGATTTCTGCTTGCCATTTTATAAGTCAAAATGTCTTCTAGAAGTACATGTTGACAAATCAATGGACCTGGGTAGGTTGCATGCTAAAGTGCTACAAGAAATTTGGAAGAAGCTAACTACCCCATTGGCAGAGCTATTCAGCTGTTCACTGAAAACAGAAGTAGTGCCAATAGATTGGAGGGCAGCTGATGTACTACTCGTGCACAGAAGTGGGAGCAGGGAAGAACCAGGGAACTATAGACCAGCTAGTCTGATGTCTGTAGTGGGCAAATTACTTGAGGCTGTTACTAAGAAGAGGGTGGCAGAGTTTCTGGATGCCAATGGATTCCAAGGCAACAACAAAAACAAAAGACCAATAGCATGGATTCACAGTTTGGAGGCTGTGCCAGGCAAATCTGGTTGACTTCTTTGACTGGGTCATGAAGGCAGCAAACAAAGGACAGGCAGTGAACAAACTGTATCAGGACTTTCGAAAAGCCTTTGATTCAGTCCCATATGGGAGAGTGGTTAAGAAACTAGAGGACATGGGGGCGGAGGACAGGATTACAGGATGGGTCAGGAACTGGATGGGTGGGAGAACACAGAGTAGTCTTCAGTGGGGAACTTCTCAGAGGTAAGGGAAATCATCTGTGGGGGTCCTGAGAGATCAATCTTTAGGACCAGTACTTTTCAATGGCATTATCTACAACATCGGGAAAGGGATCTAAGGGAAGATGTGCCTATTTGCACAAGACGCGAAAATCTGTGGAAGAGTGGAGTGGACAGTGATGATGGGGGCAGAACATTGAGGGACAATCTGAAGAGACTGGATAAATGGTCAGGGGTCTGGCAGCTAAAATTCACTGCAAACAGAAACGCAACGTTATGCAAATAGGGGTCAGGAACCCAAATAACGGAATACAGAATGGGAGACGTAATGTTAGAAAAAAGGACACCAATATAAGGTGGCAGCTAGTAAGTCAAACAATATAATAGCATGTATTAGGAGAAACTTTGTAAGTGTATAATGCCCCTGTGTAGTTCCATGATCAGATCCGTCTTAAGAATAATGTGTAATTCTGGTCCTCATATCTGAGGAAAGATGTTGGCATGCTAGCAAAAGTACAGAGTAGAGCACAACATATTTATTCATGCCTGCGTATGCAGCAGGGTGGCAGACATTGACCTAAAGTCCCTTCCAACCTTAAAATACTTTAGTGCTGTGGGAGTGACTAGGATGTTAGATGTCTTGGGAAACATGGGTGGGTGATGGGGATTATCTGCCAGAACTGAGACAGTTCTCTGTGGAAAAGAGACAATTCCAGTGAGACATGTTCATGTTATTCAAATATCTAACACCATCAGACTAAGTGTAGCTCTTTAATTCGCACAAGGAAGAAAGGACAAGGGAACACTCGATACAATAAAAGGGAGGAAGATTAAAGGTGAATATCAGGAAGAAAAATAGAAGTTGGATCTATACACTGTGTGGGGCTCCTCTTTATTTATTTATTCTTTGATATCCAGGTAAGGCCCACTAGCTACAGGTGACTGTTTTCAGGGGTGATCCGGGAGCACTAGAGAGGTTAAGTGACTTTGCTCCGAGTCACACAATATGCAAGTAGAGGTTGTGGGAGTCAAACCCAGGTCTGTCTCCTGGATATATCAAGCTCATTCATAGCTCGTTACTCTAGCCTCTAGGCTAAACTGCCAGCCCTCTTGCTGCAGTGAGGAAGCAAACTGGCCTTGGGGTCTTAAGAGACAATGGACTATTATAAAGCAGTCGAACTGCCTCCACCAATCAGAGGACAGCATTACTGTGCCTCTTATTCAGCATACAGTTGCTGCCTCGCGCTTCTGCACAGAGTCGATTCCTGCTGCAGTGATTCTCACATCACAGCGCTCCTGTCAGAATCACCGATCAGCTTTGAGAGGAATCCTGGTTCAAAAAATGTGTGTGTTAAAGCACAGAAGTTCTAGATGAACTGCCGTCACAGTATTTAAAACGTGCAGTCCTTCAGACACACAAATGATCGGGAAGTGTAATGAAATACCAAAGCAGTTCATTTAACCCAGATGAAAACATATAGTCTGCCTTGGAGCTTCATTTATTTTACCTGCAGTAAAAGTGCTGCTCCAATAACTGAAATATCCAAACTTCATACATCTTGGCAAAAGGTAAAAAAAAAGAAAATGTTTTAGCGATGGTTCCTCCCCACTGCCATCATGCAAGCGAGCGATGCTCTTTTTCAAACTGCAGAATTGGAAGTGCTGTGGCAAAAGTTGCAACTTTTCTGAGTTCACTATCATAAAACATAGTGGAAAAAGCTTTCAGTCAGACAAACTTTACTGCAAAGTCATCCCCTACGGTGAAGCTGCCACCATTACATGCTGTTTAAGCAGCGTCAATTACCGCTGTTGGAATGTACCACTATAACATGAAAGAGTGGGGGAGAACAGCAAAAACGGCAAAAATAAAGCAAACATTCTTAGCAGAAATTGTGCTCTTTTGGGCTGGGGGCAGTTCAACTGCTTCATAATATATTAATATATAGACTGAGTAGTGTCTTTTATAGGATAAGAAGGTTATCTTGTGCTGTTTTGGGCTGACAGAACCACTCAGCTTCGCTTTGTGGTCCTCTCGCTCAAACCAACATGAGATAACCTTCTTATCCTGTAAGAGGCACCACTCAATCTACATATTAATATATTATGCATGGTAAGCAGTGTGCAGTCACTGAAGGTTGGAAGAATACTAAAGTGCATCAAAAGAGGGGTAACCAAAGTCTGCCCGGTGGCACAGAGGGTTGAGATGCTGTAAGCGCCTGACCTCCTACCATGCCAGCAACTCACTTTCAGGGACAAGTTCAAGTCATCAGGGGTTGGGGGGATGGCTGTGGAAGGACCGAGTGACCACCTGCCTAGCAACTCTGCTGTTATGGACTGGGGTGCTGGGTCATTCTGGCTCTTGCCTGCCAGCAGATGTAGGCCTAGTGGTAGTGCTGATGCTCAGGAGTCAGACTTAGGTCAAGGGAAGGTGGAAGGAGCTGCAGTTCCGGAATGTATGTGCATCTCCACATGCATGCATCCTCTGTACCACCACAGTTCCAGGATCCAGGAGAAAACTAGGAAGAAAATGGGAGGACTAGGGCTTTGTGAAGCCCTACCCATGGCACCACGACCCACTGTGCCAATCCGGTTGGAAGGCAACTTCTGGATGTGAGTACACCGGGGGGAGGGGATCAGCCTTCCTCTCCCTGACCCCGCTGTGGGTGAAATCTGTGGGTAAACTTAGCCCCCAGCCTGGAGAGAGGTAAAGAATGGTTGACAGTGCCTGGGAATGAGGCTGAGTAGCTGCCCAGTTTGTCTCGGAGGGATAAAAGCCTTTAAAAAAAAAAAAGAAAAAAGGAGGGGAAACCAGCAGAGCAGGGTAAATAATAATAACGACACTTCACAAAACCCTGGTCAGGCTCCACTTTAAGAACTGTGTGCAGATCTGGGCTCTCCAAGACAAAAAGGACATTCAGGCTGTCAAGACGGTGTAATGCAGGGCCACCAAAAAGATCAAGGGTGTGGAGGACATAACCTGTGAGGAGGGACTGGAGGCTTTTAGCATGTTTACCCTGGTGAAAAGGAGGCTGAGAGAGGACATAAGCTCAGTCTTTCACATACACAAAGGTATCAACAAGGGTGAACCCACAGAGGATGTCTGATCTGATGCTATCCAGCAGGATGCAGGGACAGGCCCTGAATCTCAAAGGTGATAAATTTAGAGGTAACATTAGGAGGCACTTGTTCCCCCAGATCGTGGTGAAACTATGAAACAGCCTAGCAGCACAGACAGTGGATATATGAATGTAGGCCTTCAAGGTAAGCCTAAAGACCTGTACTGTCTTCATAATCCACTGAAGCTATGGATTGGCCTACCAGCAGACACAGTGGATATGAAGACAGTACATGCCTTTAAGGTAAGCCTAAACACATGTTTGCTTACAAAGGAAACCACATGGTACCCAGGGACGTACAGTGGAGGGTGAAGCCCAATAAAGTAATACAAAAAATACAACAGCATCCTTGGAAAGGAGGACAAGAAGCACCCTCAGCTGCTCAGTATCAGTAACACCTCCACTACAGACCCTCTAGTTATTGCAGAAGCCTTCAATAAGGCCTTTACCGATCTTACCCCAGTGCTACCACCTGCCAGTTTTCAACCTGGTTTGAACCACTCCAACAACGTATCTACCAAGTGTTTTCACCCGACCTTCTACTTTAAAAGGATGATGGTGAAGGAGGCCCTTACTGTGGTCAAGAAAATACTAGGTAAGACCAGACTGGGCAGTGACGGGATAGACATGAAACTTCTATCACTCACCCTGGATGTTCTTATAGTGCCCATTACCATGCTGTACAATAAGTCCCTGGCCCTGGCCCAATTCCCGGTGGTTTGGAAGCAGGCTCTAGTTATGCCAGTGCATAAAGGAAGCGACAAGTCTGGTAGCCAACTATAGACCCATCTCAATCCTCTCCCCCCGTCCAAGGCACTGGAAAAGATTGTGGTGGGTCAACTCATCGACTGCCTCAATAAGTATAATCTACTATGCCCCAGCCATCATGGCTTCAGACAAAATCACAGTACTACCACTGCCCTGCTGGACTACATGAACTATGCACATAAGGCCCTGGTTGAAGGCAGACTGGTGGGGTCTGTCTTTATTGACCTCACTAAAGCCTTTAATACAGTCAACCACCCCCTGTTACTGACCCAACTGCAAAACATGCCCTTTGCTGGTTCCAAGAATACCTGGTATGAAGAAATCAATGTGTCAAAATTGGGCAAACAGTATCCAGCACAAGAGAGGTACCATTAGGGGTACCCCAGGGATCAATACTGGGGCCCATACTCTTCAGCCTCTTCTTAAATGACCTTCCCTGTGACACCAAACTCATAGTATATGCAGATGATGCTGTGCTCCTGAGCAGCAGCACGTCTCAGGCTACCCTACAATCTGAGCTGCAGAACTCCTTCTCCAAACTCAAGGACTGGTTCTGTAGTCATAAGTTGCTACTAAACTACAAGAAGACCAAGGCCATGCTCATGTCCAGTCCCCACAACAAAAATAAGCACCATCCCCTCATCATCTCCAACTCATGCAGTGAGCTGCTGGAACAAGTTCACTTGTTCAAGTATCTGGGGGTCATATTAGATGATACCCTCATGTTTGTGCACCATATTGACTCTGGTCAAGACAGTCAGTACCAAGATTGGTGTCCTGTACAGGTACAGGCAATACCTCTCTTTGGGGGCCCTCCACCTCTCAGTCCACAGTTCAATTATATCTACTATTGACTATGGACTAGTGGTCTACGGGGCGTCAATGTATACAGTGCCAAAGAAGGTTCAGACTGCGCTCAACAAAGCCTGCAGACTCACCCTAGATGCTGAGCATGGCACTCACACCTGTTGTCTGTACAAACGTGCAAACTGGCTGTCATTAAGAAACAGGGTCAAATTCCAGACTTGCATCCTAGGGAAGAAGGCTCTATTGAGTAAAACACCACCTTATGTAGGCAATTTGATCAAGGCAGCCAACTCATTACAGGTCACCAGAGGGAGGTCTAGAGGGGCCTAGGCAATCCCCTTCCGTCGCACCTCACTTGGGCAATGTGCTTTTGCCTACCGGGCCCCCTGAGGATGAATGAACTCCCTGGGTACCTCTTGGCCATCAATTGTCTGGCACAATTCAAAACTGACCTCAAACAGCACCTAATAATACTCTCTAACTGCACCTGCCCCTGAGTCCAGCCATACCTGCTCTCTCTGCCCCCCAGCAAGCACTAGGCAGGCCTCATGTACCCCCTCCCTCTGACTCTTCTCATGACTTGCCACAGCAATCAGTTTGCATTATGCTCCTTCGGAACCCCTCACCCCACCCTCCCCTCCTCCCTCCCCCAACTCACAGTCCCGTGAGTTTCCCTTACAGTCACTACTAATGCAGGCTGCCTGACCATGCCCCCTTCTACCCCACCATTTACTCTAGCATGTGTTCTCCACTCAGCCTCCCCTCACCCCACCACTTATCCCTATACCTTATCATCCTTCTTCCCCCATCCTTCACCTCCACCACAGTACCCACCTCTCTCGTAACTCCTTTCTTCACCCCACTGCCAGCTATCCTGTCCCTCTTAACAACTGACAAGGCACTTTGTGGCTGCTTATCCCCCCCACCCTCATAAAGTGTTTTTCTTGTTATTTAACTTGTACCTATGTTTTGAGTTATTCTGTAAGTTCTGAATCCAAGCTGTATCATTCATTGTAATGTAACTTTGCTTTCTCCTATTGTACTTTGTTTTGCAATCTATGACATGGAACCTTTGTAAAAGAGCTTGTGCTCAAAGGTCTTTTACAAGTCACTAAATAAATAAAAAAAACATGTTTACACATTTATTTATTTTTTTATTTTATTCAGTTTTTATTGACAGGGTAAGTGCACTAGACAAATCCTGCCTATATTCAGGCACCACCCGGGGGAGGGGGATACTGATGAATGGCAACTGACCTTAAACCAGATTAAGCTTATCAGTCCCTGTTTATGAGGCAGGAGGCGGATCCAAAGGACCTTGAGTAACTTCCTACCTTAAATTACTATGTTAATGTGTTGTGCCAAATCTGGAATAGGAATAGACTGCCACAACACATGGAATTAGCTGGCACTGTAGTGGACTTCAAACTGAATTTTGAAGAAAAAGGGGTGACTGGATATTCCAGCTGAGCTAGCAGGAGGGAAGAACACAATTTAAACATGGTCTTATTTACCACCCCCCCATGACAGTAAATCCTACCAAATCCATTTAGTAGCTGTGTGACCCTGACCAAGTCATTTACTGTCTCAGTGCTTGTCTTCCACGCTGTAAAAAATGGGTAAAAAGCCAGACTCAGCTGAAAAAGACAAATTCGTTCTCCGCTGGGTTCTCCTTTGTTTTTTCCCCCTCTCCAGCCAGGCCCTGCTTTGCACCGGCTCCCCCAGCCCCATCACCCGGCTTCTTGCAGACTTACCTTCTGACTCCATCCTTCACTTGTCTCACCTCTCCCAGGCAGCAGCAGGCCGAGCCTCTCACCGCACGGACCAGGTCCCAGTCAGAGGAGTCCCACATCACTGGTGCAGGGCCTGCCGAGAGCTGGTGCTCATCCTGCCTGGCTGGGGCTCTTTTCTTGTTCTGGTGCCCCTCAGGATGCATGCAGCAAGGGTGCGCATGCGCACAAATGTGTTTGTCCATTGTCATGTGGCACCAGCTTGCGTCCCCTCTCCCTCTATGCCTCTCTGAATGCATTATCACCCTGCGGTCACCCAAGTGGAAGTGGAGCAGCAGAGCTTGTAACCCTCCCTCCCTTCCCAGAGCAGGAGAACATCTTCTGGGATGTTCAGTCCTCCACCCTCCCCGGCCCCCGATGACCTACATCCATTCCAGAACATGGGTTGCCAGCATCACGAACAGGAGCACTACCACTGCACTGAAGGGCCAGCTCAGCTGGGCTCTCCTGAATAAATAAACTGTAACAAAAAAAGCATTTGTCAATGCCAAATGCTTGCTTGCTGGCATTGCCATTGGTAGTGTAGGAGTTAGAGAGATGTATAATAGGAATGGCAGTGAAGTACTGAACTGAAGCCAACCCCACCCCCACCCAGCAGAGACTGACAGGCATTGGGGTGTACCTTTAGGTCGCCGGCCATAACGCCCATGCCATTTCACCACACCAGGCACTGACAAGTGTCACGGTGTGCCTTAGGGTCTTTGGACCTTATGCTCACCCCATTTCATGAGGAAATACGGCGAGATGGGTGCAGTATAGGAGAATGGGGTGAACTTTGGGGCTGAAAAGTCCAAGGCACACCTCGATGTCTGTCACTGGCTGCAGGGTGTGGGTGGGGGTGGAATGACATGAGTATTACAGGCAACAATCCCAAGTCACACCCCGATGCCTTTCAGTCTCTACAGGGTGGGGTGTTATGGTTGGAAAGCCTAACGCCCCAGGCATTCGTTGGTATTTTCACTCCAAATTTTCAACATGTTTTTTTTGTGACCCCACCTCATGAACAGTGGCAATATCAGTTTGTTAGCCGAAAGCTGATTTTGCACAGCAACTGTGCCATTTGGCACCACAGGGGTGAAAACACATTTCGAACAGGATGTGAAAAATGACAGCTGTACTGTTTATGGGGAGGTGTAAAAAATGGCAATGTTGAAAATCTGGAGTGAAAATATAAAAAAAAAACTGGTGAAGTCACGAGTGTGCGTAGAAACTGTGCAACGCACACCCTTAATGTAATTAGTTTGAGGATTTTTTACAGCAGATTGTCAACACAGGCATCTTGGGATCTCCGCTCATGTACAGTGTCAATGTGATTTTCTTAATCTGTCCCGAACACTGATTTCCCACAGCGACCACGCATTTCTGCCCTGGAAGTGCAAAAACACATTTTGGCCAGTGTGTGAAAAATGACAGCTGTACTGTTCATAAGGAGGTGTGGAAAAATGCCATTGTTGAAAATCTGGACTGAAACTATTACAAATTCATGAACTTACAAGGGTGCATGGAAACTGCGTAATGCAGGCTTGTAACACAGTCATTTTATGGACTTTTGCCACCAAATTTTCAACATAGCCATTTTAAGACCTCTGCTCATGAACAGTGTCACTGTGATTTTCTTAATCTGCCCCAAAAATTGATTTCTCACGCCAACCGTGCCATTGTGCACTACATGCGCGAAAACATATTTTGGGCATGATGTGAAAAATGACAGCTATACTGCTCATAAGAATGTGTGGTAAAATGGCAATGTTGAAAATCTGGAGTGAAAATAGTAAAAATTTTCAATGTTACGAGCGTGCGTAGGAACTGCGCAATGGACTCTCATAAAACAGTCATTTCTGGGAATTTTTTCACCAAATTTTCAACACAGAGTTTTGGGGGACCTACCGCATGAACTGTGACACTGTCATTTTGTTACTCACTCCCAAAAGATGGTTCCATGCAGTGACTGCGAAATCACCTTTCGGGACCGAATAACAAAATGACAGTGGCTGAGTTCATGAGGTGGGGTCCTAAGAACCCATGGTGAAAATTTGGTGAAAAAAATTCCCAAAAATGGCCAAGATATGCACCGAAGTTGAAAAGAAAAACATTTATTTCATTATACAGCTTGCCTACATTTCTTCAGTTTGCGGTCGGCTTTGAAGACTGCAGACATGTTCTCGGTCCACTGAAGATCGTCGCACTGGCCTCTGGAGGTAAGTATGGGGTGAGGGTGTGTGGGGAGGTGGGGTACGCAGACAGTGGGCGCGGGTTGGGGGGGGGCAAGAGAGTCAATGAAGGACCGTTTTCTTTTATTCTAGGTGTTTTGTTTTATAAAGACAAAGTGGGACTTTTTGCCATGCTAGGGTGGGCTCCCAGTGTGGCACCTGGAAGTTTGTTAGGGGCAGTGGAGCCGACAAGGTTGGGCACTGAATCTGAGACTTTTGCCATGCTGTGGTGGGCTCCCAGCATGGCACCTGGAATTTGCTTTTGGGGGGCTGTGGAGCTGACGGAGTTGGGCACCTAGTCGGTCATACAGCGTGTGGGGGTGGAGGGAAGCGCATCAGCATGCTGAGGTGGGCTCCCAGCATGCTACCTAGGTATTCGTGGGGGGGAACTGGATCCAATGGGGATCAGAAACGAACTGTCTATGACAGTTCAGATGCAGTGCTGACGTGTAGGCAATTTGTTTACTGCCGACAGCAGTATGCAAATTGCCTGCCAATGGCAGCATGCAAATTGCCTTCACGTTACCACTGCTGATTGTAGTGGTGTTTTTCTTGGAACTGTACGGCACTGCATCTGAATGGCTGTCATAGACCACTCGGATATTCATTAGTGCGGCGTGGCTGTGCCTGCAAAAAGGAGTAGGGCATTGGAAGTGGGGGTGGCACACCTATGAAAACTTGTATGGTGGCACTATGTTTCTTGCACATGTGTGCAAGCAAATGTAAAAAACTCTATTTTTTTTAACTCTCCCTGTGCACCTAATGACAGCAACATTTCTTGCCCTTCCCTCTCCTGGATAGTAAAGTACTTTGGGACACAGCTAGTATGAAGGATGCTTTATAAAACCCACTTCCCTTCCTTTAGCCCTTCTCTCACATTCTTACCACTGCTAAGAGTGGTATTAAAATGCTCAAGCCAGCAACGTTTTTTTTTTTTCATTGCCTGAATCTTCTCCCATGTGTTTTGATGCTCCATGCCTCTCGGCTCCGCTTATTAAATCCCTATTAATCTTTCCGCCCTGTGTATATTCATTAGATAAACACTCCAGCAGTCAAGTTGTTTATTGTCTGGTCAGTACACATCATAACCCAGGAAGACAAGATGAATTTGACAGTTAATGCAGAACTAACAGTAGGTAATACATCTTAGAATCGGGTGGAAGGTTGACTTGAGAGTTAATCAATAAAATCCTAACTTAGGTATAGTATGAAATGGCACTCCATTTATTATTAAGGGTTAGTATGAAGTATGATATACTGGGTTGATACATTGGCCCTTTACCTCTGAGACCTGGCTTCAAAATTAGCTCAGACAGAAGAGACCAAAAACTCTTCCAATCTGACAGCTGCTAATGGCGCTTTCAAATGAGTTTGTGCAGTCTCAGTTTAACAGCCTGGGTAGAAGTCAAGTGGCCACCTCTCTTATAAAATGACTAGACTGGCTATGATTAACCTGCCCTGGGCTTTAAGGCACGCTGATGCTGAGATCTAGGTGCATGAGCAATACAACTTGAGTCCCTCTATGATGCACTCCCACCATGTTCAGGATGAAGTGCCTTATCACAGAAAAAAGGGGAGAGCTGTCTGTCGGGGGTTCGATCCCCTCACTCCCCCAAAAGAATGATAAGTCTATAAAATGCCTCCATGTCATAAAAAGGATTGCTTTCACAAGTCCATTACTATGACTTTTGAAGCCAGTGATTTCCCAGTATTCATGAACTGCCAGTCTCGGATGCTACGTGACTGATAAGAATTTGGTTCTAGGACAGCTGGTCTGCTTAAGTGCGGAAATCTGAAAAGGACACAAAATTAGTTTTTCACAGCACAGATTTTTTTTTTTACCTGACTAATTAGTATCAGCAGATCTGCCATTGAGAGGGCAAAGCGAACACCCACTGACAAAATACAGCCCTAGAGACAACTCATTTTAGCCACCAAATCATATCAATGCCGTAGGCTGTACAAGCACATTATCTGAGGCATAAACTTTAAAAACAGCAATTACTGTATGTATACACACACACACACACACTCTCACACACACACATATCCACACACACACACATATAGATACCATATAGGCATGGTCACTCCTGTATATTAGAGTTGAGTAAACACTTTAAGTTTAAATCCCAATTCTTGCACCTATTAACTTTGCCCCATTCAACCAATTTACATGAAATTTGGAAATCACAAACATGGTGCCAGGATCTGTAGCTCCAGAAAATGTTGTGGCAGTCAGTTCACTGGGGGCAAAGTTACAGAGAGCAGAGGACCAAAAAAATACATAAATTAACACTTTAGTTTTTTTGCTCACCTATAACTGAAAAACAAGGAGGATTTGAAACCTGTAACTTGCAGGTTTTAATAGAGTTTGACCCAAGGTGTGTGCTTTTGTGGTTTTTAAATCCCAAACTAAAGTAGCTTTTAAAATATTTAAGTAAAACAGTTCCATTTCTGAGCATGCAATGTTAGAAAAATTAGCATTCTGAGGATAACTTAATTTTTACAACCACATTGCTTAATTTGGCCATTTTACAAGAATGTGTTCATGTGTCAGGTGGCAGGACTATCTAGATGCTAAAAACAGTGTCCGTATTCCTGTCTGTGGTGTTCATTCAGCAGGGGCGATGCTATACATCAATGCCAGTAAAACTGTATATTCCAACACCGGGGTGCCCACCCCCACTGCCAGTTCAGTTCACCCCCCTTCTGTAATAACCTTCCTGCCTGCCACAGACAGCACATTGCTCCCGCCCATCTGACACCAGGGTGCCCGATCCCTGGTGCCGGCTCAAACAGCCCCCCCTGATCCAACACTGTGTGATACCAGGGTGCCCACCCCAGTGCCATAAAATATCCAACCAACACTTGGGTGCCCAATCCCCAGTGTCAGTACCTGTCTCAAAAAAAAAAAGTCCCTCATTGTTTTTCTTTTGTTAACCCAGTAACAAAGAAAACTATCAACGTCTGTAGCACCACAAAGGACCTTGTTACTTGGGTGGTGTGCTTCATTTGTCATTGTCAGAACTCTACAGTATAATAAAAAGCTGTTAGAAAATGTCCCCATTGTATTCTATGGAGAGCGCTTTTTACTGACATCACAAAATGTGCTAGCGCAGGGGTATGTCTCAGAGTATGACAGTAAGCGTTTTGCTGGTGGGCTCTACTGTGGGAAATACAATCCCTTCCCTCCGTGTATAATAGCACAGACAAATTTAAATTTATATTGTAATCTAAGCAGGGCCAGGTAATTTATATTTATTTATTTATATGTTTGGGGTGGCACAACTGCATTACTAAGAACCTGCTCTTTAATGTATTTCAGTGTGGTTTGAACTTTTACTCATAACTTGGTCATTTTTTTAATATATTTCTCTCAAATTTTCAGCATGCCATTTTTGGGACCCCGCCTCATGAAACTGGTAGGTGAAACTGTTCAAGTCTGGCCAGAAAGGTGATTTCACAGTCACTCCATGAAATCACCTTTCAGGTGGGATTTGAAAATTTTCACCTACCAGGTTCATGAGAAGGCTATGGTGAAAATTTGTAGTACAAATATTTAAAAACAACAAAGTTATGAAGATACATAGACATATTTCAGTGCTTGCTCATAACTGGTAATTTTCAATATTTTGACATCAGATTTTCAACAAAGCCTTTTTTTTTACACCATCTCATAGAAAGTGGAAACTGTTGTTTTTTAACTCCTGGCCAAAATGTGTTTTTGCACTTGTGGTACAAGCCACAAAATGACATTTTGTCAAGTATTTTATAACTGACACCTGTCATGTTCAGAAGTGGGGTCATAAAACAACTATGCTTAAATGTTGGATTCAAAATATCACCAAAAAATGATGAAGTAATGTTGTTTGCAGGGATGGCCATTGGCCCAGTGGGGACCACAATGCCTTTCTGTGCCAGTGATCTAAGTTCAGGTGCAAGCTCAGTGAGCAGGCTAAATGGGCCGAGGGTGGGGAAAAGTGCATGCAGCACTGGTCTCAGCCAGGGGGCGGGACAGAACAGTGTTCTGGCACACGCATGACACCTTGTGGCAGGCCAGGGAGCCTTCCCTCACAAGGGCTTGACATGTGTGTCAGGGCCTGATGGGCCCATGCACTACATAGGGACTATCTTCCAGTATTGTAGTTATTTCATTTCATGCAGGTCCAGGAGGGACCTGCATGAATGTGAATTTGATTCCACTATCAGAAAAAAAGGGAAATGAATTGTAAAAAACTACATCAGTGCAGACATTAGAGTTGAAGAACGCAAAGCGCACAAAGTAGGGAAATGGAAAAAAATATTAGGGTTTGGGTCTTGGAAGTCTTGTCAAATTGGTGCTGGGATATTCCTTGGGGTTCTCAAACCTAATGCCCACCCCCTCTCCTGAGCAAACAAGGTCAGATGTGATCTCTTTCTTGATGAAAGCTATAACAGATTTTGTTGGCAACATATGATGAGACATACTTCTTTACCATTGAAGAGTGTAGCATTGTGAGTCACTGGCTTGCAGTTGTACCTTGTGCTTCAGGCAGGAGGCTATGGGCTGGGAGGAGAGGGCATTAGGGTTGAGAATCCCAAGGAAGACACCACCACTAATTTGCCAAAACTCTGGAGACCCAAAACCCTAGTATTTTTCATTTCCCTATTTTGTGCATTTTGCGTTCTTCAACCTTAATGTCTGCATTAACGTAGTTTTTTGCAATTAACATATGTATTTTTTTATTTAACAATTTTTGGCCAGAAAAGACACACTAAGCTGAAGCTTGTTTCCAGGTTCATCCCGGGAGTACAGGGAAGTTAAGTGACTTGCTCATGGTCATAATGTATGCTGGTGGTGGCACTGGGATTCAAACCCAATTCTTTAGGTTTGCAGCTCAGTGCTCTTTGCCACTATGCTGTACCTCCTCCTATATATAGATATATATGTATATTAATTTCAAAAAATGACGTTAATGCACACATTAGGGTTGAAGAATGCAAAGCACACAGAATACAGAACTGAAAAATATTAATGTTTGGAGTTTCAGGAGTCCTAGAGAATCAGTGGTGTGCTGTTCCTTGGGAATGTCAGCCCTAATGTTTATCCCTTTCCCTGTGCAAACAAGGTTGTAAATTATCTCTTGCTTGAAGAAAGCTATGACTGATTTTGTTAGTTCTGAGCATGCTCAGTAGGCAGTTCAGGACAGATGTCTGGAACGAAAAAAAGAATTTAGGCCATATGAAAAAGGATCCTTTTTCATTTGGGGCCAGTCTTTTTTTTGAGGAAAAAATCCTTTTCTGTATGGCCATCTTGTTTCTATTTTTTTTTAAACAAATCTTCAAAACTCACAAAAATGACATCCTGCAGAGAGACCAACACATGTATCTTGCTCAGCAGGACCCCATTAGGTGAATTCTGCATTTAACTGTTGGAAAAATTACCCCAAATGTCTTTTTCTTTACATTTTTACATCCTTTTTCATTACTTGCTTCTGTTTTTTTCGTATGGTCATACGAAAAAGGAATTCAGCCATACAAAAATGGATCTCTTCACATAGAAAAAGAATTTGGACTTAGTTTTTTTCCAATCCTTTTTTTCATTTGAAGGGATCCTTTTTTGTGTGCTTTTTTTGTTTATATGAAAAAGGATCCCTTTATATGGAAAAAGATTTTGGACTTAGTTTTTTTCCCATTCTTTTTTCGTTTCAAGGGATCCTTTCTTGTATGGGTTTTTCATGTCATACAAAAAAGGATTCCTTCCTATGAAAAAGGATTTTGAACTGATTTTTTTTACACATTTTAACTTCAACAAGCCTTAAATCCCTCAATACTTTGACTTAAGAAACTATCTATATATCAAACCAAAGGTCTTAATGAGTACTGCAAGAATAACACAACTCCCCACCCCCCAAAAAAAAAAAACTAGGGGCCATATCAAAAAACTAGAAACAGTAACAAAATGCTAATTCCTATATGATATCATTCAAAGTTTAACAAGCCATAACTCCCTCTTTTTTCCTGGTGTCTAGTGGCACCCCCTCCCACACTCCGGTTGCTTTCCCCATAATATATTTGTCTATCCCTGGTGTCTGTTGGCACCCCCACCCTCTGATTCCCAGCCCCATAATGTATTTCTATTTCCATGGTGTCCAGTGCACTCTACACACTCCGGTTGCCATCCCGTTTCCCCTGGTATCTAGTGGCACCCCTTCCCCACCCTCCAATCACCATCCCAGTAATATGTTTGTCTTTCCCTGGTGTCTAGTAGCACCCCCCCCACCTTCCAATCACTGTTTCAGTCTAACATAAAGAAAACCATCCCTCAATGTTTTTTTCAAACCTGCAAAACTAAAACAGTCCCTCGCCAATCTGACCCCCACCTCACCTCCCTCAGCACCCACCACCCCCACATCCCTAGTGTACCCCACACCTCACTCACCTGAAGAGGTCACAGGCTGAAGATCCACTCTCGATCAAAGTCACGTCTTGCTGCTGGAACCACCAACTGCAATATGAGAAACTTAGGTAAGTGCGGTTCAATTTATTTCAATGGGGTTTTGAACTTTGATGCACAACTTTGCCATTTTTCATATTTTGACCCCAAATTTTCAACATGGCCTTTTTCGGACACCACCTCATGACTACTGGTGGTGGAATTATGCAAATCAAGCCCAAAAGGTGATTTTGAAGTTACTTAGTGAAATCATCTTTCAGGCGGAATTTGAAAATAACTTTCACTACCCTTGTTCATAAGGTGGGGTCATAAGAAGGCTATGTTGAAAATTTGGGATCAAAACATGTAAACATGGCAAAGTTATGCACATACATTGACATTTTACTACACTCGCCCATAACTTTGCTGATTTTAAATATTTTGCCCCCAAATTTTTAACATAGCAATTTTTTTATACCACCTCATGAACGTGAAAGCTGTTATTTTTCAAATCCTGGCCAAAATGTGTTTTCACACCTGTGGCATGGAATTACATTTTGATGCCGTGGAATTATGTTTTGGCTGGGATCTGAATATTTTCACTACTGGGTTCATGAGGTGGGGTAATAAGAAAGCTATGCTGATAATTTGGTGCACAAATATCATGAAATGCCCAGGTTATGAGTGAACATTTGCCCTGCACATCTGTAGGTGGATGGAGTGTTCCCTTGGTGCAGGGCATCATGTCCCAAAGGGACCTGCATGGCTGAGGATATGATTCCACTATCTCAAAAAGAAAGGAAATTCTTTGCAAAAAACTTCGTTACTGCACTAGTCAGGGTTAAACTGACAAAAGTAGGGAAATGTGGCATTAGGGTTTCCAACCCCAACACCCCCACCCTCCAGGCAGCAACAGGAAAAAACATTACGGTTTCACCTCTCCTGCGTCTTTGTAAATCGGGAGTGGGGTGTGCCTTGGGGTTGTCAACCGTATTGCTCACCCCATTCTCATATACTCTACACATCTCAGTTTCTTTAAAGATTGAATGGGGTGAGTGTTAGGGTTGACAACCACAAGGCACACCCCACACCTGATCTGCAAAGATGTAGGAGAGGTAAAACCATAATGTTTTTCCTAATGCTGCCTGGAGGGTGGGGGTGGGGTGTGTTAGTGTTGGAAACCCTAACACCACATTTCCCTAATTTTGTTAGTTCCTTTAACTAATTATGTGAACTAGTTTTTGCAAAGAATATATATAGTTATAAATGCACACACACATTCATACTATGCACATGTGAGTTATGGTATTGCTTGGAAATCAAGGATAAAATTCTAGTATTCTAAAGTAGGCAGTTAGAAATAGGCATTAAGCACCTCTGTTACATAAAATACTAGTTTATATATCTTAACCTTATTCACCGTTTCCCCCCTGCCAGTGGTGGGAAGCTGTGCCCACATGGTACTATTTCTCAAAGGCTCTCTAGCCATGTGTGTTAGGTGCCAGCAATCTACCAACTTATCTGTATTTAGGCCATTCATGTTTCCCTACTGTTATGCATTCTTCCTCCCTCCAACAGGGAATCTGCTTTGCAGTAAGATCATGGCCTTTATTTAACCGGGACTGCATAACTGAGATGCAACATTTTGTTTCCAGTGAGGTCTTGCTTCTACCCATTTCCACAGCTGGGTGGACGGGAACACTGGAAGGTTAAGTGACTTGGCCAAGATCACACAGTGAGTATTTGACTCTGAGTGGGGTTTGACCCTGTGATCTCCGGCTCCCAAGCTGGAGCCCTAACCAGTAGACCACACAGTCTTCAGGGGTTGGTGTGAACAAGGCCTGGAACCATGCCTCAGTTTTAATTCCCAGTTCTTAATCAGTATAACAAGACTGCAATATGAAGATAGGGTGACACTGACACTAGTACACCTCAAAAAGCTCCCTTTTTTATAGGAAGACAGGCTCGTGTTTTTTTCAGTAAAGTCTCTCCTGTGTTCCACATGTGTGACCACATCAAAAGCAGAATTCACAAGCTGCCTAGGCTTGCTGAAGCCTCATTCATGTCCTTGCAGATCTTTGACTGTTGTTTGTTGCCACTCCCGAGTTGACAGTTTGCTCACTAGTATGTGTCTGCATTGTCAACTGAATTGTGACAGGTGCTCGTTATGAAGAAAAGTCACAGACAAAGATTAACCAGAATTCAGTAAGGAAAGCTGTTAAGAGAGGAGAGGAGGTGTGCAGTTTCAAAATATGGCAAGTTTGTTCTAGTAAGAGAGCTGGTGCACTGAGCCTGGCTAAGCCATTTTCAAATTTAAAAATGACGGTAAAGATAAATATTTATAAACTGGGGTCCTTCACCAATGTCCAATCATGGACACTGCATGGTACTGTACATGAATATACTTATAGTGTATGGTAGAACACTGTTCCGGATGGAAATCCATGCTTGGAACAGCGTTGTTGTGCTGTCTTGACTATGTCATGTTGTTGTTATGCTGCACTGAGTTCGTCACTAGTGCAACATAACAACTTTAAACATAGTCGCGCATGTGCGATGAGGGGGCCACGGCAGTGAGTGATCACACGGAAGTTACTGGTGCCGGAGCAACACGCCACAGTAAGGATGTTAAAAATTATCTGGGGGACATTGTTTGCCAGGAATGAGTGCCCATACACTATGAAAGATTGTGTATGAACAACTCATACACAGACAAGGTTATTTTCTGATATCGTGGTTTCCGTGGTAACAGGACCTCTCAAGCTGCGCTCTTGAGGTCTCTTGTCATCATGGAATCCACTCGATTAGAAAATAACCTTGTTGTGTACGAGTGCTCGTACATGATCTTCTATACAGTGCATGGCGGGACATGGTTGTGGATGGAAATCCATCCCTAGAATATCCTTGTTGTGCTGCAGTAGCTGCATCATTTTGTTCTTGTGCGGCACTAGATACATAGCTATGATAGCACAACAACTTCGAATGTCCGCACATGCTCACCTCACAGAACCTGCGGCTCTGATCGCCAATGCTGATATAAACTAAAGAGCATTGGCGATCATGAAAGCCACTTGTTTTTTAAAATGGTCAATACCATGAGTGCCTAGACTCCTGCTGTTGTGAGTGGGGAACCATACACTATGTAAGACAATGTATGGTCCACTATACACAACAAGCATGTGTTGCCATCTCGAGGTTGCCATGGTAACTGAACTTCTCAAACTTCAGTCTTGAGATTTAAACAACTGCCATGGCAACCTCTCAATGGCTATGCATACTTGTTGTGTACAGTGGACCATACATTATCCTCTAATAGTGTATAGTAGAGCATTGTTGTGTGTGGCTTTCCATCCCTTTCAAAACGCTGTTGTACCACATTTCAAAAGTCATGGCACGTGATTGTACATTTCTGTGGCAAAACATAGAAACATAGAAACATAGACTTTGACAGAAGATAAGGACAGCTTGGCCCACCTAGTCTACCCATTTCCCTATCTACTGGATAAGCTGCAGAGCCTAGTTAACCAACAGCCTATTTCTTCCTATACCCCAACAAGAATTGCCTTATGTCTGTCCCATGCATTCTTGAATTCTCCCACTGTTTTTGACCCCACAACCTCCTCAGGAAGGCCGTTCCATGTGTCCACCACCCTCTGTGTGAAGAAATGCTTCATTACATTGCCCGAGCCGTCCCTCCTCTATCTTCAAATTGTGTCCCCTTGTTCTTGCACATCTCTTTTTCTGAAAGATGCTACCCTCTTGGACTTTGCTGATTCCCTTGAGATACTTAAAAATTTCTATCATGTCCCCCCTCCCTCCTTTCCTCAAGGGTATACATATCAAGCTCCTTTAGCTTCTCCTCGCATGGCTTCTGTTTCAGACCCTGCACCATTTTAGTTGCCCTCCTCTGGACTGCCTCCATCCTGTCTATGTCCTTGCGGAGATGGGGTCTCCAGAACTGGACAGAGTACTCCAGATGGGGTCTCACCAACTGTCTGTACAGAGGGATAACAACTTCCTGTTTTCTACTGGTGATGCCTCTCCCTATACATCTCAGTACTCCCCCCCCCCCAGCCATCCCTACTGCCTTCTCATATTGCTTGCTAACCTTTAGGTCATCTGATATGATTACTCCCAGGTTCCTTTCCATTTTTGTTGTTGTTAACACCCCCCCCCATTGTGTACTCTTCCCCTGGGTTTTTCTTTCCCAGGTGCATTCTGAAACCCTCTAGTCTACAGACTGCATGAGTTTTGTTTTTAAATGGAAAGGACCTCCACGCACACATCATGCAGCTGAAAATGAAAATGAACTGCTGTAATGGCTGCAGCATTTTTTTCACATTCCAGATTACTGTCCATAGCTTAAACTCTGAGAACGACCCAACCACCCAAATATATTCAATAAAAAATGCTGGCTAGGCAACCACATGCCCAAGCAGCCTGAGTTGCCACCTCAAGGTTCTGATTACCTCAGAGTTCTCAAGCTCTGCTCTTCAGGTCAGAGGTAATCAGAACCAATACGTGGCAGTACACGCTGGTTGTGCATGGTTGCCCACCCAGTATTCTCTATATCTTGATGTTCTTGTGATAAACACTTCTAAAAACATAAGTCTATTAATAAAAGACAAAGAACTGCAACACAACAGCACTACGGCAAGGGTTACCCAGGAAGGGCACTGGCAATAAAACCAGGTTTCAAAGAAATACAAAATGACACATAGCTCAATAATACAAAGTATCGTGGGAAGAAATATGCAAATTACATCATGAAAGCATTTACACTGCTTCTGTTTTATGCTGGAGTTCATGGTGCCAAAATGGTCACTAACACAATCTGCAGAGGCTGACAACAAAAGACACAGAAATATGTTTTGTCCTTCTCAGGACTCATCAGTGTACCTCATCTGTATCTCAGCTAGGGATGTGCAAGTAACAAATAGTGTTTCCCAAATACCATGAATAATGCACTATTCGTTATTTGTATATAAATAAAATAGTGGCTCTATTCGTGCTTATTCTTATTTGGGAAATACTATTCTAAAAAAAGAATAAAAAAAAAAAAGGAAAAGAAACAGCCCCCTCCCTCATCCCTATCCCAAATTCTTAAATTCATGACCCCATTCCCCCACCCTCTGTTGGAAACCCAATCTCCCCCTCCTCCCCCCAGCACACACAGTTTTATAAAAATGGAATTGAAAACTCCCACGATGGGTGATAACTGGCACAACCCAACCACCTCCATGGCGGGACACTATCTAAGCACTCATTTCCACTAAAAGAATAAGTAGTTTTCCCCCACCCTCCACACTTGAAGCACACTCCAACCACCCTCCTCCCCCCCAGCACCTAATTTCCTGAAATGTTGGCTGACTGGACATCTCCAGATGACAAGAAGGTGACCAACACAAATCTACCCTCCTCCATGACCGTCTGTCTTCTGCAGAATGAAAGCAGTCCTGTGCAGGCTCACTTTGTAGAGTGAAACCAGCTGATGATGTGATCAGCGGGTTTCACTATACGGAGCAAGCAAGCATGGGAGCACTTTCATTCTGTAGAAAATAGTTAACTTCTATGGAGAGGCAGGATTTTAGCGGTCACCTTCTGTCATCAGAGATGGCCTTTATATCTGGTGATTGTTGCGATTAGGACATCAGGTATTTTTGTTTTTTTTTTACTTACAGAGGGCTTTTATTGTTGATAGTGAGGTGCGATTCATGGGGACAGAGAAGTGAGCCAATGAAAAGGTGAGGCAGGTACACTGTCTGACTTTTCAATGAGATACCGTTATTTAAAAAAAGGGGGAGGGGGATTGGGTAGGTGTACTGAGTTTGACTGTTGTGATCGATCTGATTGAAACTGCAGTCGTTGTTTGAATCTCTCTCTTTGGCATCACACTTTAGCGGGAAACAAGATGGCAGTCGGAGTTCCGCAATTTCGCCGTCGGATTGCTTTTTTTCCAAGATGCGGCTGGCTGGCACCTTTTGCGGTGATTATCAGAGGATTTACGATGGTGGTAATGTGCCAGTCAGTCATTTTGATTGGTTGTTGTCTAAGGTCCATGGTATAATTAGGATTTTGGGCCCCTCTCAAATGCTTTCACTGAGAAGGTTTCCTGAAGGGTTTGTGGTAGCCTGTTCCATAGCGCTGGACTCACGAACGCGAACATCCAGTCCCCAGAAAATGTTTACCTAGCCCTAGGAACAGCAAGGATGCCTACTCCAGAGGAGCAAAGAGGGCAAGAAGTCTGGTGGGAGTCAGAAGGTCCCTCAGACAGCCAGGACCCAGTCCATATAAGGCTTTATAGGTCAGCAAACTGACCTTGAACATGATACGCCACTTCAATGGCAGTCAGTACAATTTGCGCAGGACCTCGGCTATATGACAAGACCTAGGAAGGTCCATCAGTAACCTGGCCACAGCACTCTGCACTAGCTGCAAGCATTGTAGGACACCTCCACTGACCCCAAAGTAGACAGCATTACAATAACTGAGTCTGGACATGACAAAGGCATGTACCTGTGAGGGCAGGTCTTCAGGAGGAATCAAGGGCTTGATCTGGGCGATGTTTCTGAGATGGTAAAAGCCACTCCAGATTATAGCTGACACCTGATTCTCTAGTGTCAGCCTCTCATCCATAATGACCCCCAGATTCTCCTCCTTAGCAGAAGCCACCAAACTAGAGGAGCCAAGCCTTAAGCTCACCATCTACTCGGTGACCTACACACCACACCGACGACCAGGCTGAATCACCATTGCCTCTGTCCTGTCTGGGTTAAGCCTAAGCCAACTAGGTAACATCCAGTCCTGGATCTCAGCCAGGCACAAATTTAGCACCTTAACTGCATCTGGCATCTTCGGTGCAAAAGACAGGTACCACTGGGTGTCATCAGCACAGCAATGAAAACTCACACGTACCATCTAATGATCCCACCTAGGGGCAACATATACTCTGCAAACAGCATGGGCAACATGATCAGTCCCTGAGGCACACCACAGAATGGGGCATAGGGCAAGAGGAGAAATTCCCCATCACCACCCTCTGTAACCCATCCCTGAGGAAGGACTCAATGAAGATATCAGCAAGACTGAAAGCACCCCAAGAGAACTGTTTACTAAATGATGAACTAGTAGAAATGTTGTCCACCCATGTAGCTATTACTCAAATTTTTTTTTTCCATTTTTCCCCCTCCCAACCAGCTTCCTTCCTTCCTCCGGCCCCCCAGCCCCGTCACCTCGGTGTATACTGAACTTACTTCCTGGCTCTTTCTTGGAAGAGCCAGCTGGCTGGATGCAGCACCTCTGAGGGGACGGCATCATCCTGCTGGTCAAGATTTTTCCACATTTTCAGCCTGACCCCCGAGTGCGGTGCTGCGGCGTGCAATGATGCCAATGGCCGAACTGTGTGTGCTTCTGCGCGTGGCACACAGGGCGTCTGCCCCGCATCCACTCCCTCTGGCTATTGATCCACTGCATCAGCCCCCAGCCACCACTAGGGGCCAGGCAAGCAGTGGACACCAATCCCACCCCTCCCTGAGAGAGGAGAGCTGTCCTCTGAACGCTCGATCCTCTCCCTCCCCAGCCGATCCTTGGTGGCCCGCTCGCACCTTGAACACAGGTTACCGGCATGGCAGGAGGTAAGGCACAGATGCCTTAGCCCTCCTTACCACTGGGCCAAGCTATTACTCAAATTACATTAAGTGTTTTTATTCTTATCCTGTGGTTTGCCGTTTTCTGTTTGTTTGACCACAGTTAAAACAGAGTTAGGAAGAAGGTAAATGAATTAAAACAAACATGTACTAAACAAAATAATATATATATAGACAACTATACACAACAAGGCAGATGTTTCCATCTTGGGGTGAGATGACATCATAGAGACCTCACATACTTCACTCTCGAGGTCTAGGATGTCATCTCACCCCTTGATGGAAACACAGCCTTGTTGTGTATGGTTTGCCATACATTATTCTGTATATCTTCAGCTAGCATACTGTATTTATTTATTACTTTGGAATTAATCTTTGAGCTATGAGGTCTTTTACAAAGGTTCCACATCAAGAGACAAAACAACAGTTAAAATGGTACAATTCTCATAAACAGAAATACAGGTATCTAACAGGAATACTAGCTGGACAATACAGTAGCTTTGTAGTTGATTACAAGCGGTTGCAATTAACAAGTTTGGAACAGGCATTGTCACAAGTTTCAGGTCCTAATTTTTTCAAAATAGTTGCAGGTAAAGGGAGGAGGGAGAGGGGTGCAGGAGCAGGGTATCAACAGACACAGTTCCGGAGATGAGCTGGAAAAATTGGAGCTAGGAAAGCAACAGGTGCTAGGTGAAGTAAAGTGATGGTGAGTATGAGGTAAGGGCAGGATTGGGTGGCGAGACAGTAGTAAGGGGGAGAGGAAATGCGGGGGTAGGATCAGGGTGAGAGTCACAGGGATGGGACTGAATTAATGGAGCTCAGGCATGCAGAGAGAGAGGGGCTGGGGTTTAAAACAGCAGTGTTGGAAATGCATGCAGCACTGGTAGGAAAGTCACCCTTGCACTTGTTAAGGATCCAGAAACAAAGCATCAACACTCTATAAAGACCTCGCTGTACAGCACAGCCATGCTTTAGGCACTGGAGTCAGTTTACCTGTATAAATGAAAAGTTCTTGGATAACCAAAGTGTCTGATATCATACATACATACATGCATACATGCATACAAATATGCCAGTAGAAACAGGCCATATGGTCTATCAAGTCTACTCGATTGCGCAGCTAGCGCCCCTAGATCGCAGCTGCCCCACCCCCTTCCCCTCTCTCCCCTCTGGCAATTTCTCATTACTACTTATGCAGACATCCCCCCATGCCCTGTCCCATGCCCTTTCGAAAGCACCCACCATCCTACATGATACCACTTCTTCCGGAAGGCTATTCCATTTTAACACCACTCTTTCTGTGAAATAATGCCTCCTCATCTCTCTCTCCCCTAGATCTGCCTCCCTCCAATCTTATCCCATGACCTCTTGTGTCTCTTTCCTTCCTCAACCTAAAAAACCCTTCTTCGTCAGTTTTGTTAAATCCCTTCAGATGCTTGAACATTTCAATCACATCCCCTCTCTCCCTCCTCTCCTCCAAAGTGTACAGACTCAGATGCCTCAGTCTGTCCTCATAGGGTTTGTCATGCAACCCCTGTATCATTTTTGTCACCCTATGCTGGACCCCCTCTAGCAGCCTGATATCCTTCTTCAGATACAGCTGCCAGTACTGCACACAGTACTCCAAGTGTAGCCTGACTAAAGATCTATAGAGTGGCAGGATCACTTCCTTATGTCTGGGTGATATTCCCCTTGCAGTACATCCCAGCATCTTGTTAGCCTTGGCTGCAGCCTTTCTGCACTGAGCAGAGTTGTTCATGTTCTCAGTTATCATCACCCCAGGTCCTTCTCTTCCTCGGTTATCCCCAGTCTCACCCCACCCAGCCAGTATTTCCTCCTCGGGTTCTTCGCCCCAAAGTGCATTACTTTACACTTCTTCGCATTGAATCTTGGATATAAAGGGCAGACTAGATGGGACGGTGCGGTCCTTGTGATTCTGTGAATCCCAGTTGCCACTTCACCGACCACTCCACCAGTTTGGTTAAGTCTCCCTGTAGCTCATTCCACCCCTTAACATCATCCACTACCATGTTGGTATCATCTGTGAACAGACTGATCCTGCGCTTAACTCTGTATGAGATATCCGATATGAACAAACAAAACAATATCAGATCCAGCACAGAGCCCTGCGGCACCCCACTTGTCACAGGCCTAGGGGATGAGAGTTCCCTCCCTACCCATTGTTGCCTCCCCGTCAGCCAGTTCACAATCCAATTAGCAGTCTTCACCCCCACCCCCATAGATCTCAGTTTCCCTCCCAGCCTCCCATGAGGCACTGAATCAAAGGCCTTGCTGAAGTCCAAATTCAGGACATCACTGCATGGCCCCTATCCAGCTCTCTTATTACCCAGTCATAGTACTCTATTTGGTTGGTCTGGCAAGATCTCCCTGAGATGAACCCATGCTGATGTCCATCCTGGAGGCCCTTTACCTTGAGAAAAGACACCAATCTCTCCTTCAGAATTGCTTCCATAAGTGTACCCACTATGGAAGTGAGACTAACAGTTCTGTAGTCTCCTGGCTTATCTTTTGGGCCACTTTTGTGAACAGGCACCGCATCAGCCATTGTCCAATCCTGTGGCATGCACCCTGTGTCTAGGGAGGTGTTGAACAGGTCTGTCAGTGGTCCGGCCAACACCTCCGCCATCTCCCTCAGCACCCTGGGGTGAATGCCATCAGGACCTGGTGTCTTGTCCACCCTTAGTGCCCTCAGACCCTCTCATACTCTGCTCTCCACAATTTTCCCCCATCCATCATTCCTTCCCCCACTTCCCCACCCTCCCAGTCCATGAAGGTAATGAACCATCCTCCTCCTGGGTGAACACAGAGCTGAAGTATTCATTCAATGCTTCTGCCTTTTCCGCCCACCCCTGCCCCTCCTGAGCCACACTATTTGGTCCCTGCAGCTTCTTTTTTCTCTCTCATGTATCTACAAAAGTCCTTCTCCCCTTCCTTGATGCCCTAAGCCAACCTTAACTCTCTGTAGGCCTTGGCCTCTCTTACTAGTTTGGTTACCTCCCTGGACCTCTTCACATACTCATCCCTGTCCTCCCCCCATTGGTTCTCTTGAATCTCCAAAATGCCACTTTTTTGCCCTCACTCCCTCCAATACTATCCTGTTCAACCAACATGGCTTCTTAGCGCTTCTCTTCTTACTCAGAGTCCTGCTGCAAGCCTCAGTAGCTTCCTTCAGACCAAGTTTGATGATATTCCACTTCTGTTGTGCATCCATCCCTGGTCTTATCTCTTCTAGGTGGCCTATGAGGATTTCCTGAGTCTTCCCAATGTCCACCCATCTGAAATCCACCACCCATGTCACTGATCCTATAGATTCACTGCTCAGGCTAAGATTAAACCACACCAATTGGTGGTCACTCCCAGCTAGTGGGTCCTCTGCCCTAAGTTCTCCCACCACCTCCCCATTCAAAAGTACTAGGTCGAGTGTATTATCTAGCTGAGTTGGCACACTAACCAACTGCTCAGGAAGACTATCCTGAATTGCATCTAGCAATACTTGTTCCCTGGCATTAGAGGTAGCTGGGGTACACCAATCTACCCCAGGCAGACTGAAGTCCCCCATGATCATTATAGTCTCCTTCTTACATACCAACCGAATTTGTTCCACCAGCTCCTAATCAACTCCTCAGACTGAGCTGGTGGTCTATACACCACCCCAAGCCTCAGTTTTCTACCCCTAGAGTCCAGGAATTGCATCCATAACACCTCCGTCCTCCCTTCCTCCCCCTCATCTCTAGTACATCTAATCCCTTCCCTTACATAAACTGCCACCCCTCCCCATCCCTCTGTCCTTCCTATAAATGTTATACCCTGGGATCACCAGATCCCAGTCTTTATGCTGGGTGGCCCAGGTTTCCATGATGGTCGCAACGTCCACCATCCCTACAGCTAAGAGAGTCTGGAGCTCAGCTGTCTTGTTACCCAGGCTCCTCGCTTTCAGGGAGACCATCCTCCACCCTGTGTGAGAGAGATCAAGGCAGACAAAGAGAGGGAGGAGGGAGATCTATCGGGCTGGCACTGGAGATGTTCCAGAGTGCATTTGTATATGGCTGGGATTTACCAGTTTCAAAGTCATGCATTTCCTGTTTTTTAGGAAAAGAAAGCAAATAATGGCTATGAGATAGCTGGATAGATAGATAGATAGATAGATAGATAGATAGATAGATAGATAGACAGACAGACAGACAGACAGACAGATTAAATAGACAGACAGATATTGTCTGTAGACAGACAGATGATAGATAGATAGATAGATAGATAGATAGATAGATAGATAGATAGACAGACAGACAGGCAGACAGATTAAATAGACAGATAGATATTGTCTGTAGACAGACAGATAGATAGATAGATAGATAGATAGATAGATAGATAGATAGATAGATAGATGATAGACAGACAGACAGACAGACAGATGATAGATACTGCTTTAGTGTTGGTATCAGTGTTATCTGTTTTATTTTTTTTTAATTTTTTGCTGTAATGAGAAGTTGAGTCAGGGACAATTATGGATCTGAACTGGATGGGATAATTTTTAATGTACTAGTAAAGTGTCTATAACAGAAACTTGTTGAAAAATAGTTACAATATTGTTTCAGCTCTTAAATTTAAAGAACAATGCGTAGGGTGTTTGAATCTCACACTCCCACACCCACTCTGATGCCATTTTGCCATTTTGTTCTGAAATAGGATGGAAGTCAACTTTCATTGTGTAAATCTGCTTTGGTCAAGTGACCAGAAAGTCTTGCTAAATACTCTGCAGGCCAGTGTGAAAGGACAATCCATCACCGATGCAACCCAATACAGCATCAATGTAAATCTATTCCACTGGCACCGCACTGAGGGGGAAAAGTAGATGGCCCAGCAGAAATCAATCCCCTTGACATTATTCAAAATGACTACAAAAGAGGTATTTTTCACTAAAAATGAGGGGAAAGTGGAACATTGATTGAAATTGATTCAGAGTCCCCTACCCCCACCACAGAATCGGACCAAGAGAAATATTCCGGCACAACTGTACTCAGAGGCCCATTACACTATAATGGGGAAAAAGGTTCACAAACTGGTATTAGCTGTAAGCAGCTTTCTTAGAAACAAACAGAATAACAGAAAATACAACTTAATGTAAAACAGGAGGTGGCTGGTGGCACTCTGCTCTATTGTACTGAACCAGTGTGCAGAATAAACCTATGCGGAATATACCTTATGATAGCCCCTAACAGCGCAGCACAGGCTAAACGCTATGACTACAATGGTTCATATCATCTTATTCCACGGAACTGAGTTTTCACCCTGTGCACAAGCATGGAAATACATTAACATATATGGTGCATTTTGCTTTACTTGGGAATATTTATGTGACCTCATCAGTACCTTTCTAAACTAGCAGTTTTTGCTACTGCACAGGGAGGAAGTGTTTCACTGTGGAAACCTCTGGAATGACATAAGCCCCCTAGCTAATCTGATGTCAGACTGGAATGATTTCTCAGAAATTAAAACATCCAACTTGGGCTGGCAGTATAGCCTAGCGGTTACAGTAACGAGCTGTGAATGAGCTTAGTACATCCAGCACAGCTGGGTTTGGTTCACACAACCTCCACTTGCATACTTTGTGACCCTGAGCAAGTTGCTTAACCTTCCCAGTGCTGCTGGGTTGTCCCAGAAGACAGGCAATGTGCCTAGTAGCCTTACCCAGTACCAAAGAATAAAAAAACCCTGCATAAATCTTCCTGGTGTACTCAACCCCTGCTGCTCAGTTCATTATCAAATTATGCACAGGACCCTATGCATGTTACACTGAGTTGGGCTGCGGGACTTAAAAACATCCTGAATATGGGGCAGTTCTGTGGGAACATAATTGCATGCATTATTTAAGGGTCGATTACATTACATGTTTTGGTTGACTCTTCTGGAAATGATGCAAAGTACCTTAGAATGTTCCTACCATGCTTGCCTGTTTGTTGTATACTGGGGTCACTTGAGGGGTATTCAAAACTGATGTTCTCTTGCAATGCCGACAAGCTGGTTTCAGGAATGAGCCTAGATCATCAGAGGGCCTGCTGAGGGGGTGGAGGTTGGGTGAGCATCCCATGGACCCCCACCTCCTCCAGGAGGGGAGGGCGGGATTATGGTCTCTGCTACCACTCCACCACCTGGGTGATCATGGTGGTGGTGTAGCTGAAGCCATGGACTGAGGAAGACATATCAGCAAGATCTTACTGATGTCCAGGGGTAGGACAGAAATGTGGAAAACACCCCAACTGGAGCAAGATGCTGCCCATTGCAAGCCACACACCACCAACTGGGTTCTTCCTCACCGACTGACACTGATCCTCTGTCCAGGGGGAGTAAGGGCCAGCCTCCTGGCAGTCTTTCCCATGAGTGGTTATTCAGGGGGGAACTGTGGGTGAAGGTAAGTCTCAGAGATGGCAGGTGATGGGGCTGGCTGGGTCGGCAAGACTGGTGGGGGCCAGTCGGGCAGAAAGGAGTAAACTGTTGTAAATTCACAAAACAAAAAACTGACATTGTATCACAGTGCATCACAGTACTGGGAGATGCCAGAATTCTCACAGTATGGCACTGGGAGGGGGGACTAAGTTGTCCTAACTTCAGTTAAGGCTAACATGCGCTAACTTAAAGAGGGAGCCAAAGTTAGCCCAGTGGTACTGGCTGGTAGAGCATGGCACTACCACATGGAAAGAACTGGGATTGAATCTCGATCATGACTCCATAGTCCAGGTCAGTGGGGCTCTGTGCATGCAGTGGAGGTGGTGTGCACATACCCCATGGAAGAAGGGTTGTGTCAGCCTGCTCTGCAGCTCCCTCTGTGAACTGCAGAGAAGTTTCTCACAGAGTGGGTGGTGAACAAATGGAATAGACAGCCCAAGGAGGTGGCTGAAGCCAAAACTGTGATGGGGTTTAAAGAGCTGGTGACATGTTCAGGAAAACTTGAACAAAACATAACATTTAGGCACTGTCCAGCTTGTATTTCTCCTTAGTTTTGCATTTCTCCTCACCATTATTTAGTGGTGCAGGCATTTACATGAAAACAGGATGTTTGCTCCTGAATAGTTCATCTATTCCTGGTACTGTTTCCCTGCCTGAAGTCATAGAGCACTGCTTGTGATATCACAGTGACTCCCATGGCAACAGACTGTGATGTCACAACAGAGGATTATGACTTGTGTAGGGAGTAAGCTATAGAGGCAGATGAATTCAAAATGAACTCTAAGGGACAACACTGATATATTCATACACATTTCTTTAGTAATAAACTATGGGGGGGAGAAATATATAAAAAAATAAATGAAATGCAATCAGAATTGTATCTAATTATTATGTTTTTTAAAGTTTTCTTTGAGGTGTCAGTAGCTCTTTAAATTTGGGTGGGGCATGTATAAGGGAATAGTGTGAGCCACAAGCAGAAGATAGGAAAGGATACTTAGGGAAGGGGATGACCTTCAGCCACTAGAGCTATCGAATCTCAAAATCCAGCCCAGCATTAGGCCAAGCATGGAGCTAGGCAGAGAAATGAACAGACTGGATGAACCTCTGGGCCTTTCTCTGCAGACACAATCTATGTGTCTATGATTTGTACAACCTTTGATATAGTATAGCGATAATACCATAGTGGTCTGGGTTCTCATGGTAATAACCAGACATGGGGTAATAAACACTGAGGCCAAAGGCCAAGATGTATATACAGCCCCCCCCCCGATCCAGTTATTACCGAAGAAACCCAGACCACTAGTGGTGTTAGTGCTATTATACTGGAAAAACAAAAAAAGAACATTTTAAAACTGCCAAGTCTGTGCGTCGTCCTACAGCATGACTGTGAGAAAGCAGAAATTGTTTCTCATAGAAGCACTGTAATGTTACCGGAGTCTCTGACTGTCTGCTGCATGTTGAGGTGGGAGGGCAAACTGGGTTGCTCTCTGACTGGCTAAGTACACATGCAGCAGCCAATCAGAATGCAGAGCCACTGTTATCGCAGAATAACCAGACAGTGTGCTCTGATATATGCATGCCTTGGTGTGCGGACACACACACACACATATATATATATATATAGTTATGGCATTTCTTATGGATAAAAGAGAGCCTTCTTGAGTACTTCAGGGGAACTGTGAAGTGCAGTTAAGCAGTTCTGACTCACAATGCACTTGAGAACTCACTCTTGTAACCGTAAAGAGATGTTGTAACTGTACATAACCCTACTATAAATCAAGTTCATGAATTCTCTGTTAATATGGAATTTGAATTTCAAATCAAAATGTTTTGCTCTGTAGAAATTAAAGAAACCTGTGTGGAACATGGACTATGTCAACTGAACTTGCAACATCAGAATGTTGGAAAATACAGCATGAGAGAGGTACCGGGCGATTATAGCGCAGACTAAACTGCACATAAAGAACCGCGTGGTCTGTAGTGCATAGTGCTTTAGAGTGACGAGGTGTATGAGTGATTTGCAAGTACTGCTACCCTTGTCACTCTGCGTAGGAAGGGAAAGTGAATGTAGAGACAGCTGGTCAGGTGCTTGGTGGAACTGCTCCCATGGTGGAGTGGCTAGAACACCCAACCATATAGTGGGAAGCAGGGCAGGGCAGGACCAGGGTTTGAATCCCTGGTGTGGAATTTTTTTTTTGATTCCCATCAGTGTGCTGATGGCTATGTGCTGTGGCAAAATTCTATTTTGCCCCTGTGTCCACACCCCCTCAGAGTTGATTATAAAAGTCTGGGGAGTGTGGGGGACGAATAACACTGTTCGGGGGTGCAGCGTTTCTGTTTCAGTTGGCATTATGCGCCACAGCTGTGTTGCCACACACTGTGTTTAGTGCACGGTTTTGACCTGCACTATATCGTGTGCAATATTATGACCCCGTGCCCATGAGAGATCCCCTCAGTGTTATAAAAGTGTCTGGAATGTTAAAAAATAAAGAATCCTGATTAGCTAAATGTGATGTCTTGATACAGGATTATCAATAGAAAATGTCAAATATAACACTGCAAAAGTCTGTAAAACTGGGTTCTGAAAGTGAAAAACACCACAAAAGGTTTATGTTACAAGTGATGCAAAAACTTTTGCTTTTTTAAGTTTACTGGCTTCTGTCCTTTTCAGAGTGAATTATGGGAAACCAGAAAAGTAGTCATTTAAGTTTCTTGCTCTGAGGCCAGTACCTGGCACTCCCAACACAAGGGTCAACCAGATGATCCCTTAATACACACGCACACAAAAAAGCCTCAAACAGCTTAACCTTATCCTCTCCCTAAAGACTCTCCCCAGACTGCTAATTCTGCCCTGAATCATGTTCTCCAGTATTACCTCTGAAATCCGTTAAAATTTCACACAATTTCCTGCACAGCAGTGTATATAATAATGCTGGGAGCCAATATGTTTCTATAATTGGGCCTGTAGCGGGGCAGAGTCCAAAGCAATTAATCCAGCCTCCTTCCTTGTTTGCGCCCGGATAAAGCTGACAGGGTAGAGAGTAATTGGAAATGAGCGGCCCCTATCCCTGCTTTAAATTAATATTTTCCTGCTCTGATTTAATTTCACCTGGTAACAGTGACACACAGACACGGCGTGTCAAACACTAAGTAATCTGCAGCAGCTGCTTTTCGAAGATGCCTTTCCCATCCAGGAGACACTGGCCTGTATATATCACACTGTGTACAGCACCCGGGTTACAGGTAGAAGAGGGAAAGAAGTCATCTCCTTCCGCCAAACTGATGGTTGACATACTGAAAAACTATTAGATGCAGCTATGTTTTGAAGAGAAATATGTTCCCTTAGCAACATCATGTATTCGTGTCGTAAAAATATGACATATTGCCAACTGGTATCTGAAGTTTGCTCCTTTGACTTAAAAGTATTAACAATGTATAAAATAATTCCAGAAATCAAAGAAGCACAGGACTGAAAGTTCAATTTAAAATTAATAAATGTAACTCACTTTATAAAATAAATATAAATAAACTAAAGATGAAAGATGCAAAACAGAGAATGGTTAATAACAACCAAAGCAAGGGGAAAAGAAGGGAATGGTGTTACTTGTATTTCTTTATTGAACTTTAATATATAGTGGACTTTAGTATAGTACGGTCAGACTTGATGGACCCTTGATCTCCTTTTGCCACCAGAGCCTATGTTTCTATTTAGAAGCTGTTTCCAGGAAGGGCATACTGATCCATAGTAGTTCATTTCCAGGTGTGTTTTGTGGGGAAGGGGAACACAGGGACATGGCAGAATGCACAAATACACAGTGAATAAAAGCAATGCGACTGTAAGCAACGTACGACAATACATAAAGAAAGAAGTGTGCAAAAACAGTAAGTAACTCATATCACGTGCAACCTGATGGGGAGAGGTTACAGAGGAGGTAATAGAGTGAAGTGTGCAATGTCCATCATCTTATTAGTCCCCATACCCTTCCCAAGGAAGAATTCATGCAGCACAGGACTTAGAGAAATGACCTCAGACATACTGTTTTGACTGTAAATGATTTTACACAACAATGGAGTGGCACGCGCAGCTCGGAGATCTTGTCAGTCACCCCAGGCCACTGCACTCCTTCCTGTGAAGGGCATTATCCCTGTGCGGGAATGATGTGCCTCTCTGACTTGGTACCCAAACTTCAGTGAGTGGGGAGAGAGGTCATGTGGCCAAGTGTGCAAGCGACTAGATTTGAAGAGGATGAGGAAAGTGAGGGGGAGCTGCTGGCTTCAGTTCTTTTTAACCCCTCATTCTCTACCCCCTACAGCTGCCTCTGGCCCTGTGGGTGGCCCCAGTGGTTACTCCCTGAGGGGTGGTGCCGGGACTACTTCTCCACCACCATGGGCAGAACCCTACCTGCCTGCCTAAGCACATGTTACAATGGAGGGGACACAGACAAGGGGATGTCTGCTGCAATACTTTGGCAGACTTTTTATGTGTAAAATGAAAAAAAGTTTCAAAAATGTACAGAAAATACTACTGGAACAAAGGTGTACAAAAACAACATAAGAAAGCAACTAGTTTCAGTATCATGTCAAGAAGGATGGTAATTGTAAAGGAACAGAGAAATTAACCAAATTAGGTGTGAGCAGAAAAGGTCAAAAAAAAAAAAAAAGACAGAATACTGAAAATTGGTGGGGGAGGAGTAAAAACTTAAACCACAACAGTTAAGAGAAAAATGAAACGAGAAAAATGAAGAAAGCACAATAGATAAAAAGCTAAAGGGGAAGATGAAATGAAGGAAAAAAGTGCACTTGAAAGACATAACTAGGGAACACTATGAATCAAGAAAGAGACCATGGTGCCAGCCTGGTGGCGCAGAGGGCTGAGGCACTGGATGCCTCACCTCTTGCAACCCCGATGACCTGTGTTCGGGAATGAGCACAGGTCATCGGGGGTCGGCACGGAGGGGAGGGTGCGGTGCAAGATTGAGCTGCCAGCTGGCAACTCTCCTCTCTGGGGAGGGATCTGTGCTTCCCTCAGCTCTTGGGTGCCTCATGGTGGAGGCCAGGAGGCAGCATGGCCAAGGAAGCCAGGGCGCAAGGCCAATGGGGTGGGGGGTAGAGGCCATCACCAGAGCAAGAGGGCACATGCGTGCCTCCACGTGCATGCATCTCTCTGTCTGGGGCCTCAGGTAATGGGGAGAAAATCAGGAGGAAAAAGTCAGGGGCCACAGCAGGATGAAGCCTTCAGGTTAACTCGAGGCAGTCCTCCAGGACACGCATAGTGTTTGAAGCGCCCAAAAGCCCCCTTGAGTCTGGTAGGTTGGCGGACACATAGCTGCGTCTCACTGAAGGGGTATAAATCCCTGATGGAAAAAAGAAAGAGACCATGGTAAAAGTGAAACTAGGGGCTGGATTTTCTAAAGGTTTAGATTGCTGCAAGCCTCAGGTGC
The DNA here is from genome assembly GCA_016271365.2 of Neoceratodus forsteri. Lineage (NCBI taxonomy): Eukaryota > Metazoa > Chordata > Ceratodontiformes > Ceratodontidae > Neoceratodus > Neoceratodus forsteri. The sequence goes on from JADMNL010000030.1 coordinate 93,237,861, forward strand.
TCCAACCATACAGTGCACCGGGCTTGTGGCAATCTAATGGGATTTTCATTCCCAAGCGGCAACTGCTGCAAGTTAGACCAGCTTTTTGTGATCTAGTTTGTGGCAATCTCGAGGGCCATTTTTACTGCACTTGCACCAGATATTTGGTGCAAGCTGCCATAAATTGTGGCAACTATAGCAACTGTGCCTGAGATTGTAAAATCAGGTGCATTTGTGGCATCGGGGTTTGGCACACTGCCACAATCTAAGTGTGGTTGCACAGGGCTGGACACAAGTCCTGCACCATGCTTTGAAAATCCAGCCCTAGGTTTTTAAGTGATGATGCTATAGTGACATGAGGGAACAAAAAAAAATGGCAACAGAAGAAAAATGAATAAAATACAAGTGAGACCACCACAAGGCAAAATGTGAAAAAAAGAGAAACATAAACAAAATGGAAAGGATGAAGAAAAAGGAGAAACCCAAAGAAAAGACGCAAGTCTACACCACCCACTATTTCTAATGATATTGGTACTTTTTACCAATAAGGTTCCGACAGGTTAGGAACCAATTTTAATATTTGTTCAAGCAAATAATTACTAATTTCTTTCTTTAAATAGCACACTTCCTGGTGCTCAGTTCAAAAACTTTAGATGAGCCTTATCCGCTCCAAAGTCCATAGGAGCCAAAAGTAACATTTTGATGTTGGCAGATTTCGGGATGGAAGGGATCTTAATTTGGCTCCATGGAGATGAGAGCCCAATCCCGTCCACTTCCTTGTCTTCAATGCCGCTCCATATAAATAAGTCACAAAACATGCTAGTGTGGGGGTGACGCTGAAAACAAGGAAGTGGAAGGGATCTGCAGCTCATCTCCACACAGCCAAATTATGATCCCTTCCATCCTGAAATCTGGCCATATTAAAAATGTACTTTTGACTCCTATGGACTTTGGAGCAGATAAGGCACCTATAGTGTTTCAGGGGGGAACTTCTAAAAAAGTCGGTAAAGGTGCTCATTAAATCTTATTGAATATCCATTTATGCTTTGGCTGTTTTTTCCATCAAAAAATAATTGTTTACATTATTTACTGCTAGAGTGTGCTGTGTATTTTATTTATTTATTTAGTTAGTTATACTTTGGTAACCGGCTGGAGTGCAGTGGGACAAATTCCATTTATAGGACTTTACCAGACATTACATGAACAATACAGAAGTACACAGTGAAGGCATTTTACTTTTTCAATGTTTATACTATCCCTAGGTTTCATGGACATTCATTAAACTTAGTTTACACTGTTCTGTAACGCTAACTACTCAGTGTGGAACAGTGGTAGCTAACATCTATAAATACACAAAAACAATGCACACAGCATCAGGGAGATGTAAAATTGCAATTTTTACTAGCGCAGCAAGTTAGCTCCATGACAGCTTGTTATTGTAATTGCCTTTTCTAGTAAATACTATTTACAGATCTACCTAACCCTGTGTGCATCATTTTGTATATTCTTACTGTGAGATCTACTCCTGCAACAGCACCCAGATACTGATTTCAAGAATATGCTCTGGACTGGGTTCTATTCAGAACTAACATTATAGAATATCAAGGGAACACTGGGGCAGACAGTATAACCTCTAGTAAGGTGTGTCGCTAAGGCATAGTTGTTAAAATTAAACAAAAGTAATAAAAAGTGTATCAAAGCACATCAAAGCATGTCTGAACAGTGGCTGTCAGTAAAGGAAAGATGTAAGAGGCTAACGCATTGTTCTAGGCAGAAATCCATACCTAGAACAACATGGTTGTGCTGCAGTAGCTACGTCATTTTTTGTTCTTGTGCTTTACTAGATACATAGCTACTGCAGCTCAACAACATGGAATGCGTTTGCGCATGTGCGTTCTGCTAACTTCAGCTCCTCCTGAAACGGCTGCAGTGGTAACAGCTGAGCCTGGACAAAAGCTGTGCTGAAAAGAGTGAGTGGATTTTTAAAGTACACAGACTCATTTTTGGAGTGGATGCAGTTTCTAGTTTGCGTATCGTAGACCATACACTACAAAAGACAATGTATGGTCCACTAAACACAACAAGCGTGAGTAGCCATCTCAAGGTTGCCATGGTGACCAAAACCTCTCGAACTTCACTCCCGAGGTTAAAATGGTTGCCATGGCAACCTCTTGATGGCTACACATGCTTGTTCTGGACAGTGGACCATACATTATCCTCTATGCAGCAGCTCATAATGGCTGTAGAAGAACAAAACAGCACTGTTTGTTTCATTTAGTAAGGGAGTGACTAAGCATCCACTGAATCACACTGTTGAAAATAACTACTTATGATAATGTTATTAGTTTGTTTTAGTAAGCAGAAATTGTAATAAATTACTTTCAAGAAAAAGTAATAAGTAAATCTAGTACCTTTTTTTGGTAATACCTTTTATTAGACAAAAAGTGTTTTTTACATAAGCTTTCATGAACTCCAAGGTACATATGGGAAACTAACAAACATTTCAGAATATATACAAGTATTTATATTTATATATATATATATATATATATACACACACACACACACACACACACACACACACACACACACACATATAATATGGATGGGACTTTTCCCCGGTAGAAGTGGTTAGCAGTTATTCCCCTGCATACCCTTTCCATGTATACACACATTTAATTAAAACTGACAGTAGCCATCCTAATGTATTATATAAAATATTATTATATAAAGTAAAGGATGGTAAGTCCATATACTTAAAACTAAAGTCACTGAGCCAGCCCGGTGGCACTGGGGGTTGAGGCACTGGATGCCACACCTTTGACCATGCCAGTGACCAAGGTTCGAAGGCGATCTCAGTCTGCCATGGGTCAGCAGGGGAGGAAGAAAAATGAGCATCCGATGACAGCTCTCCTCTCCCAGGGTGGGTGGGCATGTCATCCTGCTCCTTGGCTGCCCCCCCGATGGAGGATGGGGAGCAGCGCCAGACCACAGGAGACAAGTAGCGCAGTGACGTTTCTTTTATTTTTTTTTTTTTTTTATTTTAGTTTTTGTTGACCGGGTAAGTGCACTAGACAAATCCTGCCTATTTTCAGGCACGACCCGGGGGAGGGGGATACAGATGAATGCCAACTGACCTTGAACCAGATTAAGCTGTTGGTGGTATTTTTAGTGAATGAGGGAAATTTGGCCATGACACCGGGGAAATTCCCCTACTCTTTTCGATAAGTGCCATGGGATCTTTAACATCCACCTGAACTACCACCAATCCAGGCAGATGGGACCTCGGTTTAACGTCTCATCTGAAAGATGTCACCTCAGAGGTGCAGCACCCCTCTCATGCTGCACTACAGTGTCAGAACTGGGATATTAACCCAAGTGCCAGATGTGGAACTGAACCCCACAGCCCTCTGATCTCCTGGCCTCAGAGGCCAGTGTGCTACCTATTGAGCCACTGACACTGCACAGACATGCACGCACATTCACGGCTGTGAGGGGCAGGGACACAGAAAAGTGAGAAAAAAATGGCTGCTGACTCCGTGAAGTCCCTGCCGGTGTGGTGGTATGCCATCCTCCTGGATTGCCCGTAATTGCCAAGTAATCAGTGCTCAGGGTCCGGGGGGGGGGTAACTGCTGGGCCAGAAGGGGGGTGGATATCGTCAGCAGGCCAGGAGGATAAATACAGTGATAAAAAAAATAAAAAATAAAATAAAGTCACTGAGGCTAACCAGTTCATAAAGCCACGAGCTTGAAGGGCTCATGACTTTATGATCTTTTAGCCCACGTAATGTTTGTTTTCCATGTGTGTGTGTATGTGTACATATATATATATATATTGCTATATATATATATATATATATATATATATATATATAGTATATATTGCTATATATATATATATATATATATATATATATATATGTATGTCATGCCACCATTGAAAATATCTGTGCTATTTTCCCCTGACATCATGGGTGGCATAGACACAAGTGATATCAAAGGTCAACCTGCTCAAGGGGAAAATAAAATAGATATTTTAAAGTGGGCATGGCATATTCCATTTATGCAATGCCCTGAGTTTCTCTTTGTTTAAACTATGTTACTTAAATGCTTAGTTCTTGTTTACGGAGTTTTCAGATGACCAAGCTTCATTCTTTGGATGATTGAGCAGGTTGTTGTTTCTTTGATGCACATTGCATCAGGGTGTCATGATGTCGCTGCATGTTTGAAGAGGGAGGATATTAGTACAGCGTGTGTCAGAAGATGTGGCAGTGTGGAACAGTGCTGTGGCCTGTGGGCTATAACTGCATTTGTGACCTGTGTTGTGGTGGTGAGACTAATGGAGTACCAGTGATTGAGCGAGACAGCAACAGAGATCATTATTAGTAAGTGACATGGCGGGAGGCTGGTGCACTGCAGGTATGGGAATTGTTAATGCACAGTGATTTCAAGGGAAATGGAATGTTTTATACAAATGAAAAAAAATTAAGAAACAGTTTTAACTTTGTTATTTTGGCTGAGGAGCTTAACCAGAAGTGCTGGAGCGGGAGCTGGCCAGCGAATGGGCAGTTGGGTGATAGGAAAAGAATTCTGCTGCTCATGCTGCCTGCACCAGCCAGTCCTGACCTATGGTGAAAGTGTTTTTACTCATGGGGACCTAGAGTGAGAATATTTTGATATTTTTACTCTAGATCTGGAGGGAGCAAAAATATCACTGATAAGTAGCAGGAAATATACTCACAGGTACTGCATAAACTTGATAACTAGTATAGTATAAATGAAAATGATTTTGAAACACTGTCAAAAAATACAGTTGAAACGCTGGTTGTAGAAATACAGTAGAGATTAATGATTGGTAATCTGGTAGCAAGAAATAATGGTTTAGGTGGAGTGGGGTTTAGTACCTGTTCAGTGCAACTCTAAATTTGTGTTAATCAGTTTCCGTATACAGACCAAAATATGCCAGTTTTAAAGGTTCTCATGCATGGTACCTTGATTTATGTCGCCCAATAAAACCAGGATTATAGTAATTTTTCCTAGGTTTGGTATGGCATAGGAGGGAATATTTGCTGGTACTGTACTCATGAACAGCACAGTAATATAGTAATGTAAGATTAGAAGAGACTCTGTGTCCATCCAGTCCACCCCCTACTTCAAAAGAAGGTATGGATAAGTCTTATCAATCATTTAAATCTGGTCTCCTCCAAATTACACATGCCACCCTCCCCAGCATGACAGTTGCAGTATTATTTACTCAAAACGTGCTTCCAAGAGTGACAGTTCTCATTGTTTTTGCTTCAGTAAATTCATGGTGATGACTTGATAGTTGTGTGCACAAGTACGGCAGTGCAATGACCCGCTTCATCTGAGGACTGCAGGTGCAATTCCCAGCTCAGCTGGTCTGGCTCAGATCTGAAGTTGGATCTCGCTGTGGCTTTGGTTTGTGATTGTACTAGGCAGGGGGTTGCTCTGTTTGGGGGATGAGGTTAGTAGTTGGGAGGGAGGAGGAGGAGACTGAACACAGAAAATCACAGCTAGTACAGCTAGTGAGACTGAGATCTGGGAGCTCACTGTCTCTATTAGATCATGCAGCCCAAGCTTCCTGCTAAATATCAAGGCTTTATAAAAGGAATCCATCTCTTTTGCCCCATAAAACTACTCATCATTCCTTCCTAGAGTACTGAAGTTTCCTTAAAACCACACTCATTACTTTTACACGTGCTGAATGTTTCCACCTTATTTAAAATATTTAACATTCAGAAAAAAAGTATCCAGACTATTAACTGCAGGGAAATGTAAAGAGTAAGTAGCTCCTTAAATGAACATTTTAAAAACATTATGGTTTCAACAATAAAAATTAAACCAGAATGCTTGCTCTGTCTCTGACCTTGTTCCATTATCTGTCTTTTAAAATATTTTGCATAAACCAGTATTCATTCCACAGTGTGTTTCAAAACCATCTTCTTGTCAATGACTGATCTCAGTTTCTTGGTTAAATTCTCTTTATCATGTTTAACCCCTATGCCCTACTCCTCCCTCTATTGCACCCTCTTCCCCCGCCCCGGCCCCTTGTACCTTTTCTGCATAGAAGATCCTCTCAAATTTACTGCCACCTCTAACCACCTGCAAACTGACTTAGTGGGAAGGATAATAACTACCTGGTGTAACTATTCAGATTAACTACAGAACTTAGTAAATATCTCGCAAAATCACCAGATTAACTAGAGAAGACAGCAGCTATCTGGTGTAACCCTCCTGATTAGCAAGACAACATAGTTACTATCATGTGTAACCAACTGATTAGTTAGAGCACAGAGTAACTCTAGTGTAACCATCCTGATGAAATAGAGAAGGTAGTAACTATCTGGGATAACCATCCTGATAACAAGACAACACAGTAATTATCTGGTGTAACTATACTGATTGCCCAGAGATGATATTATCTGGTGTAATTATCCAGATTACTCATACTAAATAATAAGTCTCTGGTGTAACCATTCTAATTACCAAGATTCTAATTAACAAGACAAGATAGAATTATCCTGTTATTAAATACAATAACACCCCACTAGAAAACCCTGGATGGTACAAACTGGGTATCGAGACTAGCAGGTGTAATAGATAGTGACACCAAGGTGTTTCTAGCTTTTAAAGATCTTAAAGCTAAGTTTGGAATCCACAGATTTCATTTTTGTTGTTATCTCCATCTTAGGCAAGCCCTGTCTAATACACTTGGCCCTAATTTGGCGCTTCCAGATTTCACCACTTGGACTTGGCTAGTCAGACTGTCCTTACTTAAGAAAGGTGCAAGTTTGATTTATAAAATTTTTACTCAGCCTGGAACTGATCTAACAAACTCATCAAAAGAGAAATGGGAACAAGAGTTCAGTATCTTAATAACTACAGAAGAGTGGAACCAAGCTTGGAATAACACCAACCCTTCCTGCAGGGAAGTGCAAGGGAAACTGATACAAGATATTATACTATTTTTACTTCTCCAATTCAAACTTTAAAGAAGGCAAAAAATCAGCATTTATATGATGTTTCTCCTACACATTATATCGCAAAACACTTTACAGCAATGCCAGACTGGTAGTGAAATGACTGAATGTGTGGTGGCAGCCATTTTGCACATCAACAACCGACATACAGCCTTGGACAATTGCATGAAGGGGAATGCTGGCCAGGGCACTGGGAAAATCCCACACTCTTGCAGAAAGTGCTTTGGGATCTTTTACTTCCACCTGGACAGCACCAGAGATGGGTAGAAGGGACCTCAGTTTAATGTCCCATCTGAATGACGGCATACCCCAACAGTACAGCACTGCCCTAGTACTGCACTCGGGTGCCAGCATTCATGAGCCCAACCCTGGTGTGGGACTAAAACCCACGACCTTCTGGCTCAGAGGTGGATGTGCTACCAGCTGAGCCACACTGACAAGATAACACTGAAAAACTCTACGGGACTGCTCCAAGATGGCCTTTGTTGGAGATGCTCACATCCTCATGCTGATCTGTCATATATGTTCTGGAAATGTCCCGAAATTAAACTGTTTTGGAACCAAATTCAGAACATTTGTTCAGAAGTAACCAGCAAAATTCTCCCACTCACCCCTTCCTTTTTCACAGGCATCTTTCCTAATAATGTGGATTTAAACAAAGAACAGAAATTATGTCTTTTAGCTGTATTCCTATTTACCAAGAGATTGAGTCTAACAACATGGAACTCGGACCTTATCCATACTAAGGAAGAATGGTCACAATATACAGGCACAACAGCAAAGAATAAAAGGCTCAGTTTTATGCTTCTAAAGAAAATTGAAAACTCACAAAATATGGGGCCCCTTTTCACATTCAAGTTAACAGTCATCTTAATAACTTACTCTAACTGTAATCAAAATCTAGATTCACGTATCTAGACAGATGCATGTGAATTAATGGGATTTAGAAGATACATAATAACTGAATGGTTGTAAGTATTTCTGTTAGTGTCAGTAGAACTGATGACTGATTGTATTCTGTACAATACCCAGAGATGATACTTTCGGATGTAATTATCCAGATTACGTATAGTAAATAAACAGAATAATTAAGTAATAAGGGACGACTGGGTGTGCATCGTGGTGGGATACTGGCACACCCAGGGTGCATCAAAAGATGAGGCCAAAGGCCTAGTGCTTCCGCCACCCTAGGTGTGCCATCATCCCACCACAATGCACACCCTGGAGTGCCTTATTGTGATTACAATATGGCTGTAAAAAAAATTCAGCATGATTTTAATGATTCAGCAAGAAACACACGCAAAAAAACTAAAGGTTTAACTTTATTGCAATTAAATTTGGTCATGACATTGAGATAAAGTAGTCCCTTACAGAACTAGTCTGCATCACTTCACATTGTTTGCATTTCTTTTTTTTTTTTGCATTAAAAAGAAACATGTAACAGAAGCAAAAGATCTGAAGGCTTAACTGTATTGCAATTAAATTTAGCCATAACATATAGAGATACTGTAGTCTCTTGTCATGTCTTGGACTGCCTTTTTTATTTATTTTTTTTAATACATTAAAAAGAAGCAAAAAAAAACTGAGGGCTGGATATTCAAACTGTGCCATTCTGTGGCGCCAAGCCTAAGCGCTGCTCAAAGAGCTGCGCTAGGGTGTGGTCTGGGCGATATTCAACGGAGTTGCGCTATTGAGCAACTCCTTTGAATATTACCCCCCGGCCACAGCCACTGTGCATGGTGCAGTGGAACTTGCGCCACTGCAAGTAGTCAGAGTGGAGCATTCAAGATGCGGTGGCGCAAGTTCCATTGCGTCATGCGCAAATCTCCGATATTCAAAAGGTGACATGCAAATGGGGCCATAATTCATGCAAGGCACAGGGGGGGCCATTTGCATCTACTTATGGCCCATTTTGCATGCCATTAGCATGCAGGTGCACCGATCCCTGACGACTTGTGCCTGGCACCCTGCCAGGCAGCAGCTGTCGGGGATTGATGCCCCCTGCAACCCGATCGTGGGCATGAAGTAAATCCCCCCCCTGACTGGCCCCAATCGCTGGCAACACAGTAGTAACCCCCGACTGGGTCCGATCTCGGCAACACAGTAGTAATCCCCGACTGGCCTGATCGTGGGCAAACAATAGTAATTCCCACCTCCACTAGCCCGATCACGGGCAACACAAGTAGTAATCCCCTGACTGGCCCGATCAGGCAAAACAGTTTAATCTCCCCGACTGGCTGATCGCGGGCAAAACAGTAGTAATTCCACCCCCACTAGCCCGATCACGGAAAAACGGTAATAATTCCCACCCCACTAGCCGATCACGGGCAAAACAGTATTAATTCCCACCCCCAGGCCAGATCGTGGGCGACACAATAGTAACCCCAACTGGCCCGATCGTGGGCAAAACAGTAATAATTCCACCCCACTAGCCCGATCACGGGCAAACAGTAGTAATTCCCACCCCCACTAGCCCGATCCCGGGCAGAACAGTAATAATTCCCGCCCCAAGCCAATCGCGGGCAGGACAGAGTTCAACCCCGAAGAACAATATCCCTGGTGGTTCAGTGGACCATGAAGCCCGATCGCGGGCATTAGAGTCAACCCCCAGGTCCAAGTACCCTGGTGGTCTAGTGGCCCCACCCTACCCACCCACCCACCCGACACCCCACTACCCGCTCCCCGTCAGCTGGCGGGCGGCAGCACCCACCGCCTGCTACCCACCGCCCGCCCGACTGACTGCTCGGTGAGGCTGCATGCCATTGGTTCAGAGCAAGAGCCAATGGGTGTCAGCCATGCGATACAAGGCAGTCTAGATATGTGAATGAATTCATTCACATATCTGGACTACTGCTGTGTGGTATGGGCTGCGCCCGTGGCTCTTGCTCTGGGCTCCAAGGCGTGCAACCCAGCGAGCAGTCGTCGGCAGGCGTGAGGTGGTGGGGGTGCTACCACCGCTGGCTGACGGAAGGCGATGGTGGTGAGGGCTCCGTGGGTGGTAACCTGTCACCGGGGTACTTGGAACTGGGGAGGTGTGACTCGGTGCCCGCGATCGCTTAGCCGTCACTGGACCTGAGGAGAACAGGGGTGAGCTGTTCTGCCTGTGATCGAGCTCGTGGGGGTGGGGCCACCAGTTCGCCCACGATCGGGCTGTGTGAGACTACTGTTTCCCAGCGATCAAAGCAGGTGAAAAATATACAGTTTTGCCCACAATTGACCCAGTCGAGACGGATTACATTTTGCCATGGTCGGGCCAGTCAGGGGTGACTATTGATGCCCGCGATCGGGCTGCAGGGGGCACAGGGAAGAGGGAGGGCCACCCACAGGTGGCAGCTGCTGTGTTGCACACTGCAATGCGGCAGCTCACCTGTGGGTGGCCCTCGATTTACTCCTTTTTTTTTTGCTCAGAGTTGTGCAGGCGCAGGTTGGGGGTTGTGCCTGCACAACTCTGCACAGCCCAGCTGAATATCGGGCTGTGCAGTTTATGCATGGTTCCTCCCCCTCTGGTTGAGCATGCCTTCATTAGCATTGCGCTGTTGCTCAGCATGACTTGGGGGGCGCAACTGCCTCCTGCTGAATATGGCAGAATAGCGCAATTTTGGACTTGCGCAGGCACAATCCTATTGCGCATGGCGCAACCCTTTTGAATATCCAGCCCTGAATGTCTAACTGCAAAAATGTAAACACATGTAACCACATTTACTGTACTCCCTTGCAGAGCTACCCTGCATCAATGTTTATTTATTACATTTTACTGTTAGTTGTAACAAATGCGATTTTAGTTGCTTTACAGTACTTATGCTGGCGATGGGTTGGAGGAAAATAATGCCAAGCTCCTGGACACAAGCAGGTTGACTGTTTCTTGTTGGAACAAATTCATATTTTTTCACCAAACCAACCAAAGACACATCTGTGTGACAAGCCTTTACTATCCTGAAAATTGCAGACCAAAATTCCAAACCATCTGGGCGCTAGACAATGACAAAAAAAAATAATAAAAAAACAGCAAAATATTGTGATTTTTTAAACTTTTTTCACTATCCAGATCTAGGAATTCTTGCTTCCAACCGGACCAGAACTTGGTATGTCAAGAGATCTATCCTCGAGGCCGTGCTTGTGAAATTTCATGCAAATCCATTAAACAGTTGCGAAGATATTAAAGTGCAAATTATCTAAGAAGGCAGTTTAAAATACTTGTCTTGGGTTTGAATTCAAAAGATGGAATATTTACTCTGTATGCAATACAAGAATTCAAATATCTGCTCAATTCTGCTGGCACAATGTTCACCCCTACTATCACACAACAGGAGGCCTTAGATGGAACCAGGGTTTTTGTTTTATCTGTAGCAGGTTAAACAACACAGATTTCCCCAGTAAGCAAGTGAGAACAGTAGGCAGACTTTTCATGGTCAACAAAGAAATGCCATAAATTAAAATTGTAAGTACTGTAGCACTTCATTTTTATATTTGCTTGCACACATGTGCAAGAAACATAGTGTCACCATACGAATTTTAATAGATGTGTTACCCCGCTTCCAATACCCTGCTCCTTCTTACAGGCGCGGCCTCACCCCACCAATAAATGTCCGAGCTGTCTACAACAGCAGTTCAGATGCAGTGGCATATAGTTCAAAGCAAAAGACCACTACAATGAGCGGTGGTAATCTGTAGGCAATTTGCATACTGCCATCAGCAGTATGCAAAGTGCCTACACATCAGCACTGCATCTGAACAACTGCCATAGACAGCTCCATTTTTTTGTGGATCCGCCCCCAACAAACACCCAAGTAGCATGCTAGGAGCCCACTCCAGCATGCTTATTCGCTCCCCCACTCCCGCACACTGTATGGCCAAAGAGGTGCCTAATCCCCTGTCAGCTACACTGCCCCCCCAAACAGACTTCCAGGTGCCATGCTGGGAGCCCACCCCAGCATGGCAAAAGTCCATATGGCCAAAGGGGGAGCCCAATCCCCCATCAGCTCCACTGCAACCCCCCAAAAAACAGACTTCCAGGTGCCACGCTGGGGAGCCCAACCCAGCATGGCAAAATGTAGGCCGACGGGGTGCCCAACCCCATCGGTTCCACTGCCCCCCCAAACCAACTTCCAGCTACCACGCTGGGAGCCCACCCCAGTGTGGCAAAAGTCCATATGGCCAACGGGGGTGCCCAATCCCCCATCAGCTCCACTGCCCTCCCCAAACAAACTTCCAGCTGCCACACTGGGAGCCCACCCCAACATGGCAAAAGTCCTGCGTCATCTCCAAAAAAAACCCCAAAACACCTATAAGAAAAAACGGTCCCTCATTGACTTTCTCACCCCCTCCCCAATCCGTGCCCACCCTATGCGTACCCCACTTCCCCACACCCCCACCTCACCCCATACTTACTTTCGAATGCCGGCGCAATGATCTTCAGTGGACCAGGAACACGTCTGCACTATTCAAAGCCAACTGCGAACTGAAGAAATGCCGGTAAGCTGTATAATGGCATAAATGTTTTTTTTTCAACTTTGGTACATATCTCGGCCATTTTTGGGAATTTGTTCACCAAATTTTCAACACGGGTTCTTGGGACCTCACCTCATTAACTCAGTCACTGTTTTTTAATTATTCGGTCCTGAAAGGTGATTTCACGGTCACTGTGTGGAACCACCTTTCAGGATCAGTTAACAAAATGACAGTGTTACAGTTCATAAGGTAGGACCCCAAAAACCCTATGTTGAAAATTTGGTGAAAACATTCCCAAAAATGACTGTTTTACAAGCTGCATTGCGCAGTTCCTACGCACGCTTGTAACTTTGAGAATATTTAATATTTTAACTCCATATTTTCAACAGTCCCATTTTACCACACCTTCTTATGAACAGTACAGCTGCCATTTTTCACATCTCACCCAAAATGTGTTTTCACACAAGTAGTGCACATTGGCGAGGTTGGTGTGTGAAATCAATATTCGGGACACATTAAGAAAATCACAGTGACACTGTTCATGAGCAGAGGTGTTAAAATGGCTATGTTGAAAATTTGGTGACAAAAGTTCGTAAAATGACTGTTACAAGTGTGTATTGCTCAATTTCCATGCACCCTCAGAAGTTCACAGATTTGTAATATTTTCCATCCAGATTTTCAACATTGACATTTTTCCACACCTCCTTATGAACAAGTAAGTACACTGTCATTTTTCACACCCTGGCTGAAATGTGTTTTCGCACTTCCAGCGCAGAATAGCACGGTCACTGTGGGAAATTAATGTTCAGGACAGATTAAGAAAATCACAGTGACTCTGTTAATGAGCGGAGGTCCCAAAATGCCTATGTTGAAAATCTGCTGTAAAAAATCCCCAAACTAATTACATTACGGGTGTACATGGTGCAGTTTCTACGCACACTCGTGACTTCACCAGTTTTTTTATATTTTCACTCCCAATTTTCAGCAATGCCATTTCTTACACCTCCTCATGAACAGTACACCTGTCACTTTTCACATCCTGTTTGAAATGTGTTTTTGCACCTGTGGCGCCAAATGGCGCAGTCACTGTGCAAAATCACCTTTCGTCTAACAAACTGATAGTATCACTGTTCATGTGGTGGGGTCATGAAAAGCCCACGTGGAAAATGTGAAGTAAAAATACCAAGAAACACCCAGGGCATTAGGGTTTTCGACCATAATGCCCTACCCTGTAGGGACTGACAGGCGTCAGGGGTGTGACTTGGGATTGTCAACAGTAATGCTCATGCCATTCCACCCCCAACCCCACCCTGCAGCCAGTGACAGGCATCGAGGTGCACCTTGGACCCTTTGGCCCCAGAGTTCACCCCATACTCCTATACTGCACCCATTTCAGCATATTTCCTTATGGAATGAGGTGAATGTAAAGCCCAAACACCCCAAGGCACACCTTAACGTTTGTCAGTGTCTGAAGGATAGGGTGAGGTGAAATGTCATGACAGTCATGGGCAATGACCCAAAGGCACACGCCAATGCCTGTCCATCTCTGCAGGGTGAGGGTGGAGTTGGCATCAGTTCAATACTTCAATGCCATTCCTATACTGCATCTATCTAACTCCTGCAATTCCACTGCTAATGCCAGCAAGCAAACATTCAGCATTGACAAATGCTTGTTTAGTGTGTGTGTGTGTGTGTGTGTGTGTGTGTGTGTGTGTGTGTGTGTAGAGAATTATGAGGGCAAATAACACTTAATTATATGTTTTTAAATTTAAGACAGTTTTAGTTTTAGGTAAGGTTTTTAGTGAGTTAAGGTGACAGCCACGTTTGTGATAGCAGTCAGGTATGTGTTTGGTACAACTGATTTCATATGTGAAGAGGCTACTGGTCCTTCTTCCAGTGCTGTTGTGGTGGGACAACAGCACTGGGTTCCTAACTCCTTAGCCAATCAGATTACTGTACTGAATTTTTTATAACCATATTATAATGGATATTAGAGTGTGTGTTACAAGGGAGTAATACCATTGAAAGGTTCTGGGGACATGGGAACCTCGAGAGCGAAACTCAAGAGGGTCCCCAAAACCCCAAGATGGTTTTACTCCCTTGTAACGCACACTCTAATATTCATTATTCTATTTGTAATATATGGATATGTCTTTTTAAAAAATGCATCAGTTGGACAACAGGCGCCTGAGAAGTTCACCGTGCACTCGCTCAACAACGGGTGCCCAATGATTGCATTTAACACTCACTCGCCGATGGAACACTGTAGAGAATACTCATCTTACCTGTTGGTTCACTGTAGTGCTGAGTGAAGGCAGAATCAACCAAATTGTTTTTTTTCATGTCAAAAGAAATGAAAAAAAAATATTGATGATACTAGCCAGCGGGAAAATTACTCTCGCTAAGTGAGAGAGACAGCCGTCATGTTTATAAAAGTGTTCTGCCTGCCCACAGACAAAAAGCAGCCAATCAGAAGGCACATTTTGAAATATGTCACATCGCCTGTCTAGGAAGGGGAGTTGGCACCATAGCAACCAGGTTGGTGTGGGAGGTAGACTTGTGCTTGTGCTGTTGTATTTGAGTGATAATACTGTCATTCAGAGCACTGGAATGATAGCATTATGAGCTCAGAATGAAAGTATAATCACTTTTCAATGATACTATTATCACCTCTGGAACGATGGTATCATTGCATTGTTTTTTGAATGCTTTTGTATGCTATTAAAAAGACGTATCCATATGTACCCCCCCTACAAATGGGGGTTCCTGAAAAGTCTTCCTTGAGCTTGCCTAAATGCTCACTACCAGGCTGGTGTCCTGCTTTTTAGCAGTTTAAATGTGATTGACAAAAAGTGCCTGTATAACCTCTGTGTATTGTCTCTTTAAGAGCTGCCTGGATTGCAGTCATAAGTAATCTGAGAGGGAGCTCTGTTGAAAGATGTAACTATTTGCTGAAAGTCATTTAGAGTGATAATGATAATGTAGTTTGTCTAACCTGCCTTCTTTGCAGCAAGAACTGTTTTGTTTATCTCCACTATCTTGGCCCGGGACTGCCAAATTGGACCAATCAGTACTGGTGGAACCTAAAATGGAGCCTGACTACAGGAGCTGTCTGGAGTGAGAATCTGTAGGAATTGTAGTTTTGGGCTTTTGGCGCCCTTTTGCACCTGAAGGGGGAGCTCCTGTTGTGACTGACAGATGAATCAGCCAACCGAACCTTTTGGATATTGGGGAAACTCCCAGGCTTGCTGGCAGTTGAGTCAGATCTAAGTTGGGAACTGAAGAAGCAACAGCTCGAGACAGTCTCTGTGAAAAGGCCTGGGTTTTGGCCTACATGTCTGCCTGCTGCCCCTGAGAGGGAGAGAAGAGAATTATTTAGGACTAAATCCGAGTTTGGGAGAACGAAGTAAGCCACTGATTCTTTACCAGGTTCATACCTGAAGAAGACCGAAGATTTTGCTGAATGCGATCAGCCTGTCAGGATTTCCAGCTGCTTTTGAATCCTCGGTTTGTGCAGAGACTTTGCGATCGTGACCGGAGAGCGGTTTGCCTGGTACAGTAGAATTTTCTTACATGTAAATGTGCTGTGAGTTGTTAATGGGTCGTGATTTGGTTCCCCACTGTGTGAACTGTGTTCTGCTTGCTGGAAGCTGTATCCAGCCCAAAATGGACTGTATCCGAATTTGTCTCCATTTGGCCTGGGCCTTGCCACACTGGCCCAGCCAGACTACCCACTGCACAGAGAAAGCCATTAACGAGAGACCTGTCTGGGGATCAGCCCCCTACTCCATGCTTGAACAGGAACGACGTCTCGGTGAATCGTGTGGGCCCTACTTCTCCTGGCACCCCAGATCAACCACCTGCAGTCTCAATTTTTGTCCCGCCTGTGTGCAGTCTTGGGTATCATGAGTAATCATCAGGGTAGCTCCCTGCAACAACAGCCTAATCTAAAAGTGTGTCATCTGATTGTCTTGTTGTTTTCTTTTCACGAACTGAGCCCTCTGGCTTCGGATTACAATTAGTGTGTGTGGTGCATGTTGTTTTCTTCCTTCACAGGGCCCCAACCAGCTGCAACATTCCTGGCTAGCCCACCGTTCTCCATCTGGGTACCCAGAGTGTATGAATGTTTATGGACTCTGAAGTGCTTGCATAACTGTTTGATTGATACAGCCTTTAAGCAAATTAACCTGATTATGCCCCTCCCTTGTTTAAGTCCCTTAAATAAATCAGATCTAACTCTTTTTTGCATTTACCTTGACTGTGGTTCCAGTTTCTGCAAGAGTACTGTACTGTTGTTATTTGCTGTGTATAACCTTGTTTTACAGGGGGTTCCCTGGGCCAAGCCAGAGGAAAGCCCTGGTGGTAAGTGCAAACAGTGTGGGTACTTGTGTGGTGTATCAGGGGTATTGTGAAAGTGATTGTGTATTGTTCCGGCCACTAGTAAGGAAAGAGGGGGGTTACAGTGTCCCGGCGGGCTATGCCCAGGTTAGCTTGACCACTACCAACCCTAACCTCCGGATGGAGGCACCGTTTCAGAACTCAGGCCCTTTAACCTGCTACTAGCCAAGCAGGCAGGGGTAGTAGCCTTTTAGATAGCGCCACCTAGGGGTTACACATATATTACAATAACTATCTGGGGTACGGATCCTGATTAACAAGATAATGTAGCAACTATCTGGTGTAACTATACTGATTACCTAGCAATGATACTAACTATCTGGTGTAATTACCACAATTACTCATACTGAATAATAATTATCTGATGTAACTGTCCTGATTAACTAGAGAATGTAGTAACTATCTGGTGTAACTATTCTGATCACCTAGAGAGGCAAGTAACTATCTGGTGTAACCATCCTGATTATTGATGTTTGGGGGTGGTAGGACAGTTTAACATGATGGCAACTAGGCTGGTGGTAGAGCCTGGAGGTTAGAGTAACAAGCTGCAAATGAGCTTGGTACATACAGCACACTTGAGTTTGAGTCCCACAACCTCCACTTGCATACTGTGTGACTCTGAATGAATCACTTAACCTCCCCAGTGCTCCCGGGTCATCCATGAAAACAGGCACTTGTGCCTAGTGGGCCTTAACGGGTTACCAAAGAATTAAATGAAAAACAAAAAGAGGGAAAAACTGTCCTCTCTAAATCATTTCAGACTGATCTGAAATGGTGTGAATAATGATAACTGGCATGGAGCAGAAGCAGATGACACCTGGAGCTGTGAATAATGATAACTGGCACGGAGTAGAAGCAGATGACACCTGGGGCAGACAATCAAGCAATCAATCTATCTGCAGCTAGGAACACCAAAATGCATTTCTGATGTGCCGTGGGCTAAAAGGGAATCTGGTGCTCTAACCATCAGGATGTTATGGCATGCAATCCCTTGAAATGCCCAGTGTTCCATCAAAATCAAAAGGGTACTTTAAACAGTTGTAGCCCAGGGCTACGCAATGGATGATAAGCAGCGTGTTGTGCTGCCGTACCAGCGACCTGAGTTCTGGAACTAGCTTCAGAGCTGGCTGGGTTGCCCAGTGGAGGCTGGGAAGTGATGCTACATGGCACTGCTACCCACTGTAGAGGGCTGGTGCCTTGTTCTGAATCCAAAGTGACACTTGTGGAGGACCGGGGAGCTAGCACCACTACAGAACATTGTCTTTGTGGGTGCGGGGTTGAAAGTGGCTGCTAACAGGCACCACAGGAGGAGGATGGAGAAAATAGGGAGAAAAACAGCCAGGCTCCGTCTACATGATGGCCACAGCAGGTGCACTCAGACCTCACCTCATGAAACCCACTGCCTACACCCTCAATAAGAGTAAATACATTGATGTCATAAGCAATGGGCCACGTGTGTAGGTAACACCAGTACACAAACAACAGAGATGCCAGGATTTAGTGTGGAAGTGGAACAGGGAACCCCTGGGCATGGTATTACCCATCAATTACAGGTAGACTACCTGTAGTCATCCTGCACAGCAAGATAAAATGGATAGAGAGTGTCAGTGAGCATGTTCTGAGGGAGAACTGCTGCAGCAAGAAGAGACAGAATGCACCACAGCAGGTAGCTACTGTATGGTTAGCAGAAGCAGTCTGAAATAAGGGTTGGAATGGATATCCGTGAAAAGTGAATTTACTGTAATGAACTGTGTGGGAGCTGAAATGTACACAATGAACTATGTCATGAAGCCCTCTAGTAATGTTAGGTGCTCGAAGTCTAGTGGCCCAGCGTGTTTTGTTCTTTAACTAAGGTGCCCATATCAACCAACTGCAGGAGGCAGTCACACAGGCTGTACTGTTGAGTAGAAGGGGCTCCCAGCAAGTATTTCCACCATATGCCTCTAGACATGGGAGTTCCTTTGGCCATCCCCCCCCCCCCCGGGTAGTGATGCAGGTTGGTTGCCATGCTGCCTGAAGGGGAGTTTGAAATCAGGATAAGTCACCCTTGGGGGGGGGGGTGTGAGACACTGCTATGTTGTTTAAAACACTGCTTTATGCCACACAACTCAAAGTGAGGCAATAGCCCACACCGACATGCACTGTTATGCCTTATTGCTTAACCCCTAAAGTAACATCTTGACTCTCTGGCTTTTAGCAATGGGTTGTGGGAGAATATGGATATGTCATCTCTCCCACCCCCATTCCCAAACATAAACCCAGACTCAAACATATGTGAATAATAAAAACTCTGAAGAGAGACAAACCCCCCCCCCCATATCTTGAAAGCATAGTCTCTTTTCAAAAAATGAAACCTATACAAATAACATTTAAATAACAGAGTGTTTGTAGGCGTGCTCGTCCTTTGACAACACAATTCATCCAAGAACATATGTATTATATGTGGCGTGGATGTTGCAGTACACAAACTTTCTGATCCCTTTTTCAATGGCTTTGGCAGTCTAAGCAGAGGAACCAGGTTTTATACCTATTATCAAAGGGGTGAAGAAAGTTCTGCCTCCTGATTGGTGGAGAAAGTTCCAAAGTCATGCAGTTCAGGAGTAGAAACCCATGGGTCTGCACTTCTTCCAGCAACCAAGATACACCATATTTCATTATCAATGCCTGCCAGAAAGTGTTCAAAATAATTTCTGTAAGCCATGTTTCCATTTTCCTGCTCACCCATACGAATATCTGCATACAGAAACCATGAACCATTTGTGAATATTCGAAAATACTTACTAAAGAGCTCCAAGATCCACTTGTGTAGTACACTTCTGCTACTAAAATCTCTATTCCCAATTTTCCTGCTCACAATCACACCAGCATGAACTGCCAGTGCACTGGTCATGACCACACCAGCATGAACTGCCAATGACCTGGTCACGATCACATCGGCATAAACCTCCAGTGCCCTGCTCAGGATCACATTAGCATGAACTACCAGTGCCCTGCTCAAGATCACACCAGCATGAACTACCAGTGCCCTGCTCACGATCACACCAGCATGAACTACCAGTGCCCTGCTCATGATCACACCAGCATGAACTACCAGTGCCCTGCGCACAGTCACAGCAGCATGAACCACCAGTGCCATGCTCACGATCACACCAGTATGAACCACCTGTGCCCTGCTCACAATCATACCAGAATGAACTGCTAGTGCCCTGCTCACAATCATACCGGAATGAACTGCCACTGCCCTGCTCATGATCACACCAGCATGAACCACCTGTGCCCTGCTCATGATCACATTGGCATGAACTGCCACTGTCCTGCTCACGATCACACTAGCATGAACTGTCAGTTCCCTGCTTGCAACTTCAAGGGCTGCTAGTTTCACTTTCTACTGTCACTTTTCAATAAAAAAAAAAGTTTGTTAATAAAAAACAAAAACTGCATTTTTTTTTGTACAGGGTACTCAGTGGATAAGTGTAAGAAGACAATTCAGGGTGTAGGTTTCTTTTCCTGAACCACACTTCCAGATGGTTGTAAAGCACGTGGTGGAAGTGCCTTCTGCTCACAACACACCTGAGTGTGTGGTTCAGTAAAAGAAACCCAGACCATGGCTTACTGCTTACAAGGTGCATTGTTACAAGTTATGATCCAAGGTGGCAGCATAAAAATATAAAAACATAAAAACTGACAGCAGACGGGGACCGCAAGATCCATCTAGTCTACCCAATATGGGTAACTACCCCCCACCCACCCACCCCGATCCTTTCTGTGAAATGATATCTTTGTGCCTGTCCCAGGTATTTTTGAATGCATTTACTGTTTTGGCCTCCACTACTTCCCAGGGCAGGCAATTCCATGGGTCGACCACCCTGTCAGTGAAGAAGAACTTTCTAACATTGCTCCTTAATTGCAGACCTTGAGCCTTATATCGTATGCTCTAGTTCTGACGCTTTTCTTCTCCTAAAGGAACTCCTGTACCCCTACCTTATTTATACCTTTGATATACAGTCGACTCCACTTACATCGGACACGGATACCATGGACAATCGGGAAACAAGGACAAAAACAAGAAACCAAAACCATTCCCGTAGGCACTAATATTAGTTGTCCCTGTTTATGCGGACGTTGCCTGCTGGCAATTGCGGACAGCCAATGAGGGTGATAAGCACTAACTGAGCGCTAAGTGAGTCATTAAAGTTCTACATTTAGCACCATTTAGCACTTTTGGACAGCAAACAATACTTAAACTCTTAGGCACGTCAGCACTTAATAAGTTACCTCACATAGAACCACTAACCACCTTCCCGTGGTGGTGCCAGCAGTAATACAGTAGGTGGAGTTGACTGTTACTCCGTTTCAGCAACTGTAAGCGGATTGTGAGGAGCTTATGCTGGGAAAGTGAGAGGTGCTCTACTGTTCCTGTGTCCTGTAGGAAAGGCAGAGAGGGGATGTAGTGCTGGTAAGCAATATAAATAAAAAATTAGTAGCACAGCTATGCCTATTCCTGCCATATTGTACTGAATACTGTGCTGTTCCATGCGGTGTCTGTTGTTTTGTAAAGTGCTTTAGCGCTGAATATCGCTAGCGCATTTTGTTAGCCAATGCTGCCCCCTGCCGGCAACTATGGACAGTGCTTTAGGCGGACAAAATGAAGTAGCACAAAACTGTCCATGGTAAGCGGCTTACACTGTACTTGAATGTCTCAATCATGTCCCCTCTCTCCCTCCTCTGCTCCAGGGAGTGCTTGTTGAGCTCCCTCAACCTATCTTCATATGCCATTTGATGCAGACCCTGAATAATTTTTGTGGCTCTCTTCTGCACTGTCTCAGTCCTGTCGATGTCTTTCCTAAGGTATGGCCTCTAGAACTGTATGCAGTACTCCAGGTGGGAGTGCACCAGTGTTGTGTAAAGTGGCAGCACTACCTCCCTTCTGCAACTTGTGATTCCCCTCCCTATGCAGCCCAGCTACCACTGGCCTTCAGCACCGCCTTTTCGCACTACTTCCCCACCTTTAAATCATCTGATATAATGACTCCTAGGTCTCGCTCCTGGTTGGTGCATGCCAGCTGTTCCCTTCTCAGGTAGTATTCCACCTGGAGGTTTCTCTTGCCTAAGTGCATGACCTTGCACTTTTTGACTTTTTGGTGTTGAACTTCAACTGTCAGCATGACTCAGTTGGTAGCACATCACCTAACGGGCCAGAAGGTCATGGGCTGTAGTTGCACACAACAACTTGGACTCATACCATAAATGATGGTACTTGAGTACAATACTAGGGGGATGCTGTACTGTTGCCTTGCTGTCCTTTGGATGAGACATTAAACTGAGGTCCCTTCTGTCCATCTCTGCTGTATTGGTGGGTGTCCAGGTGGAAGTCAAAGAACCCATTGTACTTTTCACGAGAGCTGGGGATTCTGCAAGGCACCCTGGACAAAACAACCCTTCCCATAAAGCTGATTCGGGCAATATTCCACAACTGTGGGTGGGTGTTGATGTGCACAACGGCCCCTACATGTTTTCAGTCACTTCACTACCATTATCGTCACTACCACTACCCATCGTTGGTGGGATGTGGGTGCTGCTGGGATGGGAACAGGGTTATTCCTTGGCACCATTCCCTTAGCGGCATCTACCAAGGTGACAAATCTGGGCAGCATCCTTGATGATAGACTGACACTTGAGTCTCAGGTGTCCTGCGTTATCAGGAGAGGCTTTTACCACTTGAGGAATGTTGCCCGGATTAAAGCCTTCATTCTACCTGATGACCTGTCCTCACTGGTATATGCATTTGTGATGTTGCACCTCAACTACTGCAATGCTCTGTACTTCAGGGTCAATGGAGGAGTTCTCCGGCACCTGCAGCTAGTGCAGAATGCAGCAGCCAGGTTACTGATAGGTCTACTGAAGTCCAGTCATGTGAACCCAGTTCTGCGCAAGCTGCACTGGCTGCTGGTTAGATGGAGAGTCATATTCAAGGTGGGCTTGCTCACCTATAAGGCCTTACACGGACCGGGCCCTGGCTACCTGAATGACCTCTTGATTCCTGCCCATCCCATGAACTCACCTTGCTCCTTCACCAAGGGCCTCCTAGTGATTCTCAGGGCCTGCCTGAAGTCCTCTGGAGATCGTTCGTTTGAGGTGATGGGCCCAGTATTGTAGAACCCGCCACCAAGATCCTTGAAAGAGGCCCCATCGGTGGAGGTTTTTAAGCGGGGTCTGAAGGCGCATCTTTTTAAAAAAGTGTTTTTAGACTGTCATTGCTTAGAACTAGTAAACTGCTACTTTATTTTATTTTAAATTTGGATTTATTTAGGTTAAACTGCTTTTATTATTGTTGTTTGTTTTTATACTTATTTATTGATGTATGTTGTTTTATTCCTACTAACCTGTGTAGCACCCAGAGCCTCCGAGATGGGGCGCTAAATGAATACATTACTACTTATTTACTTGTCTCATTGCTTGTAAAGCACTTTGGGATACAGCACATATGGAAATGTGATATACAGTACATGCAAATTTGTCTTTTTCATTAGTTAAAGTGTTTTTCCAATACCCATAAAAACTTTTTAAATATAGTATTCTGACATAAATCATCTTATGCTTCATTAATTGTCTGTAAAAATGTCCCCTGTTCTTTATTATGGATGACATTTGCATGAAAATTTAATCTTTGTCCCCCAGATTGCATCTCATCCTCCTTTTTCTCCCTCTGCTGTAGTCATACTTCTGTGTTTGTGACATCATAATCTGTTGCTGTGTAAATGGCTGTGATCTCTCAAACAGGATTATGACTTCAGCGGGGGGGGTGAAGCTTGACACAATACACTGCTTCCATGTAAATGTCCTCAGGAATAAAGACTGAGGGGACAGCTGGCCCACTGGGACAGTGACAGGGATGTTGCTTATGACACTGGCAACCCGGGTTCGGGAATGGGAGTCCAGGGAGAACTGAGTAGCCCACGGGATGGAAAGGTGCATTCAACAAGGTGCTTAGCAAAATCCTTCCATATCCTGTTGCTACTTCCCATCATTTGTAAGTCCACCTGCCCAACTATCAGCACTTTGCTGAATGTACATTTCCCAAATTCAGGGCGTGGGGATCCCTGTGGGTCTAATGGTGAGGATTCAGCACTATGGCCTGGGTTCTATCCCCGGGCAGGAAAGGTGCTATGCTTTGTGCTAGAGTTAAAGTAATTTACAACATTAGGTGTAAAATCTGCTTCCTCTGCTCAGACTACGAGACACCTGAAGAAGGGACACATGTGACCCCACAACTTGTGCCCTTTAATATCTCTGTATAGTATAGCTGGTCCAGTAAAAAGCATTATAAGCTTCAACAAAGTCAAATTAAAATAAGAAACAAGCAAAGTTGTACACAGCAACAAAAAAGGGATAATAAAATCCACCATAACAGCTTGTAGGCCCTCCATACATATGCACCCCTTACTTCCACCCCACCACCACCGATCCCCCCCCCCCCGGGCAAAATTCTATACTTGCTCTTAGCAAAAGGTTAAATGAAGGCAACAGGTCAAAGGTCAACTAAAAATGTGAGAGTGGGGAGCAGAGATGGACGAGCAGCTGGAGAAAGAGACAGGAAAAAGTGAGTGAGAGGGCAAGAGAGGGACAGAGAGCCTGCTTAAGCAATTCTGTTATGGTACTACCCTTTCCTTAGGTGACAACAAAAAATTGCTGGGGCCAGCATAAACACCTTGAACTGAAGCATCAGCCTCACAGCCAGAGCACAGAGTGAGCTTCGATTCTGATGTACGGTTCGAAGCAAATCAATACTAGTGTAATAATACTCAGCACGCTGTGTAATTTTTATATCATTAGTTTTCATTTTCCGCTCCTCATGCATCAAAAACTTACAACGGGCTCATAAAGTTTATTTAGTATTCCATGAATTCCTAATCAGTTTCATTCCATAATGATTCAGAGTGGCTGTTGCCGGGGCCCCTGTGTCAAAAAATCAATAAAACCAACACACTTTTCCTGATGGCGGCTGCAAAGGATCTATTGTACAGGAATTATGATTTATGTCTGGCCTGCGCTGTGAGCCTGTGCAAACGACAGCTCAGCTCAGAAGCTGAGATGTTCGCCAATAATGATTTATGCCTCCCCCCCTCCCTTTCATGAGCGTTGCTATGTGGCACATATGCTGGGTGCTAGCAGCTTCATCTCTCATTCGGAGGGGAGATTGCTGAGCAGGGGCTGTCAGTCGTGCGGCCCACGTGATGTATTCTGAGTTTAAATCGCTCCTCAGATGAGCGGGAGGATGGTTCAATTTTCAGCTGTGCAGGTGCTATTTGTCTTCAGCCCATTCTGTCAGCCTTTGGTTGGGGAGAAGCTAATGTGGAGACGTGTGTGTGTGTGTGTGTGTGTGTGTGTGTGTGTGTGTGTGTGTGTGTGTGAGTTTGTGTGTGTGTGTACACGCAAGTGATGCTCAAGCCCACGCTGGGCTGCAATGCAAAACATTTTCTCTGTCCCTTGCAAGAATGTCAGATGGTAAAAGAAAACAGAATCTGCGACACCTGCATCTTGCCCCACCAGCACAGTAGTGAGATACTTTCAACCATTTAGAGCTGCAGCAAGACTTACTACCAACAGTGTCTGCACCATTTCCAAACAACAAGAAACTGTATTTATTTTTTTAGTTAAAACTTAGTGCGTCAGGATGCTGCAGTTAGGTGCAACATCTTGTTTTTAGTGGGGTTGCTTCTCTCTGCATCCGTGTTTTTTTTGTGGTTTCTGCGCCGAGGTCACTGTGTTGCCCCATATGCAGGGAAGACCCTGGTCTGCTGTGGCATTTTCTGGTAAAACAGAATTGTGGAAAACAAAACTGGTCCAATCAGTGGACATAAGGAAACCCTGCTGGTTCGTGGTGGCTAAAAATGAAGACAACAATGATAAAATAATTCCATGTAAAACATGTTTTGACTTTTTCCAGTCACTGTACATCAGCGTCCCTGCTAATGCATTCTCATCTAAATGTTTGTTCCTGGAGCACAGGTGGTCACAGAGAACTCTCTCAGGACACTGTCTCATTTCAGATGAGTTAAGAGGTTGACCAGACAGGTGATCTTCTTCCTCTGGGCCCTATTTCCGCACTGGGGCCACAGTTTACAATTGTAATTAGGGGTGCTCAGTTTTGTCAAAATCAGTTTCAATAGCATTTTTCGGATTTTAGAAAATCTGATTCTGAATCAGAATGCAAAATCCCCTAAAATACTAGCAGGCAGAAAATGCACATTTGCACTTCTCAGAGTCAGACTTGCTCATTAGAGTACCTGGAAATTTCCAGAGGTACCAACCCTCTGTTGTGTACCTGGCCACCTTCTAAGCTCTGACGAGCTTTGTATTTCTCAGTTATTCTATGTAAGACGCAAACACAGCCAGTGTATCAAACCGAAGTGGAACACCTATGAGAGCGTCTCATCCTGGGCCCTGCCCTATTGATTTTCCAGGTGGGCCCCTCTATCCACTTTCCATTTGGGCACCCTTTACCCCAGTCTGATACTGGAATTTCTCACTTGCAATCAAACCTGGATTCTGATTCCAGGTTCGATTTAACCATTTTTGAGATTTAAGATTTTTGGTCTACAATTCCAAAAATCCTAAATCCTAAAAAAGGGTCGGAATCTGATGACTCAGATTCCATTAACTGGATTCTGAGCAACTGCAGTGCACAAACAAGTGACTTTTCTAATTCAGAATGAGAAATAATAACCAAGGTCGCAGATCTTTCTCATTTAAAGTCATTGATGATTGGAATGTTTGGTATCCCATTAAGACATTACTTCCATAATGTCACTGCAATAATATCGTGGCTGGAATCTCGAGAGCATTTACAGTGACAAGGGTATAACGGCGTTACAAAGTTACGGCTACCTCTGTCGCTGTCTGAGCAGATGGGGAAGTCATACAGGAGTAGTAGGTGTGGTACCTGGTCAAGCTGCTCTTGTGGTAGAGTGGCTTAGGCACTAGTACTTGGAGTGGAGGAGACCTGGGAACCAGGGTTTGGTTCCTTGTCTCCCGGAACTGAAGTTATGTTTTATTTTTCCACAAAGACATTTTCCCCCTCCCGAGTTTCTCCTCATCCCTGAGGTCCTCACCTCCTAGGAATTGATTATATTAATTCTGGGGGTGGGGTGGGGGGCAAAGCCCCCCACATCAGGTGGCGTGATGGGCAGAGCCCCCCACAAAACAAAAAACTCTTGATGTTTTTATGTAAGTTTCTGTGTTGTGTCACCATTTGTGCCAGTCGGTGTTTTCACCGATGCTGTCTATTTTTTTATAGAGGTTTTGGTTGCGATGTTGTGTGCCGCAGTGTTTTTTTAGACAATATTATCACCTAGATCTGAATGGTTTACAGGTTAACGTGAGAGTGGCTCAGATTACTGCTCTTTTTAAGACTTATTAATGGAACCAACTGAAGAATACATATTGTAAATGTATGCATTAAAGCAAAAACAGCACTCCAACACTACCCACCATCAAAAACCACCAAGAAACATAAATGGGTAGAAAAAGACTTAGGGCCGGATATTCAAACTGCGCCCAAAAAGTGCACAACTGCAGGAGCAAGTACAAGTCACTTGTGCACATGCGCAATTGTCGCGATATTCAAACATGGAGCAAGGCCAATTGCGCATCGAGCCAATGGCTGAATATCGCATAAACTGCGCCATAGCGCAACCAGGAAGGGGAAGCTGAGCAGTTATGATGCGCCATAGCGCAACCAGGAAGGGGAAGCTGAGCAGAGACGAGCGCGCTATGGCGCAACAAGGGCTGCACAGCTGAGCAGCCCAGAGGTGCCATAGTGCAAGCGAGGGCCCCCCAGCAGCAGAGCAATGGAACTACACAACCAGGGTGGTAGGCAGGGCCCACCACCATGCCAGAATGGGCACAGGGATACACTGCAGAACCAACAATGCCCCACACCCCAAGCACAGCATAACTGGGGAGGGATGGAACAGCCACGACCATGAGGACAAGCAAACAAAGCACAGCTGGGCCATGGTGCCCAGCACACCCGGCAAGCCAAGACTGCCACACAAGGAGGGCGGACCACCCCATGGCACAGCAGCCCCCCACGTGCACAGCACACCCTGCACCGTGACCCCAAGACACCCCCCATGAGCAGTGACCACCACTGCGGGAAACCCCATGCATACCACCACCCCCCACTGCCACACTGAAACCTCGTGTACCACAGAACCATACAAGCCAGACCCACCATGAGTCACAGCAGCCAGCACAGACACCCACAGTGGTGTGTGGAAGCATGCAGCACACTGGATGCAACACAGTGCAGGGGCAAACACACACCCATACCCACGGGGACACTAACACAGGGACGCAGTAGTGTGGCAACCAAGCCCCCAGTGTGGGCCCATGAAAACTGTGCACACACAGCCTGCAGTCCCTCATGGCACAGGGATGACACCCACCCTGTGCATGAACTGTGGCCCTGTACACCACCAGCATCTGCCTGGATCACAAGTCACAGACAGTGGTGCACAGCCCCTGCAATACACACAAGCCACAGCATGGAGGTGGGACAGCAACTGCAGAGGCCATAGTGTCACCTGAGGCAAACATGCACCACACCATTGACAGGAGGCAACCCAGCATTGTGACAGTCACAGTGGATGACCTGCAGGGACAGCCACCACTGACAAGGCAGCAGACCTCACAGGCCACAGACATGCAAGGGTGTCAGCTGCACAGGCCAAGGAAGGATCGACAGGGGCACAATGGACACAGAGCAGGCACCATGGACCACTGCACACAGTAATGCAATGCACAGAGAACAACACACACACCAAAAACACCGACCGATAGCCACTCCCACACAAGAGACACTTCTCACGCACACACACACACCATGACTGAACCACCCCAGTTGCCATGCACCATTGCAACTGAGCACCTGCCAGCTGCAAGCAGAGACCACAGTAGTCATATCAAAATAACTGTATTCAAACAAATAACAATAACTATTTACAAATATGTACAAACATGGGGTGGAGGTACAGGAACAAGGTGGGGGTGGGTAAGGGGCATGGGTGAACATATGGGAGAGGGAAGTCGGGGTGTGAGGGTTGGTCAAAGGGGGGAGGTCGTCCATCATCACTGGCGGCCAGCCTGGTCCTCTGCTGCCTGGGGATGTTGCCTGGGTCACCTCCTCCTCCTCACGCCATGCCGCTGCAGATCCCGCAGGATGTCAAGGGACTCATGTGCCACCCGCACAAGGTCCTGGATGGAACACTGCATGTGCAGGAGTATCCGCACACCTAGGATAAGGGATCAGAGTCAATGGGTGTGACTGACCATCCCCCTGCAGCCCACCCATTATGCATGGCAGACAGCCATGTGCCACGCTCCTGTGATGGTGTGCGCCCAGCCACAGTGACCGTGTCCACAAGACATGCCCAACCAGGCAGCAACAGCCATGTGTACCACTGCACACACCCACCGCCCATGTCCAGCACAGCACATCCAAAGCCATACAGTAACATGGCTATACAGTGATCAGGCAATGCCACAGCCATGTGCCCAGTGCACGCATGGTCCACCATTGACGCACTGCTAGACATGCAGTGCCACTGGACAGTGCTGACTGTCACATGTCGCGTGCATGGCAGTGGTGTCCATGGATGGTGGCCATGCCCTGCCTCCCACCCTGTCACACAGCCTGCAATAGCAATCATGGTGTCATGGCACTCACCCTCATCGGGATGTTGCTGGCGTTGGGGTTGGTCCCCGGAATGCCCCTGTGCAGCGTCCCCCACCCTCTGCTGCTGCTCATAGTTCCTCCTCCGCTCGGCCACGCCTGTGGGAGACAAAAGGAGAGAAACACATCAATACAAACCAAAGCATATTCCCCTCGCCCCAATGTGTGCCCACCCACCCAGCCAGACCCACCCATCCCATACCCTAAACACCGCGCCACAGCCAACCCTAGCCCATCCATCCCCCATGTGCTGGACACATGTGACAGTGTTACCCATATGGACCATTCAAGTGTGTAGGCGTATCACCCACCTGGACGAGGCACCATGCCCTCCTGGCACGCGACCGCAGATGTGCCAGTAGCTCCGGCTCCCTCCATCTCTGGTCCCCATACCGGTGCCTGCACTGTTCGGCCGTTCTCCTGTGGCCAGTGGCTGCCTCCAGGTCAGTGGCCACCTCCTCCCAAACCTGGGACCTGGCCCTGTCCAGTGGCACCTCCCCAAACGGTGGGCCATAGTGTGGCTCCACAGTGGCCACAAGGTTGGCCAGCTCAGGGGCATCCCACTGAGGGTCTCTCCTGCGTGCCATCTGAAATGCTATAGTAGACAATATGGCGCTCCACAGTGTGGCAACCCCACATGGAAGTGCTGCGCGGTACATCGCTGCCATTCCCTATCACGCTGTCGGTACAGCGCTGCCATTCCCTATCTCGCTGTCACCGAACAGTGGCGATGAAACCGCATACATGCCAGGCGTACAGTGCCGGGGTCAAGGTCGGGCACAAGGTCGAGGATCAGTGGCGCGAAGGACACGCACAGCACCATCGGATGTCTACATGTCCTGCGCGAAACGTCACCTGCATGCCAGTGCCACAGTGGACTATTGCGCAGTTGTGCCACAGCGCCATTTGGTGCCCAGTGCTGTAGCACCACTGGCACAATGGTGGCCATGTTCTGTATTGCAGATCGCGCACAGCACGTCATCAGCGCGGCAGACGCCTGCATAAGCTACCTGGGCATGCGCAATGCGGTGTACTACACAGTCATGGAAATGCGCCATTGGCTCAGCCGGCTCAACCATATTGCACAAAGCGCAACGGCGCGATATTGAGCCGACACATGCAAATCATCTGATCAGCCATTCAAAGGCGCAGTGGCGCAATTTACATCCCATTAAAGTTGCTCCCCACCTAATTTGCATGCATTGCCCTATAAATGTGCGACAGTGGGCTGTGGTGGCCAGAGTCGGTTACTGCAGCTGAGAGGTGAGTTGCATGCTGTGTGATGTTCTGGGATATGCTCATGGGAATATGCTGTACACTGCACAGTGACAGGTGTCCACTCCACCCATACAGACCGATATGGCTGAACAAGGTGTGGGGATGAGGATGATGGTGGGCGAAAGAGGGCGAGAACTTCACCAGGGCGAGACAGGAGGCACTCTTCCAGGCCTACCTGGAAGAGGGCCACTCCTCAGTGGACGGCGGGGCACCCGCAGGCCCGTGCTGCTGCATGGGAGGAGGTGGCATGTGCCGTAAACCTGCATGGAAGCCACCAGCGCTCCGTGCAGGAATGCAAAAAGAAGATGGGGACAGACAGACGACGGGTGAAGGAGAGGTGGCAGCCACTCAGGGCGGTAGCACAGCCACAGGCGGGGACAGCAGCCAGAGGTGGTGCAGCTGACTAGCGGAGGACCTTCTGGCTGCTTCCATGCAGCGTAGTGCCATCGAGGGCATACCTGGGGGTGGCTTCCAGACGGGTGGAAGCCCATCACTGCACGGTATGACATGGTAGTGGTGTTGGGGGGGGACATTGATCACATGCACTAACTTGTTCCCAATCTCTGTTACAGATCCTGTGCAGATGCATGGTACAGTGGTGGTGGCTCCAAGCAGTGTGGATGACCTGCTGGAGTTAGAGGAAGGTCCATCCACCTCTGCATCCAGCCGACTAGCTCTGCAGCAGTGTGCACATCTGGCTGCCATCCCCGGTGTCAGTGAGTCAGGTGTGGGGGGTGCACATCCTGTGTCCCTGCAGTCTGGCATGCAAGCATGCCAGCATGCTGTGACTGTGGCTGTTGCACAGACCTGCACCATTGATGATGCAAGGACTGCAATGGGCAGTGACACGTGTGTGTCTCGGAACGGACACACAGCAGGACAGCACGTGCCCCTGGACCTAGCTGGTTCCAACATGTGTGCCAGCACGTCAGCACAGTCCCAGGCTGTGCCTGTCAGCACCAGTGGGGCAGCACCAGTGGCTGTGCAGGTCTCTGGCACTGTTGCGGACACAGCGGTGGAACGACTGGTCCCTGGGGCACAGCAGTTGGAGGGGCAGCAGCAGCAGTCACCCACCAGGTCTGGGGGTACAGGGTTCAGCGGTGGCCCATGCACACTGCCTATTGACATGGCCATACCTGGTCCTGGTGAACAGTGCCCACCCTCAAGGGGTGTTGAGCATCAGGGCCTTCCACACTCTGGGGGACAGATTGCCGAAGAGGCAGACGACCCATTTGACGAGCACACCTGCCTGCTGCAGGCATCAGTACAGCAGCAGATGTGGGTTGCAACGTCTGTGGAGGCACTGTGCATGGCTGTGCAGCGGCACAGCAGGGACACTGCAATGATCCTTGCAGAGATGGTCCAAATGTGAAGGGATGTGACCGCCGCCATTGACAGGCAGACCCAGGCATTGGTCACTGTCGTGGCTGCATTAGGCACTCAGTCGGGTGCCCCTGTACCGCACACCCCACACAGTACACTCTCCACTCCACATTCCCGGCGTCATGCAACACCCAGCCTGTCGATGCCGGGTTCTGCTGTGGGCATCCCAAGCACACCTGGTGCAGGTATGTTCAGCATGCTGCAGACACCTGTGCGGGCGAGGTCGCACTCGCGCAGTGGGATCCCTGGTGGTACGGCGGTGCCCACCACATGTATGCCCATGCTCGGACTGCCAGTGCGGCTGGCCACGGCGTGGCATACGCATCCGAGTGGCCGTGGCACAGTGCCACATGACTGAGCTGTCTCCCAGTGTGGGCCCTGTCTGGTGCCCTGTGTGCAATGTGTCATGGTGGGCAGTGCACTGGTGGGTGCCCTGCCCAACACGCCCGACACAGACCACCTGTCCACCCACCCGACTGCTGTCCACAGGTGCGTGTGCATGATGATGCCTGCATTGTACTGTACACCAAGGTGCAAGGTGCCTTCTGACACACGTGCTTGGACAGTACAGGTGGTGTGGGTGGTCCGTGGATCTGTGTGTTTGCCATGTCTGTTCCTGCTGTGCTGTGCACCTGCCCATGTACTCTGTGTGCCTGGTGTGTGTGTGTGTCCATATGGCATGTAAGTATTCACCCCTCCCTGATGGTGTGTTTGTGCGCCTGGACCCTTCCACTCCCCTTGCCATCATGCACCCCTGGTGTGTCACACTGTGTGCCTGTGGGTTGTGCCTGGACAGTGTTGATTGAACATGGCACCTTGACTTACCTGTGATGTGCAAAATGCTCCTCCGTTATGGTATCCTGGTGCAGCTGAGCCTGCCAGATCAGCCGGGGGTCCCTCCATCCATGGGGGGGCTGCTCATCACCATCATGACCGGCGTCGCTGGTGTCCCCATCGCTGTCCCCTCCTCGACCTGTACAGCTATCCACAGTCTTTAGCCATGTTGTGCAGGATACAACAGGCCAGGAATATCGCACAGGCCTTTGAGGGGCTGTGCTATGGCCTTGCCGCTTGAAGTGTCTAGGCATGGAATCGTGCCTTGAGCAACCCAAACACCCGCTCGATGATGTTAGTGTGGCGGCATGTGCCTCATTGTAGTGTTGCTGGCGATGGGGTCGTGGGCCGGTAGGGTGTGAGCAGCCAGGGTCGGAGTGGGTATCCACAGTCACCTGTGTGGAGATGGTGGTGATTAGTGACATGTTCAGGTCCATTTCGCCCACATCCCTGTGTGCCAGTATCATGGCACCTGTGGCATTCCCACCCTTGACCCAGAATTGCAATTCCCACATGTGTACTCACCCACTAGATGGCCTGTGGGGATGTTCCCACTCTCGAATCGATGGCACAGTGTGGACTGGTGCCATATGAAGACATCATGTGCTCCACCAGGGTGTGTGGCACAGACATTGATTATGCGCCCACTGGCATCGCACACCACCTGGCAGTTGACACTCGAGAAACCCTTCCTGTTCCTGTAGGTGGCCCCATCGGGGCCAGGTGGTGTGCGAATAGCCACATGAGTGCAGTCTATTGCCCCTAGCACGCCAGGCATACGTGCTACCCTGTGGAACTCCTGCATGTTTGCTGTATGCTCTGCAGCAGTGCTGGGGAAATGGATGTGCTCCGCAGCATGTGGCAGCAGTGCGCTGAGGAATTGGGTGAGGATGCATGACGTGGCTGACTGTGTGATGCCTGTGGTGTCCCCCGTCGGCCTCTGGAAGGTACCCATGGCAAGCAGGCACATGCAGGCTGTTACCTTTGTCTCCACTGACAGAGCGTGACACCGTCGTGAGGGTGTCTGCATCACATCACTGCACAGCTCACAGAGCTGCCTCAGTATTGCCCTGTTCAGGTGGTACCGGCCCACGATCTCTACATCTGTGTACAGCTGAAAGCTGATGCGGGCATGGTACTGCCTGTTGGGGGCGTACCGCTGACGGGCCCTTCCACGGCCACGTCCCCCTGCAGCATGCCTTCTCACCCCCCTCATTACAGCTTCCATGTGAAAGCTGGCACTGTCCATCTCCTGGCTTGACCCCGGCTGCTCTAGCTCTCTTACCCCCGCTGCCTGACTGCTACCTTCACTGCACCGGGTAACCCCGCTGGCCCCTGCGGCCTATGGCCCACGCACCTTCCCTTGCCTGCCCTGTTCTTTACTTTCACTGCCTCTCTCTCTCTCTCTCTCTCTCTCTCTCTCTGTCTCACTTGGCATCCCTGTGTCATTCTTGCGCCTCTTCCTTGTGTCTTTTTATATTGGCTCATTTCCGGCGTGGCGCACCTTCCAGCTCATCCGCTGTTACGCATTGCGCAAGTCTTTGAATATCGCATTGCGCTGTTTATGCATGGGTCCACCCCCTTTGATTGTGCATTCCTTCATTTGCATTGCGCTACTGCTCAGCCTGTTTTCAGTGGCGCAACTGCCTCCTGCTGAATATCGCAGAATGGCGCAATTTCTGACTTGCGCATGGTGCAACCCTTTTGAACATCCGGCCCAAAGTGTTTAATTCATACCAATGTGTGCCAACCTCAAAACATGTAAAAACATGAAACTGGAGAAATGCCAGCTGGGCTCCACTAACTCCTACCAGTTTTGCACAAGTGTCTCCAGGGAGTGTTCCACTTACAGTGATACTACATTTTTAAATCCCTGTTTTTATAGCCTGGACCTAGTGGGAGTAGGTCATAATCTATTTTTCTGTAGAGCTGAGTTTGCTCTCCTTATTCTACCATTTGTGCACAATTTCATACTAGTTTACATAAAAAAAATAGGTTTTTATAAGTTTATGGGTCCATTTGGAGGGCCTCTTATGGATACAAGAGTGTCACCTTGCACGTTCTTAGGACCAGAGGATTGTGAACTGAAGGCGAGTAGCTCAGTGGTCCTAAGGATGCAAGGGGCAACACTCTTAGATCCATAATAGGCCCTCTAAATGAACCCACAAAACTATTATAGATTGTTAACCAGATTTAAAAAAACGTTTTTAATTTAAAATGCTGATGGTATGAGCGGTCAGCGAGAAGCCTGTTACAGTTTCTCAGCATTTGAGGTACTCTCACGGTAATATCAGTATCTCATGCACAACTGAAGGAAGGGCTGTGATTGGTTGGGGACACTCCCGCGATCTATAATATATGTAATACTGTGATTGTGGTGTAACTGTGTAGGTCTGTGATTTGCATGAGACAGGATCTGAATGTTTGGGATTGTTGGTGGTTGTTTGGGTTGTGACTAGACAGTGAATGTTGGTGGGTGAAATTTTTTGTAGTTTGTGTGGTTATCTGAACTGTATGTTGGATAGTTTAGAACTGATTTTGTATTAGTGTTATGAGTATGGTGAGTGTAGGAAGGGTGGGTTTGGTGTGTTACTATTTAGTTAGCTGTTTATTAGTGGGATTGTTGTTTTTTTTGAGGTTTTTACTGGAAAACAGTACAGATCAAGGGCTTGCCCTCCGGTTTAGCTTTATCCATCAAAAGTGGTATTTTTCTCATGTTGCAATGGAGTTTATTTTCTTTCTTTTTTTTTTTCCTCCTCCTACCCCTGGTCGGCCACTCCTTTGGGTCCCCCAACATCCCTCAGACTGCACGGTCTCCCTCATCCCTGGCTACCACTCACCTCAGATTGTGACTCCCCCCAGGTAACCTGGCATATCCCTTTGCTGGACGGGTCCCTCTCCTCCGAGGGGGAAGGCGCCGGTGGGGGTGGACCAGCGTGTCTGTATTGGCCCCGGGGTGTCACTGAGGCAGTGGTGTTGGTTGGGAGGCCTGGCAGCAGTCGGGGACCAGAGGGACTATCATCTGGTCAACCAACACAGTTTCCTGGTTTACTCCCCAAGGAGTGGCATGCCACTGACATCAAGGCGCACGCTGACGTCCGCCACTCCCTCAGTAATTTCACCTCTGGTGTCTGTGCTGTGCCTCCAGCCTCCGCCAGGGGCCAGCATGCGCCGAGGTGCATCCCCAACCTCCCTCCAGAGAAGGCGAGCCATCCTGGGATGCTTCTTTCCTTCTCCCTAGCCAGCCCTCCAGCGACCCGAGTCCATTCCTGAACCCGGGTCGCTGGCAGAAATCCAACCGCTGTGCTGACGGGCCGGCTATTTTATTTTCTAAATGTCCATGACCTGGAAGTATGGCAGATACTGGGGGGGGGCTCCAGTAACTGTAATGGTGCAGCGCCATACCGCTCGCTTCAATACAAATGTATTGAAGTGAGCGGTGCGGCACTGCACCATTACAGTTAATGGAGCCTACCCAGTGTCCGCTACACTTCCGGGTCACGGACTTTTAGAAAATAAAATAAACTCCATTGCAGCACAAGAAAAACGCTGCTTTTGATGGATAAATCTAAACTGGAGGGTAAGCATTTCGGGGGCAGGAGCCCCCTGAGTTGTACTGTTTTCCTTTAAGACTACTGCTGGGAGTGCAGATGTGTAAAGAAAGGAGGTAATGTTGAGAGCCACATTTTCTCCGGACACCATCTGTGGCAGTTCCACCCCTGTAATGTAACCCCATTAGCCCTCTCTGCAGAGGATCTCAGCTGCTGCAGGGGGCTGGGGATACTCAGGAGGTGGGGTACCAACCAGTGGAAGTCCTGGGTATAATGATCGGGGGAGAGAGGATTGGGTTGGTGAGAACCAGAAGATGCCCAGGGAGGGTCTAGAATCAAGATCGGAGTCCTTCCTGTCTGGTTCTCCTCCCTAGGGCTCCACTTAATGTCAATGAGTAAGAAGTAGTTAGTCCAGACAGCTCTTCTCCTGCCCTTTGGGCAATGCTTTGTAACACACGATCACTAAGGAATTAAACAGTGCTGATGAATGGTTCCATCACCAGTTCCTTGGCTGACCTCGTTTGCATCACTGAGACCTGGTTGGGGGATAATTCCAGCCCTGTTCTGGAGGCATCTATCCTATCAGGATACTCTGCAGTGCATTGCCTGAGATGGGATCATGGCAGGGGGAGAACCATTTGTTTTAAATCCACTTTGGGACTCACCACGTAGCCCATGAGAACTGTCAGGTCCTTTGAAAATGTGGCTGTTAGATATGCCCCAGGTGTTCGTTGCAAAATCATTTTCATATACCGACTTCTGGGTTGTGGGAGTGATTTTATGCAGGAGGTGGTGAATTTCATGGTCAAATAGGTGTTAAATGCCCCCAGACTTTTGGTGCTGAGGGACTTCAACACCTGGGTCAATAATGCAACCTCACTCCTTGGTCAGCAGCTCCTACAGTGGATGACGTCACTGGGACTAACACAGGCTGTTGCCTCTGGAACACATCAACAAAGACACACTCTGGACCTTACCTTCTCATTGGATCTTGACATCCATGCCATCAGGGTTGATCCGGTCTTTTGGTCAGATCATCAGACAGTGTCATTCCTCTGCAGGGCTCCCTGTTTAACTTATCCTCCTGTGGAGACGATCCAGTACCATTCAAAACATAATTTGGAGCCTCCCAAACTCCTGAAGACACTGGACATCTCGGACATGATACTTGCTTGTGCACAAGGATCTGAGAATGCTGTGGAACACTATAATATGGTTCTCACAGCTGTCTTGTATTCCTTAGCACCTTATTGCATTTGTCCCTTGACATCCCATCACAGCTCACCCTGGTATTGCGATGAGCTGCATTGATTGATCACTAAGGGATGGAAGTTAAAGCCTTCTTGGTAGAGGTCCCAGTCTGTGGAGGAGAGGTTTGCATTGGAAAACTCACTGTTGTGAGTATCAATGGGCAATCAGCCTGAAAAAGACAGAGTTCCTGTCAAGGATGACCGCCACAGGGAGAAACGGGCCAGCTCAGATCTTTCGCACTGTGGACAGGCTGATTAATCCATCCTGTCTACAGTCCACTCAAAATTTTTCCACTGAAAACTGTGAGCAGTTTGTCAGTTTCTTCTCTGACAAGGTATTCTCTATTCTGTTGTGTATCTCCTTAAGCGGTATGTCATGGGCCAATGGTGGTCAGCCTGTGAAGGACACTGATGAGCTACCTACTTGGGATGTGTT
Source organism: Neoceratodus forsteri (assembly GCA_016271365.2). Classification (NCBI taxonomy): domain Eukaryota; kingdom Metazoa; phylum Chordata; order Ceratodontiformes; family Ceratodontidae; genus Neoceratodus; species Neoceratodus forsteri. Next base: position 93,276,155 of record JADMNL010000030.1, read on the forward strand.
TCAGAAGGTTGACGAGGAGAAGATACACTGAGTAATTTAAGGTCTGCACCCTACCTGCTGTATGCAATATCCTAGACCTGCCTGGCTGCTTTTGGGTGGTCAAGAATCCCTGAGTCCAGTCATGACTGAGATTGTTGGGTATTCCCCCATCTGCCTTGAAAGGGCAGTGGTTAGACCCCTTCCGAAAAAAATATCCTTGGCCCAGACATTCTGGTGAATTACAGACCTGTCTCTAATCTTCTCTTTTTGGAAAAGGTTTTTATGAAGGTGGTGGTGGCACAACTTGTGGATCACTTTAGGATTTTAACATTTATAATCCTCCCAAGTCGTGTTTTTAGTCCTGTCACAGCATGGAGACTGCACTCATTGAGGTGACACCTGATCCCCTCATGGCAAGGGATTCCATGTTCCATGTTGGTCCTCTTAGATCTATCATTGGTGTTTGACACAGATGACCATGGGGCACTACTGGATTGCCTGAGAAATTATGCGGGTCTCTCCAGCATGGTTTTGTGCGGGGTTGACTCCTAACCGGGAGACTGCAGCAGGTGATTCTAGGAAATTATATCTTTGGAGTTTCTACACTCTCCTATGCTGTTCCTCAAGGCTCAGTCCTGCTCTCATGTTGTTCTCTGTGTACATGCTCCCTTTGGGTGAGTTAATTAGATGAAAAGGTGTAGAGTTTCACTGCTATGCAGATGATTCTCAACTATACCTGTCCTACACTCCTGATGGGGTTCAAGCTACATCTGTGCTGGGGTGCTGTGTTTCTGAAATGAATGACTGGACGACATCCCAACTGGCTATGTCTCAACCTAAGGAAGATGGAGATAATGACTGTTGAGCCAAGTAGGAAGGGTTAATTGATGATGGATGGTTCGGCGACACTTCTTTTGTTGGACAGCCAACCACTCAGAGCTGTAGATGCAGCAAAGAATCTTGGGAGTAATTTTGGATTGCAAGCTGAAGCTTGAACAACAGGTGTCAGCTGTGGTCCAATCTGGCTTTTACCACCTCCATAATATTGCCAGGATTAAACTGTATCTGGTCCCAGCTGACCTGGCAATGACTGCTCATGCCTTTGTTACCTCTAGGCTTGACTATTGTAATGCTCTGTACTGAGAGTTATCTGGAGGTTTGATGCAATGTCTGCAGCTGGACAGAATGCTGCAGCATGGCTGACTGTGGGTACTTCTCGGAGGGACCATATCACGCTGGTTTGCATGCACTGCATTGGCTACCGGCGCAGGGGCGCATTGCCTTCAATATTTGCATGATGACAGTCAAGGCCCTGCATGGTTTGGGACCTGACTACTTAAAAGAGCTCCTGGTTGCTTACCACCCAACTCGCTCCCTCCACTCCTCCAATGTGGACCTGCTCCTTGTCCCTTCCTCTCAACTAAAACAATCTAGGGACAGGGCTTTTTTCCTGTGGCCGCTCCTTTATTATGGAATGCCTTGCCTGGTAATGTCCAGTCAGCTTGCATGGTGGAGGCTTTTAAAACCTCCTTGAAAACTCATTTACTTATGCTAGCATTCCCAGATAGTTTTTAGATAGATAGGTTTTAATAGTAATTCTATTTTTATTCTGTATTAATTTATATCTGTGTTTTCCATTGTTGATGTGTTTTTTCTGTTATTCTGATTGTAAAGCACCTCACCCAGAGCCTTTGGGAAAAGGAATTCTATAAATAAATGTTGTCTTGCCTATCAGTTAGGGGGCACAGAACTAAGGAGCTGCTGTCAATCAGTGAGGAGGAGGAGGAGAAGAGTTACTCCAACCATTACAAATTTTATCACAACAAACATTGAATTCACCCCTTCTCTTGGCGTATTACTTTTTAGAACATTCTTAAACCTAAGGATCTTTAGGACAGGTGATCAAGATGTTTTATAAACTGGAAAAAAAAAGACTAACAATTAAAAACAGGATTTAGTACTAGATCATAACAGCCAAAACATCATGCTTAAGAAAGAATGTACTGAAGTACTTATCTGCTTTATAAACTAGTGCTTGCATGCTTCAAACTGAGAGCTGGATGTTGAAGAGGGTTCACTGATAGACTGGTTTGGCCTTTTTAACAGGTATATCCATTTACTAGTTGAACAGTCATTTCTTTCGGGTACTGTACTTAACCGTTAAGGCAGGACTTGGGGTTGGGTTACCATCTGTTAATCTAGCCCTAAAGGGGTTATGATGAGACATGAGGTGTAGCTGAGTGTCTTATGCCCCTAGAGTTAGATTAATGAAGGTAACCCAACCCCTGTAGTGTCTTATGAGGGGGGGTGCTGTACCACTCAGGTGCCATCCTTCAGCTGAGATGTTAATACAATGTCCCTTCTGCCCACCTTTGGTCACTGATCAGGTGGAAGTTAAGGATTCCATGGCACTTATTAAAGAAGAATAGAGTTTTCCTCATGTCATGGCCAACATTCCCCTGGTCAATAAAACAGGTACATGTAACGCATTCCTAGGACTCACCTAGAAATTAGCTATTACAGCTCGGTGCTCCTTTCATGTCAAAAATTAAATTTTTGTTTTAAATTGACTGTTTTAACCGTTATAATTCAAATTCTTTTATTGTACATGGGGATTTCCCTCCATTAAAATAACCCTTTTAGAATGCTGTCAGTCAATTAGAATGCTCCATTGTTAACCACCGTTTTTAATACATAATGAATAAAGTTTATTCAGCCACACATAAAGAGTGTAATGCTATTGAGGGACTCTGGAGACATGCATAAACCATGACACCAAGGATCGAGGGACTTATAATCCTTTACAAAATCCCAATCAGTCCAAAACACTATGTACTGTTTATTGAAAGGAGGGGATCACGTTTAAAAATGACTCCTTATTAAAAGATCAACCCCTCCATATTCAGAGCCAGTTGCAAGCACAGCAGAACCTGTAGTACTGTGCCAAAAATAGTGCACAGCCAGCTCCATGCAATAGTCAGCCAGTTAGTGTGCACTAAAGGGAGCATGCTAATTGGCTGAATATCAGTCGATATTTGTGCAGCAATAAGTGGTATTGCACTGCTCTGACATGTACCAAGGCTGCATGTGGCCCACAGGAGGTAGTGCTGCTTGAAACAGGTTAGCGCTATGGCTATTGTGGGCCATATTCAGCCTGAGTTTGCAATGAGCTCATTGGGCCTGCAAGGTGCTAAGGGGCAATCTGCATACCCATTATCAGCTCATTTGCATAGGTACAGTAGACCCTTAGCACCGACGCAGGGCTTCAGCGGAGGAAAATCCCCGGTATCTTGTGGACCCCTCTCCCCCACAATCACCCCTGTAGTACAGTAAATGCATCATCGCTGGTGTCTAGTGGAACCCCCTACCTTGATCGTCGCTGTCCTGTATGAAATTCATCATCACTGGTGTCTACTGAATCCCACTCCTCCCGTTCACCCCTGTAGTATAGTAAATTTATAATTCCCTCGTGTCTAGTGGACCCCCTTCCTGGATCACCCCTGGTCCCATGTAACTGTAAATCCCTTGTGGGCTAGCAGTGCCCCCCCAACACTGTGTGTAACTGGACCCCTGGCCCTGCACCCTTGTAACAGTCACCAAACCCACCATGGTCAGATTGGCAGCCAGCACAACCTTCTTCTCACCTCCTGAGCCAGTCGCCATCTGACTGTCACAGACCTTGATCAAGTATACGTAACAAACAGACCCTCCAGCCATCATCTGTCTAAGGGTATCAGCATGGCTCAGTTGGTAGTGCCACAAACCCAGTCAGCAGGTCAGCCCTCTATTCCCAAAGTGCCAACCTCCAAGCACAGTCTTGTGAACAGTTAACAGAACAAGGTAACCCTCTTGTCTGTTTTTGTGAATTCGAATCAACCTTTGGTCTCAAGTCTTGGAGGGATTCAAACTGTGAACCTCTTGCTATTGTACCCAATGCACAGGCTCAGATATTTCTGTCTGTGGGGGGCCAGATATCTTTGCCTACAGGCACCTAACCAGGTGTACAGAAATGAACCCTTAAAAACTGTAATAAAAGACCTCAGATTTAAAATGCTTACCTTTTTCCAGTTTGGTATCACCATTCAAGCTCATGCACACAGTGTCTGCTTCAACCATATATACTCCACTTGCAAAAGGAAAGGCATCAAAGACAGACCAAGTAGGCTCTAAAAAGAGTTTTACTAAACTAGATAAAAATATTTAAAACATAAAATACAGAACTAGTATTACAAGAACCATACAATCTTTTAAAATAAGGTTTAAACAGTGCAATTCCTACTACAGTACTTAGATGTGTCTCTCTCTCTCTAAATACCTGCTTAAAGTGCTCATAGATGTTTCTCTGTCAGAGTCTAGATAGAAGTGTCTCTCTGAAGTAAAACAAAATATTCCTTAAAGAAAACTGTATTTGCCAACCCCTTTGTGTGAGGTCACCTAGCTCCTCCTCTGTCAGAATATATAAAAAAAATATCTTTACAAAAACAGGATGTCTTTTCAAAGCATTAAATTCTGTTATCCTCAGCACAACTCATTTTCTCTTCCAAATGACATTTCTTTGATCTGTGAGCAGTATCCCCTCTCACACAGACACCAAAGCATTTATGATTTTGCACCAGTTTACTAAACCTGGTTTCCCCTCGAAACGTCATAAAAGGGATACTGATTTTCCCTCTTAGCAGTCAAAGCTATAATTAACTTAGAAAAGTCTGTAATTAGCTTCTGGCCTTCCAGGTAACACCTTATATCTAAAACATGTGTGTGCGTGTGTGTGTGTGTGTGTGTGTGTGTGACCTCACATGCTGTTTCAGCATTTCTCAATAGAGACAGTCTATAACCCATTTCCTTATATAAAAAAAAATGATACCGTGATCAGAACCAGCTGTCCAAGTGTCACAGGTAGCACATCCACTTTTTTGCCAGAAGGTCGTAGGTTCTCATTGGGGTGTGCCATCCTTCAGAGGAGACATTAAACTGAGGTCCCTTCTACCCACCTCTGGCGCTGTCCTTGTAGGTGTCCTGGTAGAAGTAAAAGAACCCAAGTCACTTTTCACAAGAAAAGTGGATTTTCACCGGTGTCCTGGCCAGCATTACCCTTTCCATAAAACTGGTTCATGCAATTGTCCAAGGCTTTTTGTTGACTCTCTTTATGCTCCTTTCACTGGACCCTCAGACTTTCACCAGTGGGACACCCGACCGACCTTATCCTGCTTGCCTGAAATCCCCAGCCTTACCTGCCAGATGGGGAGGGGACTCCACTCCACTCATCCCGGTCTACTGACCCCCCAGATCTAAATCCCCCCCCGAGGCGGGACTGCAAACTCCTCTTGGTGACCTTTCTGAAATCTAGTGGGAAGGCCAGGATCTGTGTAGAGAGCATCCAGAGACAGGCTGGAGGACCCAGCATTGGGCGTGGTGATTTGTCACTCGACCCACCTTCGCCTACTGAGGTCCCAGGGCCTTTTCCTTGTTTTTCCTGTCCCCCGATGGCTCGGCTATGTAATGCGTCCAGTGCGGGAGTGCTCACACCGAAGCATGCCCACAGGATTGCTGCTGCAGCCAATCCCCTGGCTGAGAGACCCATGAGCTGCTGTGCCCCTGGTCACCATCAGGAGCCACCATGGCCTGGGATCTGACCCACCATCCCTCCCAGGACAGGAGCGCCATCTTCCAGATACTCAGTCCTGCCCTCCCCCGCCAACCACTGGTGGCCCGAGCTCACTCCCGAACTCGGGTCACCGGCGTGGCATGAGGTGTGGTGTCCAGCCCCTCAACCCTCTGTGCCACCAGGTTGGCCGTGTGTGAGTGTTGATGTGCAAAATGGCTTCCACTACACATTCAGTCACTTCACTACCAGACTCATCACTTGTGATGTGCTTTGGGATACAATGTGTATGGAAACTGTTATATTCTTCTTCTTCTTCTTCCTCCTCCTCCTCCTCCTCCTCCTCTTCGTCTTCTTCTTTTTCTTTCTTCTTCTTCTTTACAGGGGGGATACATCCCCATAGAGACAGCACCATCTTGTCATCTAAAGGTCATGAGTACTGGGCTTTAGCCAAAGAACTTGTCATTCTAACTGTTTAGCTAGCTAGCTATGTAATATCTGGGCATTCCTGCATGACCTTAGCCCACAGTGACAGTTTTACAGCCAGGAGCAACTGTGTTAAATTCATTAATTTGTGTAAATTTGCCAGTCAGCAGCTGCAGCCACCAACCAGTTTAAATGGTACCGCATCAAGGTCCAAGTGTCACAGGCCTGCTGCTCCTTCTCTGTGTACACATTCAAACTGAATTGGGAGCTCCCATAGGAGTTCTCATAGGGACTGTGGGGTCAACTGGTACACCAGTGGAGAAAGAGGAACCGAGACACACCTTTTGGGGGGGGCATATGCAACCTGTTCTGCTGTTGTTTATGTAACCCCCTTGTTCCCATGGGTTACTAGAATCCCAGTTAGAATCAGTGGCAGGCAGGGAAGGCAACTTGAGAAATGCCAGGTAAATGGGTTTCACACTGTCACACTCTGTTTTTAGTCTCAGCTGAGCTGGAGTGATGATTTAGTCATGGAACTCTCACAGCAGCATAAGCCACATTGTTCAGTTAGAGTGAATTGGAATGTTGAGTTAGTCTTAGAGTGGAGTTCTAAGAGGAGGCTGCAGCTGCTGGGCAGCTCCTCAGTTTAGCTCTGACAAAGAGCTACCCAATTTTGTGGTAGTTTGTTCTCACCATAGAAGAAGAACAAAGGAGACAGTTGCCTGAAGTGGTGGAGACCTGTGCCAGTAGGGTTTCTTTGCCCCATCCCAGGAGGGATGGGGGTGAACTCCAGGATTCAGGGGCAATCCCCTTGTTCCACTTGTTTGATGAAGCTGCCTTGGACATCTTCATTTGCTGTGAGTACAGTTTCTCTGTGTAAACCCAGGTGCATCTGCAATACCTAGAGGTGGATTTCTCTGACAAAAGGACCCTGTCACCTAGACTTTCTATTTAAAAGTGTCTGCCTATGTTGGAGTCCAGCACATGACCATCCAAGTACAGAACTTTTAATTTTCTGACACCTTAGAGGCAGTGATGCAAGTGAACAGAAACACACAGGAACTCAGTTCCTGTACCTTTTTTTAAAGCAGGAACGGAGTTCCTGTACCTCTTCCCACTGACACTGGAACTGAAATTCTTAAACCAGCAACATAGTGTCAGTTTCTGGGCCTGTGACCTGAAATCAGGGTTTCCATAACAACATTTGACTTGTACAACAATGCTGTTTTCCTAGAAATACTTCAATATCTCGAACTGAATCTACTCATGTCTAAACAGATAGATGCGTCGCGACACAGCTATCCTTCAGATTGAGGATCTTCATTCTGTATTTCATATTTGCCAGTGTCTGAGTTCCTGTACTTCTTGCCTACCACTTGCACTACTGCTTAGAGGTGCGAGTGTGTAGGATCGTAAATGTGATATACATTTCAAGACAGCATCTATAGTGTTTCTACAGTTGTGTGGTGTTATTAACCAGAAGAATGGCCGAGTATAAGCTTGGAAACAAAAGGTTGGAGACCCCCCCCCCACCTGGAGTAACCAGTTTACCTCTACGGGTTCTGAAGGGCACCTATTACTTTTTCTTCAGTACAATTGGCCAATGCCTGAGAAAAGTGTTTACCTCAGGATGTGGGTTGTTTTCTCTCAGTTTACCCCAGTATAGTGGGTTCTGAAAGTCCTGAGCCTGGATGTGCTCCTTTGTGGTCCTGTGTACCACCTTCATTCCTCATGAAATATGGGAAAGTGTCCTAGTACTGGCCGTGTGTGCCTAGTCGATGGGAAATGTACTACGTCTGGCCATGTGGGCCAATCCCCATTTCAGAACCACAGTGTTTGTTGTTTTGTGTTTCTTCAGCCTATGCTAAATGGGAATTCAGGAATTTCTGTACCCTGGAAAATCTGCAATACCAGTATGTGTAGCCCCGCCAGGGTCCATCTTCACTTTGTGATTATTCCTACTTTGTTACATGAATAAAAGCCACACTATAGAATCCCAGCCTGGTTTGGACAGTATTGTTATTGCTTCCCTGTGTCTGGAGTTACTTGGGTGCCCCTGTCCAGAAGTGCAAACCTAGCATAATTGTGAACAAATGTTTTCTCCCAGGGACCTGGGTTGCTGGCCATGGTAAATGGTCCCACCAGGTGTGTGCCAGGTAGTTGCCACACTTGGTTGACTGTTTTTGTATAACAGTCTGGTCCACCGAGTCTAATGGTGGCCATTTCTCTCTTTTTTATGTCTTGTACTAATTCTTGTAAACCCCCACCCGTCTCTGCTGCCCCAAGACATTTGTGGTGAGAGGAGAAGCCCTGCTGGTTAAACAAGGGGGGCCAGTGGGGGGGGGGACTTACACTTATTTTTTGCCCTTGCTTCCCTTGTTTCCCATCTTGTTCTCCAACCCAACATAAACCCATTTGGTTATTTATTTGCAGCTGTCAACATACTCTGCCATTATTGCCCTGTTGTTTATTTGCATGCTTTGAGTGATAAGTGGGGTAGCAGTGTGTTACTGAAATTCCTGTCACTGAGGTGAGGGCTCTATTTATTTCCTGTAGTCATAAGGATCCCCATAAACGGAGGCACCGCACCACTTTCCAAACCCTTTTCTTTTTTTTTCCATATTCATTTTTTTCCTCCTTTTGGTTCTGCAGGCAGGCATCAGTCCCTCTCTCCAGTTTCTGGTCTCTGCCCCCCCAGGCCCCCGTGCCCTAGTCCCCCCATGGATTACCCCTCCTGGCAGGGTGGGGGGGTCCATCCCCCCCATGACCACACCCAGAGCGGGCTATTACGGGTGTCCTCAAGGTGGCAGCGCCGGCTTGCTGGGAGGGACTTCACGGAGCCTGCAGCCAAGTTTTTCATCTTGTTTTCTGGTCCCTTCCCCATGGCTGCGAAAGCATGCATGTGGAGGTGCATGCGCATCATGAAGCCATGTTCTTGCATCTCCCATGGTCTGGCACTACCCCCCCCATACTCCACCAGGAGGCAGCCATGGAGCAGGATGAGGTTCCCACCCGTCCACGTGAGAGGACAGCTGTCATGGGACACTCGATCCTCTCCCTCCCCTGCCGACCCCCGGTGGCCGGAGTTTCCTTCCGAACCTGGGACGCCAGCATGAAGCGAGGTGTGGCATCCAGCACCTCAAACCCTCAGTGTCACCAGGCAGGCTTTCCAAACCCTTTTCTAACCAAGAACCCAGGTACCATTCACCCAAAGGCTTAACAGACTTTGACATTTGCCATTGGGAAGATTGCATAATTTGCAACCCACAATTAACTGGGCTAATACAAATAAACATGATAACATCTTTAATATAAGAGCAGCAAAACAATAGAATGCTTTACCACAGGAGATCATAGAGTCAATCAGCTTTGATTCCTTTATGTCCAAGCTTGATACTTGGCTAAAACTACATTAACTTAATCACAGCAATGTCCCACTGTTGTGGGGGGGACAATCTCGATGGGCCTTGTGCCTACTTTTGTCCTACATGATCCAGTAAAACTCCAGACTTAGTCAGCACCCCTCATGGGAGGGGATGGTTTCTGTTTTTTTCTTATTATTTTTACTGAACAATGCATTACAATCTGATGCAAACTGTAACTCCCTTGCCCCCCCCAACACACACATACTTTCCCTACAGATGCACTCCTGTGCCCCTACTTCCACTGCCCCCCCCCGGTGGCCCCAGTGCTCAGCCTGCATGCTGCTGAGCACTGAGAAACACCCAAGTTCTCTACAGAAAGGAGGCAGCTGGTGAGTTATTTGGTGTCAGAGTGGGCGGGACCTCTGCATCATCATCATCCATGTAGCCAGGGTATTTTCTCCAGCTTTTGCTGCCCTCCCTCCACCCCTGGCCACAGCCACTGACTTCCCCCTAGCACCACCTGTCTTGTGGGTGCCAGCCAATGCAGCGTGGTTGCCTACTGCATCAGTGTCAAAACCGCTTCCTAAAGATGCCAGTTGCTCATCACCCTCCTCCTGCGGTAGACATGGGTTCACATCCTAGACCCCGACCAGCTCAGGGTGGGGGAGTTGGGCTTTGGTCTCAAACCCAGGTCTCCCAAAGGGCGGTGCAGTGCACCACCATCTGGCGCCACTGGGCTGGGCCTCAGATCTACATATATTAAAAAAAAGGGAAATATAACACACTCGGCTTCCATATTGAGGTCATGGTGAATTTTTAAAAAAAATGTTATACTGGAAAGGCATGTGAGCAAAATTGCCTGTTTTCACAAGTGTCCAGTTGTCCATGTTGTAACCTCTCAAGCTTTGATGTCAAGGTTTTCATGTCACCAATACCTCTCATTGGTATTACAGACTCATAAAACGGAGACACACACACCACTCTAAAGCCTCAAACACAGAGCAAGGCATCGTGGGTATATACAAACTACAGTCACATGTTTTGTCCTGTTGGGACTCCTCAGTGCAGTGCAGCTGTTTCAGACAATACCAGGGCAGCCCCAAAAGAAACTGGGCAGTTAGCACACTCGGAGGCAGCACAGCAAACAGCGCAGTTCGCAGAGCAGTATGTAGGATCCGTAAAAGGATGAAAAGTTAGAAGAAATATATAGTTACCCCCCCCCCACACACACACCTTCCAATAATTTCCAAGATATAAGTACATTCTTAACTTTGGAGACTCAGGACCATAAAAACTGGGTCTTAAACCCCCCATCCCTGACTCAAGTTTATTGGATTGGTGATGACCTGCTGGTGATTACCTGTCATCATGTGGATTCTTCCAGGGACTCAAACTAGAATCCCCTATCCCCCACCACCCAAAGCAATGACTGCATAAAACATCCCAAAAGAAAATTCTTTAACCTCTAGTAATGCTTTTCTGATACAATATTTCGATCGCGCTGTGAGCTAATGGTGTCCAGCTATGCAGTACCTCATCTGTTACTGTGATTTATACTTCAGTGCAGTATATTGTCCCCGGCACAGTGTTTTCTTTGAGTTGATATATAGATTCCTGCTAACTCCATCAGTATTGCAGCTACTATAAAGGCTAACTTCACCTGATACCACTTTATTTGTAAGATCTCTCCTGTTTTTTTCTTAACAAAATCCAGTTTTTCTAGCTCATAATGTTAAAACACATTACAGACACACGAGGTCAGATTTTCAAAAGCAAAACAAAAACCCACAAATGTATGAAAAACAGTTACACAAGTGAGGATTTCATTGCACAACCGAAGTTTTTTCTGCATGAGCTCAATTTTTCAAAAGGGTTGCCTGCAACCTTTTCCACAATTTATGGCAGCTTTGTGCATGCTTTTTTTTTTTGCACTGCTGCAGAAAAATGCTACACCTGGTATTACCAGGCATGGCATTTTGTCTGCACCTGCGAGAAAAACTGAAAATGGTACCTCTGCACATAAAATGCAGAAAATAACGTATTCACAGGGGATTTTTCTCACCAGAGAGTTGCAGACAAGAATCTCTTTATTTCAAAACGTTTCACCAGGAAAAACATACTGAGCTGCTAACAGCTCAGAGTCCTGGGGGTACGGTGATGTAGAAAATCATATACAGTGAATACAATATATCAAGGTGAATAATCAAAATTGAAGACAATTCAGTTTAACAGATATGAGTAAAAAATTACTGAGATATTAATTAAGAATTAAATGATGGAACTACTCTTACAGAACAAAGAACAAGTAATGATGAACATATTGCCAGGGCACAACTAGTGTGGGGGGGGGGCGGTGGACAGTCATGGACAGCTGCAAGGAGAAGAAGAAGAAGAATAGTCTTGAAGGAGAGACTTTAAGGAGAAAGCAGAAGAGGCAGAGAGAATTGTGAGGGAGGGCAGGACCAAAGTTTAGGAGAGTGGTATGAGGAAGCAGACTGACCAACAGTAGATTTTCTAGAAGGAATAGTAAGGGAATGGGAAGTATTATTACGTAGAGGATAGTAGGAAGCTGAGGGAGAGGATAAAAGGCATGTTAAGTAGGAGGGAAGGGAACCAAAGTAGGATTTAGATATAAAGGAGGCACAATGGGAAAGATGGCTGGCATCAAGAGAGGCCCGGGCCATTTCAAGATCTCCTTGGTATTGAAATTTACATTGAAGGCAGCATGGACTATAGATCTGAGTACTGAAGTGCAAAGCAGGTGATTACAGGTTTGTATCCCACTGACTGCACCCAATGCATGTAACCTTGATGTCCTGTCCTTCATAGAAACATAGAAGTTGACGGCAGATAAGGACCGCAAGGCCCATCCAGTCTGCCCATTTCTTTTTCTACCTCATAAATGTGCCATCGGCCTTTGCTCTGTCAGTGACCTATCTATTCATAGTCATTTGTATTGCTCCCTTATGCCTATCCCATGCCTGTTTGAAGCCCTGCACTGTATTCATAGCCACCACTTCTGTGGTAAGCCATTCCATGCATCCACCACCCTTTCTGTGAAAAAGAATTTCCTCATATTCCCCTTAATCGGCCTCCTCTAATCTCATGCTGTGTCCTCTTGTCCTGCTATTTTTCTTATATTTAAACATGTTAGACTCTTTCACCTTGTTTATGCCCTTAAGGTGTTTAAATGTCTCATCATATCACCTCTCTCCTCCTTTGCTCAAGGGTATACATATTGAGCTCCGTTAATCTGTCCTCATATGTCTTCTGATGCAGTCCCTGCACCATTTTGGTTGCCCTCTCTGGACTGCCTCAATTTGGTTAATGTCCTTGTGAAGGTGTGGCCTCCAATACTGCACGCAGTACTCCAGATGGGGCCTAACCAATGTCTTGTACAGAGGGATTATTACCTCTCTCTTACGACTTGTGATACCCCTACTAATACACCCTAACACCCCCTAGCCTTACCTACTGCTTTAGAGGTCTGCTTGGATGATTTTAGGTCATCAGTGATGATGATGCCCAAGTCTCTTTCTTCCTTTGTGACTGCTAGCAACTCCCCTCCCAGCCTATAAGTGGCTTCAGGGTTTCTCTTCCCTATGTGCATGATTTTGCACTTCTTTGCATTAAATCCCAGTTGCCACTCTTCTGACCATTCTGCTAGTTTATCCAGATCTCTTCTCATTCTGCCCACCCCATCTGGATCATCTACTCTGTTGCAGATCTTGGTGTCATCTGCAAACAGACAAGCCTTACCCTCTAGTCCATCTGCAGGTCACTAATGAAGATGTTGAATAGGACTGGCCCCAGGACTGATCCCTGAGGTACCCCACTTGTGACTTGCATCTCTTCTGACTGTATACCATTTACCACCACTCTCTGTTTTCTGCCAGTCAACCAGTTTGCCACCCAGTTGACCAACTTCTGACCCACCCTGAGCCTACCTAGCTTATTTATCAATCTTCTATGTGGAACAGTGTCAAAGCTTTGCTGAAGTCAAGGTAGGCGACATCAACTGCTCCCCTTGGTCCACCACTCTGGTTACCCAGTCAAAGAAATCTATGAGATTAGTTTGACGGACCTTCCTTTGTAAACCCATGCTGTCTTGGATCCTGTGCCCTATGGTTCCAGGTTTGCACTATCCTTTCCTTAAGGAGTGCCTCCATAATCTTGCCCACTACTGAGGTAAGACTGACCGGTCTGTAGTTCCCGCCTCCTCCCTGCTACCACTCTTGTGGAGTGGGATCACATGAGCCCTTCTCCAGTCTTCTGGGACCTCTCCTGTGCTCAGAGACTCACTAAACAATTCTGCTAATGGCTCTGCTAGTTCCTCCTTTAGCTCCTTAATTACCCTGGGATGTATGCCATCAGGTCCCATTGCCTTATCCACCCTGAGCTTAGCAAGCTCTTGTAGGACCCTTTCTTTTGTGAAGGGAGTAGTGCTCACCTCCCTCCCCTGTGTCCATGATGCTGAGCTGTGGGCCCTGCCCTACCTTCTCTTCAGTAAATACTGAGCAAAAGTATCTATTTAGGATAGATGCCTTTACAGGGTCCTCCTCCTCACATGCCCTTTTCTCCATTAAGCTTAGCAATACCCCCTGGACTTTCTCCTTTCACTAATGTATCTATAGAAAGTCTTGTCACCTTCTTTTACTGTTCGTGCTAGTGTTTCCTCAGTTTGGGACTTTGCCTGCCTTACTGCCTTACCTGCTTCCTTAGGGCAGTTTGGTATGCCTCCCTATCTTCATCCCGCTGTGTTCCTTATATTTTCTGAAGGCCAGCCTTTGGCTCTGACCTTTTCTGCTACTGTATTTGAGAACCAAAGTGGTTTCCTTCTTCTTTGCACTTCCTTTTCTGTCTAACACAATGGGATGTTGCTTCAAGTATTGTATCCTTAATGCTTGCCCACTTTGCCTGTACCTCCTCACCTGTGTTTCTTTTTGCCAGGGCTAGCTTAACTCTGTTGGCCATCTTATCAAAGTCAGCTCCTCTGAAGTCCCATATTTTTGCTTTGGAATGGGATGATTTAGATGTAGTAGCCAAATTGAACCATACCATGTGATGGTCACTGGCTCCCAGGTGACCTTCTACCTGGAGATCTGTGATCCCTTCTTTGTTAGTCAGTACTAGATCTAGGATAGCCCTGTCTCTTGTGGGTTGCTGTACCAGTTGTTTGAGGCCCTCCCCCTGCAGGGAATCCACTATGAGTCTAGTTCTGGCAGATGTTCCTGCTGGTATTGACCAATCTGTATCTGGCATGTTGAAGTCTCCCATTATCAGAACCTCCCTTTAGCTGTCATGTTTTGTATATCTTCTAACAGTAATGTGTCTATGTCCTCCTCTGGTCTGGGGGCTGTAGACAACCCCAGTTCTTATGGCTGTCCCATTTCCTGTTTCCAGGGTGACCCACAGTTCTTCTGGCTCCTTATGTGTATTCTGAATTTCTGTAGCTTTGATATTTTCATTAACATACAGGGCCACCCCTCCCCCTTTTTGCACCCTCGCCCTTATGAACAATACATAGCCAGGTACTGAAGTCTCCTCATGTGGTTACTGGTAAACCACGTCCTCACTAATGCTACTATGTCCAGTTTAGCCTCTGACATTATTGCCTGCAGGTCTGGATCTTATTTCCCAGGCTGTGAGCATTTGTGTACATGATTTTCCATTGGCCAGATTTGTGTGTTAGTTGTTGGGTGAAGTTTGGCATTACCCTGTGCATCGTATGGGGAGACAAACCTTTTTTCTTACCTGGTGATGCTAAATGAACGGCAAACACGCTTGAATTCCTGTTTGACCACTAGCTGAGGGGAGGGGTGTTCTTCCCATTCGACGATGGGGTGCTGCACCCTCTCCCATTTGCTAGTTTAAATATTCTGCAAAGACGCCAAACTTCTGCCAATGCACTGACTCCTCTTTAGTCAGATGCAGTCCATCAAATTTAAAGAACTTTCGCCCCAGAACTGTTGCCAGTTCCTACAAATCTGTGTCCTTTTCCTGGCACCAGTCCTTGAGCCACGTGTTTAGCTCCCTATCTCCCCTTCTCTGACCTTCCGTCCATCTGCTCCCTTCTCCCAGACTGGCAGGATCTCAGAAGGAGATGCCGGACGAAATAGATGATAGTTTGTCACCCAGCCTAGTCAGGTGTTCCTTGGTCTCCACAACTGACCGGCTTGGCGATCATTAGTCCCTATGTGTACTAGGACATCAATGTTTTCTCCTGCTTTGTGAACAATTTTAGCAATGCGGTCAGTGTCTCTCCATGCTGATGTACCTGGAGACATCTGACCATCACCCTGGCTGAGATGGGTATCAACTCCCGAATCATGGAGTCTCCTATGATCAGAAGTTTTTGGATTTCCTTTGTGCTTGTTTAGTTTTGGTTCCTGATTTGGGTGAGTATTGTTGTGTTAGCTCCTGTGCCGCAGTGTCCTGCTCTGCAGTGTCTTCTGCCTCTTTATTTGATTTCAGAGATAGAGGCAGATACCTGTTTGTAGTGTTTATATGGTTTTGGAGGTAATGTGTTGGAGAGCAGAGAGTGATGGGGCACCTGATTTGCTCCTCCTAACCACCTGCCAACCTCCTGGACCAACTACCTCTCTGCGGTCGAGGTTTTTCTGTTGGATGCTGGGGAAATGGCGGTGGTTCTTATAATGTATTTCCTCTTCAATATGAAATTTGAGGCGTGCATCTCTGCCCATGCTGCCTGGAGCTGAGACCTAAGATCTCCAAAGGCTCCAGCATGTAGGACAGTGTCCTAAATCTTGTAAGACTGTCCTTCTGAAAATTGTTCCACAGTACCTGCAGTTAATGAAATCCATTCCAAATAAGTTGCTGGGTTTGTGACCTAGTCAGAGTAATTAGAAAGAAAAAAAATGCAAGTAATGGTTTAATTGTGCTTTGTTTAACTTGTTATAACAAGTTAAATTACTAGTGCCCTGTAAATGAGATCACCTTGTGGAGGCCCCACAGATCCGCCCCTTCCTGCTCTGCCACAGGAAATGTCACAACTGTGGTACCCTATAAAAGGAGTGTAGCGTGGGGTGGTTGGGGATGGGGGTGGGTGGCTGGGCCCTTCCCCTGTCTAAAAAGAAGAACCACGGACGAAAGAACAAGGAGGTAAGAGCAGAAACAATCAGTCAACAACAAATGCAGTAACCCTGAAAGCTTATCCTAATGTTAGATAAAACTGTAAAACCTGTAAAGCACCACCTGTAATAATTTCAGAGAAGATATACCCTGTAAGAAACACTTTGCTCCAGAGAAAAATAAAGCAGTAACAGAAGATATACCTTGCAAAAGACAATTGAATCAGAAGATTACAGCAGTAATCTGTTAGCACACACCTGTAGGCACACCTTGTAATAATGCAGAAGAAGGTATACCAGCAACAACAATTTGAATCAGAGAAAAAAATAAAGCAATGAAATGTTAGCAACAAACAGTAGCAATCCCTGTGAGTAAAAAATAAAAACACCACCACACAGTAAATCTGCTTAGCCAAACTAAGTCTTAATCCTTCTCCCTTGCTCTGGTAAGTTTCTCTACTCTGCCTTTCAAGCAGTCTTAGAAGGAAAGAGCTCAGGTGAAGCTAGGTGCCTTGGCCAGCAAACCAAGTCTTCTACCTTCAGTGCTCACAGTTGTAAAACAAGGTATAAGTGGGGTTTTCACTAAAAATTGGGTGTTGTACCTCCATCGGATTATCCATGACAAATCAACTCAAATATAATAATTCTGTTTCATTACAGTGAATACCAAAGACAATGACAGATTTGCTCCAGGCCCCTCAGAACTTTATCTATTCAGCACCAGCCCCACATGTGACACCCAAGATGTCCCTTACCAGGTCCTGAAATGCACTAATATTTCAAACATTTAAAGGTTATTATACTTTTTTTCTCTGTGAGGAAACATCATGTACAACTGAAACCCTCAGGTCACCTGATGACCTCATACAGCAGTGGTCAAGCTGGTGACCAGAGCTGCTCAAATAATCCTTTGATCACTTTGGATGTAACAGATATCACAGAGTCTGGAATAGATAAAACAGACAAAACAGAATCCATTATGATATCAGCCTGATCATATGCTGCAGTGTGTGTGTGTGTGTGTGTGTGTGTGTGGGGGGGGGTGTTCTGTGACAAGCCTGTGTAGCTTCTGTGGCCTCTGGTGCTGTGTCACTGCCTGCATTGGTGGGGATGGTAGGTCTATGACAAGCCTGTGTAGCTGCCCTGGTCCCTTGGTGCCCTGTCACTGCATGCCCTGGTGGGGGGGGTCTCTGACAATTCAGTGTACCTTCCCCAGTCTCTTGGTGCCCTGTCACAGCCTGCCCTGGTGGGAGTGGGTCTATGACAAGCCTGTGTAACTGCTCTGGTCCCTTGGTACCCTGTCACTGCATGCCCCGGTGGGGGTGAGGGGTCTATGATAAGTCAGTGTACCTTCCCTGGTCCCTTGGTGCCCTGTGACAGCCTGCCCTGGTGGGAGTGGGTCTATGACAAGCCTGTGTAACTTCCCTGGTCCCTCAGTGCCATCACTGCCTGGTCTTGGGGTAGAGTTCCCATAACAAGTTAGTGGGGTTTTCCCAGTCCACCTGCACCCAGTCACTGCCTGCCATGAAAAGGATCTTGTATGTTAATGTTGGGGAAGGGGTTCCAACAGCCCACAGTGTTATCCCAAACACACACACTGTAGTCATACTGCAGGGATCAGTTGACACCACCACACAAAAACTTGCCTCTCATCAAAACAGCACATTAATGGTGCACTCATGAAGAAACAAAGAGTGGCACAAAGTGATACTAGTGAATGAACTTGCATTTTATTCACCGTCCTTACAGATGGTCAGCATGTTCACCACACAGGATCCGCTCCAAACACCCCAGCGCTTTGCAGCCTGACTTCCACTTTGTCATGGGGCCCAGTTCTGTTCCAGCCTGCCATGATCAGAACTGGAGGGAGTAGAAGTTTCTTTGACACCATTGCCAAAACAAGCAAGACGGATCCCTCTGACACCACTGCTAGCACTAGCAGACTGAATTTCTTAGACACCAGTGCCAGCAGTAGCAGTAGGAGTTCCTTTGACACCAGTGCCAGCACTAACAGTAGGAGTTCCTTTGACACCAGTGCCAGCACTAGCAGTAGGAGTTCCTTTGACACCAGTGCCAGCACTAGCAGTAGGAGTTCCTTTGACACCAGTGCCAGCACTAACAGTAGGAGTTCCTTTGACACCAATGCCAGCACTAACAGTAGGAGTTCCTTTGACAAGAGTGCCAGCACTAGCAGTAGGAGTTCCTTTGACACCAGTGCCAGCACTAGCAGTAGAAGTTCCTTTGACACCAATGCCAGCACTAGCAGACTGAATTTCTTTGACACCAGTGCCATCACTAGCAGTAGGAGTTCCTTTGACACCAATGCCAGCACTAGCAGACTGAATTTCTTTGACACCAATGCCAGCACTAACAGTAGGAGTTCCTTTGACACCAGTGCCAGCACTAGCAGTAGGAGTTCCTTTGACACCAGTGCCAGCACTAGCAGTAGGAGTTCCTTTGACACCAGTGCCAGCACTAGCAGCAGGAGTTCATTTGACACCAGTGCCAGCAGTAGCAGTAGGAGTTCCTTTGACACCAGTGCCAGCACTAGCAGTAGGAGTTCCTTTGACACCAGTGCCAGCACTAGCAGTAGAAGTTCCTTTGACACCAATGCCAGCACTAGCAGACTGAATTTCTTTGACACCAGTGCCAGCACTAGCAGTAGGAGTTCTTTTGACACCAGTGCCAGCACTAGCAGTAGGAGTTCCTTTGACACCAATGCCAGCACTAGCAGACTGAATTTCTTTGACACCAATGCCAGCACTAACAGTAGGAGTTCCTTTGACACCAGTGCCAGCACTAGCAGTAGGAGTTCCTTTGACACCAGTGCCAGCACTAGCAGTAGGAGTTCCTTTGACACCAGTGCCAGCACTAGCAGTAGGAGTTCCTTTGACACCAGTGCCAGCAGTAGCAGTAGGAGTTCCTTTGACACCAGTGCCAGCAGTAGCAGTAGGAGTTCCTTTGACACCAGTGCCAGCAGTAGCAGTAGGAGTTCCTTTGACACCAGTGCCAGCAGTAGCAGTAGGAGTTCCTTTGACACCAGTGCCAGCAGTAGCAGTAGGAGTTCCTTTGACACCAGTGCCAGCAGTAGCAGTAGGAGTTTCTTTGACACCAGTGCCAGCACTAGCAGTAGGAGTTCCTTTGACACCAATGCCAGCACTAGCAGACTGAATTTCTTTGACACCAATGCCAGCACTAACAGTAGGAGTTCCTTTGACACCAGTGCCAGCACTAGCAGTAGGAGTTCCTTTGACACCAGTGCCAGCACTAGCAGTAGGAGTTCCTTTGACACCAGTGCCAGCACTAGCAGTAGGAGTTCCTTGACACCAGTGCCAGCAGTAGCAGTAGGAGTTCTTTGACACCAGTGCCAGCACTAGCAGTAGGAGTTCCTTTGACACCAGTGCCAGCAGTAGTAGTAGGAGTTCCTTTGACACCAGTGCCAGCAGTAGGAGTTCCTTTGACACCAGTGCCAGCACTAGCAGTAGGAGTTCCTTTGACACCAGTGCCAGCAGTAGGAGTTCCTTTGACACCAGTGCCAGCACTAGCAGTAGGAGTTCCTTTGACACCAGTGCCAGCAGTAGGAGTTCCTTTGACACCAATGCCAGCAGTAGCAGTAGGAGTTCCTTTGACACCAGTGCCAGCAGTAGCAGTAGGAGTTCCTTTGACACCAGTGCCAGCAGTAGTAGTAGGAGTTCCTTTGACACCAGTGCCAGCAGTAGGAGTTCCTTTGACACCAGTGCCAGCACTAGCAGTAGGAGTTCCTTTGACACCAGTGCCAGCAGTAGGAGTTCCTTTGACACCAATGCCAGCACTAGCAGTAGGAGTTCCTTTGACACCAGTGCCAGCAGTAGGAGTTCCTTTGACACCAATGCCAGCAGTAGCAGTAGGAGTTCCTTTGACACCAGTGCCAGCAGTAGCAGTAGGAGTTCCTTTGACACCAGTGCCAGCAGTAGCAGTAGGAGTTCCTTTGACACCAGTGCCAGCAGTAGCAGTAGGAGTTCCTTTGACACCAGTGCCAGCAGTAGCAGTAGGAGTTCTTTGACACCAGTGCCAGCAGTAGCAGTAGGAGTTCCTTTGACACCAGTGCCAGCAGTAGCAGTAGGAGTTCTTTGACACCAGTGCCAGCAGTAGCAGTAGAGTTCCTTGACACCAGTGCCAGCAGTAGCAGTAGGAGTTCCTTTGACACCAGTGCCAGCAGTAGCAGTAGGAGTTCCTTTGACACCAGTGCCAGCAGTAGCAGTAGGAGTTCCTTTGACACCAGTGCCAGCAGTAGCAGTAGGAGTTCCTTTGACACCAGTGCCAGCACTAGCAGTAGGAGTTCTTTGACACCAGTGCCAGCACTAGCAGTAGGAGTTCCTTTGACACCAGTGCCAGCACTAGCAGTAGGAGTTCCTTTGACACCAGTGCCAGCACAGCAGACTGAATTTCTTTGACACCAGTGCCAGCACTAGCAGTAGGAGTTCCTTTGACACCAGTGCCAGCACTAGCAGTAGAACTTCCTTTGACACCAATGCCAGCACTAGCAGACTGAATTTCTTTGACACCAGTGTCAGCACTAGCAGTAGGAGTACTTTTGACACCAGTGCCAGCACTAGCAGTAGGAGTTCCTTTGACACCAATGCCAGCACTAGCAGACTGAATTTCTTTGACACCAATGCCAGCACTAACAGTAGGAGTTCCTTTGACACCAGTGCCAGCACTAGCAGTAGGAGTTCCTTTGACACCAGTGCCAACACTAGCAGTAGGAGTTCTTTTGACACCAGTGCCAGCAGTAGCAGTAGGAGTTCCTTTGACACCAGTGCCAGCAGTAGCAGTAGGAGTTCCTTTGACACCAGTGCCAGCAGTAGGAGTTCCTTTGACACCAGTGCCAGCACTAGCAGTAGGAGTTCCTTTGACACCAGTGCCAGCAGTAGGAGTTCCTTTGACACCAGTGCCAGCACTAGCAGTAGGAGTTCCTTTGACACCAGTGCCAGCAGTAGGAGTTCCTTTGACACCAATGCCAGCAGTAGCAGTAGGAGTTCCTTTGACACCAGTGCCAGCAGTAGCAGTAGGAGTTCCTTTGACACCAGTGCCAGCACTAGCAGTAGGAGTTCCTTTGACACCAGTGCCAGCAGTAGCAGTAGGAGTTCCTTTGACACCAGTGTCAGCAGTAGCAGTAGGAGTTCTTTTGACACCAGTGCCAGCAGTAGCAGTAGGAGTTCCTTTGACACCAGTGCCAGCAGTAGCAGTAGGAGTTCCTTTGACACCAGTGCCAGCAGTAGCAGTAGGAGTTCCTTTGACACCAGTGCCAGCAGTAGCAGTAGGAGTTCCTTTGACACCAGTGCCAGCAGTAGCAGTAGGAGTTCCTTTGACACCAGTGCCAGTTCTAGTAGGAGTTCCTTTGACACCAGTGCCAGCAGTAGCAGTAGGAGTTCCTTTGACACCAGTGCCAGCAGTAGCAGTAGGAGTTCCTTTGACACCAGTGCCAGCAGTAGCAGTAGGAGTTCCTTTGACACCAATGCCAGCACTAACAGTAGGAGTTCCTTTGACACCAGTGTCAGCACTAGCACGAGTCCTTTGGACATCAATTCCAGCATTAGAAGGATGGGTTCCTTTGACTCTCAGGCCATCACTGGCAGGAGGAGTCTTATCAACATCATAGTTAGAAACATAGACAATGGCAGCATAAACAGACCAAAGGTTAATCTAATCAGAGTTCACTATCCACCCTAGGACCTATTGTTCATACAGGGTTTTATCCCTCCTATCCCCCCTTCCCTCCCTACTGCTACCGACCCAAGTAACCACCAAGCCCTTCACTGTCTCAGCCATGCTTGAAAACATTTACAGTCTTAGTGCCCATGACTTCTACTGGCAGACTGTTCCATGGCTCCACCACCCTTTCCATAAAATAGAACTTCATCACATCCTCTTAACTCCTCCCCCTCCCCCAGTTGATCACTTTGGATGTAACAGATATCACAGAGTCTGGAATAGATAAAACAGACAAAACAGAATCCATTATGATATCAGCCTGATCATATGCTGCAGTGGGGGTTGGGGTGGAGTTCTGTGACAAGCCTGTGTAGCTTCTCTGGTGCCCTGTCACTTCCTGCATTGGGGACGGAGAAAGAATCTCAGATTTAGAAGTGGGTAGCCATCTGGGAACAAGCAACCACCAAACAGTGTGGTTCACGATAAACACAGCCATAGAGTCAAGCCATACAAAAGCAAGAGTATTGGACTTTAGCAGGGCTGATTTGGGGAAAATGAGAGAGTGCCTCAGAAAAGCACTAGCAAATGGGCAAGAAGGAGGGGTGGAGGAACAATGGGGAGTAATCAAAACAGCCAACACAGAGGCAACAAGACTTTGTGTAAAGCAAATCAACAAAACGCAACGAAGGAAAAAACCGCTATGGTTCTCAAAAGAGGTGGCAGTGAAGGTTAAGGAGAAAAGGATAGCATTCAGGAAATATAAGGAAACACAGAAGGAGCAGGACAGAGAACTTTATCAGTTAAAGCAGAAAGAGGCAGGGAAGGAAGTCAAAATAACAAAGGCCCAAACTGAGGAAAGGATAGCTAACTCTGTTAAGAAGGGGGATAAGACCTTTTTAGAAACATAGAAACATAGGAGTTGATGGCAGATAAGGACTGCAAGGCCCATCTAGTCTGCCCATTTCTTTTTCTACCATATAAATGTGCCATCGGCCTTTGCTCCTTCAATGGCCTGTCTATTCATACGCACCTGTATTACTCCCTTATGCCTATCCCATGCCTGTTTGAGGCCTTGCACTGTATTCATATCCACCACTTCCTGAGGTAGGCCATTCCATGCATCCACCACCCTTTCTGTGAAAAAGAACTTCTTCACATTACCCCTTAATCAGCCTCCCTCTAATTTCATGCTGTGTCCTCTTGTCCTGCTATTTTTCTTATATTGAAACATGTTAGACTCTTTCACCTTGTTAATGCCCTTAAGGTGTTTGAATGTTTTGATCATATCACCTCTCTCCTCCTTTGCTCTATGGTATACATATTGAGCTCAGTTAATCTGTCCTCATACGTTTTCTAATCGCAGTCCCTGCACCATTTGGTTGCCCTTCTCTGGGCTACCTCAATTTGGTTAATGTCCTTGTGAAGGTGTGGCCTCCAGTACTGCACACAGTACTCCACATGGGGCCTAACCAGTGTCTTGTAAAGAGGGATTAGTACCTCCCTCTTGCGACTTCTGATACCCCTACTAATACACCCTAACATTCCCCTAGCCTTACCTACTGCTTTAGTGGTCTGCTTAGATGATTTCAGGTCATCGGTGATGATAATGCCCAAGTCTCTTTCTTCCTTTGTGACTGCCAGCAACTCCCCTCCCAGCCTATAGGTGGCTTCAGGGTTCCTCTTCCCTATGTGCATGATCTTGCACTTCTTTGCATTAAACCCCAGCTGCCACTCTTCCGACCATTTTGCTAGTTTATCCAGATCTCTTCTCATTCTGCCCACCCCATCTGGATCATCTACTCTGTTGCAGATCTTGGTGCCATCGGCAAACAGACAAACCTTACCCTCCAGTCCATCTGCAATGTCACTGATGAAGATATTGAAGAGAACTGGCCCCAGGACTGATCCCTGAGGTACCCCACTTGTGACTTGCATCTCTTCTGACTGTATACCGTTTACCACCACTCTCTGTTTTCTGCCCATCAGCCAGTTTGCCACCCAGTTGACCAACTTCTGACCCACCCCGAGCCTACCCAGCTTATTAATCAATCTTCTATGTGAACAGTATCAAAGTTTTGCTGAAGTCAAGGTAGGTGACATCAACTGCTCCCCTTGGTCCACCGTTACCCAATCAAAGAAATCTATGAGATTAGTTTGACAGGCTCTTCCTTTTGTAAACCCACGCTGTCTTGGATCCTGTGCTCCTATGGATTCCAGGTGTTGCACTATCCTTTCCTTAAGGAGTGCCTCCATAATCTTGCCCACTACTGAGGTAAGACTGACTGGTCTGTAGTTCCCTGCCTGTTCCCAGCTACCACTGTTGTGGAGCAGGATCACATGAGCCCTTCTCCAGTCTTCTGGGACCTCTCCTGTGCTCAGAGACTCACTAAATAGTTCTGATAATGGCTCTGCTAGTTTCACCCTTAGCTCCTTTAGTACCCTGGGATGTATGCCATCAGATCCCATTGCCTTGTCCACCCTGAGCTTATCGAGCTCTTGTAGGACCCTTTCTTTTGTGAAGGGACTAGTGCTCACCTCCCACCCCCTGTGTCCGTGGTGCTCAGCTGTGGGCCCTGCCCTACCTTCTCTTCAGTAAATACTGAGCAGAAGTATCTATTTAGGATGGATGCTTTTACATGGTCCTCCTCCTCACATGCCCCCTTATCTCCTTTGATGTTAGCAATACCCCCTCTGGACTTTCTCCTTTCACTAATGTATCTATAGAAAGTCTTGTCACCTTCTTTTACTGTCTGTGCTAGTGTTTCCTTGGTTTAGGCCTTTTCCTGCCTTACTGCCTTCCCTGTTTCCCTTAGGGAAGTTTGGTATGCCTCCCTATCTTCATCCTGCTGCATTCCCTTATATTTCCTGAAGACCAGCCTTTTGGCTCTGACCGTTTCTGCTACTGTTTTTGAGAACCAAAGTGGTTTCCCTCTTCTTTTACACTTTTTCTCTCTAACACAATGGGATGTTGCTTCAAGTATTGCATCCTTAATGCTTGCCCACTTTGCCTGTACCCCCTCACCTGTATTTCTTTTTGCCAGGGCTAGCTTACCTCTGTTGGCCATCTTATCAAAATCAGCTCCTCTGAAGTCCCATATTTTTGCCTTGGAATGGGATGATTTAGTTGTAGTGGCCAAACTGAACCATACCATGTGACAGTCACTGGCCCCCAGGTGACCTTCTACCTGGAGATCTGTGATCCTTTCCCTGTTAGTCAGTACTAGATCTAGCATAGCCCTGTCTCTTGTGGGTTGTTGTACCAGTTGTTTGAGGCCCTCCCCCTGCAGGGAATCCACTATGTGTCTTGTTCTGGCAGATGTTCCTGCTGGTATTGCCCAATCTGTATCTGGCATGTTGAAGTCTTCCATTATCAGAACCTCCCCTTTAGCTGTCATGTTTTGTATATCTTCTAACAGTAATGTGTCTATGTCTTTTTATTGGTACATTAGGGAGTGAAGAAAGATCAAGGGAGGGATACTGAGGCTTAATAAAGGGGAGGGAATGTGGGCAGAGGGTGACAGTGAAAAAGAAGGGATACTGAATGAATATTTCTGCTCAGTATTCCCAAAGAAAGAGATGGGGAAGTACCTAAACCAAACAAGAGAAACACTCTGGAGATGGGGGTGGATACCAGTCCATTTACAGAAGAAAGGGTTCTGAAAGAACTAGTAAAATTGAAGGTGAACAAAGCAATGGGGCCTGATGGGATTCACCCAAGAATTCTAAAAGAACTAAGGGTAGAGCTAGTGACACCACTGACTTCTCTCTTTAACAAATCATGGGAGGATGGGGTGGTACCTGAGGATTGGAGAAGGGCGGATGTGATTCCTCTTCACTAAAGTGGGAGCAGGGTAGAGGCAGGAAACTACAGACCAGTTAGTTTGACCTCAGTGGTAGGGAAAATGATGGAATCACTTCTGAAGGAAAGAACTGTTGAGTACCTAGAGGCCAATGGGGCACAGGACCCAAGGTAGCATAGATTCACAGCAGGAAGGTCGTGTCAGATGAATCTAATAGATTTCTTTCACTGGGTGACTAAAGTAGTAGACCAGGGAGGGTCTGTGGACGTGGCCTACTTAGATTTCAGCAAGGCATCTGATACAGTCCCACACAAAAGATTAATAAACAAGTTAGCCAGCCTTGGAGTGGGTCCCAAGGTGGTAGCCTGGATAAAAATTGGCTAGACAACAGGACGCAAAGGGTAGTAGTAAACAGAGTCCACAGTGAAGAAAGGAGGGTTACAAGTGGGGTACCATAGGGTTCAGTACTGGGACTGGTCCTTTTTAATGTCTTTTTAAGTGACATTGCAGAGGAACTGGAAGGAAAAGTATGTCTCTTTGCAGATGACACAAAGATCTGTAACAGGGTTGATACACAAGATGGAGTGGAAAGGATAAGAAGGGACTTGGCAAGGTTGGAGTAATGGTCAAATGTATGGCAGCTTAGATTCAGTGCAAAGAAGTGCAAGGTAATGCACCTGAGAAACAAAAACCCAGGAGAAGAGTATAACATGGGGGGGGGTGAGATACTGACAACAATAAAAATGGAAAGGGACCTGAGGGTAATTATATCAGATGACCTAAAGGTGGGCAAGCAATGTGAAAAGGCAGTAAGGAAGGCTTGAGGGATACTGGTATGCATAGGGAGAGGCATCAACAGTAGAAAACAGGAAGTTGTTATCTCTCTGTACAGACAGTTGATGAGACCCCATCTGGAGTACTGTGTGCAGTTATGGAGACCTAATTTCCACAAAGACATAGACAGAGTGGAGGCTGTCCTGAGGAGGGCAACCAAAATGGTGCAGGGTCTGCACCAGATGACATACGAAGGGAGACTAAAGGAGCTTAATATGTATACCCTTGAGGAAAGAAGGGAGAGGGGGGACATGATAGAAACTTTCAAGTACCTCAGTGGAATCAACAAAGTCCAAGAGGGTAGCATCTTTCAGAAAAAGAGATGCACAAGAACAAGGGGACACAATTTGAAGATAGAGGGGGATGGCTCAGAGGTAATGTGAGGAAGTATTTTTTCATGGAGAGGGTTGTGGATGCATGGAACAGCCGTCCTGGGGAGGTTGTGAAGTCAAGAACAGTGGGGGAATTCAAGAATGCATGGGACAGACATAAGGCAGTCCTAGTGGGGGCTAGGAGGAAGTAGACTGTTGGTTAACTAGTATCTGCAACTTATCTGTTAGGCAGGAAAATGGGCAGACTAGGTGGGCCAAGCGGTCCTTATCTGCCATCAAATTCTATGTTTCTATGTGTCTACGTTTCCACTTGTGACCTCAGGTTCTTGACTCTATACTCCTGCTAAATAGTTCCCCACAGTTCACCTTGTTTATTCCTTTCAGGAACTTGAAGTACTCTCATCATATCCCCCTTCTCTTGCCTGGTCTCCAGTGAGAACATTTTCAGTGCTTTCAGACGATTTTCATAAGATCTGCCCTGCTGGCCCTAAATCATCCTGGTCATCTTGGGTTGCACTGTCTCCAGCCTGTCCCTGTTCTTCCTTAGGTGAGGACTCCAGAACTGAGCATAGCGCATCAGAATCAGAATCATCGTCACCTCTGCCTCCACTATAGCACTCACAGTCACTTGTCACCATTTACAGGCTGCCTCATGGATGTCAGTACACCAATATTTAGTAGGGCAGCCTGCTATGACGACTAGACAAGGCACATTTATACATTTATTTATATGGCGCCCAAACCATACTGCTCTGGATGCCTTACAGAGATAACGGCAGAGTAGTCATAAAGCAGTACCTTGAAGCAACCCATTAAAATGAAGTACAAAAACAGTTAATGAATTATAACAGTACACTAACAAATAGGTGAGTCTTGATCCCCTTTTTAAAGGTTTTCACTGAAAGGGCATTTTGAGCAGAGCGTGGACAACTATTGAAAAGCAGTTGGCCCACCAGCCCAAAAGCTCTGCCCCCTGATAACTCCATGGAGTGGGCAGATAGGAGCATATGAGGTAGGAGATTTTCCAGATAGTCATTGCCCACACCATGCAGGGCCAGGTAAGTCAACACGCCTAACTTAAAACTGACATGACACTGAACAGGTAGCCAGTGCAGCCCGCAGAGCACCAACATGATATGCTGAGACTGTGAGGTCCCTGCAACCAGCTGGATCACCACATTCTGAACCAGCTGCAGGCAGCATATCCAACTCCCAGATAACCCTAAGCTGAGGGTGTTGTAATAAACCAACCTGGATGTAACAAAGGCACCTGCAGTCCTGATCAGGTCCTCTAGTAGTATATATGGGTTAATCCGGCTGATGTCACACAGATGGAGAAAGCCACTGTCATCTACCACTGACACATGGGGCAGGATTTTCAAAATGCTAAGAATGCCAAAAGCCCCAGGTGCGCCAAACATATGCCACACAGAGCTTGTGGCACTTTCCTGGCCAGCATTGGGAATTTCTATCCCATGTGCTGATTGCCACAAGCTAGACCAATTTTTTGCGGTCTAGCTTGCGGCAACTCCGAGGGCCAGTTTTACGGAGCTTGTGCCACATATTTATAGCAAGTTGCCGTCAATGGTGGAAACTATCGCAACTGCACCCAAGAGTGCAAAATTGGGTGCAGTTACAGCAAAGAGGTTCGGTGCACCACCAGAACCTAAGTCTGGTGGTGCAGTGTTGAATGCGAGCCCTGCGCCATGATGTTCATGAGTCAGCTTACAGTCTGAAAAGACCCACATGTGTCTCACCTGATGGCTACAAGTATACTGCCACTCAACAATGGTAAGGTAACAGTATCACCCTTCACTGCCCGCACATGGGGGCCAGATTTAATCAATAACACTGCTGTCCTACCTGGATTGAGGCAGAGATAGCTGGAGGCCATCCAGTCATTGATTACACTCAGACAACTGCCCAACACAGAGACAGCATTTATCCTGTTAGGTGTGCAAGTCAGGTAGAGCTGAGCAGTGAAACCCCATGACATTCTGCCTAATGATTTCACCCTGTTCCAACATTTACATGTAAACAAAATTGGGGCTAGGATCAAGCCCTTCAGCATTTCACAGAAGAGGGAGGCTACCATGGAGAAGGAATTACCCAAGGCTACTTGTTGTTCCCTACCCAAGAGGTAGAACTCAAAGGTTCCATGTCATCACCATTGACAACGATGTTGTCGACATGCCAGACAGCGACAGGAATAATGCCAGCAGTTGGCATTGTTCCTGTTGGAACTAAGTGTTTTTCTGTGGGGAGCTTCACTCCCTCCCACACCCCCCATGTGGGGGCTATGCCTCCCGCACCCACCATCTCTAGATAACCAACTCCTAGTCAGGGTTGGTTCAGGAGTGAGGGCACAACACTCAGAAAGACAGCAGCAGTGTGAAGCAAGACTATCACAGTGACTGCCAAGATTTGTCGCTGTGGTGGTCTTCGCTATCGAAATGTCATTGTTCTGATGGCATACTGAACTCAATCTACCACAACATCATGCCAGTGAGTTCTACGGAGTGCTTGAAGTAATCCAGTAAGATGCCATGGTCCACTGTGTCAAATGCTGAAGAGATATCCAGAAGGACCAGACAGAGCACTGTTCTCTGACTCTCACCATGAGATCATCAAACATGTAAACAAGCGCCATCTCCATAGTATGCCAAAGACTGAATCCTGACTGGCGAGGCGCATAGATGTCACATTTCTCCAGCTGCATCTCCAGCTGTACCACTATATCCTGCTCGATAACCTTCTCAGAAATGGAAGGCTTAGTACAGGTATGTAATTCATAAGTACATCAAAATCCAAAAATGGTATCTTCAGGAGGGACCTTGCCACTGCCTTTCACTAGGCAGATGGGAAGACACCCTTCTTCAAGGAACACCCGAACAGCTCAGCAATGACTGGTCCAAAGGCCTCCAAGCAACCCAGAAGCAACCAGGTAGGCCCCAAATCCAGTAAACAGTAGATGGGGAACATTCACATGATCACCTAGATCACTGCATCCACCAACACTGGCTCAGATTCTTGCTGTGGTAGAAGGCTGCCTCAGCTCACCCACAGCTGAATATTACCAGCCCATGGCAGGCAACCTGTGCAGATCCCCATCCCAATGGAGGACAGCTTGCTCAGGAAGAACAGGTTGAACTCTTGGCTGCTGAAAATGCTTTTCTGGATACAAGACTGGGTAAACTGAATAGAATGGATGGTGGGTGGGAAGAGAGGGACAGTGAAAAAGCAGGGATACTGAACGAATATTTCTGCTCAGTATTCACAAAAGAGGAGATGGGGAGGTGCCTAATCCAATTAACAGAAGCACTCTTGATAGGGGGATCAATCCCAGTCCTTTCACAGAAGAAAGGGTTCTGAAAGAACTCCTAAAACTGAAGGTGGACAAAGCAATGGGGCCTGATGGAATTCACCCAGAATTCTAAAAGAATTAAGGGAGAACTAGTGAAACCACTGACTACCCTTTTAATCAAATCATGGGAGGATGGTGTGGTACCTGAGGACTGGAGGAAGGTGGATGTGATTCCTCTTCACAAAAGTGGGACCAAGACAGAGGCAGGAAACTACAGACCTGTCAGTTTGACCTCTGTGGTAGGGAAAGTGATGGAATCACTTCTGAAGGAAAGAATTGTTGAGTTCCTAGAGGCTAGTGGGGCACAGGACCCAAGGCAGCATGGGTTCACAGTGGGAAGGTCATGTCAGACGAATCTAATTGATTTCTTTGACTGGGTGACCAAAGTAGTAGACCAGGGAGGGGCTGTGGACATGGCCTACCTAGACTTTAGCAAGGCATTTGACATAGTCCCACACAAAATATTAATAGTCAAATTAACCAGCCTGGGAGTGGGTTCCAGGGTGGTAGCCTATGTAAAATATTGGCTGGACAACAGGACATAGAAGGTAATTGTAAATGGAGTCCACTCTGAAGAAAGAGGGGTTACTAGTGGGGTACCGCAGGGTTCAATACTGGGTCCAGTCTTTTTTATTGTCTTTATAAGTGACATTGCAGAGGGACCAGAAGGAAAAGCATGTCTCTTTGCAGGTGACACAAAGATCTGCAACAGGGTTGATACACAAGGAGGCATGGAAAGGATGAGAAGGGACTTGGCAAGGTTGGAGGAATGGTCAGAAGTATGTCAGCTTGGATTCAATGCAAAGAAGCGCAAAATAATGAACCTGGGAAACAAAAACCCAGGGAAGATTACACAATGGGGGGATAGTAACAACAACAAAATGGAAGGGACCTGGGGTAATCATATCAGATCACCTTAAGGTTAGCAAGCAATGTGAGAAGGCAGTAGGGAGGGCCGGGGGTATACTGGGATGTATGGGGAGAGGCATCACCAGCAGAAAACAGGAGGTTGTTATCCTCTGCACAGACAGTTGGTGAGACCCCATCTGAGGTACTCGTCAGTTCTGGAGACCACATCTCTGCAAGGACATAGACAGGATAGAGTCAGTCCAGAGGAGGGCAACTAAATGGTGCAGGGTCTGCAAGAGAAGCCATATGGAGGAGAGACTAAATGAGCTTATATATATACTCTTGAGGAAAGGAGGAGAGGGGGACATGATAAAACTTTTAAGTACCTCAGTGGAATCAACAAAGTCCAAGATGGTAGCATCTTTCAGAAAAGAGATGTGCAAGAACAAGGGACACAATTTAAAGATGGGGGGGCGGTTCGGGGCAATGTGAGGAAGTATTTTTTCACAGAGAGGGTGGTGGATGCATGGAACAGCCTTCCTGAGGAGGTTGTGGGGTCTAAAACTGTGGGAGAATTCATGAATACATGAGACAGACATAAGGTAATTCTTGTGGGGTGTAAGAAGAAATAGGCTGTTGGCTAACTAGGATCTGCAGCTTATCCTGTAGGTAGGGAAATGGGCAGACTATGTGGGCCAAGTGGTCCTTGTCTGCCGTCAAATTCTATGTTTCTATGTAACCTGTCCTCTGAGCAGAACAGCTGAGCTGGTCTTTCTTCCTAGCAGCAATAACCCATGACAGGAACTGTCTTTTTCATAGTGACTGCCCACTAATACTCATAATAATGAGACCTCAACACCAATCTATCTTTCAAAAAAATGGATCTCCTCTAAAAATGCTAAAATCTCTGTCTCTTTGTCTTAAACCAGGGACAGGAAGTGCAACAATGGAAGCAAAAATGGCAATATCATGGAACTCAGCTTGCCAAGGTAGGCAATGGTAGGTTGAATAGAACTTTGGATGGATGGGCATCTGAAGACCCTCTGACCCAAAACTGACAAGAAAGATCCCTTCCAGGGAAGGTAGGGCACATGAAGCCACAGCAACCTGTAATATCACTCCGGGGCAGGTAGTTTGTTGGCACTGAGGGTTCTTGGATGCCACACTGGCTTGTCATGTACCTCTACCACCATCACCACCACCCCACCCCCATTGTTTTCTCTGGGAATGAGACTGGTGTCAGACTACTTGATTTTCTTCAGACTAATTCATGAGCTGTTCAAGACACTTTAATAGCTCAGTGTACCAGCTAATATTTTACTAATAAGCTCTAGAAAAACACAAATTAAACTTGGGTAGTGACACAGAAATGCTTCAATTGTCAAGTTAGTTGCCTTTCAGATGAACATTGTATTATGTGGATAACATAGAGTATAATGCACGGGAGGCTGGGAAGTAAGTTAGAAGGAACCGGGTGGGTGCAAAGCTGGTGAGATAGGTAGGGAACTGGCTTCAGGAAGGCAACAGAGGGTGGTGGTGGGTTGGGAGCTCTTGCACCCAAGCGTAGTGATGAGCAGTGTTCCACAGGGCTCGGTGTTGGGACCAGTGTTGTCTGGGATATTCATTGCAGGCATATCATTGGACAACAAGAGCAAGATCAGTCTGTTTGCTGATGATACTAAGATGGGAGCGGTGGTGGATGACCTAGGGGGATGGCAGGGGTTGTAGGATGATCTGGCAAAGCTTGAAACCTGGTCAAACACTTGGCAACTGGGGTTTAATGCCAAAAAGTGCAAGGTGCTGCATTTTGGGGTGAAGAACCCAAGGAGGAGTTACCAGCTGGGGGGAGTGCAGCTAGCCCAGACAGAGGAGAAGGATCTGGAGGTACTCATTGCAGGGTCAATGAACAACTCAGCACAATGTAGGAAGGCAGCTGTAAAGGGCAACAAAATGCTGGTTTGCATTGCAAGGGGTAGATCCTCGAGAAGGGAGACGGTGATTCTGCCACTGTGTAAGTCATTAGTTAGACTGCACCTGGAGTACTGCGTGCAGTACTGCTGCCTGTATCTAAAGAGGGACATTAAGTTGCTGGAGGGGGTGCAGCTCAGGGCAAAAAAGATGATCAAGGGGCTGGGGGACTTATCATACAAGAGGAGACTGAGGGAGTTGAACATGTACTCGCTGGAGGAGAGGAGAGACAGGGGGGACATGATTCAAACCTTTAAGTACATGAAAGGAATAAACAAGACAGGTACAGAGGGGCTGTTCAAAGTAAGGGAGGGGAGGGACACCAGGGGCCATGATATGAGACTGGAGGGAGGAAGGTTCAGGAGGGAGATGAGGAGACACTTTTTTACAGAGATGGTGGTAGCTGGGTGGAATGCATTACCTGCAGAAGTGGTATCCAGTAGAACAGTGGACTGCTTCAAAAGGGGATGGGACAGGACAAGGGGGAGGGTCAATGGAGGGGAAGGGTGGAAGGGAAGGACAGCTGCAGAATAAGGGGGTGCTAGCTGCACCACCCCTCACACTCCATGCACCCCTCCTTTCCATCTGTCTCCCCGTAATCCCTTGTCATATATCACAGCCCTATACCCCTGTTATACAAACCCCCCAGTGCCACCCTCCTGCCCTCTTCATAAGGCCCACAGTTTATCCGCTCCACAGTATAGGCCCCACCATCTTCCTCCTCCCCACCAGCCAGGCACACCACTTCCCGAACCCTTTCCCCTCACCCCTTTATTACCACTACACCTGAATTTAATGTATAGTCTGATTAGAATGTATCCTTAGACTGTGTGTATACTGAATATTCTATGTAGTATCCTAGAGTGTGTGTATATTGAATATTTTTATGTATCTATGTAAATTGAACCTTGACCTTACCAGGTCCATCTTGCAAATGAGCTGTGCTCAACGATGTTCACCTGGATAAATAGAGATTTACTTGATTGATTGATTGATTGACATTCAAGCAGACTTGATAGGCCTCTAGACCTGTATCTGCTGGCAAATTTAATTTGTTTGTATGTTCATATAATGGATGTGAACCAGGTAATAACAATGCTGTGTTCCCACTGAGAGGTTGTCATGATAACATAGTAAACCTCGAGAGCGAAGCTCCAGAGGTTTACAGTTGGCATGATGACCTTGAGATGGGAACTCCACGTTGTTGTTAACTGGTGCCCATCCATTGTCTTTTATAGTTTATGGGCACCAGTTAACAAAATTTGTCCTTACTTTACTTTTTTTCCATCATGCCATTATCCTTCAGTGCCAGCTCTCACCACAGTGGCCATTCGTTGTAAAGCCGGTAGTTCACCAGACACACATGCTCAGAGCCATTCACATTCTTATGGTATCATTGTGACATACTCAGGAGGGTATAACAACCTCTTGATGATACCATAACAAGGGTGGGAAATCATCGAATTCCATCCATAACAACTCTCTCTCAGACATTATAGCTGTATGGCAGATAAGAGCAGTTATACACTTCAGTTTATAATTAAAAAAAATACTTGATTCAGTTATTACAATTTACAAGAGAATATATGTTGTTTTTTAATTTCACTTCTCTTTCTTTTTCCGGTTCTGCAGTCTGCAACTGCCATCGCATCCAAATTTCTCTGTTAAATACGTCAATGGGATTTTCTGACTTTTGCTTATAGTCCAAGGCTCTGGGCACACTAGTGAACTCTGAAAGGCTCGGTTATATGACACTCCATAAAAACTGTCAGGCCTGTCGAGGTAGGGGAGCTTGCCAGGCCTCACAACCCCTTTGACGGCAAGCTGTTGTTGAACTGCTGGAGTTGAGATCTCTTCTAGGGGGCAGGGTACTTGAGAAGGATCTCTTTGTATGGTGTGTATGCTCCTCAGTGCAACTTATACTACTTGATATGCATGAATAGGTCTGAACTTGTGTACTCATTTCTAGTGGTTCACAGATCATGTGTTTTGGTATCCAGGTGTCCTCCAATGGATAGTCCTGATATTCGTCCCCAAATCAAAACTCTGTCTGACCAAACTAAGATTTCAGATCCTCAGTCAGATTTTGGGGATAGTTGGTCAGATGTTGGGATCCAAGATTGTTTTTTTGGATCTAAGGTCGACTTTTTGAATCTAAGAGTCTGATAGTTGGGATCCGATGGGATCCAATTATCGTACCCTCGGGTTTGATTAGATCCTACAGTTCTGATCAGATTCATACAAGGGATCCAAGGTAATCAGATCTAAGGTCAGATACCATCAATATCTCGTGGCATCCAAAATCTGAAAAAAAGTGGTGGTATCTGGTGCTATCCAACTTCCGTGGTTACTATCCAAGCAGCAGTACTCATTTCTGTTAGAGCCCTTAGAATCACAGGAGATAACTAGGAGCAAATAAATTCATGGGTGCAAAGGCTGCATATATTTAGCCACACTCTTGATCAGATTAGTGCTCATCTCCCAGGGAACATCATTCTTTAATGATCAAAGAACTCCTGGAACCCAGTCAGGAATGGACATGGGGGGAGGGGGGAGGAGGAAGGGGCTGCAGGGAAGGGGGAGGGGCTATGACCTCACAGGTGGTGTCATACGACCAGGCTTGGAGCTCACTGGGCATTGGCTGAACAGAGGGGCAAGAGGGGGTCCTGAACAGTGGTCCTTAGGGGCTATTTAAGGGCATGTAACCTCAGTATGCCCTCCTTCTGCTGTAACATTCCCCACCCACCCTCCCTGCAATAAAGAGGAGGAGGGCATGAGAGGAACTGGTGGGCAGAGGCACAAGGTGGAGGTGACCTCGAATGGGGCCTGGCATGGGCCTGGTGGGGCGCGAGATGGGCAGCCAGGGGCTGGGGGCTAGGTTGAGTCCCACCGAAGGCATCAAGTAATTGGGGAGAGCAGTCAAGGAAGGAGAAGGGAGGAGTTGGAAGCAAGGGGAAAAAAGGGGGTCAGGCAGAGGGGGAGGGGGTAGGTACCACGGCCTGAGGACAAAAGAACCCAAGCCTGGGAGTAATGGGGGAAGGATATAGAACTAGGGGTTGGATCGCCATGTCCACATCTAGTGGTGGGAGTGGTCCGGGTAAGTGTGGTACCCGGTTATGGTGATGAAAAGGGGAGGCCGGATCACGGTGTCCAGACCCCGAGAAGCAATGGCGAAAGAGAAGGAGAGCAAGAGGAAGAACCATGAGGGGGAAGACAGGACTGTTATGTCCTAGAAGTGATGTGGGACTGTTATGTCCGTGTGGTAAATACTGATTGTTAGAAATGAAGTGTGATGTAAATTGATGAATATGAATTGTGCCTTTTAAATAAATATTGCCATGTTGTGTTGGTAATGAATATGTTCTGCAAAACAATTGTTTTAATAAGAATCTAATCATTTGTTTATGATCTTTTAGGTCGTGTTTGCTAGTTACTGTGCACCATCACATAGTGTAGAACTGTATTTAAATTAGTGTTTTAGATTAGATCATTATAATGACAGATGTAGTATTAAATATATGTATTATAGATATGCTAAATATATGTTGTATATATCTTTAAGATGTACTCTTTAAATAGAGATGATGGTGCTGGTTTGGCTCTGCCTTTATAAAGCATAAGTGAGACATGAAACGTTGGTGGAGGGGGTGCAGTATGTGCTCTTATGTCCTGTGCAGCTTTTACTAATATATTAAAGCGTACTTTAACTTAAACCAGCTTTGTTTTTCTTGCTGTTGGTTGCGTAGTTGCTCCGCTGTTTTCCTTTGCTACATTTTGTGTTTACTGGAGCACAGGCTATTACCAGGTAGCCGCCTTGGTCTGTTCTGTTTATTTAATTTATGTGTCTGGCTCTGGTACGCCCACTTTTTCTCTTCCCCAAACAAATGGCATGTGGAGGAACTAAAGACATCAGTAGGGATGATAGCAGCACCCCACTCATCTTTCTGGAACAGATAACGACCACAAGTATTACCAACATGCATTCTAATAATATAAGTATACATTGTGCTTTTGGAAATGAATGGTCCCCAACAATATGTAAAACAGGAATTGGGACTGGTTCTGTAGCTTACGTGGATTCACTGTTTTTCAAACCGGGGGATGTAAACCCCATTTTAAATATGAGACCATTGAGGAATGCACAAGAAGCACAAAATGAATATGGACAGAAGGAAATTGTGCCTGGTCAATTGACGATAAAAGAAGCTTTCGTACAACTAGAAAGAGCAATCTTAAAAGCTAGACACCTTTATTGGCAAAATGTGACATTAACTGCTTATTTAGAAGTTAATTGGGCACCTCGTGGATTGAGATTCAACAAGCAGCCAGCCTTTGGTTTAGAACAAATTGGTTTTTTGACTAATTGGCAAACACACTGCCTGGATTATAGTGCTGGTTTAATTAAAATAATCTTAAAATATGCTGAAGAACAGAAAAAGGAGGTTAAAGACGTGATATTAGTTAAAGAAAGAGAAGTGTCCACTTTCAAAGAACAAATTGAATATGGGGATTTTAGAAATAGATTGGAACAGACTGTTAAAAACAATGATAATAGGATCAAGAAAACAAAGGAAAGAAAATTTGAACATGACCATGGAGATTATTTAGAGGGGCGGATATTTGATTGGGGCAAAAAGAGCAGAACAGCCGAAACTGGTT
Source organism: Neoceratodus forsteri (assembly GCA_016271365.2). Classification (NCBI taxonomy): domain Eukaryota; kingdom Metazoa; phylum Chordata; order Ceratodontiformes; family Ceratodontidae; genus Neoceratodus; species Neoceratodus forsteri. The sequence continues at coordinate 93,314,118 of JADMNL010000030.1, forward strand.
ATAGATCAAAGCCCATGCTTAAAAAATATTGCAAGATAAACATACTTATGATTTTTTATGTGTAGAAAATCATATTAGAGCAAGTATTTATGGATTCCCTAAGTTCCATAAAGATTTGAGGGATCCTCCACTTCACCCAATAGTGTCCAGTACTGGCTCTGTTACTGAGCCTTTGGCGCAATTGGTTGACCAGCATATTAAGTCTTTGGTTCCCCTTTGGCCAGTATATGTTAGGGATGCTACACACATGATTTTGGAATTGGAGAAAATACAGTTGAGGGAAATGGATATTATGGTGACGTTAGACATTTGTGCCCTTTACACAAATATCCCCCATGAAGAAGGCGTAGAAGCTTTAAGAATTGCTTTATGTGCTAACATACAGTATGAAAATGCTTTTGTGGACTTTTTGGTTACTTTGACACAAAAAGTGTTACAATTTAATGTCTTTGTTTTTAACAAGCAATTTTATTTGCAGGTTAAAGGGACAGCTATGGGACCTCCTTCACCCAAATTATGCCAATATCTATTTGGCAAATTGGGAAAAGGATTATGTGCTGTCAGATGTTAATCCATTTAGACAGTATTTGCGCTGTTACAAGCGCTTTATTGATGAAATTTTTTTGGTGTGGTGGGGCCATTTGCTGTCCCGGAGTTTGTTTCTTTTTTGGAATCCACAAACAGGAATTTGAAGTTTACCAAGAAAGAGGGCGTTAATCAGGCAGATTTTTTGGATTTGAGAATTAACAGAATGGAGGGCGGACAGATTAGTACAGAATTGTATAGAAAAGAGATTGCCAAGAATACTCTGTTACAGTTTGACAGTTGTCATCCGAGACATGTGGTTGAGAGCATTCCTAAAGGGCAATTTCTTCGGTTAAAACGCGATACTAGCAATTCAGATACTTATTTGGAACAAATGTAAGATCTCTCTCAGAGATTTTATGCTAGAGGATACAACTACAATTGTGTACAGAAAGCTAAAATAGATGTTCAGAATTTGGATAGGAAAGAGTTATTAAATCATGTTCCTGAAGTGAAGTCTAAAAAACGTGCTTCTGTCAACTTTATTTCAGAATATCATCCACACAGCCATAAGATTAGAGAGATCTTAATGAAACACTGGAGCTTGCTACAACTTGAACCCAGATTGAATCAGACGACCCAGAAGCCACCACGTATGGTATATAAAAGAGGACCCAACATTGGAAATTTGGTTACCAATAGTCTGGACCGAAAGCCAGAGGAAGAAGAGACACCCAAACTGCCAGATGGTACTTTCAAGTGCAAAAACTGTGCATTATGCAGGCATATAAAAATAGGTACTCTTTTTGTACATCCAATTTCACAGATGGAATACCACAATAGGCACTTCTTTAACTGTTCAAAGACATATGTGGTTTATCTGGCTATTTGTCGGTATCATCAAGATTTCTATGTAGGAAAGACAAAAAGAAATTGTAAACACAGAATAGCGGAACACCTGAGAAGTATTGAGAAACAAGATGTGACTAATGTACTGGCTTTGCATGTTCAGACAAAGGGTCATAATCATGCCTTTGATTTTCAAGGGTTGGAAAAAATAAGTATGAGCATTCGTGGTGGCGATATGGACAATAAATTACTGCAAGCAGAAAGTAGGTGGCAACATAGATTAAGGGCTCATGGACCAAAAGGTCTGAATCCAAGCTTCAGTTTAAAACCATTTTTGAAATACATATAGGTGTTCCTCCTTCCTTCAGTTCTTCTCCTTATAGGAGTAGTTCTAATAATATCATTATTTGAATTCTGATACTCCTCTACCCCTACAAATCTTCTCCCTTTCACTTCCCTTTCTCCTTCCCCACCCTTCCCCTACCTCCCATACCCACCCTCCCTTCTTCCCTTTCCTTTTCTTTTCTTCTCCATTCCCTTCTGCCCCTTCTCCCTTCCTTTCCCTTTCCCCTCCCTCTCTCCTTCCCTTCTCCCCCCTTTCCCTTATGGTGTTGTTTTAAGGTATTTGTGATGTCCAGCAGTGCAATATTACTGATTATAGTTGCACGTATATGTTCTCTAGTTTTGCTTTACATGTTCCTTCTATTTATCTATATATACTTCATATGTGCATGAACGTATTATTGATGGCAATTCTCATGTGATTTGTGTTGGTAATGAATATGTTCTGCAGCACAATTGTTTTAATCAGAATCTAATAATTTGTTTATGATCTTTTAGATCATGTTTACTAGTTACTGTGCACCATCATATAGTATAGAAATTTAATTTAAATTAGTGTTTTAGATTAGATCATTATAATGACAGATGTAGTATTGAATATATGTATTATAAATATGCTAAATATATATTGTATATATCTTTAAGATGTACTCTTTAAATAGAGATGATGGTGCTGGTTTGGCCCCGCCTTGATAAAGCGTAAGCGATACGTGAACCGTTGGAGGAGGGGGTGCAGTATGTGCTCTTATATCCTGTGCAGCTTTTACTAATATATCAAAGCATACTTTAACTTAAACCAGCTTTATTTTTTGCTGTCAGTTGCCTAGTTGCTCTGCTGTTGTGCATTGCTTGTAAATCACTTTGGGATACACTATGTATGAAAAGCACTACATAAATGCTGATTCTTCTTCTTCTTCTTATCAATGTCAGTTTCAGGCTTTGAGGGACACTGCACACCCACATTCCCCTCTGAAACTGAAGTGTCAGCTGGCCCGCCAGCGCAGAAGTTGGATTACCGCTTGCAGCACCAGAGAATGGGGTTCAGGAGTGACCCTGGGTCACTGGAGGGTCAGGCGGGGGAGGAGAATTGAGCACCTGAGGGGCACTGTCCTCCTCCAGGGAAGGAGGGATGCCAATCCCACTGCAACACCATCACCTGGAAGTACACGGGTGGAGGTACAGCAGAGGACACCATGTAGGAGGGGAGGATGTCAGCTGGGGTCCGGCGCAGCATCACTTCTCAACATGCACATTTTTTCTTGGACCTTGTTGGCCGCAGACATCCTCAGGGGGAATTGGGGAGAAAATATAAAATGGCCCCGTAGCTGTGCCTGGTGACGGGCCTCGGTGTGGGTACAGTATGGTCCAGGAGCATCAGTTGGAGGCCTGATACATATGAAGTAAGTGGGGAGGCTGCATGACCTCCCACTTCCCCACTCAGGGGGTGATCCACAGCAGGATGGGGGACAAGAGGACCAAGCTCCGGGGCTTAGGCTGGCCACCACCACAGGAGTCCTCAAGGAAAGGCAAGCTGCAGAGAGAAAGGGGCGTGAGCATGAAAAAAAGAAAGAAATTCAAGTGTCCATCAAAAATAAATGCCTGGGCCTGGCCTAGTATTGTTGGGGATTGCCCCCAAGAGACCTGGGATGCATGCCATGAGTCTGGCTCACTCCTCTTTTTCTTCTTCATTTGTTTACTCTTTCCCCTCCCACTGTACATTTCCTGTTTTTTTCTTCATAAAATATTACTGCAGCTTGTTCATCTCATTAGTCTGTCTCCCGTGCTTTCCAAATCTGTGTTTGCGTTATTCACCCTCCCTCTCTCCCCTGATTCTCTGGAAGCACACTTGGTTTGACTAGGAGCCCATCATGCAGTCTTCCCTCTTCGGGAGCATCCAGCACAAGGAGTTTGTTTTTTATATCTTTTCGGATGTGCACCTCCCCACGGATACTGCACTGTGCAGTTGGAGGAAGAATAATGGTTTCGGGGTCCTTTTTTCCATACAGACCCCACTGGTTCACCTTTATCATTTTCTTCTGGTTGCAGGTGCTTATCATAAGCCTTCTTGACTACAGCATGTACATGCATTGCCTTTCCAGTCTTCTTTTTTCGTTGTTCTTGGCACATCTAAGCCAGGCGGCCGAACATGTGAGTATTTGTGCCGATTAGTATGGGGACTCCGTCAAATAAACCAGAAGGTGGACAGACTAGCACAATTGTCTCCATTGTTCATCTACACCAGCCACAGTGGATGGGAATGAAAGTCACACTCACAAATCCAAGGTACGGATAAGACGTTTCACCCAAGCCCCACACATGCAGTCCATCTATTGGCTGTAAGAGATGATCAGACAGGTGTTGATCATACTAGTCCTTGAATATTATTGTAACTTGAGACCCACTGTCAAGAACAGCCCTGGCCTGGATACCATCCAAATGTATGGTAGTCCCCATGTTGGGACCTACCAATTCCAACCAATCAGAAGCACATTGTCTACAGAAACAGGAATGAAGGACCTCGCCACAAAGGCATTGTGTCGAGGTTGGGCTGAAGCACCGCTGGAAGTATCTTGCTTCGCACGTCTTTCTGCAAGCAATCTGTCTCTAACCCTGAATGGGTCCTCTCAGGATTGGCACTCCCTCCTCTGGTGACCATCCTTTCCACATTTGTAACAGAACACACCTTCTCTAGGCCATCGGGGTTGAGCTGGCATGTCATGATTTGTCCAGTAGTCATGGTTAGTGGGACAAGAAGAATACATGTTTGAGGTTTGTGCAGGGGCACTGATAGCTGAAGGTCCTGGTCAGGACTCTCTTTCTCCTTGCCACATCTAAGGTTGTACGTTGCTTTTCATTAACTCTTGCAACATGCCAGACAGTTCAGTTACTTGGGCCTCTAATCTTCCTGGCGCAGATGTCGCCAAGGTGTGTGCTCCCACTCCCATAGTAGACGCATGCCGATAGGTATCTTGGTCTTCATCAGAGATGGCCTCAGCAATGACACCTGTTGTTAACTCTTGCTTCTTGATTGGTGGTGCACCAGCAGTGACTAGGGTGACAGCCACAGTGGTGCAAGAGGGCCTCCATTGTACCCCTCTTTGTTCCATCTCCTGCACTTCCTTCATCAACAAGTTATAGGGGGGGTGAATCTCTCCAATCCTGCAACCGCAACTTGAGCAGCAGTAAATCAGAATAAGGGGCAGACTTAAGTATCTGATTCAACCTGGCTTGGTTCAGTTCACCCAAGACCATGCCTCCCTTCTGAAAACACTTCTGTAAAGTTCATTCAAGGTGGGGTATATACTCAGACATGGGTTCCCCTGAATTTTGCTGAGTGGTTTTAAACCTCCACAAAAGATCCTCACAGATTCAAGACTTCCAAACACATCTTCCAAAGTGGCTAAATAATCTTGAGCAGAGGCCCCTGGGTAATCAGCTCGCACAGAGTGGATAGCATCCAGAGCAGGGCCTCACAGACTTTTGTTTAACCTTTTTCTTTTCTCCACTTCCGTGCATTGCCACTCTTGGACAAAAGGGGCTGCATAGTCCATCCAAGTCTCTAGGTCATCTTCCCCATGGGGTGTGGAAAAAATGCCAGAAAATGCTCGCAGCCTGCAGTAGGAGTCATGACTAATTGACAGCACATAGACAGAGATAGGCACTGATGCCGGAGCAGTCACAGGGATAGATGTGGGGGTTGGAACTGGAGCAGGTTCCAGGGCGGGATACCCCCAGGAGGCTTAAATAACTTTTCCAAGTCCTCGAGGGTCTGACCCTCAGCCTGGAACCATTTGGCAAGTTTCTGTTCAAGACTGTCAGATAGGGGTGGGGGTTCTGACTCTGAGGGACCCTCACTGTCCTGTGTCACCATTCACCAAGCCATTGGGGACCCATCAATGACAATGACCTCAGGTACCTGGATACTGTTGACAGGATTACTACACTCTACTAGGACCATTAGTGTCTGTGCAGTCAAATTGGCCTGTTGCCCTACTACTTCAGCCTTCCCAAGACATTCAATTGTTGCAAGTGCCCCCTCGATAGTATCTTTACCAGTGCCCAGGGGTATATCTAGCAATAGAAGAGCATTCTGGGGATCAGTTTCACTTCCTTTGCACCAACCAATTAACTGCTGCACAGTCATTTCTTCAGTGGTACCCATAACAATTTTAGTTAAAAACTTCCATTTTGGCCACTAGGGGGCAGTAATCCCAGTGGTGCCTCCAAAGATGTAGCCCTGGCAACATCATACTAAGGGCTACTACCCCTGCCTGTATCCCTAATAACATGTTAAGGGGCCTGGGTTCATAATTACTTAGAATGGGGGGCCCTACCAGTAGTTGTGCTATAATTATGGTGCCTCCACCCAGGGTAATCATGTGGGTAACTATTACAGTAGGTACAGCCCTCTGGGAAACTAATACTACCCACAATCCCACCTAGTAACCTTTTAAACTGGCACAGTTGCAGTGGGTAACAGGATATCAAACAGTTCAACCATTAACAATATGCTCACACTCTTTGCACTTACCAAGATCAGGATTCCAGCAAACCACCTTGGACCCCCTGTAAAACAGTATTCAGTCAGCATGCACTTTTAAGTTATGTCCCCCCCCCCAAACACATTTCCCTTAGGGCACTCAGGAAAGCATTCACGAAGCAGTATAACAGTGCAATAAACAATTGTACTTATTAAAGAGGAAAGTTAACAGGGGTGGGGCAGATCTAGTTAAATGATTTAGTTAGTCTGGCCTCAGCCAGGTTTTTTTGCCATGCATGCAGTCCCTAACCACAGTCACTGGGTACCCAGGAGGAAGTAGGCTAACCTCATCATTGCCCAGGTTTGCAGCTGTAGTTGGGGCCCTTGATGGAAAGAAAGGTGATTAAACATGCACAATAATTATTTGTATCCACTGGCCGGATGCTTCAGTCCCTTGAAAAACCCTAAACAAACATTTGAAAGCAATTAGGTGGTACCACAGAAACTGATTTGGTTGCAGGGAGTTACCCTGGATTTTACTAACTGTACCCCGTCACAGATGGTAACCTGGCAAAATGTAGACCTCTGTTGGATGTTCAAGTAGCATGGGGCAGGACCCCCATGTGGTCTTTCGCCGAGAAGCTGGTAGCTGGTGCAGGAGCAGAAGGCTTGGTCAGGATTTGGCATTGCTCCAGGCAAACTGGAATGTCTCTGGTAAAGTTCAATTTTATTGCTGGTAACAACCTCTAGCTGGCAAACAACTGAATCGGGTCCTGGCCCCTCAATCACCTGGGAGACATTCCGACTGATAGGCCACACGATACTTTGGTTACTCAGCACATTTATACGCAACAGCATAAACTCTTCTCTTGTTCCTTCCAGTCAGAATACAGTCATTTTTGCTGAACGAAACCTTTTTTTTCCTGATCTGCTGGTAGGCAGTTCCAAAGTCCAAACTTTCTTTGGATATAAGGATTTCTCACAGAGCCTTCCCTGTGAAAAGGACAGCACAGAGCCACACAGGCTTCTCTCTTCTTGATCTCTCCAGCTGACTCTGTCTTTTTTTTTCCAAGTCCCCCCCAACAAAGGGCAGCATTCCAGAGTTCCGATTGGCTGCCCAAACTGTCACTTACAGTCCCAGTCTCCTGATTGGTTGGAGATTTGCCACCAGGAAATTGTCCCTGTATATTGCCCACAAGACATTGGTGCAGTCCCAGGAGCCTCTTTGTTAGATCCAGGCCCGTGATTGGCTGTTACACTCCCCAAATGGTGGCTGCATAGACAGTCCCTGAGCAAATTACACACTGTCCCCACTTTGGAGTTCTGGTGCAGCCAAGCAGGACACTTTATATTTATAGCTTCCCCACTCTTTTGTAGCCCCAACTGCACCTTCTGTAGCGACTACAATCATTTACATTTATTTCCCCCAGTTATGCTGTCACTGCCACCGTTATACAGACCCCCCAGGTGGCAGGCAGCAGCTTCATGATTATTCATGCTGGGCTCATACATATTAATGGACCCGCCTTAGCCCCGAGGTAAAATCCTTTCATTCCCCCCAGCGGCTTCTAAGCTGCAGCACTCAGGTCACCAGCCCACCATGAACTGAGGAGGGGTGCTGGGACTGTGAAATTCCTTGTCAGCCGACTGCAAACTTCGCGGTCAGCACATCAAAGGTGCCACTTGCACCTACAAGATCCCCACTTGCACCGCAGTGCAAAACCACAGCAGGAGATTGCGCTTTAAATTTTGAGCCTGAAATGGGCTAAATTAATGGACCGGATGGCATTGGGGCCTTTGGGAAACACCAGGGGAATCCGACCGGTGGCAATGGGCACATCAGGACGCCAGCAGCAGCAAGAGGAATCAGGGAGCCCCGGAGGACTTGGGGTCAATTAAGGTAAGCCCCTGAAGAGGGGTTACATGATATTGTTGGTTTTGGTAACAGTGTAAATATTGTATTTTGCATCTTTATATAAAAGTTGACATTTTTTCAACTATTTTTATTTTTGTAAATGTGTAAGTAGTTTGGTTTGGTTTTGACCATGAGTTAACTAGCTTATCTGTGATTTACATAGCTGTTCATTTTGTTTTGCCATAAGTTAATGACAAGTTTTTAAAAGCATTTTATTGTTAATATTTTTCAATTTGTATATCCTGTTGTACCATGCACACATTCTGGGGAAGAGAGATGCCCACCCAGCCACCTTAGCATCTCCTTGTGTGGGTTTAGGGAATAGCACTGGATGCCCTGGGATGGACACAGTGTCCTGCCTTCCCTCACCATGTTATCAGAGATCACAAAGCTACAAGGAGTCCTGCATTTTACAAGACAACAGGATAGTCTACAGGAAAATGTACACCATGGAATGGCACTGGTTTCACAAGAAGGCTGTATAGCCTAGAGGGACAGTTGTAGCACTGAGCTGTGAACATGGAGATACAGGAGACCACCGTTGACTCCCATAGCCACCACTTGCATACTGTGCGACCCTGAGAAAGTAGTTTAACTTCTCTGTGCTCCCAGGTCACACCAAGGAATGACCTGTGGCTCAGTGTGATTTTCACAGCCCAAAATTCTAAAATTAAAAAAATTAAAAATAAAACAAAATAGGGTTAAAAGAGAATTTCTGTTTACTTTGGAAATAGTGAAATTTCCAGAAAAATGCAGGAAAATAAATCAGGAGTTACAAAAAAAAATGGCAAACTGATCAGGGAGCCCTGTGTTGCAATGTGGCAGTCTCACACAAGGGGGATAAATGACACATGTACTAGAAAGAGCAATGATTTATCCCTTCCCCTCAGAAAACTATAGGTCCCATTATAATGGGGCCCTATGTCAAGCTATAGTATGCATTATATTCTGTTTCTTCTCCCCACCACCACATGATATGTCATGGAAGGGGTGAAACTAGTATCTGCACCTCCATTTTGTGGTGTTCACAGATGGGGAAACTCAGTGAGACCGGTACCTTTTTTTAGATAAAATTACACCACTTGTGAGGTTACCGAAGGTCAAACTGCTCTTGTGCAGATAAATCATTTATTTCACGAGTTTTGCATTGCATATTCCATTTAGCAAATTCTTTTGTTTTTGCTTTTGTAGGGGGTATTTGTTAGTCAAAAAAGTGAATGAAAATTGAATTTCAGCCATTTTTTGCTGATTATAGAAAATCTAAAATGAATCTAGAAATAAAAAAACTCTCATTTTGTAGATATTTTTAAGCTGAACAACGTTTATGCTCAAAGTACCATACTATAATTTTTTGTTTAAAAGTTATTTGCATTTGTTTGATGAAAAAGTGCACAAAAATTGAATTTTCTGCTGTTTTTTGCTAATTCTGAAAAAACTAAAAAATACCTATAAATGAAACACCACTCATTTTGTAGATATTTCTGTACTGAATAAACTTTGTGCTCACAGTACCTTGCTATCATTTTTAATTTTAAAGTTATTTACATTTGTTTGTGGACAAAATGAAAATAAAAATGAATTTTCTGCTGTTTTTTGGCTAATTATCAAAAAATCTAAAAGGTATCAATAAATGAAACACCACTCATTTTGTAAATATTTCCATGCTGAACAACTTTCGTGCTCACAGTACCATGCTATCATTTTTCATTTTAAAGTTATTCGCATTTGAATATGGCTAATACTGCTACTGAGGCTGAACATTCTAAATGACAAAAGCACTGTATAGATAAATGGCTGATGACATAAGCACTATGTAGATAAACGGGTTGATGACATAAGCACTGTATACATAAATGAAATGTATGTATATAGTTACTCAGATAAACAGATTTAACACACTCTGTTTATTCTCACCTCTATATATATATATATATATATATATATATATATATATATATATAAACTGGTAACAAAAATTTTAGACTAAAATCTGTTGCACACTTTCTCCATTATATACACCCAGTCATATCTGTTTTTAGCCTCATCACAATTTAGCTGTCAGGCCTCATCTAGTTAAATCCACTGTTTGCCTTTGTGATTTAGTACTGGTTTCTAATTGAAAAAAAGTGAAAAAAAAACTTACTATTTCACCTCATGGCTGCTAAAATTTTGTCACAGAATATGATACCAGTTATTATAAAAAAATTAAATATGGGTAAGTGTGGTAACTGGGGGTTTTTCACACCCTCAGTGTGGGATACCTAGAGAGACCACTTGAACTTCGCACTCATGGTTTTTAGATCTCCCACACCATGGACATGTGAAAAAAAAAAACTCATTACACACACCTCTCCATGCCCTACTCTATATATGATAATGCTTATTTAAAAGGAAACTGTGGCTGAGACTCTAGTCCTGCTGTTGGATACACAGTAGGTACCAATTACCCTATCCAGTTGAACTGCAAATCACCTCATTAATGCTATGAGGTAACTATTAAGCAGCAAAAGGAATGTTCAGAATAACTGTTTTTCAAGTAAACTTGCACAAAGTGAAGGGTCCTCCGCAGCTAATAGCTCATCCCTGATAAACATTTTTAGCGCATTTTTTCTGCCATAACAGCAACTTGAAAAGGTTGTTTGCCATTATCTCACAGGCAGTTACATGCTTCCTTTGCTCGCTTTATGGTAATGTGTTCTGCCAACCAGTGGTTGAGTTCACAGAACACATTTGCATAGAGCGAGCAAAGGGAAGTGCGCAGTTCCCATGATATAGTGGCAGGCGGCCTTTTCCAGCGGAGGTCACCGTGGAACGATGGGAAGCTAAAAATATCGATTTGTACTTTGTTCTGCACTAAAAACCTAAAACAGGGGATCAGCTATGGACAGGGGAGAATCTTCATTTTCTGTACATCTCCTTTATATTTTATATATATGGTTTCTAATAGCAAGAAACTGCTTCTTGGTCCACAAGAAATAGACAACTTTAAAGAAAAACATGTTTATTTGGCTTGTTTTCCTTAAAGGGAAGTATTTATTAAGTGTAACCATCATAGTTTGAAAGCCCAAGACATGCTTGTTTAAATGATGTTTTGGGCTTACATGTAGCTGGCAGCAGTAAAGAGATATCAATGACTTTTTTGCCACATATTAATACTACATTGCCACCATTTTTACAAATGTGTGATGTCACTGATGATCAAGCTTTGGTTAATCACATTGCAATCATGCAATGCTTGATGGTCCATGGCATCACAAGGTTCTAGAAATGATGACAATGTAACATCAAGAATAGGGTTACCGCCTTTTCAGAAGCCCAAAGTGGGACATTTCTTACTGAAACATAATTTATCACAAGATGATATATAACCTCGACCAATGCAACAGACTTGTTTTCTCTATATAATCAGAATTAAGACTAAGGCCCAGATATTCAAAAGGGTTGAGCATGCGTAAGTCCTACATTGCGCCATTCTGCGATATTCAGCAGGAGGCAGTTGCGCCACTGAAAACAGGTTGAGCAACAGCGCAATGCAAATGAATGCATGCTCAACAGGAGGGGGAGGAACCATGCATAAACTGCGCAACCCGATATTCAGTCGGGTTGTGCAGAGTTGTGCAGGCGCAACCCCCAACCTGCGCCTGCACAACTTTGAGCCAAAAAAGGATCAAGTTGAGGGCCACCCACAGGTGAGCTGCTGTATTGCAGGGCACAACACATCAGCTGCCACCTGTGGCTGGCCCCCAACTCAGTCCTGTGCCCCACCAGCCCGATCACGGCAGACCGTAAAAATGACCTCCCCCGCCGAACAGCTCCCCAATGCCGATCGCGGCAGACGGAACACCCTCAGTGCTAACGCTGGCAGAATGTAAAGACTTCAACCCCGAATACCTCGGTGGTTCAGGCGGACCGCACGCGGATCGCCGGCAGACGTCCAGCGACAACCCCTCCCCTGGTGTCTGCGTCCTCATTTCCACGAGCCTCACCATCGCCGCCTGGGCGGGCGGGCGTGTTATCCATCCGCCCGTCGCCCCGCCGCCCGCCGACGACGTCCGGTTGCACGCCAGAGCCAGAGCCAATGGCGCAGCCATATCGCATACGACAGTCCAGACGGTTATTCACAAATCCGACCGTCACTTGATAGTAGCTGCACGCCCATTGGCCCAGCCTGGCTAACCACCGGGCAGCCCTACCGACAGTCAGTCGGTGGGCGCGGGCGGCAGGGGGTGGATGCTGCCCCTACCGCCGCCGGGGAGCGGGCAGGCCTCGTGGGTGGTGGTGGGGGACACTAGACACCAGGAGATGTTTGGGGGTTATTACTGACATTCTGCCCGCGATCGGCATTACGGTCCACTGACCACCAGGAGATATTTGGGTTGGGGGTTTTATATCTGCCCGCGATCGGGCACTGGGGGTTGTTCATCGCCTGCCCGTGATCGGGCATTGGGAGCTGTTTGCGGGGGTGTTGTCATGATACGTCTGCCCGCGATCAGGCATTGGGAGATGTGTGGGCGGGGTTGTTTTCACATTGTGCCCGATCGGTTGTGGCGCGCTGTCCTCGACGGTTGCTGCCTGGCAGGGCGGCCAGGCGAAGTCCTGGGGATCGCACACCCACATGCTAATGGCATGCAATGAAGATAATCAGATGCAAATGGCCCCCTGCGCCTTGTATGAATTATGGCCCCATTTGCATGTCACCTTTGAATATCGGAAATTTGGCAAGATGGCGCAATGGTACTTGCGCCACCGCAGTTTAATGCTCAACTCTGACAACTTGCGGTGGCGCAAGTTCCACTGCGCCATGCACAGTGGCTGTGGCTGGGTGATATTCAGCGAGCTGCTCAATAGCAACTCCTGAATATCGCCACACCTCTGCGCAACTATTTTGAGCAGCGCAAGGGCTTGCGCCTCAGAATGGCGCAGTTTGAATATCCGGGCCTAAGTGTTCTAGTTTCTTAGTTGTTTCTATTGTTTCTTATCATTGTAAGGTATTTTAGTTAGGGTATAATAGTTTTCTGCAACATTTAGAGGAAAATTAGAATAATTTTTTTCTACTATAAAGTCAGGACATGTAGTATTTTTCATGTTCTTTTTGCAGGACACAGCAGCCCAAATCAGAACTGTCCTGTGAAAATCAGGACAGGTGGTAACCCTAATCAAGAATGGGCAGCCTTAATCATCACTATATCTGTACTGCTGACAACTACAGAGGAGCAGAATGCCTGTTTTAAAGCAGCAGCACAATGAAATTGGGCAAACAATTTTACCCTACCTTTTTTCACTTTAAAAGATTCCCGGCATCTTCCAGTTTTATTCGGTGGTAACAATTTTATAGTCGCATCAAAATTTATTTATTTTATAAATGTTTTAGTTTTTTTCTCTAAAGAAGATGGCCACCAAATCTGGCTTACAAAAAAAAGCACTGTATATTTGGCAAGGGTTAGTATCAGGAAGAAACAAAAAAAAACACAGGGTGAGTAGCCTAGGCGGTACCTAGAAAACCACATTTCACAGGTGTGCTAATTTGTTTATTTAACTGTAGCTGAAACTTGCTTTTTGGAAAAAAAACATTACCCATTGCACTGCTACTTTAAAAGATCTTTTCGTGGACTTTTCAACTATGATGTGCATTCATCATAAATGTTCACCTTTAAATATAACAGAATGCAGTTGCTCTTTGCTCCAGCGCAGTGCTCCAGATTTACTCTATCAGCATCCCAGAACAACACCATTCCCTCCAAGCAAATAAACCGTCACGGGCTCTGGGGTATTGTATTTGTTATTATTCCCTATTTCAAAACATGGCTTTTTTTGACAAGAAAAGGGAACTCTTTGTATGGGAAACCAAGCTTGTCCATGAGGAAAGGCTCTGTTCCAGCTCAGTGGTACAAGGATTTGTAATGACAAAAAAAAAAAGGTCTTTTCATGTGAAATATATTTCTTGGCACAATTTAGCAATAACTTGTGTGGCTGCATCTGGGAAAACCCAAGGAAGAAAAAATGCACTATTTAGTTTTATTTAGTTTTGTCTCCCCCAGATTTTGTCTCCAATTTTCCCCATTCCCATACCCAAACATTCAGGGTTGCCACGTGTACCCTTTTTTCTGGCCGTGATGGTGGGCAACTGATTACCTTCACGGCTGATAATAATGTCGCTTTGTGACTGGCTGGCAGGAGATGCATGAATGCCCTCCCTACCAGGAAGCTGACTGGTTCATCTTTATGACATGACTGGCCCTACTGCACTACTGGACTGAAATCACATATTTGGCCTCATTACACTGCTGGACTGAGTTCACACGATTGGCCCCACTGCACTACTGGACTGGATTCACACAACTGGCTCCACTGAACTACTAGACTGAATTTGCATGACTGGACCTACTACACTACAGGACTGGATTAATATGTTTGGCCCCATTGCACTGCTGGACTGGGTTCACATGATTGGCCTCACTGCACTACTGGACTGGATTCACACGATTGGCCCCACTGCACTACTGGACTGGATTCACACCATTGGCCATACTACATCATTGGACTGGAGTCACACAACTGGCCCCACTGCACTACTGGAGTGGGTTCATACCATTGGCCCCACTGCACTACTGGGCTACAGCCCCACCATTGCCCACAATGAACTACTGGACTGTATTAACACCAGCCAACCCACTGCACGACTGGACTAGATTCACCCCACTGGCCTCACTGTACTACTGGACTGCATTCACACCATTGGCCACACTGCATTACTGAACAGGATTCACATGACTGGCTCCACTGCACCACTGTGCTACTGGACTGAATTTACACCAGTTACCCCACTATACTAATGGACTAAATTCCCACAATTGGCCCCACTGCACTACTGGACTAGATTTACATGACTGGTCCTATTGCATTACTGGACAGGATTCTCATAACTGGCCCTGGTGTGCTACTGGACTGGACTGACATGATTGTCCCCAGTGTACTACTGGACTGCATTTACACAATTGGTCCCACAGCACTACTGGAGTCACATCACTGGCCCCACAGCATGGCCCCACAGCACTACTGGACTGGATTCACACCATTGGCTCAACACCACCACTTGGCTGCATTCATACTATTGGGCCCACTACACTACTGTGTGGATTCACATGATTGGTCCCACTGCACTGCTAGTCTAGATCCACAGCATTGCAGCACTGCATTACTGGACTGGATTTACACAATTGACCTCACTGCACTACTGGACTGAAGTCACAAGATTGGTCCTACTGCACTACTGGACTGGATTTACACCATTGTCCGCACCACATTACTGGGCTGGATTCACACCATTGGCCCCGCTGCACTACTGAGCTGGATTTACATGACTGGCCCCACTGTACTACTGGATTGGATTAGCATGATTGACATCACTGCACTACTGGAACTAGAGTCACACAACTGACCCCACTGCTTTACTGGACTGAATTTGCCTGATTGACATCACTGCACTACTGGAACTGGAGTTACACAATTGACCCCATTGCATTACTGAACTGGATTCACATGATAGGCCCCATTGCACTGCTGGGCTGGATTCACATAATTGGCCTACTGTGCTTCTGGACAGGATTCATGCAACTGGTCCCACTGCATCTCTGGACTGAACTCATATGACTGGCCTCTCTGCACTACTTTATTGTGTACTTTTCTCGAATGCAATTGCAAACAAGAAGTTTCTTCTCAATTTGCCTTCAATAAACAATGATGATGATGATGATGACTACTGACCTGGGATCACACTCGTTATCCCACTGCACTACTGGGCTGAATTCACATGAATGCCCACACTGCATTACTGGACTGTATTCACGTGATTGGTCCACTGCACTACTGGACTAGATTCACATGTCTGGCCCCACTACACTATTTAACTGAATTCATGTGATTGGTCTCAACTGCACTACTGGACTGGAGTCACACAATTGACCCCACTGCACTACAAATCTAGAATCATATCACAGCTCCACTGCACTACAAGCCTGGATTCACATAATTGGCTCCAATAATCTACTGCACTGGATTCACAGAACTGACCCCACTGCACTACTGGGCTAGATTCACATTATTGGCCCCACTGCCCAACTGGACTGGATTCACGTGATTTGCCCTCCTGCATTACTGGACTAGATTTAGATCCATGACAATTAGCCTAATGATGAACACACTAGCAGCACTTAGGGACTGAATACTCACCACAGTACATCTCACAGAATGCAACAACTAGCACAATATGACGACAGGTTAAAGGAACTACACAACAAAAACAACACAGAAGAAAACAGCAGGGAAAGCACAAAATAGGAGAAATAAGCACACAAACACCATTGGTTCTAATAAGCTGCATCAACCAACATATTTAATTCACCGTCCACGACAACATCAGCAGGCTCTCTAGTACTGCAGGCAAACAGTCAGAAAACAAATAAACAAATCACACATAATACATTCAAAGGGGAGACAAAAACATTACTGCAATTCAGAAAGAGAAATTATAACTAATACCACGAATATATCATGTCATAACCAGAACAATTACAGCAAACCTTGACAAACAAATCATTAGAATAAAACGACATACAACAGCAGTCAGCTCACAACAAAATTCTTACCTCAGCTATCGCATGGACTCTGGTCCATATACCAATTGTTGCATCACCAATAGATTTGCATGACTGGCCCCACTGCCCTACTGGACTGGATTCACATGATTGGCCCCACTGCCCTACTGGACTGGATTTACATGACCCCCGCATTACTGGACTAGATTTAGATCCACGACAATTAGCCTAATGATGACCACACTAGCAACACTTAGGGACTGAATGCTCACTACAGTGCATCTCACAGAATGCAAAAACTAGCACAATACAACGACAGGTTAAAGGAACTACACAATAAAAACAACACAGAAGAAAACAGCAGAGAAAGCACAACATAGGAGAAATAAGCACACAAACACCATTGGTTC
Organism: Neoceratodus forsteri; assembly: GCA_016271365.2. Classification (NCBI taxonomy): domain Eukaryota; kingdom Metazoa; phylum Chordata; order Ceratodontiformes; family Ceratodontidae; genus Neoceratodus; species Neoceratodus forsteri. The sequence continues at coordinate 93,331,233 of JADMNL010000030.1, forward strand.
TAATAAGCTGCATCAACCAGCATATTTAATTCATCATCCACCACAACATCAGCAGGCTCTCTAGTACTGCAGGCAAACAGTCAGAAAACAAATAAACAAATCACACATAACACATTCAAAAGGGAGACAAAAACATTACTGCAATTCAGAAAGAGAAATTATAACTAATACCACGAAAATATCATGACATAACCAGAACAATTACAACAAACCTTGAAAACAAGTCATTAGAACAAAACAACATACAACAGCAGTCAGCTCACAACAAAATTCTTACCTCAGCTATCGCATGGACTCTGGTCCATATACCAATTGTCGCATCACCAATAGATTCACATGATTGGTCCCACTGCACTACTAGACTGGATTCACATGATTGGCCCCACTGCACTACTGGCCTGGATTCACACAACTGACCCCACTGCACTAGCTGACTGCAGTCACACAAATGGCCCCACTGCACTACTGCACTGGAATCACACCACTTGTGTACTGCACCACTTGACTGGAATTCCTGGATTTACACAACTGGCCTTACTGCACCACTGGACTGGAGTGACACGATTCTTCCACTGCACTAATGGACTGTAGTCAAATGACTGGCCCCATTGCACCACTTGACTGCATTCACACAGTTGGCCCCACTGCACTGCTGGACTGGATTTACATGTTTGGCTCCACTTCACTACTGGACTGGATTCACACCAGTGGCCCCACTGCTCTACTGGACTGGATTCTCATAACTGATTCTGCTGCACTACTAAACTAGATTCTCATGACTGGCCCCACTGCACTACCAGACAGGATTCAGACAGCTGGCCCCACTGCATTGCTGGACTAGATTCACATGATTTACCCACTGCACTACTGGACTGGATTCATAAAAATAGCCCCACTGTAATACTGGACTGGTTTCACAACACTGGCCCCACTGCACTACTGGGCTAGATTCACACAATTGGCCCCATTGCACTACTGGACTGGATTCACACAATTAACCCCACTGCACTTCTGGACTGGTTTCACAACAATGTCCCCTCAGCACTACTGGACTGGATTCACACTATTTATTTTAATTTGCATGATCATAAACTTACTTGTCACTGTGTTTCTTCTACTGTTATTCATCCATAGGCACACACTTGCAGAGACTACTAGCAGTACCCTGGGATGAGGGAAATACAAGAGCTATTTGGGATATAGGCTCTTTAGAAATGCAGACCCAGAGTTTGTGTTCTTATGAGACTGTAGCTCCGTGCAGTAGTGTGAAGGAAACATTTGGGTGTATATCCAGGGGACTTAGAGGCTGTCACAACTGAGGCTGCTACACCTCTAGTATGGTGGACATGCTTCAAGGTCTTCAGGGATAGGTCACATAGTAAGCATATAGCAATGTGCTATACAAAGGACTAATAGGCCGAATGAGGTCTATTTGATGATAGAATGACCACAGGAAGGGACGCCAGTCTTAACAAATAGCTACTAGGAGCAGTAACTGTGTGTTCTACTGGAACTGGAATGATCCCAGTGTTGGTACATCTCTCTAGCACTGGAGTCACACTGCTTTCTAAGTGACCCAGAATCCAAGGGAGTTCATTCCTTTTCTGAGGAGCAGTCTTGGCATTTTACTCACAGATCTGGACAACAGGCTCGACCCTCCAGTGTCTCAGAGCTGAAATGCCTGACATCAGAACTGGGGAATGAGGATTTACCTGATGGTGACTCCAACTTCATATTTTTTGGAGGGGGGCCTGGGACTTTTTAGTCATTGTATAACAACATATACAGTCCTTTGGGAGCAGGTGTTCTGTCCCATGGCATTCAAGGCACGCACTGTGCATATCTGCAGTGGGTACCAGTTTCTGTCATTTCAGCCAGTGCTTGAAGTTGTCTGCGGTGTTTACCACTATAGGGGTGGTAGGGGAAGGCTTTGCCCAGGGAGTCAAGAAACAGAATAGGAATAAAGCTTTTTTTAATAAAATAAAAAAAATTAACATTTTTTAAAAGCTGAGAAAAAGTAACCTAGTGCAGTGCCAGAACTGAACTGGAAATATGGTGACCAGTCTTTTCAGTGAAAAAGAAAAAGATCTAACAGAGGAAACCAGGCATATGGGGTGTGGGGGGAGGGGGGCATGGTTCATAGGTTTATAGGTGTATACAAATTCGAGGGCAAGCCCATATTGAACTCACCATCATTATTTACTTAAAGGCGAAAAATAATTTTTTGTCACCCATATACTGATCCAGTCTAATTTTGAATTGTTCAATATATTCACTTACTACGACAGACAAGGTTAGGGAATTCCATATTGGTGGTAATCTTTGAGTAATGTAATTACTTCTTTTAACCATTTTATTAAGGCTGACAAAGTTTTAGTTTGTGCGGTCTTGTATTATTTATTAATTTGTGCCTCTTGAGGCAGATAGTTTCAAACAAGGCAGGATCTTGAAAGGCCCTATATGCCAAACATATAACACCTCTCAGTGCTCTATATTCGAGGGAGTATAGTACCAGAGTCTTAAGTTTATCTTCATACTCCATATTACTCAGACTTTTTGATATTCCTGGTAATTTTCCTCTGAACTTTCTGTACATTGGCTCCCCCCCCCCCCCAGCGAGATGGGTGCACAGAAGGGGGCACAGTATTCAATAGGTGATCTTACTAAGCTGGTGTATAGCGGAATAATGACCTTGGGTTCCCTGCTCTTAACATGTTTGAGAATACATCCGATTATGCCATGGTACTTTTAAACAGTTTTGTTAATGTGAGTATCAAATTTGAAATTACTGTATTTGTAATAAAAAACACCTAGGTCTCTTTCAGACTTCACAACCTGCAGCTGAGTATTGTTCAATGTGTAACCTGCTAAGGTGTTGTTTTTGCCAAGGTGCATAACCTTGTATTTAGCAACATTAAATATCATTTTATTCTCTGTCACCCAGCTAGCCAGTCTATCCAAGTTTATTTGTAAAGATCTGATAGACTGATAGTCATTTACTATGCTTCCTAGTTTGCTGTCATCAACGTACTTGTTAATCCAGACTCCATTAGAGGTTTGCATACTGGAGACCAGGATGTTAAACAGTATAGGAAAGGGAAAGAGGAAATTGTTTAACCAGTCCCAGTACAGAGCCTTGTGGGACCCCACTGGTGACTTTACCCCAGACAGACATTTGTCCCCTTACAATGACCCTTTGCTGGTGTTAATCATATCATGTTGGACACATCTGGGCTCAGCTTCCTGAGCCGGGCTTCTGCAAGTATAGTGGATTCAAGTCAAGATGCTATATGTGACTATGGATGAAACCAAGTTGTTAATACAATACAAGTCACTTAATCGGGACATCCACTTTATTGGGATGTCCCACCAGGCACAGATTAAGTGGCTATGCATTTCAATGGCATCCCATCCCTTTAATAGAGATGGAGATGCCGGATTATTGGGATGTTTCTGGGCTGAATCTGTTCAGTTAACACGCGTTGTTGTTGCTGAGATTCTGTCAATGTGCTGTCGCGTAGGTGTGAACTGCGCTCCACGGTAATTGACTGCTCCCTAACTACTGTACTCCCTGCCAACTGCCAGTTTTCTCTTCTTGTTTGCCAATGAACACAAAGTTTCCAAACACGCACAAAGTTTCAATCTATTCTCCTGCTGCTCCTGCTAAAATTTACCTGTGATACAGAAATGCTGACAATTTTATAAAGCTGCAGCTTCGTGATCCAGGAAGTGTTAACAGGTTACATGTGTTGCTGGTATGTTTGCAGCCGAGGTACAGAAATGCTTTTTTTTTTTTAAATGGGGGAGCAGCAGGACCACCTCTCTAAAACCATTCAAAAGAATCGCTCCCTGAGTCACTCTCGGAAGCTCATCAAGCTCTCTTACCTGACCTTCTCAGTTACCAGATCAGCACTTGGGCTACACGGGTTACTGGTATGTTTGCAGCAGCTTTTTTTTCTTGCAGTGATGGCAGGTTTAGTTATTGAGCAAGCAAGGGAGAAGCAGGATTACCTCTCAAAGTCCATTAGAACAGATCAGCACTCAGGTACAGTACTGTATTGAGGCTCTCTCGTGCCACACTGTGGTTCAGCTGGATTGCTCATCCTGATAAAAGTTTGCTACAGTTCGAAAGCATACCGCGATTCGTAGGCTTCTTTTAAACAAGTAAAATATTAACTTCTAATAATTGGGATGGCCGACGAAAAGCCTGCCACAGGGCCATCCCAATTAAGCAGCTTCTACTGTAATGTGAAAAACCTTGAGTTGCTGGGGTAATGGCTTAACCTCTGCCCCCCTCCCCCATCTTGGATAACTACTATTGCAGGGAATGGAACCAGCAGATTCAGCTATGTAGCAAAATAGCACCCCACCCCCACCCCTTGAACCCAGCAAACAAATAGCGGTTTTAACCTAAACTGTGCTTTAGAAGGTAACATTCTGCATTTCGTGGGGAAAATGCTACTGTCCTGACAAAACTGCTACCCTCTTGGAAAAAATTCTAGATTTGCCCCTGGAGAATGGATACATTTTCCAAATAGTGAGAATCTGCTCAAGAAAATGTATCTGTGTCAAAGCTGGTGTGTAGCACCTGTTATCTGCATAGTCCACTCCAGCCAAAAATTGTGAAATCCGAGAGTATCTAGAAAACCTAGTGGATTGGCTAAGCAACTCAAGACAAAAAACCTCTAAACAAAGTTGTGGGGGATGGTCTCTGAGGCACTCCACCTACCTTACATCATATGTTATTTTATGGCTCCACGTCTTCTCCGCCACCATGCCTCGCTGCGCGCTCCCTTCCGCCTCACTCCTGAAAGGAGTGCGCGGTGAGGCATGGCGGCGGAGAAGGCGTGGAGCCATAAAATAACATATGATGTAAGGTAGGTGGAGTGCCTCAGAGAGCCATTCCACCACAATCACCTTTACCAGGTGAGCAAACTACCATTCTTCAATAAGAGTTCAATGTTATTTGGACGCAGGGAGGGGGGGTGGTCACTGCAGATTAGCTGGCAAAAATGTATAAACACATACCTGCATTAAACAAATACAATGCAATAACTTTGTTTAGCTTCTAAATACCTTCCGAGTCCCTCTATACACAGAAGCAGGTTACCTAAATGTTCTTTTATGTACATGCAATTCTCATTGGGGTTGTTGTTTTGCAGTACAGAGCTTAATCTTAAAAATAAATAACTTTTTGAAGCTGAACTTTTAATTAATACATTGCTAAAAGCTTTGTTGTTTCAACCCTTTCCACATCAGAGGGTCAGGACTCATCTGAACTGCAAAAATTAACAGTGAAGGCTTTGGGGACTGGACTAGGACTTGGCTTGGCATAGAGAAACAGCACTCTACAGGCAGTTTAAGGAGGTTATCCTCAGATCCCTAAAAACATTTCCTCTTTTGTTTTGTAAGATTTCCATTACAAAACAAATGTGAACATATCCAATAGGCTTTAATTTCAGGAAGGGAGACAATTATTCTGACTGTTGTCAGACCCATACCTCTCAACAGTCCCTGATTTTCAGGGATGTCCTTAATTTTGCCCCAGAAATTTCATCCATCCCTCCTAAATGTGGCACTTCTATCAGTAAAGTGTATGGATTTAAATCATAAAATAATGTCAACCATTAGTGTTACAATCTAGTTCTCATACTGAAAATGCTATTTATACAAAGCAGCGTATTATACATAGCTTCTGGAGCTGATATTACTATTTTTTCAGATGTGTCCTTGATTTTGGTCATTTGCCCTTGTTTTTTTAGACCTTATCACTGATTTATGAGGCTGGAGGTTGAAAGGTATGGTCACACCACATATGGTGATCGTTCCCCAGTTTGGGACTCTTCAGTGATTCTGCACCCCCGCCACATGCTTTTTTTTAAAAAAGAAATAAAACATTTGCTGTAGTGGGGACCTGCAACATACATTTTCAGGGGAAATGGGGCAGAGTCCAGGCCCCCACCACCAAAACTGCAATCTGGTGGGGGGGGGGGTAGCAGTCTATATTTAATCTCTATGGTTTCGGCTCAACTGCAACACATGATGATCCAAAGAGACTAGTTCTTTTTATGTGTACTCATCTGCAATAAAAAAGTGTGATGAAACTGGTCCACACAAATGGTTTGAGGCCACCATCTTTAAAGAACATTTCAAGTATAGCGATTTAAGAAAAAAATCCTAATCTCATTTTTATGTTTACAAGGAACCATAAAATATATGTCACCATGTCTTTGTGCAGTGAGATCAGTTTATGCTGGCGGAATGGATGTTTTATCATTCCTTTAGTGGGCTTGTTTGACATTCATTAAGTGCAGCTACAAAGGGAGGGGGGTTAAACACCGTGGCCTCGTTCCTCTGATTCAGTCATACATCAGTGAACGCTCCGGGGTTAAACGTTGAGAATACTGCAGCAGATGGATAGGTAGAAGGAGAACGGCAGATACTTCACCCCTCACTACTTAACCCAGGAAAATGAGCCTCAGAGTTGGTGTCACATTAAAATATGAATGCTCATTCATGTAATGTGCTGTTGAATTTTCCCAGCCTTTACGACTGACTGCACTTCAAGATATTGCATCCCCTTGCCAAAGACTGCACGTTGATTTTGCCATTTTTACTTGTGATGTATTTCTATTGACTGCCAATAATATACAGACCCTGCAAGGGCTTTGGAGGAGGGCTGAAAAAGTCATGGTTTTGTACTAAGCTTAAATTGCATTTCTACTAAATTTTTATGTTGTTTTCCTGTGATATTAGTTTATGGGGGGGTAGGCAAATCAAACAAAAACTGCTGTTCTGCATGACCGTCGATTCTAGGCACAGAACTAGTTGCTTCAAACTGGATGTGCTAAAGGGGAACCATACTATGCACTTTTACTGCCATCCTTGGAGAAGAATAACAATTTATGGGCTTCATTGTTATGCGTGCTGGTAGGCTCTGATTGGCTTCTGCTGCTCTGCTTCCTTTCAGGCAAACCCAGGAGCCATTTAGATTGTTCGCAGGGAAACCAAGAAAATACATACCATCTCTTTGATACAATAAAATGTTATATGCTGGAACCGTACATTATTCCCAAATGACACAGAATCACTGGAAATAATGTAACTGAGAATGACGAATGGTTCCATTATCTCAGGGAACTAAGACATAAAATAATATATATCTGTATTATGTTTGCATATGTTGATGCCATTATACCTCTTAGTATGACCTTGAGCAACTCACTTAACCTGTCCATGCTTCACTTCCTCTGTGTCACTCCTTGTGGTGGCAGTTTATCCTGGTGGTCAGAGAGCAGAATTGTGATCTTGGAGAACCAGGTTTGAATCCCACAACTGCCACTTGCTCTGTGTAAACCCTAAGCAAGTCACTTCTGTTTGAATCTCTCTGCACACATGAGACATCAGCAACATCTTCTCCCCTCTTCCACCTGAACTGTAATGCACTTTGGGGTACAGAGTGTACAAAAGGCATTATATATACATACAGTATACAGAGTAAAGGAGAAACACGTTTTGTTTGTAAGGAACAATGCCATCATGGAGTCTAACAAGGTAATAAGCCATGATCTTGAGCCATTACTTTCAAGTAGAGAACATTTCTTCTGTTGTTTGTTTTTTGTAATATATTTGGTTAGTCAAATAATATATTTGAGTAGTTGAAAAACATACGTATTTTTGTGTTTTTTTAGAGATTTTAAATTGTTTCCCAGAGTGAAGGACTTAATCTGATAATTAAGAGTCACATTTCAATAACTTGCTTATTAGGAAATGGACTGCAGTTTGAATTTTGGTCATGTGCCTGCAAGACCATATCATTGCTTCAAAATGACAATGCAGTGTGCAATTCTAATTTACTGTTAGGGCTTGCTTTACTGCCTGGAGTCATTTGCATCTCTTCTTGCTCTGCTAGCATCCTTTTAGAGATCCCATATATTGCTTTCCCTGCAAAGTACATTTCCAGCATGCTTACTCTGAATGTTCTTTTGTTTAATAATATTATTCAAAATTGCAAAGCTGCATAATAACAGACAATCAGACACCATGACAGTTTGTTACAAAACCTGGAACACATACACGTGACATTGTAGACACTGAAGCAATTAATAACAGACAGGGCACTAAAGGAGAAACCAATAGTACTAGTAAACAAATATGCATCTAACTGAACATGAACACAACTACATGAATTAGACATTCAACAGATATTTCAATACTACCAAACTACTCCAGCAACAAAAGATGCAGCCACGCCAAGGAAAACCAATTCTGTAAATTCCAAACTCTTTTGTTTATAGATAAGTCCACCATGCACACACCCAGTGTTTCACCCATTCAGCACTTCATCAGGAGAAGGTGGCCCTTGTTTGTGCTCAAATGTCCTTTTTGTCACTGCTCAGTTATTCATTATCCGTTTCTTTCTTCAGATATCAACGATCTCTCAGCGCTCAGCTGATACTGCCAGTTTGTTCTGTATTTTTTAGTTAGACTTTTCGTGACATTTTTCAGCTTAAGCAGAGAGCTGAATGCTCTGGTGTGAACATCCTGGCATTTAAAAAGGACATTTGAGAACAAACAAGAGCCCCCTTTACCTGATGAAACTGTGAATGGGCAAAATGTTGGGCGTGTATATAGTGGACTTATCTATGAATAAAAGAGCGTGGAACACACAGAACTGATTTTCCTCGGTGTGAATGCATTTTTTTTTTGCCGGTCTGAAACTGTGCCAAAGTACAGCCTCCACTGTAAACTATACATAGTCTGATCATTTTCAAGTATACCCATGGGAAAAACTGGTGGACTCTGAATACTACCAAAATAGCCACACTCCGTTAATTCCCTCTGTGTGATGTGTAAACAACACTGGAGCACTCCCTTGTTTGATGTTATTTAATTAGATATTTAGTTGGGACCCAACTTTAGAGAGTCCCCTGTCTCAGGAGGGTAGCATCCATCACCAGGAAAGAATCAAGAAATTTCCCCCAATTTCTTACACACTGACTGTTCTAAATGGACATTGCACTGGGGTTTCTGACATGGTGCCTCGTTCAGATTGTGACTGCAGTACGCTGAAGAGTCCCACAGAGAATAGATAACGATAGATAGATAGATAGATAGATAGATAGATAGATAGATAGATAGACAGATAGATCATTTATTAAACGCTCATTTCCACAGACTCTGAGTGCTGTACAAACAACAATAAATAAACAGATTAATAAAACCAACCAGAATTCAATTTCAGCTCCAACAGTTCCATTTACCAATTAGTCATAAAAGGCCAGCCAGATTAAGTATGTTTTGAGGCCATTCTTAAAGGCTTCCACCGAGGGAGCCCCTCCTCAAATTTTCAGGTAAAGGGTTCCACAAGATGGGCGTGGCAACCGAAAATGCCTTATCTCTGAATGCTGCAGCCTTACCCTGGGAGCCTCAAGGAGGGCTCCCTCGGCAGAACAAAGTGCCCGGGGGGGGGTGATAGGGGAGAATGAAACATATGTCTGAACTTTGTCATTCTTAGCCTTTACTAGAACACAATCTAAAAGACAAAGAACCCAGCCAGCTTGGTGGCGCTGAGGGCTGATGCACTGGATGCCTTACCTCACACCACATCGGCGATCCAGGTTTGGGAATGGACTCGGGTCATCGGGGAGCTGGCACGGGGGCGTGGAGGTTCAGAGCAGGATTGAGCAGACAGAAAGCAGCTCTCCTCTCCCAGGGGTGGTTGCCACCCCCCCATAGTCCTGCTGCCACCGGCTGGAGGCCCAGTGGTCAGCGTAAGTGGCAGGGGGTGACACATAGTGGGTGGCCACCTCGAGATGCGGCGTGTGCATGCCTCCACGTGCACATGTGCATCTGAGGTAGGGGTCTGGGTGACGGGGAGAAAATGGAAAAATACCATAAAACTACATATCAAAAAGATCCTCAGCACAAAAGCACTGAGGCAAGGGTTATTCGGGAAGGGCAACCACAACAAACCCAGGTTTCAAAGACTCAAAATTGTACATACCCTAGTGATGGGAATCGTAACTCTCAACCTCTCAGCATCAATATGTGTAGCACTGGCCTTTAAAATGAGAAGCAAATGGCCAGAATGGATAGCAAATTTTATTTTGACGTATAATACATTTTAGAATAGTGGGCACCATATGTTTAGTGTTAAGGACTGCTTTTATCAAGTTTAAATTTTTAGTAGTTTGTATGTCCAGAAATAACTTTAAAGATTATGAGGAACATCAGTAAATCTGGCAGACACCCAACAGTGATGAATGGTGAAGATACACAGGAAGATCAAGAGTTATGGCAGGTACGTAATTTTCATTTTTTGCATTTGTATCCACCTTCTTGACCAATCTTGAACATTGCAGAACTGGGCAGGCCTAGTAGATGCACCAAGACACACAAAGGAATAGCACTAGAAGAAACCTAGAACCAGTGGATGCACCGCAGTCTTGGCACAGCAAGTCACAGACTCCTCCTTTGTTCTGTTATTGAGGATGGGCCAGGGCTGGAACTAAAAAAGGAGACAAGTAGTTCTTTGGCAGGTAGCGTTCCCTATATTATAGGGGCTGCCACTTTAAAAAAAAAATCCAAGAATTGGGACAGGAAGGAAGGAAGGAAGGAAGGAAATCTGCCTTTCATTCACGCTCTCCCAAAATGCATTACAATCCATGAACAGCTGACAGCAGCTGTTAGGCATGGATAGAGAGGTTATCTGGGATTAAGGGAGGTTAAAGGGACACATTTGTGCCCAGCTGCTATAATAGTTTGAAAGCCAGTGAAAAGCAATTTAAAACTAGACATTGGTCTCACCTGCAGCTGGAAGCACTCCAGAGATATGAACGACGGAGTCTGTCGAATAATAATTCTACATTGCAGCCATTTGTAGAACATTGTGATTTCATCGAGGAACAAGCTATGCCTAACTACTCTGAGTCAGACACAGCTTGTTTCTAAACTGACATCACAATATTCTACACATGACTGCAATGTAGAGTATTATTATTCAACAGACTTGGTCGTTTATACCTCTGAAGTGCTTCCAGCTGCAGATGAGCCCAACCTATCATTTGAAAGAGCTTTTGTACGCTTTCAAACTACGTCAGCCACTTTACATGAATGTTTCCCTTTAATGAAGGCCGAAGGGTGTTAAGCAAACAATGACAGAATGTAAGGACAGGGAGGTTAGGTGACTCACTCAAGTTCATACAGGATTCAAACCTGGGTTTCTAGGTTCACAGCTCTGCATTCTAACCACTGCCTATGGAACATAGATATAAGTAGAAGGTATAGATCTGAAGTTCAAGTTTCACATTTTTTTTTTAAGCAGAAAACAGAACTCCATACTTACATACTTACTGAGAGGCATAAAGGACTGCCCAGTTGATTGTCTGCTTGCATTGGCCCTTTCCCATTGTAATTGGTGAGTTAGATCTCTGCAGTGAAGATCAGAAAAAGATTATTTACTCCAATGAAATGATAAGGTCTGTGCAATACACTGCACTTCCTGTCCAGGGCAGACTTTTAACTAGTAATTGTTGGATAGTATCCACCGAAGTTGGATACCACTGGATACAATCCCTTTTTCCAGGTTTTGGATGCCATCAGATATTGATGGCAGCTGATCATGGATCCGATCTACCCTGATCCAATTTATGGATCTTATCAGAACCATAGGATCCCATAGTCTGATCCCATCGGATCCCCACTATCTGACCCTGAAATCCAAAAATCCAAACTTTGGATCCCAACACCCGATTTGGGATTCCCAAAATCCAACTGGGTATCTGAAATCATGGCTTGGTCAGAGAGAGCTCATATTCAGAGAGGTATAGTGGAACTATCCATCAGAGGACACTCAGATCATGAAAAGTACTATCCAAGCACCACTACGCTTAACTCACATAGCTCCAGTGGTTAGAGCATGGAACCGTAGACTGGGAAATCCCAGGTCTGGAGAGTTCTAATGGTCTTGACCCCAAACTCCTGTGTCTCTGCACTCCTGCCATTGCTCTCCCTGTCAGCTACCTTCTAAATCTCTCCTTTACTCTTTTCTCAGTCCCTGATACATGGAAACAGGCTACAGTCACCCCCCCTTCCCAAAAGCGGTGATCCCACCTTCCCTGGTAACTACCACCCTGCCTTCCTCTTCCCTACTCTGGTTAAACTCCTGGAAAACCTTGTTGTTTCCCATCTCTCTTCTGTCCATGATTTCTCCTCTTTATTCACCCCTACCAGTCTGGGTTTAGGATGTCCCACTCCACTTCCACCTCCCTCCTGCATCTCATTGACTCCATCCTCTCTGGTATGGATCAGGGCTTGGTCATCCCAGCTATTTTGGTCAACCTGGCCAAAGCCTTTGATGTTGCTGACCATACTGTCCTTCTAGACAAGCTAAAGGCAGCGGGGCTCTCTGATTACTTAGTTCAGTGGTTCTGCTCCTAACTTGAGGCAGGTCTCAAACTAACCATATTGGTGACACGGTATCCCTTTCCCTCCCTGTCTGCACTTACATACCCCAAGGATCCATCCTTTGTCCTACTTATTCTCCATATTCCTGAACGATTTTCCCTTTACTTCTTTGTCTGTCCATTCACATGTATGCAGATGACACAATCCTCTGTGCCTCTGGATCCTCTACCTCTGACCTTATGGCCTGGCTCCAACTGGTCTTTAACAACATCCAGTACTTGTTCCAGGCTAATAAGCTCTCCCTAAATGCCAAGAAAATGGTCTCCTTGACATTTGGTACTAGGCAGAGACTAGCTAGGCTAACCTCTCTTCCCTCCTTCCACACCCTTAATGGTTTTGCAGTTGAGGATGTTTCCTCCTTTAAATACCTTGGAATCTGGCTGGCTCATCACATGGATGCCATCCAGCAGAAGCTTCACCCTAAACTGGGTATGCTTTACAGGAATACACAAGTAGCTCACTTCCTGCCCACAGAGAGATTGTCTCAGAGATGGTTCTCCCTATCTTGGACTACAGTGACATTGCTTACATTGCTGCTCCTAAATCCACCCTAGCGAAGCTGGACCAACTGTTTCACTCCTTCTACCACTTTGCCCTTGATTCTACTGTAGAATCCACCACTGCTTCCTTTACTTCTTTCTGTCCTTTACCTCTCTTGATGCCGGGCACCTCTCTCATTGTGCTACTTTCATCTCCAAATTCTGGCTTGGGTCCTCCCCCCCCCTTACTTTTCCTCCCTCCTCAATTCCCTCCCTTCTACCTCCTACTCTCTTCCCATTACCATTCATACTGCTCCTTCCTCCCACTTACTCAAATATCTCCTCTGTGAATTCACTACTCACTCCTGTAGTTGTCTCTGGTCCTGTGCTGTATTTTTCCACCCTATAATTCCCTTCCCCCACTGCCCCTGCCCTAATTCATTTCCCCTTGCTCCGATTCCTCCATCCTTCCCTGCTGAACGAATCATCAACAGCGCTTCATTCACCCTTCAAATTGTTTCCATCTGCACTTTAATACTATACCTAGCATTGCCTTGTTCCTATTTGTACATTACTTGTTGCTTTGTAGATGTTCTGCCGAGCTCGTCTTGTTCATTTTGTTGCTATGTAATCATTTAACTTATATTTTTGATTAGCGTAACTGACTGTTGTAACTTATTGCTGTACTCCCTCATTTCCCCCTCAGCCAGGATGCATCTGGGAACAAGCTATTTCAGCTCAGTATGTCTTTCCTGGTAAATCTTTTGAAGACAATAAATAAATGAAATAAAATCCTAGCATAGCCATCAGGTCATGGTGTGACTTTAAGTGAGGCCCCTTGACCTCCCTGGGATTCAGTTCCATGCAGTTTTAAAATCTGCTCGAGCCTGGATCCCTACTGAATAGAGAGGCTGCATCTCAGTTGGGATATCCTGGGTGAAATGGGCAGACTGGACAAACCATTCGGTCTTTTTCTGCTGACAAAATGTATGTGTCTATGTTTCTATATATATGAATAAAAACTATAGGCTGGACATACAGTATAGGGATCTGAGTTAATATTCAATGTACACTGAATGTTAGTCAGACCCCTATACTGTATGTGCATCCCATAGTTTTCTATTCATATTCATAGAAACAGAGAAACATACATTTTGTCAACAGAAAAATACCCAGAGGTCCATTTGAGAGGCAACCTCTCTATCTCCCCTGACCTTAAAGGAATCCTGGAGGTCGGGGTAAAGGGCAACAGACTTCTAGAAAAACTTAAAGTGCAGCCTGGTGGCACAGAGGGCTGAGGCGCTGGATGTCTTACCTTGTGCTATGCCAGCAACCCAGGTTCAGGAATAGACTCGGGTCACTTGGGGGTCAGCCAGGGCGAGGAAAGATTGTGCATCTGCTGACAGCTCTCTTTCCTCAGTGGTGGGGTGACTCAGAGCCGTGCTGTAGACTGACACCCAGTGGAAGCTGGGTGTCAGCACAGGCATGACACTAGAACGGGGTGGACCCATGCACAGGGCGTAAGACTGCCTCTGCAGAGATAGAGACAGTCACTCCACCCATTGCACATGCATGGGTCTGGGGAGAAAATGGAAAAATGTCAGAGCTGGCAGGCTCTGTGATGGTGGGGTGTGCCCGTGCCTCCCCCCAGCAATCTAGATGTTGGCTTCTGGGGGTGGGGAGAGGTGAGCACTCATCGCCACCGGCCCTGTCATGGGGTGGGAGGGTAACCTGTTGGGGATGGCCGGTTGGGCGGGTACAAGGAAAAACTTATCAGAGAGATGAGTCCCCTCTGAGGGACGGGCCAGAGCCACCTGCCAGCTCTGACAGGAGGAGCAGAAAAATGTATATGGAAAGAAAAATAAATAAATTTAAAGTGATCTTACGAGCTCAAATGGGCAGACTGGGTGGTCCATAGGCCCTTATCTGCTGACAGTGTCTATGTATCTAGTACGGGTCCTGGCTTGATCAGATTTTAAAACTGCGTGGGACTAAAGCCCAGAAAGGTCAAGGGCCTCATTTAGTGTCATACCATAAGCTGATGGCTATGCTAGGATTTGAACTTGGGATCGCCCAGTCAACAGGCTCACCTTTGGAAATACATTCCATTACAACATATGCAACTTTAAAAAATAACATGTTGCATATGTCATCAACAAAAAATTGTATGTGTTAGAAAATGTATCTCCACATGTTACATGTGCACTTGATTGCTGGAAGTCTCTTCATCTCAAATAGAAGAACTGCAAAAATTTAGCTGCCTTCACGAATTTGTTCAAGTCCTCTTTTATTAATGTTAGTAACTGTTTTGATTAATTGTTTTGTTTCGAATGTTTGATGTATCATGTATTAAATTTTCTTTTAACAGGACATTCGTGTAAACAAGACCTTGGTCTTACTGAACCTTCCAGCGGCTTGAAACTTTTAAATATAGAATAATGCATGGGGAAGTGTGTATAATGAAGTTTTTATGCAAACCCAAGGTCTGGGATACCCAGCCAACCTCTAGCGCAAAACTCAAGTAGTTTATTAGGGCATCCCACATTGAGGGTGTGTATAAAAAACAAGTTACCTTACCTCTCCATGTTTTATGTTTTATAATTATCGGTAATGATTGCTGTCTAACATCTGATGTTCTGGTAGATTACTGATTTATAAATGTTTTGGTTTTTTTCTTTATTTGACAACTTTGCATGCTGGTTGTTATACACGGATACCACTACATAGGGAACTGGCACAGCTTTTGGGAAAGAGCTTTTTTTAAATATGACGGATTGCACCTAAACAAAGAAGGTGTGCGAGCACTCGGACAAAAATTCGATGTCTATACAGGTAGTTTAAACTAAATAAAGGGGAGTATGATGCAGCTCACACCCCTGCTATCAGTGGGCTGGTTATCACTCCCCAAAATGCCAAATGCATGAATACATCCTCAGAAAACAGATCAGAGCTGAGATCCACCTTAACCAGCAACCTCCATAATCTTTTGGCTGGAAAGAGCAAACTGGAGCAGTCCAGGAAGAGGGTACAACCTTGCACCAAACAGGATGTACATTCCTGGAAGGCAATGGTTGCAAATACTAGGAGCCTAACCAACAAACTACCTGAAGTAACAGCCATCTTGGAAACAGAAAGGTCGGGCTGGGTGGTTGTAACAGAAATGTGGTTCATGGAAAACCACGGATGGGATACGGCCATTCCTGGTTACAATCTGTTCAGGAAAGATAGGCAGGGCAAAAAAAGAGGGGGAGAGGGCATAGCCATTTACATTCGGGAGGAAATAAAAGCAACAGAAGTAAAAGGATAACCTGGGAACTTTGAGTCACCGTGGCTAACAGTAGACACGGGCAAGGGAAAACCTTTCAGAATCGGCATCGTGTACAGGCCCCCAAATCAAGGAGATAAAGGCCTAATAGAGGAAATCCACAAAATATCTGATAAAGGTGAAGTAATACTAGTGGGGGACTTCAACCTGCCAGATACTAACTGGCACACACTAACGGCAGCAACAACAAGAAGTAGGGACTTCTTACTGTCACTACAAGGCGCGGGACTGTGCCAACTTGTTAAAACCCCAACAAGGGGAGATGCCATTCTCAATCTTGTCCTCACAAACTCAGAAAGGATCAAGGACATCAAAGTGGGATGTCATATGGGCAACAGCAACCATCGCATGGTAAGCTTTAAGGTAAACATAACACAGGACACCAGCCACTCAAAGATAAAGGTGCTAGATTTCAGAAAGGCTGACTTCCAAAAAATGAGGAACAACATGAAGTAGCCAGTTAATGGAAACAGAGGTTGAGGAGGTGGAGGTCATGTGGGGAGATTCAAGAGAGCAATAAAGACTGCCACAGATCAGGCCAGCCCGGTGGCACTGAGGGTTGAGGTGCTGGATGCCACACCTCATACCATGCGGGAGCGGACTCGTGCCACTGGGGGTTGGTAGGGGAGGAAAGGATCGAGCGTCTGCTAGACAGCTCTTCTTTCCTGGGGGGGGGATGTAGGACTCACCATCTGGCGACCCCTAGTGGAGACTGGGGGACACACCAGCAGTCAGGTCCTGGCAGATGGGGATTGGCCACAACAGCATTCCTGTGGGCATGAACAGGAGCTTTCATGTGCCATGCTGGAGTGCATTGCATTACATTGCCGAGCCAATGGGGGAGGTCAGTAACCAGAAAACCCCTTTCCCATTGGTAGGTGAAGGCGGGTCTAGTGGCCTGGCACCATGTCCAATTCCGGTCTTTCCAGCCCTCCTGATTCTCCTCTCGCATGACTCCTCACCAGACACTAATACATAGAGCGCCAGTGGATTGGTGGCTTTTGCTCCCGGGGGGTTCAGATCCGGGGGGGTGGCTCGAGGATTGTGGCGAAGGTGGGAAACCAAGCCAGTGAGGGAACTGATGGTTACAGAAGGATGGGAGAAGCCAGAGCTGAACGACCACGCTGGAGAGAGGCCAATGTGGTAAGGGAGCCAGAAAAATAGTTGGGAAAAAAAAAGACTGCCCCAGATCAATGTGTCAGATGGATCAGCAAAGCAAAAAGAAATCCTCTATGGTTTTCCAAAAATGTGGCTACCACAGTCAAAGAAAAAAAGAAGGTGTACAGCATATACTAGGAAACCAAAACTGAGAAAGACTGGGAGTCGTACAAGGAAAAAATGAGAGTCAAACAAACAAATTAGAAAGTCAAAAGCCCAGACAGAGGAAAAGATAGCAGAAGGGGCAAGGAGAGGAGAGGAGACAAATCATTTTTTAGATACATTAGGGAACATAGGAAGACAAAAGGGGGTATAGTAAAGATTGCTACTGAAGAAGGGAAATGCACTAAACATGACCCAGAGAACGCCAAAATCCTCAACAAATACTGTACTTCTGCTCAGTGTTTACCAAAGAGAACCCAGGGGATAGCCCAGCCCTGAAAAAACACAACACCCCAGGACCAGGGGTAGACATGAGTCCCTTTACAGAAGCCGAAGTACAGGAGACACTAAATAAGCTAAAAGCAGACAAAGCCATGGGACCAGACGAGTTGCACCCCAGAATTCTTAAGGAACTGGGGGCAGAATTAGCAGCCTCTCTAGCACTTCTGTTCACGAAATACTTGAAGAGCGGTGTGGTACCCGAAGACTGGAAAAAGGTAATAGTGGTTCCACTTTACAAATCAGGCAGTTGCGAAGAGGCTAGTAATTACAGACCAGTGAGCCTCACGTCTATAGTAGGGAAACTAATGGAGACACTACTCAAACAGAGGATCATAGCATTCCTCGAAACTAGTGGCCGACAAAGCCCTAAACAGCATAGTTTCACAGCAGGTAGGTCATGCCAGAAAAATCTGCTTGAGTTTTTTGACTATGCTACAAAAATAGTGGACAACAGTGGTGTAGTAGATGTGGTCTACCTAGACTTTAGTAAGGTCTTCAACTCGGTTCTACACAGAAGGCTGGTAAAGAAGCATGACCACACAGAGGTTGGTCCAGAAGTAGTCAGATGGGTACAAAACTGATTACAAGGCAGAACCCAGAAGGTACAGGTTAATAGAGTGCAATCGACAGAAGGCAAGGTGACCAGCAGGGCTGATTGCTCGCCCCTTCAACCATCACATAATTGGCAGCATGGAACCTCTGAAAAGAAACCACCACCCACCTGATCCGAAAACAAAAGTCTTTCACCCAGCACTGGGTGGAAACAGCACAGAGAAAGCCAATAAAAATGATTCAGGGTCTGCAGTGTATGTCCTACGAGGAAAGACTTAGGGAACTGAATATGTACTCCCTGGAGCAGGAAAGAGAGAGAGGGACTTGACTGAAGCATTCAAGTACATAAAAGGCATTAACAAGCTACAGGCACAGGAACTTTTTCTCTTCAAGAAGAGCTCTAGGACCAGGGGACATGACCTCAGGCTGCAAGGAGGGAGGTTCTCTACCAACACCAGGACGTTTTTCTTCACAGAAAGAGTGGTGGATGCTTGGAACAGCCTGCCCCAAGAGGTTGTGGGGGTCAACACTGTGGAGAGATTCAAGAATGCATGGGATAGACACAAGGGAGCCCTGACTACAAAGGGCAAGTAGAGTGTCAAAATAGGTCTAAAACAAATAGGCAGACTAGAGAGACCTAGCGGTCTCCTTCTGCCATCTACTTCTGTGTTTCTATGTCACTATGGATGCACCATTAAGATAATGCCCCAATGCCTAGATATAGTCACTGATTGGTGGAGCAAGCGGCTTCTAAAAATTAAGCAAATAAGGTGACAGCAGTATATAGCAAGCATTGGGCTGAGCGGAGAGGCCTGTTTAGATCGATGACTGCCTCAAGAGGGAGGAGAACAATGAGTGGTGCTGGGTGAAAGACTTTTGTTTTCGGATCAGGTGGGTGGTGGTTTCTTTTCAGAGGTTCCATGCTGCCAATTATGCGATGGTTGAAGGGGCGAGGGTTGCAGTGGTGGTGCAGTGGCCTCAAGTAGCTGACTGATAAATTTAAAAAAATGAAAGTAGAGGAGTCATCTCAGAACAAGTAACAATATGTAGTAGAAGGTATGGCTTAGATAATGGAGTAGTTTTTTTTCAGGTGGCTTTTTGCTTTTGGAAAATTCTCTCAACATATTTACAAGTCAAACTCAGTTATACACCCCTGGTTTTACATGGCTGTGTATAATGGCATTTGACAGCTTTTGATTTCAGGGTATCACAACTGCTCACTGTTTATTATAATAATGCATGTGTTTCTGCAATGGTAGAAGTTAAGCAAATAAAAACTACACATCATTACACTTACATGAGTTGATTGTTAGTCTACCAGTGGTAGGTGGCAGAGATACTGTTATAACACATAGGGCCAGATATTCAAAACTTTGCCCAGGGGCAAAATTAGCACTGCCCGGCGGGCAAACTGAGCCCGGAGCACAAAGCAAGCCATATTCAAATGGAATAGCCCAGGGCAAACAGCTTCTGAATATAGCATGGTAATGAGGCCATGCAAACTGGGCTGGGAGTGCAGGGCAAACATTGCCCTGGAATAAGACAGCACTGAATAAAGCAACCAGGAAGTGCAACCCACAACAACAACACAGTACACAGCAACGCAGTGGCAGGTACAGACTAACTCACGTGGCCTAATGTGTGTGCCAGCAAATGCATGGACTCAGTACAGTTGCAGGAAGCAGCAGATGAGAAAGAACAGTGATCAAATCTTTACAATATTCCCCGTACCATTAGCGCCGCGCTAACACATTAGCGCGGAGCTAAGCAGTTAGCCTGGAGCAAACACGCTTGCCCGGAGCTAAAATGTGCCATATTCAAAAGTGCCATGCAAATGAGCCTACTTAGGTAGTCTCTGGGCAAACAACCGGATTAGCATCTCATTATACCCTGATTTGCACACAGTTTGCCTAGCGTTACTGCAGGGTCCCATAGAGCCACCTGTAGGTCAGTCTGGAAGTACAGGGGCAGACAAGATCCAACCGCAGCTCCATCTGTAGGTCAGTCTGGCAGTGCACGATGATAGCTACAGGCTACAGGTAAACAGTACAGCATAGCATAGCATAGCATATTGTACCCCAGGGGACAGGACAGCATAGGCACAGGTGGTGGTGGTGCTGCATGCAACTGTCACACTGTAGGGCATGCTAGTGCACAGCAGACACTACAGTAGCAAGGGAGACAGTAGTGTGAGGGACGAAAGCACTGCCTATGGTGTGTGTAGGGCAAGTGATGCTGATTGCACTGTACACAGTGACAGGCCCAACCTGCAGGTGTTTACTGACAGTCGACATTACTGTTACACTGTTGTGTGACCCACAGATGCTGTACCTGTGGCATGTGATGCTCACAGTGACATGTACATATCTGGCTTTGTGTGTTGTGGCAGTTGTACAGCTGTGTGGTATGTGGCTGGGGGCATATATTATCCGAAAGGCACACTAGTGTTGTGGGGTATTCCTAATACTGGCCCATGTGCACTGTAATGCTGAGTCCCAGCCTTGTGGCCACACCTTCCGGTCAGTGCACAGCCTGGCCACCCATACACACTCCCTCAACATCCTCCATGCCCACAGTGCTGCATGTGTGTGCTGGCATCTGTTTTTTCCACAGATATGTGTGGTCCGCAGTGTGTGTGCTGTATGGCTACACTGCCATGCTGTCCACTGGCGGCAGGTCACCACTCACTGCCTGGCATGGCTGGGACTGGTGGCAGATGATGGCATCATTGTGATGCCATTGGTTAGCAGCAAGCTTCCACTATGTTTGGCTTTATCTATGTGTCATATTTATGTATTAGGGTCGCGCAAGACCCACGCTAAACCCCAGCAAATCCCGCGCACAGCCATTTATGTTGCACAAAGCTGATTGCCCAGGATTAAGACCAGCTTTTTCTGGGCGGTAATCTACACCGCGCTAACTGTCGCGCTAGGTCGCGCTAAACCACTTAGCGCGGCGCTAGCCACTGAATATAGCATTGCGCTTGTATTCATGTCGCTTCTGCCCTTGCACATTATACTTTGCCTGGCGCTAATGCAGTTTGCCCGCGCTATTTGACCTTTTGAATATGGCAGACCCGCGCTAATCCCGCGCTAAACCTGCGCAAATGATTTTTGCCCGGCGCAAAGTTTTGAATATCTGGCCCATAGTATTTTGTTTTGTGAGACACGAGTCTGACGTAGGAAGTAAGTGTAAAGTTTTCATTGATACATGGAGTGGTAATTAGTTACAGTATGAACTGGTCGTAACACACACTTAAAAGAAAAAGAGGAGATCATTAACAATTGTGATGTGATATGACTCGAGGGACAAATTTAGTTGACACTAAGAAACAAACATACAAACAAAAAATATCACAAAATACCATACATCAGTTAAGAACGATTCTTTATTGATATTTATTTGTGTTATCCACAGTGTCGGATCTGGCATTTTAGAATGGGGGGGTGCTGTGGTGGTATGCATACCTGATATGCAATTTTCTAATTTTTTTTTAATCCTTTATGTTGTTTGCTATTTTCTTTTCATTACATTTTTAACAGAAACTACAAATGTAATCTATAGTTTTTAATGTATATTTTCTTACAATCAGTGTATTAGACTTCTCCAGCAAAGTGAAATGCAGCAGCAGTAAGCAAGTAAATTAGAATGTGTGTGTGTGTGTGTGTGTGTGCAGCTAGCCGCTTCACTCTCCCCTAGATTCACCATTATCTAATTTGTTTCACAGATAAATGCAGTAGCTGTCATGAGAACAGTGACATGTAAATTTCAGCTTTTTCCATCTGCCATTTACTCAGAGGTGCCATGTATACACACACACGCGATAAAACAGCAGCGGTGTCTGCATCGTACTAAGGTGGCCACAGTGCACTCACTGTATATACAGCAGTTTTAGCTCCATACATTGACTTTGTTTTCTCCCAGCCCCCCCCCCACTTGCCTGATTGACCCAAGAGAATTCTGCCTCCAAAGTGGCTGAGGTGCCCGTGTTTCTTATGTTGTTGGTCCATTGTGAGAAAAATAGGAACATGGAAAATGATAGAAGGTAAAGGCCTGATTGCCCTTCAAGTCTACCCAATCCTTTCTAATTTTGGGACTGCTCCCCTGTCAGTCCTCCTTACCCCCCACCCGTATGCCCGTTTACACACGATTCCAATGTGCCTCTCCCATCCCATTTTGAACCTTCCCACTGCTTCAGCCCCGATGACCTCTTCTGGAAGCTTGTTCTAGTCTGTCACCGCTCTTTCTGTTAAAAAGTACTTCCCAACATCATAGAAATGTGGAAACACAGAATTTGATGGCAGATCAGAACTGCTTGGCCCACCTAGTCTGCCCATTTTTCCTACCTACTGTAAAACCACAGATCTACTGTCACTAAGGTTCCCTAATGTCTATCCCATGCTTTTTTGAATCCCATTTACAGTTTTTGCTCCTACCACCTCCGCTGGGAGGCTGTTCCAGGTATCTACCACTCTTTCTGTCAAGAAGTATTTCCTTACATTGACCCTGAGTCTACCACCCCCCCAGCTTCTTAGCACGACCCCCTGTTCTTGAACATCTTTTACTCTGAAAGAGGCTTTCTTCTTTTTTTTAATTTTATTTATTTGTTTAAGTCTAGGATTACAAATACCTTTGAGCCAAGGCTCTTTTACAAATGTTTCATGTCAGAAATGGTACATACATAAAAATAAGCAGAACTGCAGCAATTTACATAAATCAAATACATAAGTCAGCGATCACAAAGATGCAACAACTAGGAGGAATAACAGGGGGTTGCCTAGAGAGGGCAGCTAGGGGGAAGGAGGGTGAGCGAGAAAAATGATGGGGACACATACACAGGAAGAGACTAGTACAGCACAATGGCATTGTCAAGAGGACTGCAGGGAGAGGTGCTAGTGGATTGGACCAGTTAGGGGTGGCGGTCACAGGAGCTGGAGGCAGCTAGAAGGAGGCGTAGTCTGGTTTTGAACATACCCAGGGTGGTGGTAGGGGGGATGTCAGAACTAATGGCATTCATCCAGCTGGGAGCACAGTGAGCAAAAGAACATTTGCCCTGTGCAGTGTGACAACGAGGAACCTGAAGTAGCTGATGTTTGGCCCCTCTGGTGTTGCGTGGATTTAAACTGGGGCACAGGAGAGCTCGGACACCAGGGGGAGCAAGGCCTAAGGTTATTTTTTTCGTCATCAGGCAAGTCTGCTACTTTATGCGGTTGGCAAGTTCTAGCCACCCCAGTTGGGCATATAGGTCACAAGTATGTGTGACTCGATGGGCTCCAGTGATAAGCCAACAAGCCTTGTTTAAGGAGGTCACAATACGTTTGAGAGCAGTAGCAGGTGCAGAGCCATAAATAATGAGGCCGTAGCCAATGAGGAGACAACCGAGCTAAGAACAGCTGCCTTAAGGGCATCCGGGGTGAGGTGTTGTCTATTCCGGTAGAGTAAACCAATGTGTGAGTTGGCAGCTCTGGCAACATTATCAATGTGCGCCCCATAGGATAGGTTAGGGTCAAGTGTGATTCCAAGGTATTTAAAGGATGCCACCTGTTCCAGGGTAGTCCCGAGGCCTGTAGAAATGACCAAGGGTTGAGACCTGTGCTTGTTTTAGGAGCTGCAGAAGAGAATCGACTTGGTTTTTTTGTGGTTTAGAACCAG
Source organism: Neoceratodus forsteri (assembly GCA_016271365.2). Taxonomy (NCBI): domain Eukaryota; kingdom Metazoa; phylum Chordata; order Ceratodontiformes; family Ceratodontidae; genus Neoceratodus; species Neoceratodus forsteri. Next base: position 93,355,311 of record JADMNL010000030.1, read on the forward strand.
TTTGTGGTCAGCGAACCAATTCTCGATGGCAGTGAATCTTAGCTGTAAGTTGTGTTGAAGGGTTTGTGGATCTTTGTGAGAGGTGAGGAGCACAGTGTCATCAGCGTAGAGGATGATTTGTTCAGGGCAGGAAAGTGGAAGGGAGTTCAGAAAAGGCTGAAAAGTAGAGGGCCCAGGATAGATCCTTGGGGGAACCCTGAGAGGACGGGTTTAGAGTTGGAGAGTAGTCCAGAGATTTTTGCTCTTTGAGAGCGATTTTCCAGGTAACTTTTGAACTAGGCAGTAGAGTCATGGGAGAGACCTGCAAGTAGCAGCTGTTCCATTAACAAGCCATGGTGAACTGTATCAAAGGCTTTGGTCAAGTCAATAAAAGCTGCCCCTGTTAGTTGGTCTTTGTTCAATGAGTTGTGGGGGACTCCAGTAAATTCCAGGAGGGCAGTTGATGTGCTGTGACCTTGCTGGAACCCGTGTTGCTGAGGACACAAGATGCTATATTTGTCCAAGTGATCAGAAAGCTGGTCTGCAACAATCCGCTCTAAGGCTTTGGGGAGGGGGGGCCGTATGGAGACTGGCCGGTAGTTGCCTTGGATAGATTTGTCTCCACTTTTATGTACTGGGGTGACAATAGCTGGTTTCCATAAGCTAGGGAACTGACTGATGCTGAGAGAGAGGTTGGAAATTCTTGTTAGCGGGCATAGTACCTCTTCAAGAGTGAGGGACAGTAATTTAAGGTTCGGAGAGTAGCCACTAACTCTGGTCTTCGAGATAGCTTTTTTTAATGTACTTACGGGCTTTACACACCTTGACTGCTTTGAAATGGAATGGCGGATGTTAGGAGGGGGAAGGGAGGGTTCTGAGAGTAGTGAAGTTGTCCATAAAAAAGTTCTGAGGGAGAACACTACTGAGATCTGTGAAAGTCTCATTGAAAGTATTTGCAATGACCATAGGATCAGGGGTGGTAGTCCCATCAATATTGTGTAGAGAAGGGATGGACTTAGGCTGCTTCCCAGTGATTTCTTTGATATTGTCCCAGAACGCCTGACCATTTCCCCAAGTTTTAGTTAGGGTTTCCTTGAAGTAAGCACTTTTCTTCAGTCGAATTAGTTTAGTGCAGTTGTTTCTAGCCTGTTTGTAGGTTTGAATGTCTGGTTGAGTGCCTGTAACTCTGGCTATTGTCCAGAGGTGGTCTCTAGATTTGAGCTGGGCCAGGAGCTCAGCAGAGAGCCAAGGATTGGAGAGAGATTTAACTTTGCGCTTTTTGACAGGGGCATAGGCATCACAGGCTGCGTTGAAGGTGGTGATGAAATAACTAAGGGCCGAGTCAACATCTGTCGCCTTGAAGATGGGAGTCCAGTCTTGACAACTAAGGCAGGATTTGAGATAGGCCAGCTTGCCACAAGGAAGAACTCGACTGGTGAATCTGCTTTTTTCTGATCTTCCTCTGCACAGTCCCCACCCACCTTTCTTAACCTCACAATCCCTCCCCTAGTATTCTTCTTTTCACTTATGTACCTAAAAAATGTAATGTCAGCTTTTGTTACTCTTTGGGTTGTTCTTTCCTCAGTTTGCACCTTTGCGCTCTTCACTACTTTCTCTGCCTCTCTTTGCTTCTCCTGGTACACCTCCCTGTCTTCTTCCCTCTGCATCTCTTTATACCTCCTGAAAGCTACCCTTTACCTTTTTAGCCACTTCCTTCGAGAACCATATTAGTCTCATCTTCCTCTTGTTTTTGCTCACTTGCTTTGCACAGAAGGTTTGTTGTCTTCAATATGCCTTCCCTTAGCTTAGCCCACTGTTCCTCCACCCCACCCAAGTCATACCCATTTTTTAAAAATCTGCCCTCCTGAAGTCCAGGATCCTTGTCCTCGTGGGGTTTGCTTCCACTGCTATCCTTAAATTTTTTATTTTTTTTTGTAAAATATTTTTATTGAAAAATAAGATACAATACAGCAAAACAAAACAGTTACTTACATGTTTTTCTTGATTTCAGGGTCTCAAATATCACATTAGATCAATAGGTAAATAGATTAATAGACATACAAAGTTGGTTTCGGTTACTGTGGGCTAGACAATGTCTACTTACAGCAGTATTTTTGTGATATGGGTGTTATGGGTGACATACAGTGGAATGCAGCCAAGTCCACAAGGAGAAGAAGTAGACAAACCCCAGACACCAGACAAGGGATCCTAGATGCACTTAGCTAAAACATCCAGAGTAGTGTAATCCAATAATTATATAGAGAATAATGGATGGGGAAGAGGTTGATATGAGAATTTAATGCACCCCCGAGTCGTGGGATGCTACATAAACCCCAAGGGCGAAGCCCGAGGGGTTTATCAAAGCATCCCGCAACGAGGATGTGCATTAAATTCTCAAATGAAGCACCATCCCCATCTTTTATTTTTTATAATAACAGGCCAGCAATTTTTCTCCAGCAGTTTGTGAGACTGTTTGGCCCCGCCCACACATAGAATGTTGGCCAATGAGGCAGCAGCATAGTTTGACTGGCATGGCTCATGAATGTCATAACAACCAGCTGGTTGTTATGGAAAATATCAACCTGGTCAGTACAGTGAGAGAAATTGCTGACCAGTTATTATATATAGGATAAAGTATGGGGAGAAGTGAGTTATGAGAATTTAACACACACCCGAGTTGTTGGATGACACATAAACGCCCTTGGGGTTTATGAATGCCATCCAACAACGAGGGTGTGTGTTAAATTCAAGTTTAACACACTTTTCCCCATATTTTATTTTATATAATTGAAGGGTCTGGCCTGAAAAGTCCGAGGTCGCTTTTGTTTTTTTGAATTGTGTTGCGGTTTTCCTTCTTGTCTTTCGGTTTCGCTCGTGTTTGGAATCGGGTTTTTTTTTTTTTTAACTTCTAGGCTATGCGAGGCTGCTGGAGGCTATTTGGCATAGAGGCAACCCCGAGAAGTGTGTATTTTAGTCAGTGCCGCTTGAGGTGACAGGGACAATTTGAACATCGCGCTATGTTTAGTCTCGAGCGCTTTGTTGTTCAAAGGGAGTGCTTGAATGCCGTAACACCTACTCAGGTGTTACGGCATTTAACACACGGTTTTGGCAATGGGCGAAAACGGAGACCATTAATTATAAGATGTTATTATACAGGGATTGTGCCTTCCCCGATGGCCTTTTCCAGAGGGCCCCAAACCTTGTCAAAGATATTCTTCGTGCCATTGGAAGTGTGCTGAGCCTTTTCTAATGTAAGACACTGCTTTAAATTATTGACCCATTGTTGGATCGTTGGGGGACTAACTGACATCCATATCTGGGCCAGTGTTTTTCTTGCATTAACCAGAGCAATTCCCCAAAGTGAGTGGTCAATATATCTCCACTCCCCTTGGGGGTCCACACCCATTAGTAATTCCAAAGGGGTGCATGACAGTGATCTTGAGAGTGTTTTTTCTATCATTCTGTGGACCTCTACCCAGAAAGGGGCGATTTTCGTACAAGTTAAGGCTAGATGCAAGAAGTCTGCCTGGTCAGTTTGGCACTTAGGGCATCTGTGGGAATTCTCAGGGTTCATAGCATGTAATATGGAGGGGGTAATGTAGGCTCTATATAAAAAGTTGTACTGTACCTGTCTAAGTCTGTTATTCCTAGAGCAAGTGTTAAGGTGTTTTATCGCCATGTGCCATACTTTATAGTCCAGTTTTGTGTTAAGGTCCATTTCCCATTTTTGTTTAATGTGCTGTGCTTCGTCTCCCATGCTACCCTTATATTGAACTACACTGTATGGTGATCACTGGTCCCCAGGTGGCCTCCCACCTTGACTTCTGCAACACTGTCCTTGTTAGTGAGCACCAGGTCCCATACTGTTCCATCACAAGTGGGCCCCCTGACTAGTTTTCTGAGAAATGTCCCCTGCAGGGAGTCCAGGATTTCCCTGCTTCTAGCTGAAGCTGCGGCTGAGAGGCTCCAATCTACATTTAGCAGATTGAAGTCCCCCATTAGCAATACCTCCCCTTTTTCTGCCATTGTGCTAGTGGCTTCCACCAGTGCCTATCTAAATTCTCCCCTTGTGCTGAAGGTCTGTAGATCATGCTAGTGTGAACAGTGGCTCCATTTCCCATCTCCATGCCTTCCATTCCCCCTGGATTCCATATGCCTTCATCACTTTGATGCTCTCACTTACATAAAGTACCAACCCTCCTCCCTTCCTTCCCACCCTGTTTCCTGAACTGAGTATAGCCTGGTATGGCCATGTCCCAGTCATGGCTTATGGTGCACCATGACTCAGTAATGGCCATGATGTCCAGGTCTGCCTCTGCCATGATGTCTTCAATGTCCAGAAGCTTATTTCCTAACTTCTTGCATTTGCGCACCTAGCCTTCCACATTTTGATACCACTCTGCCTGCTACCCCCTTGTCTCCTTTTTGCCCTGCCTCACTTTCCCCCTCTCTTTTTAGAGTTTGTGTTCCCATCCTCTTTTATTTCAACCATACTGTTTTTTCTTTCTTTTGCACCCTGGGGGATTTATCTCCCCTGGAGTCCTCCCTTCTCTGCTCTCTACTTCAGTCTGTGGGGAGCAGTATACGTCTCCCTGATTCCTTTTGCCACCCCCAACTAGTTTAAATGCTCATCAAAGAGACATTTAAACTGACTACTGAGGACTCTGATTCCCTTCCTAGACTATGTTCTACTCAGCTAAAAATACAATATTGTGGTTCTGGTGACAGGTCAGAACCTCTCAAGCTTTGCATTCGAGGTTCACTTCTCCAGAACCCCTTGATGGTATTTGGCCTTGTAATACATAGTTCTGTATCTATTAGGCTATTTGCATATTGCTCAGTGCCATTCATCCTTATTCATACTGACTTTTATTTTCTTGCTTGACTCCCAATGGCCCTTGGCACCCACTCGAGCCCCCACTGCAGCACGGCTCCATCACCTGTCTTACTCCTGGGTTTTACCTTCTCCCCACCTTTCCTCCATGGTTTACCCTCCATGGTGGAGCCCTCTGACAAAGCCAGGTCTGTCGGGAGCCAATATCCAGTCATCCAGGAGATTGCTCAGGTCAGTGAGTGCACAACCTGCTGGTGTAGTCAGTCTGTCATGCCGCATTGCGGGGTGGTGGGGGCTTCTTCTGTTTCTCCTTTATCCCTTCTCTCAAGATGCAGGTGGCTTGGCTCCACATGCACGCAAACGTACACAGCATAGCACCAGCCTGCTTCTTCCCTCCCTCCCCATGGCCGCTCCATTGCACTGCTACCTGTGGTCACTCAGGTGGCATTATAGCCACAGAACTGGCTGCCCTCCCTCCCTGGAGGAGGAGAGCATCCTCTGGAATATTCAATCCTCCCCCCCCCAGCTGGCCATCAATGACCCGCACTTGTTTGCCATTATTGGGAGTGGTAGTGCTACTGCCATGCCAATGAGATGGCCGTTCATACTGACATTTAGCAAATGGCCCAGTTTTCCTTTTGTTTTTTGGTCTTCAGCATGTCACACAAGTATTTTCCTTGGTTAGTAGCTGGTTCTCTTTCCTACTGTACACTATAGGGCTGATTCCGAAAGAGCCCTTAGATCACCGCAAAGATCAGGCAATCTAGGGCTGTGGCACACTCCCGGTGCATCAGAGACCATGCACCTGATACCAGAACATAGGGGGTCCCTGCAGCACAACACCCAGGAAATGCCGCAATGGCAGGCTAGCACCGAACGCGAGGTGCACCTGCAGGACCTACAGCATGGATCCACCCTGTCCCCAAGGTGCAAGCCAGAACTGTATGCCAGGAGGACTCAGGGGATGCCATGGGGTGTTAGGATGTGGGTGGGTATGTCAGGGGGATGCTCGGGTACCCAGCAGGGGTGTCTCAGGCAGCACCAGTCACCTACTGGTGTATGCTGTGCTGTCCGAGAATGGCACCCCCTCACCAGGTGCTTGATCACCCTCCTCAGCATACCCACATGCCCCCCTACACCTCCATGGGACACCCCTGCCCAGTCTGCCCCCAGACCCCACATACAAAGGCCCTCCCCACCAGTTCCCAACCTTGAGGGGCACTGCCACAAGTGGTTTAGACCACGTCCTGGCTGATCTAATGTGACCCCCTTCTTATGGCCATGGTGGGGCTTTTGGAGTTCCAAGGACAGGGGATGTTGCAGCCCTGTCATGGCACAAGCCCCCTTGCAACCTGGCGTACCCTGGTTCTGGTCGCAAGGGTGGCGCAGTGCCCCTTTGCTACAGTGGCATCGCAGTCCAGCACAGTCCACATACCGGAATAGGGATCACCGCATCTTCAAGCACAAGGTGCAGTTTGCGTCAGTATTGTCTGGCGCAAGCACCTTGCATCGGACATACCGCTTCTGGAATCAGGCCCCATGCCTCCATTATTCTTGTTGCAAAAAGCTGGTTTCTAGGAGGAAAGAACCACATTTTTAAGCCCCGTACAGTATTCTATAAATAGGATAAATGCAGTTGTTGCCTCATAGAAACAGCTATATGCTACATTCTGTTTCACTGTCTGACAGAAATAGGGCAATAGTATTTAAATTATACTACATGTGGGCCCTCTCCTCCAATCAGAAGGCAGAGCTGCCAACAGGTTGTCCTACAGCAAACTCACAACTCATAGTATTCTCAATAAAATGACAGCAATTGCATCATCATCTGACCCGTCTTTGTAACTGGAAAGAAGTTCAGAAAAAAATACAAAAACTATAATGAAACAGAAAGCATAATGGCAATTTTATGATCGTGTTTTCACTATTTTCAGCAATAATCTGATTGTCTCAAGGAAATAAAGTGCTCAACCTTTGACCTCATACTTTATCCACTCCACAATAAGATTATTGTCTCTTACAGTAAACCTACCATCATATTACTATTTAAACAACACACACCAGCTGAGGGATGGAGAAGACAGAGCCATGATGGAAAGGGGGTACAAATCTTCCTCATTAGAATAATTTTGGACCAATATTTAAAAGCTGAGGTTTGCATCTTCCAAAGTCCTTAGCCAAAGCACCAGGGCAAAGCACAACGGTTTCTATAGTTAAACAAACTTGGAGCAAATGTGGGCTAACTAAAGCCTGTTTAAAATAATATAGCCCACAGAGAGCAGCATAAAACAAACTCCCTAACAGTTAGTAAGGCACAAAGCACAACCTCTGGCTGGCCACAGGAGTGTTTTGTTATTCTTTGGTAACCTGGTAAGGTCCACTAAGCACAAGTGCCTGTTTTCTGGGGTGACCCCAGAGCACTGGGGAGGTTAAGTGACTTGCTTAGAGTCACACAGAATGCAAGTGGAGGTTGTGGGAATCAAACCCAGGTCTGCAGGACGTACCAGGCTTATTCACAGCTCATTACTCTAACCTCTCGGTATTTCCCAAAACTAATAAATAAATAAAATAAATAAATAGGCGTCAAAGATGAAATTAGAGGTTAGGGAGTCCCAAAGGTCTTTGTGCTTTTGCAGCAGGTTGCAGCATTTAAATTGTTTGGTTTTTATGCATCTCCATAAACCGTATGTATGCTTTCGAGCCTCATTCCCAGAGCACGGCATCATGGATATGCAAATCCTTGTGCAAGTCAGGCTAGCAAAGCTTCCCCAGAAAAGACATCACCTTTTAAACAGGCATGTACATCTGATCCAGTATAGAAATACAAAATCACACATACCCCAGTGATGCAAAATATCATGAGAAGTATATGCAAATCACCATAAAATTGTTTAGACTGGTTCTGCTTTAAGCAGGAGTGTATAGTGTCATTCATCCTGCTTAAGGTAGAACCAGTCTAAATTATTTCATGGTAATTTGCATATACTTCCCATGATGCTTTGCATTATTGGCATATGTGTGATTTTTTATTTCCTTGAAACATGGCTTTGTTGCCAATGAAAGTCCCAAGCACTGGGTCACCAGCTTTAAAGGTACAGCAGTCCCTTCGGTCCTGTTCAATATGAACAATAACTAAGTAAGTCTGCACTGCCACCTTGCTTGTATGTACTTTTTGCCCTGAATAAATATTGGCATTTTGTTTTACTCCACCAAGGCCCCCCAAAGCCCCAGTCCTTCAGTCTCCCATGCTCAAAGCCTCCGCCTGCTGGACTCAACCCCTGCTGCCATCACTTACTTCCAGGTTCCCTGAGATCCCCCAGCACCCCTTGTACTTCATCTTATCTCTGCCGGAGGGCCCATCTTCTGCCACCAGGGAGAAAATGCTTCTAATATTGTGGGTGATGGTGGGGCGGTTTGGGCAGTGCGCTGTGTGGTCAGTGGTGTGAAGGGGACTCACAGAGGGCCATCATTTATTCCCAAATTTATCCTTGTTCTGCAAAGATTTACTGATGTTCCTCATAATCGTTAAAGTTATTTCTGGACATACAAACTACTAAAAATTTAAACTTGATAGAAGCAGTCCTTAACACTAAACATATGGTGCCCACTATTCTAAAATGTATTATACTTCAAAATAAAATTTGATATCCATTCTGGCCATTTGCTTCTCATTTTAAAGGCCAGTGCTACACATATTGATGTTGAGAGGTATGATTCCCATCACTGGGGTATGTACGATTTTGAGTCTTTGAAACCTGGGTTTGTTGTGGTTGCCCTTCCCGAATAACCCTTGCCTCAGTGCTTTTGTGCTGAGGATCTTTTTTTTTTGATATGTAGTTTTATGGTATTTTTCTGTTTTCTCCCCATCACCCAGACCCCTACCTCAGATGCACATGTGCACGTGGAGGCATGCACACGGCGCATGTCGAGGTGCTCACCCACTATGTGTCACCCCCTGCCACTTACGCTGACCACTGGGTCTCCAGCCGGTGGCAGCAGGACTATGGGGGGAGTGGCAACCACCCCCTGGAGAGGAGAGCTGCTTTCCGGCTGCTCAATCCTGCTCTGAACCTCCATGCCCCCCATGCCAGCTCCCCGATGACCCGAGTCCATTCCCAAACCTGGATCGCCGACGTGGTGTGAGGTAAGGCATCCAGTGCATCAGCCCTCAGCGCCACCAGGCTGGCTGGGTTCTTTGTCTTTTAGATTGTGTTCTAGTAAAGGCTAAGAATGACAAAGTTCAGACATATGTTTCATTCTCCCCTATCACCCCCCCCCCGGGCACTTTGTTCTGCCGAGGGAGCCCTCCTTGAGGCTCCCAGGGTAAGGCTGCAGCATTCGGAGATAGGGCATTTTCGGTGTCAGCCCATCTTGTGGAACCCTTTACCTGAAAAATTTGAGGAGGGGCCTCGGTGGAAGCCTTTAAGAATGGCCTCAAAACATACTTAATCTGGCTGGCCTTTTATGACTAATTGGTAAATGGAACTGTTGGAGCTGAAATTGAATTCTGGTTGGTTTTATTAATCTGTTTATTTATTGTTGTTTGTACAGCACTCAGAGTCTGTGGAAATGAGCGTTTAATAAATGATCTATCTGTCTATCTATCTATCTATCTATCTATCTATCTATCTATCTATCTATCTATCTATCGTTATCTATTCTCTGTGGGACTCTTCAGTGTACTGCAGTCACAATCTGAACGAGGCACCATGTCAGAAACCCCAGTGCAATGTCCATTTAGAACAGTCAGTGTGTAAGAAATTGGGGGAAATTTCTTGATTCTTTCCTGGTGATGGATGCTACCCTCCTGAGACAGGGGACTCTCTAAAGTTGAGTCCCAACTAAATATCTAATTAAATAACATCAAAGAAGGGGTGCTGCACTTTTGTTTACACATCACACAGAGGGAATTAACGGAGTGTGGCTATTTTGGTAGTATTCAGAGTCCACCAGTTTTTCCCATGGGTATACTTGAAAATGATCAGACTATGTATAGTTTACAGTGGGGGCTGTACTTTGGCATAGTTCCAGACCGGCAAAAAAAAAATGCATTCACACAGAGGAAAATCAGTTCTGTGTATTCCACGCTTTTTTATTCATAGATAAGTCCACTATATACACGCCCAACATTTTGCCCATTCGCAGTTTCATCAGGTAAAGGGGGCTCTTGTTTGTTCTCAAATGTCCTTTTTAAATGACAGGATGTTCATACCAGAGCATTCAGCTCTCTGCTTAAGCTGAAAAATGTCACGAAAAGTCTAACTGAAAAAAAACAGAACAAACTGGCAGTATCAGCTGAGCGCTGAGAGATCGTTGATATCTGAAGAATGAAACAGATAATGAATAACTGAGCAGTGACAAAAAGGACATTTGAGCACAAACAAGGGCCACCTTCTCCTGATGAAGTGCTGAATGGGTGAAACACTGGGCATGTCCTGATCAGTATCTGAGGACAGATGGAGGAAAACGAGGAGGTCAAATAACTTGAAGAGTCAGATTCTGGCTGCAGCGGGGGAACTGGTCAGAAGACCTGCTTGTCCATAGCCCTAACATACTGTAGGAAAGCCACAGCCTGAGATTTGAATTGGTCCCAGGTCAAAGGTCCCAGAGGATAATATGGCCTGGGAGAAGGGAAGCTGATCACAGAGGCACAGGCGAACCTGCCACCTGATGTGATGTGTCTCTGCCAGGGCTAGAGGAATCTACAGGAGAACCTGGCATAAGCGGAAAACCCCAGGTCTGTAAACTCACCGACCTGTCCTGAAAATTAAAATGGTCGAGACTTAACCCTGTAGGGTGAGCTACCCTATGAGGGGAATGGGGCAGCATGGATCCAGAAGGGTGGACCCCCAACCCCACCCAACAAGACCTCCTTCGGAAAGGATGAAGGGAGGAGACCAGGCTCAACACTATGGCTCCTCCCCCAACCCCGGTGGGACACAGGAGTGTGCCGATATCCATCACTCCATTCCCTCAACTCTGTGGACTCAGAGGAAGCTCTCTTCCTCACACCCTGTGCCAAAGAGCCCCCTAACTCAGACGACCCTTGGGGGGGCTTGATCTTGATTCTGAGAGAAGGGATGGCACCAGGGACAGCAGCCACACCCTCACTCAGAAACCCAATTGCCACACCCTCAGCAGTGGGACCGCTGACCCGTAGCTGACCTCCAAGCCACCATCGGCTCGAGAGTCAGCACAGGATACAGTCACCTGAGCTGCAGGAGATGGCACATGGGGAGGCGCAAGGGTGTTAAGCTGTGGGGAACCCTCTGATTCCAAAGAATCAGGCCTTCAGTCTGGATCCACCTCAGAATCGTCTGCCTCCAAAGAGGAGACGATCAAGAAAGGCTCTGGGCTGGTGGCCCTGAGGGTTCCTCCAGTCACAGGGCCATGACCTGGCCCCACACCCCTCGTGGTGCCCTGATCACCAGAGCCACGAGCAGCCCCGGGATCTGAGGTGGCACCATCGGGCTGTGCTGAGGAATGCCCCATGCCAGGACCTGCTGCTGTGGGCCTCAACAATGGGGGAGCCTGTACCTCCAAAGAGGTGACTGTCAGAGTGGTGCTCCCAGCCTGGCCCTGAACAGTGGCCCTCTGGCACTGCGGTAGGAACCTCCTCTATCGCAAGGCATGAAGAAGAGGAGGCCCCCTCTTCACTGGACCATGTAGGCCCAGAAAGGGACCCAGAGGGAGGGCAGAGTGTCCTGCATTTGGACCAACATGAGAGACGACACTCTCCCAAAAGTTGGTGGAGCCCTGCCGAATTTCAATTCGTGGTGCTCCAGAACTCAATGGTCCATTGAGAAGCAGGCATCACAGATATTCATGTCGTGATGCGGTCCAAGGCAGGAAAGGCAAATGTCATGCCAGTCGGTAACAGATATCTGTTGGCCGCAGGGACACCAACGCATAGGAGGCTGACCCATATTCTTCTACCGTTTCTTGTCCCAACAACCAGACATGACACGTATGGCAACTGAAAAACCAGACAAAGGACTCAATGCCGTAAATAAAAGGAAAGATCTTACCGGGATCTGGAACGGCACCGAGTAGGCAGCGGAACTGAGGTGCAGTCGCGGTGAAGAAATAGAACGGTGTCGAAGACTTTGCGGCGTCGATGACTACTAGGCCTCGCAGAGTACTCTTGAGCAGAGATGCTGTCTAAACGGTGGGAGAAGCAGAACTGAGGTGGAGGAGGACCCAACGGCCATTTCTGGCCAACCTGTGAGTGCCATGCAGTGCGTTGGCCTCATGGGCAGTGCTGACGGCTCCAGCTCCTCCTTCCAAAAAAAAAAAAAATTCTCCCACGGGGTACCTGTCTCCAGCAGACACCCAACAGTGATGAATGGTGAAGACTGACACAGGTAAGATCAGGAAAATGTAATGCACAAAGCTTGGCAGTGGCTACCTCAAGTGCAGGTTTAATAACCACAAGTGCTGGTGTGCTACAAACAAAACTAGCCCTGCTATCTGCAAGGCCCCTTGTCTCATCGCTTTGCTCGGAAAAATCTTCATCAGGGGAACCACCTCACTGAGGCAAAAGGCCTTGTGAACAGTAGTACACGTTTTGGGGAATGGGGATTGGGGGAGATTCGGGCCTAGTAGACTATTACAGTATACAATTGTACAATAATGGCAACTATCCAAAAATGTACGCGACTGCAATACTGTGCATGGGAATGGGGGCACTAGCCTACCAGAGTACATCGGTAAAAAAATACTGCTCAGATCAAATTATGTATTTCACTGATGATAGTATAACAATACTATGCATTGAGATGGGGGGGGGGGCTTCTGTAAGCATGTAGTTACAACATCATGGCACTGGTGGTGTTGGCAGGGGGCACACCATGGTGTGCATGGATAAGACTAAATTTGTGGAGGTGTTAACTAGCATGGCATTAACAGTTGGTTAGTGCCTCCACACACATCTGAGTATGCCAGGCCGCCATGTGGCAAGCACATTCATGTGATTTGCATCAGTACCTAGCATGCTTTACTACTCATGTTAACGGGTTAATGCCACGTTAACCCGGCCTTGCAATATGGCACTTTTATTCATTTCCCTATTTCCCAGGTGCAAGTCAATGTTAGATGGCTCTAATCCTGTTAGCATGGTGCTAACTTGGCTCTAATCCTGTTAGCGTGGTGCTAACTTGTTCAGATATCCTACCCTGGGCCTCCAGGAAGTGTAACCTATTCCCTCTGACCCGTAGGGATATTGAGAATCTGTTTAGTGTTCCATATAGTACTGCCTCATCCTTCTCTTGCTACTCATTATTTTCAGTATTTGTGCCGTGCTGGAAAGCATAGTACCAATATTTTAGGTAGGTAGGTAGAGTTAGTTAGTTAGTTAGTTAGTTAGTTAGTTAGTTAGTTAGTTAGTTAAAAACTTTGACTGGGAGCGGCACATGGAGCTAGAACTCGTTTCCAGGTGCAGCCCAGGGTTGGGGGTATAATAAATAGAAATTCACAAACACAATGTACAACATCGATCAATGACCAGTGCAATGTGAAACACAGAATATCAGATGGTGCAAGCACAGCATTTACAAACTTGCAAGAATTTACAATGGCAGTAAGTGACAAATGCAGTTACAACAACACAGAATACCAGATGGTGGCACAAGGTACGAACATTTGCAAAAGTATGAAAATCTACTGTTAATGGTCATAAATTATTAAAAAGTGAAGCAGTGTCTATTTGACATTTAGAGTACATGTTCTGTCTTCTCCCATGCTAGGAATCATAGTGATACAAACAGAGAAAAAAGAATAAAAAAAAATACATGTACAAGACATAAACCTATTGTAAAATAACCAGTGAGAGGTGTCAGCGTGGCTCAGTTGGTAGCACATCCACCTCTGGACCAGAAGGTCGTGGGTTCTCGTCCCACACCAGGACTGGACTTGCACCTAAAAATCACTGGCATCCGAGTGCAGTATTGGGGGGTGCTGTACTGCTGGGGTGTGCCATCCTTCGGATGAGATGTTAAACCAAGGTCCCTTCTGCCCATCCTGGTGTTGTCCTGGTGGGTGTCCAGGTGGAAGTAGAAGAACCCAGGGCACTCTTCGCAAAGAGCAGGGAACATTCCCAGTGTCCTGGCCAACATTCCCCTTCCCATAAACTGGTTCATGCAATTATCCAGGCTGTATGTGGGTGATGATGTGTGATATGGCTGCCACCACACATTCAGTCACTTCACTACCAGTCTAGCATTGCTTGTAAAGTGCTTTGGGATACTGTGTATGAAAAGCGCTATATAAATGCTGACTCTTCTTCTTCTTATAACCAGTTTTTTAGAAGCTGTAGATTGCTTATACACGGGTTTGACGGAACAAATCCAAATATACACAGTTGTTATATCATACCTATTTATAACAGCATTTTTCGACAATGTTCCAAAAATGCATCTGGCATTTTATTTCCTGCCTCCCCATCTCCCGTGTCCCCTTCCCCCACAGATTCAACATTAATTGCACCTCTACCAAAGCTCCCCACCCCACCAAACTGTGGGGCTTCCAGACTGACTGTGGTCTGTAAACTGGATTTTAGCCTTTCTTTTTGGCTTTATTTTTCAAGCACTGAAGGAAAAAAAAAAAAAACAGCAGAAATGTTGAAAAGTGAAACGTCACCAGCAAATATGTGGCAAAGTGACAAATCTCGCCTTTTGGATCTTTACCCAAAACCTTTCTGAAGCATGGCGAGTCACTTTGCCAGTGAAATTTTACCTAATTCACCCATCAGACCCACTGCCAAATGCAGTGGTCCCTGCGGCCAAATAGACAATAAGAAAGAAAAAGCCTTACCCCTTCCCTCATACCAGCAACCGATTTGCCTCTTCCTCCTCCCCCTCCCCATGGTCTGAGAAAAATTAAATAACTCACCCTTCCTCCCTCCCTCCCCAAACCTACTTACCATCCCAACTCCTGCTTTTATCCCCGCTAACCCAAATTATACAATAAATATCCCTCTCTCCCAACTAACTCATCATCCCAACTGACTCCTCCCCCCTTGAGTGCACTGATTAAAAAAAAAGAAGAATTCAGTTCCCAGAGACAGTGACCAGTGCAACCCTCCTCACACCAACTTGGCCTGCCACCATTTGAATGAATGAGAGCAAAAGGGCACTCATAATAAGCACACGTATATTTGCTCTCATTCATTCAGACGGCGGCCGACTGACATGGTCTAATGAAAACTGTACCAGGTGCCATCTGGTGGAACTGAATTCTTATTTTTTAAATCAGGACACCCATGGGGGTTAGACAGGAGCTAAGGTTTTAAGTAGGGAGAAGGTGGTAACTTTTTTAATATTGGGGCCATGGGGGGAAGGGCAGGAGTTTGGATTCTACGTGGGTTGGGGGGAAATGGGTTTAATTTATCAAAAAACTAGTAATATTTTTGGAACTGTGTACATGATTTCGCCTGCAAAGTGCCAGGCTCTATGGAGGTTGCAATCAAAAATCCTGAATGTGTAAAAAATACCTTGTTATACACACCTGACACCTCCACACATTATTCTATATATATCTGCATTAACCACTACTATACATCCATCTAGCAATCCAGTTATCACATCCATATGTGTAGCTAAAACAGCGTAACCTTTCTATCTATAGTTTTTGTAAAACCTTCAGTTTTATCTTTCAAATATTTTATGCCAAACTGGGGCAAAGTAGTTTAGGTTACAGTGATGAAGGCCATCTTTACCAGGTGAGATAAATACAGATAAAATTGAATTTCCCGAAGAAAAGAATTCAATTTCTTCAAAAAGAGGCTTGACAAAATGTTACCATGTATTTCAGAAGAAGACATGTGGCTAAATTGCTCCCTTGACTGAGGGTAGACATCACTTCTGTCTGAATGGCTCAAGACTCCCAGATCTACAGAGATTCCTATATTTAACAGGGCAATTAGGCTGTCTACAGGACTCTCATAGGCTTCTACTGCTTCTACTGTTTCTACAAAAAAAAATTAAGAAATGTCCTTGCCAAAGAAAAGCATGCAATTCACAGGAAAATACTGGCAATCCAGCGTGTAATTACAGGGAAAATGTGATGTTGATCTGACACCCAGGGAGCATCATAGCTGTGGCATTTCTTGGCTTCAGCTCCATTTAGTTCTCGTGTGAGCTAGGGTCCCAGATGGATGAACCTGGACCCTCACCATCTCAAATCAACTTGGATCAACCATGTCAAATTCATGGAGAACCAGAAAAGAATCCAAAATGGGCCACAGCTGCCCAATCCA
This sequence comes from Neoceratodus forsteri, assembly GCA_016271365.2. Lineage (NCBI taxonomy): Eukaryota > Metazoa > Chordata > Ceratodontiformes > Ceratodontidae > Neoceratodus > Neoceratodus forsteri. The sequence goes on from JADMNL010000030.1 coordinate 93,371,378, forward strand.
CTCTAATCCGGGCACAGGGGGTTCTGAGTCAAAACAAGTCTTCTGAAGCTCCCTGCTCCAGGTTTAAAGGCAATTTTTGTATTCATTTGGTAATACTGTAGGGGGAAATGTCATCACTAAAAGCCACACACAAGGGTGGTGCTGGTCCCAATTTGCACTTTGGGCCAGATATTCAGACTGCACTAGGCAGGGGCTCAAGACTGGGCACAGCGCAACTGGGATGCGCCAGGGCATGGACTGGGTGATATCCAACGGTGCTGCGCTATGGCTCAGCACCGTTGAATATGGCACCATGGCCGCCCCATTGCACATGGCGCAGTGGCACTGCGCCAGCACAAGTGGCAAGAGAGGAGTAGGGGAATGCACCAGTGCAAGTGCAGTTGTGCTAGGCACAGGAACCACGATATTCAGCGGTGGGTATGCAAATGGAGCCATTATGCATGCAAGGCACAAATGGGGCCATTTGCATGTCATTATGGCCCCATTTGCATGCAGGTGCAACGATCCCTGGCAACTTGCACCTGGCACCCTGCCAAGCTGTAGCAGACGGGGACCGATGCCCCCTGCCCCTCGGCGGCAACGTGTCCCAATGCCCGATCGCGGGCTTTGCAAAAATACATTTATCCCTGGTGGTCCAGTGGACCTGTTCCTCAGCCCTATTGCGGGCTTTGTAAAAATATATTTATCCCTGGTGGTCCAGTGGACCCACTCCTAAGCCTGATCGCGGGCTCGTGAGATTTCAAAATGTTTGGGGTCCAACGGTACTTCCTCCCCACCCGCCCACTCAGTCCCGCCACCCTGTTCCCCCAGTCAGCGGCAGCTCTCACCCGCAAGTCGGCTGGTCACCGCTGATCAAAGTATAGTGTTGCATTGTCATCAGCGAGCATCGGCTAGCGGCAGATCAGACCAAGTGCAGCAGTTCCGGCGGCGTGAATGGAAGTCATTCACATATCGAGTCGTGTAGTACAGCACGGTTCGTGATGCTCATTGGCCTACGCTGTGGGATTCTCCCGCGAGAGCGCATAGCTACCGCTGGGTACACCTGTCAGCTCGGGCGGGCAGCTGGGTGGCTTGGCGCGGGTGGGGGGAGAGTTGCCACCGCCGCTGACCTGGGGGAGCTTTGAGTGGCAGTGACTGAGTGGGGGGGGGGTACCACTGGACCACCTGGGTTTTAAATCTACAAAGCCTGCGAACGGGCTTGTGAGAGGGTCCACTGGACCACCAGGGATAAAAGTATTAATACAAAGCCCACGATCGGGCTGGGGGGCAGGTCCACTGAATCACCAGGGATGGATTTATTGTTACAAAGCCCACGACCGGGCTGGGGAGCAGGTCCACTGGACCACCAGGGATGGATTTATTGTTACAAAGCCCGCGATCGGGCTGGGGAGCAGGTCCACTGGACCACCAGGGAGTTTCTTCTTACTGGAGTCCGCGGGCAGGGGGGCACGATGACGACGGACCGTGGCTCTGGAGGTCAGGTGGCCACCCACAGCTGGCGGCTGCCATGTTGTGCCCTGCAATATGGCAGCTCACCTGTGGGTGGCCAGGCCTTGCTCCTTTTTCTTTCAGCATATCTTTGCGCCCCCCTGTGAGGTGCAAGACGGGTGTGTGCATGCACATGCCTGCACATCCCGGTTGAATATCGGATGTGCCGATATGCATAGGCACCCCTAGGATCTTGTAATCACGATACATTACTGGTGCACCGCGCATCAGGATTTGGCGCACCGCAACATCCCCCTTCAATATAGCCACAGGCATCAGTGCGGTTATGCGCATGGTGCAACACTGTTGCACCATGCACAACCCTTTGAATATCCAGGCCTCTGTGTGCAAAGAATAATTTTTTTTTACTTACTGCTTACTGCAGTATACAATAGTAGATCACATCTATCTGATCCTGCTGACATCCACCCTGACATTTGCTGTAACCAGAAATCCCAGAATCCCTCCCTGCAGATGATGTCAGAGCTGGGCTGCCGCCGTGGAAGGTTCAATAGCCTGCAGTGCATGTTAGGGTATTTATAAGTGCCAATCAGTTGTTTGCTGATCTCGCTGTTCTGCCAGGCCTAGATACAGTCCACTGTTTCTATACTTAACCCTGGGAGGATAGTGGGATCAGCAAACAAACGATCAGAGCTTATAAAAACTTAAAACATGTACTTCAGGCTGTTAAATCTTCCATAGCTGCAGCCTAGCTCTGATGTCAGCTTCAAGGGATTCTGGGATTCCTGGTTACAGCAAATGTTAAAGTGATTTTCTCTTTATTGTAGACTTGGTCCTTACTTTCACTGGTAGCATACCCCAGGTCATTAAATCCTCACCATGTCTACCTATGTAATGTTTGGGTTATTTTGCTATAAGAGTTGCATCCTTCCCTCTGAGAGTTTTTCAGTTAATTCTTATTTTGGCTAACACATCCCTGGCTATGATGGTGTGAGCAAGGGAAGCTTGTGTACATGCTGACTAGGGCTCCACTTTGTGTGTTATTTAAATTGTATAATGGCCAGTTGGAATTAATGAAGGTCATCATTGCCTTACAAGGGCCTTGTTAGGCAAGCGGTGTCCTTCATTAATCTCCAACTGGCCATCATACGGTATTAAATAACATACAAAGTGGAGCCCTAGTCATTTCAATGGGGCATGTACCCGCACTCTCCCTTGCTCAACATCATAGTCCAGGGGTGTGTTCGACAGTATGGAAATAAAGGAATTGGCTGGGGGGGCAAGTACAATGCCTTATAGCAAAATAAACACACAGCATTAAATAGTAAATATGGTGGGGACTGATTTATGCGGACCTAGGGTATACTACCGGGTAAGGTAGGACCCAATCTAACAAAACCACTTTAATATGGAAGTCAGCAGGATCTGCCAGATACAATCTAATATACTGCAGTAAACAGTAAGTAAAACAAAATTTGCACACAAAGCGCAAACTGGGACCATCCCCATACTTGGATATGAGGCTTCTAGTGCTGACTGTTCCTCTTTAAGAATCAGTGGTTAGCACAACAGAATGCATCATAATAGAGGTGGCTTTAAAGGCGTTATTATTGATTGATTTATTGATGAATTGATTGATTGATTGATTTCAAATATAGCACAGCAGGAAAGCCTCATTTAGGTGTAAGGGAAGATGGATCCTGGGGGAAACAGCATAGCAATAGTCACAGTTTAGATTTGAACCATTAGGCTTACCTACAAACAAGCAAGAGATTATAGTTAATAAAGGAAATTAACTGACTTCATTTAATAATTAATAGGAAACAATAATGATCAAGGGGAGTGGGTCATAAGAGGGAAGGTGAAAATGTAACACTTGCAGGGATTGCTAAAGTAGTTAAGCAGGACCCTCTTGAATGAAAGCAGGGAGTTGCAGTTCTTGACTTTGTTTAATTTTTCTTTGTTCATCCTAAAGCGGCCACCCTATCTCCAGACAGTATCAGATCATACTATTGTAACGATGATGTGGGTTCAGGAGCAGGCTGGGACATTGGCAATCAGGTGGCCAAGGTTGGAAGTGTTGCTGATGGCAGCATTTGCCAGCCTGGGACAGAGGTACTGCAATCTGTTGGTGCAGTAACTTTAGTGGTAGATCAAGGAACTTGCTCCATGATAGAGATTCATATTTAAGCCCGCAAGGCCAGAATAGGCTGTGTCGAGCACTATTGGCAGGAGGGAAGAGGGTAAAGGGTAGACCCACACAAAGTTTAAATTTCACCAGCAAAGTTCACGCGAAATGGCCCTCTATGCACTTCACATAGTGCCCACTAATTGGCCACTTTGTGCTACACTGCAATTCGAGAAATAATTCACCACTGTGCGGGGAAAAGTCACACAGTGGGAAATTTCTGCACTTCACGTAGGTTTTCACTATGCAAATTGCAAACAACATGATTCCCAGTTCCACGAAGTATGGAATTTGCGAAGCATATTGCTACACCAATTTCAACAATTTGTGGTGGAATTCATGAATTGCAGATTTTTTTGCTTTACCCTAATCTAGTCAAAGGTCACTTAGACGAAACAGGGTGGCCACCAGCTGACTGCATAGGCACCCTTGAACTCCATCTCTCCCTACCCACTCAACGCTGGACTGTGCTCCAGAGGGGAGTGGTGCCTCCCTGATGGCCCTGCCACAAGCAGTAAGCCATGAAGGAACTCTGGAGTAAAGGTAAGGAGGGGGACTGCTAGGATCGGCAGGCTGCTAACAGGAGCTCTCAGTAGCCTGAAGGATAAAAAAAAATCTGGAAAAAAGAGGAATTAAAAGCAAATGTGTTGTCCACCCAATGGTCAGCAGCAGCATGTAACAGTGTCAGGCCAGTGACCGAGAATGGACTGAAGACGTCAGTACTCAGATGGCAGGACTGGAAGTAGTGCTGCCAGCATATCCCAGCCAAGGAGGGACTGGTGCTGCATTCCACCACTGGAGTGACCCCACCCCACCAATGGGTGGTGGTGGTGGTGGGGGGAATGTGTGCACTAAAGATGGCCAATCATACTAGGTCTTGTGCCCTCCCTATGGCAAGGTGGGTGGGTGAAATGGAGAAAAGGAGGGAAACCAAAGGGCTGTCTGGATGATGATGGATACCACTCTGTGGCCCTTCACCATGGGGATCTCCACTGAGATGATGATGATTGGGGCAGCAGCAGACAGGGCTAGGAGACTGCTATGGCACTGCCCTAACCTGAGCACTGTGAAGATGAACACGAAGGAAAAAAGCTATATGAAAAATCAGTAAAGTAAGGTCAGATGGGGTGGGCCATTATAAATATGGAATATATAATTTGCTGCAGTGGAATAAGATATTTATCACCACTCGTGGGTGGTAAGACCCATAACTCGACTGGGATATCTACAAGTTAGTTATAAGGGTGTCACCACTCACGTGTAGAAATAAATGTGGTATTCCACTTTATAAAATGGGCGTAACATTTCCTGTAATCCCATTGGCTGAATGGCTAATTCAGCCATGTTCTTATGAGCCCATTATCTGGCAAATGGCACTAGATATGCCAGGGAAACACTAGTTAGCACAGATATAACTGTGCCACCCTCCAAAACATTTTTGGCAACCCCAGGCTATGGAAAAAAATCTCCAGCATACCTGACTGCCAATTCAACCATGAGCCATCTGTTAAAAAAAAAACAACAGCCACAGTGAGTAACTATGCCACTACTACAGCAGACGAACGTCCCAAACTTGAAACCAAAAAGGATGAATTCAATACCCAGAAAACAATTATCAGGGCAACAAATGTAATGAACTGGTGTGCCATTAGAGAAATCGTTAGATTTGAAAAGTGTAGCTCCCGCAGAGCTCTGTCAGATCCAATGGTGCTTCTACACAGAAGTGCGGAAAACTGACAGATCAGAATGCAGTCTTGCAAGCCTCATGGCACTGAGAGCAGGACTAAACAGACCAATTAATAGCCCAGCTCTAAACCAATGTATTAATCTGTTGAACAACCCCAAACTGCAACCTACTAACAACATCCTCACAGTGGTGTGCAAGTGCTACCGCCATGAGAAAAAGGACACTTCCATCCACCACCTGGCAATGACTTCCAGTCTCAAACTCCTTAAGCAATCCACCACACTGTCCCCAAGCACTCACTGCAGCCTGCTGTACAAGGTATGGCTGGACATACAATTGTGCATGGCACCCCCCCAAAGAGAGGGGCTGAGACAGCTGAAGCCGGGGCACTTTCCCAACAAAACTAAAGAGAGCAGAGCCAAATACGTTACCCTGACATTCAATGAATTCTGCAAAAATCACAAAAACAACAAGGCGAATAAAGAACAGTATAAGGGGGAATGTACACACATTGCCAAACAGTCCACTGTGCTCTGCTGCATCATTTAAATAAATACTTAAGCAGGCTTCCCCCTGACCCACACGCTTTTTACTTGCACCCACGGAGATTGTAGCCAACAGACTGACACGGCCGAGTCCTGGTGTGCCAGAGAACCCCTCAGAGTTAATTGTTTAGCTAGTTTAATGCCCAAACTAAGTAGCAAAGCAGGTTTCTCGAAGCATTACGCTAACCATAGTGTACATGCAACAGTCATTCAGCTGCTCTCAGAAGTGGCTTTGGAGGCAAGACAGATAACGGCAGTGACCAGTCACCAATCTGAATCAAGCCATGATCCTACTGGGTGGCCTTAGCAGAGGACAGACAATGCTGGAGTACAGTTCTAGTGATGAAGAGCAAACAGAGCAAAGTACAGATGCTGCTCTGATTCCATTTGAAGCAGCGCAGCCATCCGGCAGCATGTCTACACTCCCACCCCGGCTCCACCCAGTAATGATGCAAGCTGTGATGCAAGCAGTGACGTGCAGTCTACAACGGCAAGCCTAAGTATTCAACAGTTCAGAAAAGAAACCACAAGCAACAACCCATTCATCCAAAACAATTGCTATATGGAGAAAGTGCAATTCGTTAAGTAAACTCCCTTTGGGCGCTTACTAGTTGATTAGTATAGCCACTGTGTCTGGAGCTGGGGCCCTGCCTCCAGGCATGAGGGGACCTCAGCCCAGAGGGCTTAAAAGGGAGTGGCTTGGCAGGAAAGGAAGTCCATAGATAGAAAGACAGAAGAGGTGACTTGTGGCAGTGCTCGGCTGCGAGGACCGAGGTTTGGGGCCAGGGTGGGCCATTTGCCACCCCGACTCACAGCCCTTGAAGACTGGTGGTAAATGCAGTGGTGCAGGAGTCCATCTGGGGAAGCTGGAACTTGAGAATGGGACCACCTGTACTATCTGGGGAGCCAGAATCTGGGAAGTCTAAGGGTGGCCCACCTCATGATCTCTGGCACCGAGGTGGGGTGGCACGTACCCTCATCTGTGAGGCGAGATGCAAGTGGAGTCCCGGTGTGGGCCAGGCCTTTGGGGCAGTGCGGTGATGGCAGCCCATACTGTAGAGAGGGCAGTGGTGGCAGCCTGTCTCCCTTTTCGGTGGCATGGTGGTCTGGCTCAGGGAGCACATCCTGTAACCTATGCAGCCAAAGAGGAAAAAGTGCTCTAGGTCTCTGGGATTGCCAGGACACTGCATGAGTGCTTTGATGCCCTGGGATGTTCAAAGCTTTGTGCTGGCTTCAGCAAGAGGGGACCGGATGGTTTCTTTAGGTCTTTGTGTGCGAGGCAGACCATCCAAATGGGAGAGCTCCAGGATCAAACCCCCACTTCAGGTATTTGGGACCACCAATAAGCAGTTACTTTCAAGTCTGTAACTGTATTTGGGGTGTCCAAAAGGTTTGTCTGGTAATCAGAAGGGAAGCACGTAAGTTTGTGCAGGACAGAAGCTTGGAGGTAAGATTGTTTTGTGCCCTGTGTTTGGCCACTGAAAACTGCTGCTGCCAGGATTCGTAGAGCCTCCGTGGCTCTGAGGGAGCCCTGTTGAAGAAGCTTTTAGGAAACGAAAGTTTGCTACAGAATCTATTGGGCTTTGTGTCCAGAAAGTTGCTCACTATTTGATTTTGCACCCCACACTTCATGGAGTGGCTTGATCAACTTTGCACAATTAAATCATTTATTTTTATTTTACTCCTGAGTAGACAATGGACTTCATTACAGCACATTGTAATTGAATTAACTAAGCTTGCCCCTGCAGCTGCTGTTACCCTGTTGTTGTGAACTGCCTGCTCCCCTCAAAGACCTCTCAGCAGAACCCAGGTAACAAGTTTTAATTTCTGGGACTGTGTTTCTGGCTGCAAGTGCCCCCCTTCCCCTAGGTACCACCAGAAATACCCCTAGACACTGGGAGGGGGGGGTACAGTTAATTTCAGCAGATTAATTACTGCAGAATCCAACCAAAAAAGTTAATTGCAGTCTAGTTTGAGGGACTATTTTTTCTTAATAATTAATGGAAAAAGTTCAGTAAATTGTTTTAAAGTTTCAAATGCAAGTTTTTATCATGTGTCTTATTGAAAATTCTGTGCCCATTTTATAAGCGCAATAAGACACTCCGAGGTGTAGGCTATGGCCTGATAAGACCACATTCCAGGTGCTAAAGGCCTGGGGCATGCTCTTATTGGGCCATAAGCCACACCTCGCTGTGTCTTATTGCTTACATAAACCTATTCCACATTTGATATATATCACACCATTTTAAATGTTTTTATTAGTGTTTTGCCTTGTTTTAACTTAAAACTTCCTTTCTTTCCATTGTAAACTCTCTGTGTGATCCATTGTTCTCTGTGTTCTGTTTCCAGATTATGCATGGAAAGAACAGGTTCTAAGGGTAAAAACATGTGGTCTAAGTGAAATAACATGGTTTCTAAGTAAAAATATGTATCCCCAAAATAAAAATGTTTATTTTATTTTATCTATTTATTTTGATGACAGGGTACATGCACTGGTGCTGAAGTGCCGTTTTCAGGCACGACCCGGGTAGATTTATTCACCCAATTTATTCACTGCTGGTGCAGTATATAAGAACACCCTTAATGGGAAACAAGAGGCATCTTTATAGGTTACTAATGTACTGGAGCTTAGAAAGGAAGAACATTCAGAAGATACTCAGCTAGGTTTGACTCTAAAGCCGAAAAAAAAAGTAGCTGAACCTTATGAATATTAATAAAACCTCAACATCCACATGACTAAGCCAGACGTCTATGGGCTGCATTGAAAACAGAAAATTACAAAGCTGTCACTGTGGCTCTCCTCTCCACTTAATAAAGGAAACTGCAAGGTCCATTGTGTTTTTAATATCTCAGAAATAATTACTAATCGAAACTTTGTGTGGCAGTGCCGGCAGGGAGCGGGCGTGTGTCCTCAGCACAAAATTTTCATGTGAGCCAGGGAGGTGGGAAGGTGCAGGGACACCTAATTTCCACTTTGTGATCCACTCCATCTGGTGAAAAAGATTGCTCAGCAGTCAAAAATCAAAGTCGCACTGTCCTGGCAGGAGCCGGAACGGTGACAGGTCCTAGCATGCCAGGAGAGCTGTCAGGCAGGCAAGTGAAAATTTGGTCTCTGCTAGGTGAGGAAAGCTACTTGCGTCCTTTTTCCATGTTCTTTTAACAAATGGATGATATTTTTATCACTTGTTTCTTTAGCACCAATTTGGCAGGGGGTCTCCTTACCTTATTAAACTTTTCAAAGTTTAAATCACCTTTACTTACTGCAAGAGGACTAATACTCTAAAAGGTTCACTGCTTCAGACATCACATTAGGACAATCTGTACTTTTTAACATAATTCCCATGAATTCCTGTCGCAGATGATTTACATTTTTTTTATTCTTAGTACATTATTAAATTAAATATTTCTTTTTCTTTTTTGTTTGTAGCCCTAGGCGGTGCTACTTCTAGGGTTACTACTACCCCTGCCTTGCAGGCCTAAACAAGGTTAAGTGGCCTTGGGTTCCCAAAATTGACTTTAAACTGGTTCTTACCCAAGATAGTGCATTGTGCAGTACCTCCACCCAGAGTTTAGCTTTAAATGGACTAGAATAAAACCTGGTACAACCCTCTGGGATGCTATACCCACCCACACCAACAACAAGCCACTCCAGACATGACACAATAACATTTCCCGGCATTTAATACATTTTACCATTTAATGACTGGACACTAATAATATGCTCACGAGACAGGCATCTGCAAGACAAACAACAGCAAATGTATTTACAAGGGGAGGGGTTAGGAAGGGTAAAGCTGGAATAGAGGTTATACTATTTATATTTTTCACAGTGGGTTTGATTGGTTTTGATTTGGTTTGGTTCAAGATTAAACTATTTGCATCTTAAATCAGATCTCAATAACATTAGCCCCACCATTGGTTTTGATTTGGTTTGGTTCAAGATTAAACTATTTGCATTTTAAATCAGATCTCAATCACATTAGCCCCACCAACCTCTGGAATAGCCAGGTCCCTGACTATCTAGCTATGCTGCTTTAATGGCAGAACATATTTACAAATACCCACACTGGTACCAGTACCCCACAATTGGTATGAGACCCCACAATCCCACACAGCCTGAATACCCAGTAATTACAGTCCTTAGATGGTGCAGGACTGATGGACGGTGCAGCTATATGTTGGCCAGCTAGTTGGGACCCTACAGAGAACTGAGAATTAGGCTTGAAATATTGAACACTTTAAAACTATTTACAAGTCTCTTTTATTAGTGCAGAGAGGGCCTTGCATTACTTAAAGTAGACGTCTTCATAGACATAGGCAGGTCGAAATTTAGTGCTTTCAGCAAGTGGGCACTATCCCTGGAGGTTAAACTACAGGCAAGCCAACAGCCAGTACCCCTAAACTGACTGCAAGGATCTTAAAGCTTGAATGATGGAAACAACACTTTAACTTCTGAAGACTGGGCCCCTATTTTAGGCTGAGAACACTTGCGGTGTCAACAGGCCGGTTAGATTACATTCAGCACATTTCTGTTATTATGTCCACATTCAGCACATTTATACCATTTTCCAGACTTTGCTGGCTAGAAACAGAAGCAGTAGTCTTCTTTGACACAAACTGTGCTCTTGGCAATAACGGTTTACATTAGCTCACTACGCTCTTTCAATACAACTTGCACTTGGCAATTCAGACACATTTATATATATTAACTAGACCAGCCACAGTCACTCAGTTGGTAAGGGTCCACCCTCTCTGAGCACTGATCAGATGCAGGGTGTAGACAAACAAACAGTCCCAAACAAGTTTATATGGGCTTCGGTGCAACCCAGAAAGCTTCTCTTTAAGTTGCACTTAGCAGATGCAATTTTACTCACTCAGGAATCTTTGCAGGAATGTCTTTCCATCATCTGAGGTTCTTGAAGACAACAGCACTCTCACTGTTGAGGCAGGTTCAGCTCTCTCACAGCTGGCTTGGAGTCAGGTTGCTGGACCCATGTTTTTACCAAACGTGGAAAGGCCTGATCTAGCCCCAGGAGGAGATTTTCTGGCAACCCCCAGGCTAACAGGTTCTGCATAGGCAGCCACTGATTCCCCCTTTTGGTAGAGGAAAAGCGCTTCTGCCCTGTGGAGGGCTTGCACTGGATCACTAGGTCCATTTTGCTTGGCTGAGGGCCTGAGCCCCCATCCCTGTGGGGGACTCCCGCTCAAATCTGCTTGAGCGGCCAGAAAACACTGTCTTTTATGGGGCTCTCCTGAGGCTCCCTATTGGCTAAAGCTATTTGTTACTCTGGCTATGATTGGCTGAAGTGCTTGTCAATCACAAAAATGAATTATTCATTAATCTCCCTCAGTGCACTACAGGCTCTCTGTTTTGGTGCCTATATTTAGGTCCCTGCAATTTCCCCATAAGCACTCTGTAAAGTCCGATGAGCTCTGGCAAAAGTCCTACAAGCCCTGGCTTGAAATTCCAGCTTTTCGATTGGCTGTTGCTGCTTAAGAATGGCTGCTGCACACCCAGTCCCTATAGCAGGTTTAACACAGTCCCAAATAAAAGTCCTGTTAGACCAAAAATAATTATTTATTTGCTCATTTGCCCCACAGTTCAATAGTTGCTTTTATGCCCTGTTAATCGCAGCCCAGAACAAACATCTTGCTTCAGTCCATAGCCTGTCACTGCTGCCAATGTTTAACGTCCCTTGTTTGCAGCAGGCAGACTGCCTATCTGAGTCCCAACATTTAAAACTGGTGCAGGCAGGATAATTATTTATCTTAATCTTTTCCCCCTTTAAACATTTTGTCCCCAAATGTCCAACAACAGCTGCTGCTATTTTATTTTATTCATTTATAGCTTGTCCCTGTAGCAGCCACTGAAAATTTCCCCAAGGGCAGACAGAACCAACATTAATATGAGGGATCAGGGCTCTGCTCATTAATATTCATGAGCCCGATCCTAATGCCTTGTGGAACTCTTTATTTAAATTTAGAAGAGGGCTCTCATGGTTCTTGTTTAGGTCACCAGTTCCCACTCTGCCTAACGCAGGGACTGGGACTGCCGAACACTCTCCCAATAGACTGCAAACGGAGTGGTCGGAAGATCAAAGGCACCGTTTTGCACATGCGCGACCCCCGTTGGCACCAGAGTGCCACTGAAGAAAGCGGCAGGTCGCAAATAAGTTTTTTGGGAGCCCAAATTGGGCTGAAACATACTGGGGATGTGGCGGTGAGAAAATGGGGGATAAACAGCAGGCAACCAGGAGGCACTCTAAGGAGCAGAAGCAGCACCAGAGGAAAGACATAGGATAAGCCCCCAAATTTCGGGAGGGGGGGTGTTACATATAGTTAAAATATAATATAAATATTTTACATAATATGTAATGGAACTGCATACACACAAGGATATGCAACCACATTCCGATATGCCCCCAGTAGGTGGCTATGTATGACATCACTGCACCCACATTTACCCTTCCCCATGTGTGATATTATCATATGCCGTCATCTACTGGGGACAGACCCAAATGCGATTCTGGGGTCATTTCCAGTTGTAGTTTTATTACGCATATACATTATGGCCTGGATATTCAAAAGTGCATCAAAAATGTGCGCAATGGAATGCGCAGCGCAATGCAGATGTGCCATAGGAAATTGACGCCATATTCAAAGGATGCACCACTAACACGCACAGGTGCAAACCACACTGAATATAGTAAAGATGCACCACTGTGCAGCCAGACATGAGCCGGAGCAACCATGAATGCACAGGAGCATGCAAGTATGCAGCAACTAGCAGGCTGAGCAAGCACAACAGGCAAAGGGAACACAGGCAGGGTAGCACAAAAGCAGAGTGCCAAGCCAGCCGTGGCAGACCCAAACCACAAGGGGATAGTGCCCAAGAGGCACAGCAGAGGCACATGGGGCAACAGAGAATGCCAGTTGCACAACACATACACAGGTCACAAAACACACCAAGCCACCCACCCTGATGGCACAGACACCAGCCTGCTCATGGCACTGCACCACCACAACCCTGACAGGCAACACCATATGGGACAATGTCACAGCTATGGTATGAGGGCACCAGGCATGTACAGTGGTCTGATGTAAAAGAGATACATATGCACTGGGGAACAAGGGGCACAAGGCACGCCGACATGCAGGAACACAGGGCCCAGCACCACACAGCACACCAGCACTGTCAAGGGCAACACAGCAGGTGGAGTACAGGCCAGCACAGGCAAACAGGGACACAAGGCAGTGGTCCGCACACAGGGCAGCTGTACAGCCAAAGCCCATGGGCACATGAGACAAAGGGATATGGCACACAGGACCCTGTGCACACAGCAGCACAAACCAAAGGGCACAGCACTGGGACTGAATGGGACATGCCCAAGAGCACCCCACAACAATGTCAGCAAAGTGCAGCCGCCTGCATGCAAAGGAGACACAGCCACAGAAGTGCAAAAATATAAATGCTTTACTGAACAAAATTTGAACAAGAACAGAGCTGTGTCAACAGGGCACGCAACAATAAACTGAGAGGGGGGACTGTACGGAGGGGCAATGTGGGCAACAAGAGGAATGGGTCCGGAAGCAAACATGCAGGTGAGAAAAGGGAAATCAAACTAAGCTGAGGAGGGCAAGAGAAGTCCAGAACACATCCAGGAGGGGGGGACAGGGCTAGTGTCGCTGATGCTGCAGCAACATCCGCAGCTGGCTAACCTCACGCACCAGTTCCCGGGTGGCCTCCAGATGGCACCGGACAATCCTTATCTGGACATTCATGCATGCAATGTGCCACTGTATGAGCCAGAGCTGGTGTAGCATACCCCCACCAATCAGCCTCAGTCATCGTCTTCAGGTCCGTGGCCCAGCCTGACCTAGGAGAAAGGACAGAGAACAGGCAATAAGTGTCGGTCGACAAGCCACCCCCCAATGTGTGCACACAGGACTGCTGATGCGCCCACTGGTGGATGGAACTAGCAATGGCACATGCACAGTGGACAGCAACAGCCGACTCAGCCATTCCTCACAGCCAGACTGCATGGCTTCCCGGGAGCAGCATGCACCCACACCTGTGTAGTGTACCCTGGGCAGGACGGTAGACCCCAGCAGCAGTCAGACACCATGGGACATGCACACACACCCACCCTACCAAAGACAGTGATGGGATGCCACCGCACAGAGGCCATGTGCATGGATCCACCACACACAGCACAACATGGCACAGGCAGTGGAGCTAGGCTCCTCCCCAAGCAGTAGCCACGCATGGCAGTAGTGCCCTTGGCTGTACCACACCACCCATCCCAGTCCCTGCCATGCCAGATACACCATGCCACACACACACACACACTCACCTGTCTGCCCAGGCATTGGTGCAGCAGCAGCATCCCTGTCACCTCACTGCCTGTCCCGTCCGGCGGCCTCCCTGGCCCTGCTGTGGTCCACCAGTCCTGTGGATGGAACAGAGAGAGTGAAACATACATGAGTGTCATGCCTTGCACAGACCCCCCAGCACCAACACAGTGCACACTGCTGAAACAGCATGGGCAGGGACATTGGCCCACTTGTGGGGTATGGTGCCTGGGCCACCATCACCATGCCCTGCAGAGGTTCGCAGTGCAGCACCACAGAACATGCACCACCAATCAGCGCTGCCCCCTCCCACACAGGCAGTGCATATGACAGCACAGGAATTGGACAATGGGAGCATGCACAGTGCAAGGGGACACCTACCTGGCTGCGGCACTGACCCCCATCACACCCTGTCCTTCAGCCTGTGGAGCCACGCTGGATCCCACCTGTGGAGGTCCCCGTACCAGTGGCAGCACTGCTCCCCAGTCTGCGGCACCCCTGTTCTCTGCTCCAGGCCCACTGCCACACTGTCCCAGACCTGGGACTGTGGCTCCTGGAGATTGGCCACTCCAAATAGCTGATCCATCACAGGCTGCACCAGGGGCACTAGACTGGCCATCTCAATGTCACTCCAGTTCAGAGCATGAAGCACACGGGACCCTGAGCATGTTATTACTGCTGCCTGTCGCAATGTTCCCGACCACGAGTACTGGGGCCTGCAAAGCATGCACGTGAAATTGCGCAGCACAAGATGCGCAATAGGGACCTATGGACTACAGTGCAGCACAGAGATCCATGATAGACATGCACAACAGAGGCCTATTGCACAGTACCACACATGTACAACACAGCACATTAAGCAGGAATATGGGGTCATGGTCATGACCTACGTCTATGCCCTGTGTGATCCTGCGCAACACCATGCGTGTGCCAATCATGCATCATCTGGCAATGCACAGTCAGTGCGGCATGGATGAGCAATGGGAACAGGTAGCATATCAGGTCTGCATGCAAGGCATGCACACACATCTGCATGCGCAATAAGT
Source organism: Neoceratodus forsteri (assembly GCA_016271365.2). Classification (NCBI taxonomy): domain Eukaryota; kingdom Metazoa; phylum Chordata; order Ceratodontiformes; family Ceratodontidae; genus Neoceratodus; species Neoceratodus forsteri. The sequence goes on from JADMNL010000030.1 coordinate 93,386,645, forward strand.
GAACGCCGTGCAGTGCACGCAGGTGCACAATAGGCTATTCATGATGTGTTGTCACCTATGGCATGCATGGCAGGTGCACAGTCGCGCACCATGCATGAGCAGGACATGCACCAGTGAAGTGCTCTGGTGCATTCGTATTGCACAAAGCGCATTTCCGCAATATTCAGCCAGCGTAAGCAAATAGCCTCATGAGCCAATGCCAGGTGCAGTCACGCATATTAGCATATCATTACAACTGCGCTGTTGCTCATTTGCATGTGTTGAGCCATAAAAATGCCACAACACAGCACAGATCACTGACAGGTATTGCAGCCATTGAGGTAAGGACCATCACACTGTGATGTGTAATGATACTGCTGTGCATTTTGTCTATGCTGCACTGTGCCAGGTTGGGCTTCCAAGCTGCTAATTGGGCCAATGTCTGACTGTGCACAGGTAGCAACATGTCTGAGTTGGAGGGAGCTGAGGAGCAGGGACCTGCACGGAAGTGCAGGCCCAGCTTTACAAAAGATGAACAGCAGGCCCTGTTCGAGGCCATCCTCGACATGGAGCCACTGCTGAGTGGGGCCACTGACACCCCACAGGACCGTGCCACCGGGTGGGAAGAGGTGGCAAAATACATGAACGCACACAGCAGACATAACAGGAGTGCACAGGAGTGCGAGGAAAAGATGGGGACAGACTGTAGGCATATTAAGGAGAAGGTGGCCTCCATCAGGGCGTCATGCAGCAGGATGGGTGGGGGACCAGCCACCGCACCCATACTGACAGCGGGTGAGGAGATGGTGATGGCAACCATCAACCGTGCCACCATTGTGGGTGTCCCAGGAGGTGGATTCCAGATGGGTAGCAGCCCATCACAGCACTGTGAGTCTATCGATGTCATATGTGAATTTGGAGGGGTGTGCAGGCCTGCAGTGTGCCAGCATGCCTGCAGCAGTGATGTGTGCCCATGGCTGGTGTGCCATGCAGTGGCACATGCCGTGCATGGGACCACTGAGCATGGTATTGGTCACCTGTGTGCTGTGGGACTGCAGCATGGGCACTGTACTGTGGCCATGGTCCAGGATGTGCAGTGCTGCATGGCTTCCTCCAGTGCTGCCTGTGCAGTGCACACTGGTGGCACTGCACGGTCCACAGAGGCACAGGCTGCTGCGCAGCACACCACTGGTGTTGTGGGCTGTGGGGTGTGGGTGGAGGCCATGCATGTCAGCCATAGAGTGGTGCAACACCAGGTGCAACACCATGCCAAAGACTCTATCAATGATGTTGCGTGTTACGATGTGTGCCTCGTTGTATCGTTCCTCCACAGCATTGGTTGGGCAGCCAGGGGCACAGGTGGTAGGTGCTGCCACCTGTGGGGGTGACACATGCTGGTTAGCGCATGGCATTGCTTGTCCCCTTGCCCTCCCCCTCTGCTGCCTATGGCTGCCCACACATCCCCCTCCATGTGTGGCTTGGGCCTGTCCACCCCTTCATGGCTGCTCTGTCACCCCATCCCATGCTGTGCTCACCTATCAGGTGACCCGTGGGGATCTCCCCATGCTCAAACCTCTGGCACAGGATAGAGCTGCGCCAGATGAATTCGTCATGTGTACTCCCAGGGTGTGTAGCGCACATATTGATGATGCGCCCAGCGGCACTGCACACCACCTGGCAGTTGACAGAAGGGTAGCCCTTTCAGTTCATGTAGGTAGCCCCCTCTGGGCCAGGTGGTGTGTGTATGGCCACATGCGTGCAGTCAATGGCCCCAATCACACCAGGCATGCGTGTCACCCTGTGGAATTCCTGCATGTTTGCTGTACGTGTTGCCTGTGTGCTTGGAAATCTTATGTACTCCAAAGCATGTGGCAGCAGAGCATTGACAAACTGTGTGAGAAGGCAGGACGTGGCCAACTGGGTTATACCAGTGGCTGCAGCCACTGGTTTCTGGAAGGTACCCGTGGTGAGCAGGCACATTGCTGCTGTGACCTCTGTCTCCATCTGGTGGGTGCCTGCAACTCATCATGGCACAGAGCTGCCTCAGAATTGCCCTGCTCAGACGGTACCAGCTCATGATCTCTGTATCCCCATAGTCCTCAAAGGTGAGGCGGGCACGGTACCATCTGTGTTCAGCGTACCACTGACGGGCCCATCCTCGGCCACATTGGTGTTCCTCCCGCCTCCCGCCTCCTCCTCCTCACACCCCTCATTACCTCCTCCATTAAAAATGGCATAGCATCCATGGCTGTGTGTTGCTATGACTTGTGCATCTGCTGTGTGTGTGTTTGTGCCTCCTTTTATATGATCAAGTCTGTCTGGCTACTTTATGCCGTGTTTTTTTGGCTGAATATGCCATTGCGCAGTGTATTCATGGGCACGCCCCATGTACTTGTGCCGTATAGATTACTGTTGCACATCTGCACAATGAATATTGTGCTGCACATTCACACTGGTTGAATATGGCTCAGGGGTGCATTTCTGTGGTTGAGCATGTGCAACTCAGTTGCGCATTGCGCAACTACTCTGAATATCTGTCCCTATATGTATAACAGAATTACAAATGTTGAAAAACAGAACAAGGCAGAAAAATCAAGGGGTCCCTTTGAAATAATAAGTGTAAATTGTTTCCAATTTTTCTTGCCTATGCTCGTCTTTAAGAATCAAAACCAGTGCCACTCATTAGTCGGCCATGTAAATGGGGCCACAAATATATGTTGATCAAGCACTTCTTACATTATTGTTTGGTTACTTAAAGCATTTTTCCAGTATTAAATTGTACTTTTAAAAATATAATATCTGGACATAATTCTTTATCACCGAAGGTATCTGTATGAAAACTGGATCTTTGTGTCTCAGACTTTGGGCACAATCTACAAAGTGGACTGGTATATGCACAATTTGAGCATATTTCAGGTGTGGTGCTCCGTAGCGCAAAGCTGATCTGCAGCAGATGGCAGCCACTGCCCCTGCCCACAGTGCCCCAAGTGTAGTGCTTCATGTAGAGGCAGTGGGGTGGCAAGGGGCGGAGCTGTCCCTTGTACTTGGCATCCAAACAGATTCCTGGGACAGCTTGCTCATGGAGCCCTTGACTCTGCACAGAGCAGGGGCTGGCAGGGTATGGTACTCCTCCAAGGACTCCCATATCCCCACTGAAACAGACAGTCATTGAGCAGTTCTGGTACAGCCCCCAGCTGACCATGGAGGCTCCAAGGGCTGAGGACTAGTGAAGGGAGCAGAGCAGGTCCCGAGGAACAAACTGTGGTTATGCGGAGGGGTGATCATATTAATTTCCACTGCTCTTAGGGCTGTATAGCTTCCATTAATGCAGAATTCAGTTTGTGCATGGGGTGTGTGCACACCCACATTCACTAATTTCTTGACCCTGCCCCTGCCCACCCTCCCTAGTGGAGGCTATTCAGCCCATAGGGCTGCATAGCCTCTGCAGCCCTCCATAATGCAAATTCAGTTTGTGCATGGGGTGTGTGCACACCTGTAGCCACTAATTTTTTCAACCCTGCCTGCCCACCCTCCCTACCCCTTTCCACTTCTGTGTCCTCTCTCTGCTTGAAGCCAAGCCCTACCTGCTCAACACTCTAAATGGTGTCAGCCACAGCAATGACTTGCTGGATCTAAAACTTCTACTCCTAGTCCTGGAAGTAGTACTCACCCCTCTTATCAACATTCTCAATTGCTCCCTCTATCTCAGCCAGTACCCCCATGCCTGGAAAACTGCAGTTATCACCTCTATACACAAAGGTGGTGGTTGTACCTCCCCGGGAATTACAGGCCAATATCGATCCTCCCCCCCACCCCCAAAAGCCTTAGAAAAGATAGTAGCCGACCAATTAGATGACTACCTCACCACTCATAATCTCCTCTGCACGGAGCATGCTTCCACAGGGGGTATAGCACCACCACTGCCCTCCTTGAATTTTCTACTTTTATTCACTCCATTCTTGACAAAGGGCACATCGCGGGAGCAGTTTTCATTGACCTATCGAAAACCTTCGGTTCGGTTCAGCTCAGTTTATTGTAAAGGGATAAAGTTCCATTGAGCACGCTCATTTTCAAGGAGGTCCCTTATATAACATACTTATCATACATAGGGAAAACAGAGATTACAATTCAACACCAATTCAACCATGATTACAGAGCTGACCCAGGAGACTTGGATGTGCAGCCTAACATGGCTCAGTACATGACACTAAAATACAGGATACAATGCATTGAATGGCAGCTATTCTACAAAGAAAAACAAGAGAAGGGAAGGTAAGTGCTCACCATACCTTTCAACTGTCCCTGATTTTCAGGGACGTCCCTGATTTTGCCTGAAAACTTTACTCTGTCCCTCCTAAAACTTGTGTTTCCATGACCAAACAGTGGGAGTTGTAAGCACAAAATAATGTCAACCATTAAAGTTACAGACTTGTTTTTCCTTAGAAAATGCATTTTACACCAAGTCCCTTATTTTGTCAGCTTCCTGAGTGGATACCATCTATTTTGAAGATGTGTCCCTGAATTTGGTCATTTGTCCCTGATTTTTTAAGCCTTGTCCCTGATTTATGAGACAGGAGGTTGAGAGGTATGGTGCTCACTGTGTACTTATTGGTGTTCAGATTACAGTACATGAAGGGATGAATATTCTATGGAGAATCAAAATAAGGAGAAAGGTAGAAAGAAGAAGTAAGTGCTCTTGGTATAGTCAGCGAGAAGAGTTGGGGGGGTGTGAAGGCTAAGAACACCTACAGGTCACATTGACAGCATTACTGCCCAGCTTTTGGAATGCTCTGAGAGGGATTAGTGTGTGAAGTTTTAAGGTTGCTTGGAGCTTATTCCAGGGTGTAGGGAGGGCATACCTATATGAAGCCATTCCAAAGCGGGTTCGGAACTTGGGCCCACTCAAGGTAATGTTTTATTTATTTATTTCATTTTTGTTAACCAGGTAGGTACACTAGACAGCATAGCTGCCTATTTTCAGGTATGACCCAGGAGATTACAACAAAGGGTATGTAGACAATAGTAGATACAAGAAAACATCATGGGAACAAGTAGAAGTCAGACATAGTACACGTATACAAAATTTTCAGCAATGACAGTACATTTGCAGGAATCTATATGTAGTAACAAAACAGAAATATAAGTGCAAATAACTAACAGTCATAAGTCATACAACTAATAAGTGCTAGAAGAGAGGAAAAAGCAAGATTTCCAGGCTTGATTTGAGAGTAGTAGAGGTTGGAGCTGGTAGGCAACTAGGAGGAACCAGTACAGGAGTGGGTGGCTAGAGAACAGGAGCAGGGTTCACAGCTTAGAAGAGCCATATGAAGTTCCCGTTTGAAGCTGTGTGGAGAAGGGGATATTCTTAGTCTCAGTGGAAGGGAGTTCCATAGTTTAGGGGCCCAGCTAGAGAAAGCATTCTTCCCCATTTTGGTTTTACATCTCAGCTGGACAAGAAGGGATTTGTCAGCTGATCTCAGTGGGTAGGCAGAGGTCACAGGTTTGAGTAGTAGAGCCAATTTGTCAGGTATCTGGGAGGAGATTATATTCTTTATAAAACAGTAGGAAGTAAACTGTCGGAAGGCTGAGAGGGGTAAACCATCCCAGACTGGAGTATAGTGTGCATCGGTGAGTCAGTTTGGGTAAAGACAGAGCAAAACAGATAAATGCTGTTGTAGCAGACATCCCACTTTCAGAGGAGCCCTCCAGTAGTTGCCGGAAAGGATATTAACCCATATGCCAATTTGGGTCTCAGGATCCCCTAGGCTATGTCTCACTTTATATGCCAGCCCAAGTTGAATATTGATGGATTTAATGACTGAGGCTAGATGCAGGTCAAAATCCAAGGCGGGATCAAGGGTTACTCCTAGGTATTTAAAAGAGGTAACTGTGTTAAGGGGAGAGCCATCAAGCGCTCTGATACTTAATGGCTGGGTACAGGACCAAATTTTTGAACCTGAACCAAACAGCATAGTCACCATTTTATTTTATTTAAGATAAGCTTTGCAATAGCCAGCTCTGAAAGGTATTGAAGTTACTATCGAGATTCAGGTTGATATCTGAGAGGTCTGAGGAGGATGAGTAAAGAACAAGATTGTCAGCATATAGCAGAGCTGAGCAAACACCAGTGAGTGGTGGGATGTCGTTTATGAAGACTTTAAGCAGGAGAGGACCAAGAATTGAACTCTGGGGGACTTCGATCCAAGTAGGAGCAAGAGGGGACTTAGCATCTCTGATCTGGACAAATTGTTGACACTTCGGAAGATAATTTTGGAACCAGGTGGTGACAGAGATAGAGAAGCCTAGGGATGGCAACTTTGATAGGAGCAGCGGGTGGTCAACTAAATCAAATGCTTTTGTAAGATCAACAGAAGTAACCCCAGTGAGAAAGCCTTTGTCCACAGCGAGTCTGACATCATTTGTAAACTGTATGAGAGTAGTGGATGTACTGTCCCCACGTCAGAAACCATGTTGGTCAGGGGTGAGGAGTTTGAAGGAGTAGAGGTAATCCGAGACCTGGGCAGCAACAATTTTCTCCAGTATTTTAGAGAGGGTGGAGAGGATGGCAATAGGGCAGTAGTTATCCAGGTTAGTGGTGTCCCCCTTTTTGTAGACCAGTACAACTCGAGTAATCTTCCAGAGGGAAGGGACATGTCCTGTAAGAAGAGACAGGTTTAAAAGTCTAGTCACTGGAGAGACTATAGACGGTGCAACGGTTCTTAGGAATTTTGGTAAGAGTCCATCTGCCCCTGCCGATCTAGCAGGAGAGATGAACTTAAGTAAGTGTAAGATTTCACTCTCAGAGACTGGACAAAGGGTGAAAGATGGGTTGGAAGGCTTAAGGTTATACTGCAGAGTGACAGGTAAAGGCCCAGAAGGTACAGTATAGGAGGAGAGGTCAGTGAATCTGGAGTTAAGAGCCTTGGTGATAGTGAGCAGGTTATTGTGATTACAACCATCCACGACCATATCAGAGATGGTATTGCACTTGTTTTTCCCCATAATGGTGTTAACATGACTCCAAAAACCATAAGAGTCACTGACAGACGTACTAAGGAGCTGACAGTAGTAACTGCCCATAGCAGATCTGATGGAATCCTTACATAGGTTTCAGAGTCTTCTGTACTCCATCCAATCCGATGGGGACTGGGTTAGCTTAGCTTTGTTCCAGGCTTTATCCGTCTTTTTGAGAGAGGACAGGAGTGAAGAATTTAACCAGCGGGTAGCAGATCCCCGGATACGGCACCTTTCTACTGGGATATATTTGTCTTGAAGGTTCAAAAGCATGGTAAGGACGTATTGAGCAGCACGTTCCGTATTACAAGTATTATATAGAGGTGTGCAGTCCGTGCTCTGTAGCTCCAAGATTAGAGCTTTCTTATCCATTTTTGAAAAATCCCTGAAAAGAATTTATCTGGGGGGTGGTTTAGGGGCCTTAGCCTTCCAAACACAATAAACTGGGGAGTGGTCACTGATTGAGTCTGGTAAAACTCCAACAGCACTGATCCTCTCAGGCCTGTTGGAGATGATCCAGTCTAGAAGAGACTGGAGACTGATGTTACTAGCCTGTCTAGTCGGGAGAGTGACCAATTGAGACAGGTGTAACCTGCTGAGTTCAGCAGCATAGAGATTAGAGTTTTTCCCTAGCCAATCCAGGTTGAGGTCCCCCATAACAATGAGCTCTTGTCTACCCTTTAGCAGGAAAGATGGTCAATCACCTTAGTCAGGCCTGTTAGTCCATTTTTAGGAGGGTTATAGATGCACACTACATTTAGCTTCTTAGTGAGACCTAAGGTAACTATATGAATAGTTTCACATAGTCAGGTAGTGTTGACCGGGAGGACCGTAATGTCAGGGTCCTGTCTGGTATATAGCAAAACACCACCACCCTTTTTAGCATTTGGACGATCACATCTGTGAAGTTTATATCCATTGAATCTACACAGTGAATCTCATATATGGGGTTTTAACCAAGTCTCGGTTAGACCTAAGACGTCAGGGGAGTTGTGAGGAATCCAGGCTTCAAGCTGCACAAAATTAGCTAACAGACTTCTAATGTTCATATATGCAAGCCTAAGCCCCCCTTCTGTGAACCAATTAGCTGGGTTCTTGGGAGGGATGCCATCAGGAGGGCCCGTGTTAGGTTCAATATCACCGGAGAGAGAGATGACATAGGGATGCCCAAGTCTCAATGAGAGAGGTTTGGAGTTTGCCCTCCAGTGGCATATAAAAAGGGGAATGGCTTAGGTAGTCAGCTATACTAGCAAATGGGATAAGCTTTAGCAGTCAGGTTTCAGGGATAGAGGTAGTACCCCTGATAATTAGGTTTGAGAAAAAATAGCTCCAGTCCTCAGCTTCATTTTAGTAGCCAGAGTCAGTAGATGGCTGGCAGAGAAGATCTACTGAGAGTTGGAGGGCTAGCAGAAGGGAAAATACTCTTGCAAAGCTGCAGTGAAGTGAGATCACCCCCATAGTGTACACTGGTAAGGAAAAGAAGGGAACGTAGAACTAGGGGAAAAAGAGAGAAAGCAGCAAATTCAGGACTGCAGACAGGACTAAAGCAAATGTGCAGTTGACTGCAGGAGTGAGATAGTAACTAAGTCCAAGGATGAAACTCTCCAGCAGGCAGAGATATAGAGCTGCAACTAGAAACCTTATTAAGGCTTTTGCTAAGTATGGAGATGTACAAGCAGGTCCTAAGTGCATAGGGGCTACTTGATCGAATTAGCACAGCTGAAATGTAAGGGGGCAGTTTGTCTAGGAGTGCTTTGTATGTCCAAAAGTATATGTGGATGAGTCGCCTGATGGATAAGGAGGGCCATCCTACCGCTTTATACAGTGTGCAATGATGGGTCCTGGCTGGTGCTCTTGTTATAAAACAGATAGCCCAGTGATATAGCATGTCCAATTTGCAGATGTGTGAGGTTACACAGCTATTGTAAAGAATATCAGTGTAGTCCAGAAGAGACATGAAAGTGGCCTGGACCAATCTGGTTCTGGAATCCTGGGAGAATAAGGATGTGTTTCTGTAGAAGAAACCTAATCTGTGTTTTAGTTTTTGGGTGAGGGAATCAATGTGTGTGGAAAAGGACATGTGCAAATCTAGTGTGAACCCTAGATATTTAAAGCTATTTACCATCTCAAGTGTGTCCCCAAGGAGAGTGGTTATGAGTGTATGCAGGTTCGATGTAGGGCATAGTGCTGTTACACTGGGCGGGTAGAAGAACATCACCTTTGTTTTATTGGCATTTAATAGCAGCTTGGATAGAATTAGGTTGTACTGGAGTAGGTTAAAATCAGATTGTAGAGTAGAACAGACTTGTTCAATGGATGGTACATGGAGGACTGTGTTATCCACAGATAAGTGAATGTCAGAGTCAATGATACCCAAGCCGATGTTATTAACATAGATCAAGAACAACAACAGACCCAAAATAGACCCTTGTGGAACCCCCCTTCATGGGGGGAGTAGTGATGATGAAGTCCCATTGATTTTGATGCGTTGATATCTATTTCCTAGATAGCTAGCAAACCATGATACCATCGAGTCATTCATACCGAAGTATCTGAGGCTGTCGAGCAACAAGAGATAATCCACAGTATCAAAAGCCATACTAAGGTCCAGGAAAACTGCTCCAGTGATTTGCTTGTTATCCATGGCCTCAAACCATTCACTGGTGACCTTGGACAAGGCCAACACAGTGCTGTGCTTTGATCTAAATCCCGATTGGAGTGGACTTAACAGCTGGTTGGAGTCGAAGAAGGACCTTACTTGGATACTGACCAGTTTTTCTAAGATTTGGAGAGGGCCAGCAGGATAGAAATTAGCCTGTAATTATTTATATCACTGGGATCGTCTGACTTGAAAAGGGGAATGAGGTGCACCACTTTCCAATCCTTAAGGTTAAGAAAGTGGGTGATTGGAGCAATAAGGAAATGGTGACCCAGTTTCAAGAAGAAAGGGTCGATTTTGTCTGCTTCCCCGTTCTTTTTTGTGTCCAACTTCAGTAATTGCTCTTCGACTTGTTTAAAGGTGATAGCCAAGAAGGAAAAGGATGCAGACGTAGTGGTGTGGTGATGCCACTGGGTTTGGGGAAGAGGGTCTAAGGGAGGCTAATTTAGAGGAGTCAAAAGCAAGACCCGCTGTGGCAAAATGCTCATTGAGTGTATTAAGAAAGGTAGATTTGTCGGATATTGTGATGCCCCGGTGTGAGATGGTAGCAGGGAGGGATGGCAGAGATTTGCTCCCTTCTACCATCTTGAATGTGCACTAGATCTTAGCCGGATTTCCATTAGCTGCTTCCAGGGTGTTAAAATAATAGGTTTCCTTAGTGGTTCTAACTAATTTAGTACAGGCATTATGCCAGGTCCGGAAGGCTGACCAATCTGCAGAGGACTTTATGCATCTGGCAGTGATCCATAATTTATCTCTTTTGGTTAGCATAGATTTGATTTCTGCATTGAACCAAGGACAGGAAGCTTTTTTCACTCTACAGTGTATGACAGGTGCATGAAAATTTATGATTCCGGTGAGTGTAGAATTGAAAATGGATAAGGCCTCGTAGATTGAGGGCGCCAAGTAAAATTGTTGTCAGTTGATGTTTCTTAAGTCGGTTATGAAATTATCAGGGTTGAACTTTCTGTGTGATCTTGTGGCAATTATTTTGCTGGTAGAAGTCTGTTTAGGTAAGTGTCTGACACGGACCACTATATTATAGTAACTAAGGGAATTATGCCTGACAGCTTCATCGGATATTTTATGTGATCTATTGGTCGGTATGACATCTATAAGTGAACCAACCGCCTGGTTTGTGTGGCTAGGCCTGGTGACTCCTGAGGTTATTTGCAAAAGACCCAAATCATCACAAGCCACCTTAAGTGGGGCTAGTTTATGGCTGGACAAGTCCAAGTTTAAATCACCTAAAATCAAAGTTTTATTTGTATTTGCTTCAAGAAAGTGACGAAGGTGTGACAAAATATCAAGATTTGAAGAAGGTGGTCAGTAGCAGCCAATTATATTTACTGATTCGGACTGAGAAATGGTTAGTTTAACTGCCAGACACTCAAATTGTTTAGGCTTGGAGATTGATTCAAGGACGGAAGTGGTGAATTTCTCGCTAACATAAACTGCCCCTCCCTCCCTCACCTCTGGATGATCTATCTGCCCGAAATAGGAAATAAGATGATAAGGATAATACTTGGTGTGTGATTCAGCTCTTTAGCCAAGTGTCTGTCAAGACCAGTATGTGTAGAGTGGAATGGGAAACCCATGTTTGTATTTCAGTGAATTTCTTTTGTAGGCTACAAATATTAAGGAGCATCAATTTAAGGCCTTTCATTGTAGCAAATTCCGAAGGCGTTATCAGTAACGTGGATGGGCCTGGGTTGAGTTCTATGTTACCGGAACAAATAAGTAGCAAAAGTAGCACTTGCAATAACCAGTATCTGGTGGTGATGGCGTGGTTTTTGCTATTGAGAACATAATTGCGTCGTATGCTAGTTGTCCATATTCTGTGAGGGGCAATAGAGCTTGGCAAGGTGGCAACAAGTAGTGATATGGCCTTGAAAGTGTGCGGAACACTGGAAACCATGGCGAGTGACAGTATAATGGTGGGCATATCCCACCTCGGGTGGGAGGAGGGAGAGCAGAATTGGGTGGAAGTAGGTGTGTTAGAGTAGTCATTCTGCACATTCAGCTTGTGTATAGGCAATACAGAAAATGACCAGAGAATTATAAATATTAGATACAATGTTGAGGGTAGGATGCTGGCTGTACAACTGTACATCAACTGAGCTGACCTAGGGACCCTGCAGATAGAGCGAGCCCAAGGCAAACCACAATTTACTAATGGTAGACTATAGCAAGGAATGTTCCTTTAAGGAGGACTAGAAGGCCTATAGCTTTGAGTCATCTGGAAAGAGACGCATCTCACTCCTGATCCCCCTCCTGATGTCTGAGATATAGGCGTTGAACAGGAGTGGCCCCAGCACTGACCCCTGGGGAAGCTTTTCCAGAGAAGGGCAACTAAAATGGTGCAGGGTCTGCACCTGAACACATATCAAGAGAGACTTAAGGAGCTTAATATGTATAGCCTCAAGGAGAGGAGGGAGAGGGGGGACATGAAAGAAACTTTCAAGTACCTCAAGGGAATCAGTAAAGTCCAAGAGAGTAGCATCTTTCAGAAAAAGAGGTGTGCAAGACCAAGGGGGCACAATTTGAAGCTATGGGGGGATGGCACAGAGGTAATGTGAGAAGGTATTTTTTCATGGAGAGGGTTGTGGATGCATGGAACAGCCTTCCTGAGGAGGTTGTGGAGTCAAAAACAGTGGTGGAATTCAAGAATGCATGGGACAGTCATAAGACAATTCTAGGGGGTTGGGGTAGGAAGAAGAAGGCTGTTGGTTAGCTAGGATCTGCAGCTTATCCATTAGGTAGGGAAATGGGAAGACTGGGTGGGCCAAGCGATCCTTATCTGCCATCAAATTTTATGTTTCTATGTAAATTTCTCTTGCCCCTGCCCCCCAACTAAAGTATAAAAGCTCTGCTTGTAATGCCACAAACAGAGGATTATGACTTAAGCAGGAGGACGAGATGCCATCAGGAGGACAAAGGTAATGTTTTTATGCAAATGTCCTGTTATACCGAACAAGGGTCCAAAATTACATAACATTAAAGAGCCCCTTGACAACTTTGAAAAAACAAATATTTGGACACAATTTTCCTTAAATTTTAGATGGAATGTGTGGGCCAGAAAGGGAAGACTAGGCTTGCTGATTTCAGAGTTCCTCCATAGCTCAGAGGTTAGAGCACAGCACAGAATACTAGGATTCATACTAGAAATTAATAGAAGTACAGAAGGCCATATCTCCAGCAAGCTGGAATCAGATCACCTGGCAATTTAGTAAAAGAATGCTGAAGTTTTTTTTAATGGAATGCTGGGGGCCTGGGTTCAAATCCCAGTGGAGGGCACACATTTTCCTTTCACATTTCCTTCATGATTTAAATTTTTTTTTTCGTAATTCTCACCCTTATTTCTTTATTACCAAGGACATTTGAGTATAAACAGGATCGCTGCCCTATCTGTTCTGGCTACTTTCCTACACCTGACTTCACAGTTCTGTTTATGACATCACAGTCTGTTGCTGTGGAGATAATTCTGATGCCATAAACAAGGGATTATAATGTCAGGTGTAGGCAAGCACAAACAGCAGATAAAGTCTAAGGGACAGTAATTCTCTGTCATACAACTGTAATCAGTAATAAAGAAAAAAGGGAAAGAATGATAGGAAATACAGTATATACGAACATACAAACATACGAAATTTGCCAGCAGATAAAGGCCTAGAGGTCTATCAAGTCTGCTTGAATGTGCAGCAAGTATCCTTATTCTGCAGCTGCCCTCCTCCCACCCTTCCCTTCATTAACCCTCCCCCTTGTCCTGTCCCATCCTCGTTTGAAGCAGTCCACTGTTCTACTGCATACCACTTCAGCAGGTAACACATTCCACCCAGCCACCACCCTCTCTGTAAAAAAGTGTCTCCTCATCTCCCTCCTGAACCTTCCTCGCTCTAGTCTCATATCATGGCCCATGGTGGCCCTCCCTTACCTTACTTTGAACAGCCCCTCTGTACCCATCTTGTTTATTCCTTTCATGTATTTAAAGGTTTCAATCATGTCACCCCTGTCCCTCCTCTCCTCCAGTGAGTACATGTTCAACTCCTTCAACCTCCTCTCGTATGATAAGTCCCCCAGCCCCTTGATCATCTTTGTCGCTCCGCGCCTGCACCCTCCAGTAACTTAATGTCCTCTTCAGATACGGATGCCAGTACTGCACGCAGTACTCCAGGTGTGGTCTAACTAATGACCTATACAGTGGCAGAATCACCTCCTCCTCCTCGAGGATATACCCTGCAATACAACCCAGCATTTTGTTGGCCTTTGCAGCTGCCTGCCTACATTGTGCCAGAGTTGTTCATTGACCCTGTAATGAGCACACCCAGATCCTTCTCCTCCTCCTCTGTCTGGGCTAGCTGCACCCCCCTAGCTGGTAACTCCTCCTTGGGTTCTTCATCCCAAAATGCAGCACCTTGCACTTTTGGCATTAAAGCCCAGTTGCCAGGTGTCTGACCAGGTTTCAAGCTTTGCCAGATCATCCTGCAACCCTGCCATCCCCTAGGTCATCCACCACCGCGCCTCTGGTATCATCAGTAAACAGACTGATCTTGCTCTTGATGTCCCATGATATGTCTGCAATGAATATCCCAAACAACACTGGTCCCAACACTGAGCCCTGTGGAACCGTCATCACTGCCCTTGGGTGTGAGCTCCCCACCACCACCACCCTCTGTTGCCTTCCTGCAGCCAGTTTCCTACCCATCTCACCAGCTTTGCACCGCCCCTGTGCCTACTAACTTCCTTCCCAGCCTTCCATGTGGCACTGAGTCGAATGCCTTACTGAAGTCCAGATACAGGACATCCACTGCATGGCCCCTGTCCAGTTGCCTAGTTACCCAGTCATAGAACTCGACCAGGTTGGTTTGGCAGGATCTGCCATATGAAGCCATGCTGTCTGCTGTCCTGTAGTCCTTTGGCCTCTAGGACGGCCACCAGCCTCTCCTTCAGGATAGTCTCCATTAGCTTACCCACGATGGATGTGAGGCTCACTGGTCTGTAGTTTCCCGGTTCATCCTTGGGGCCACTCTTGTGGAGGGGCACCACATGAGCCATCCTCCAGTCCTGAGGTACACACCCCGAATGTAGTGAGGCATTAAATAGGTCTGCCAAAGGTCCTGCAAGGACCTCTGCCAGCTCCTTCAGTACCCTGAGGTGGATGCCATCTGAGTCTGGTGCCTTGTCCACCCTCAGTGCCTTCAAACCCTCTCGAACTCTGCTCTCCATGATTTCCCCATCTGTCACCACTTCCCCCCCTGCTTCTGCCATTTCTCCCACCTTGGGTGTCACCCCCTTCTTCTCTTTAGTAAATACTGAGCAGAAGTACTCATTTAGTGCTTCCACTTATCACACCCTGCTTCCACCCAACCCCCTCCTTCCTAATCCTTATGTGGCCCTTACAGCTCCTTTTCTCCCTGATGTACTTAAAGAAGTCCTTCTCCCCCTTCTTAATACCTTGTGCCAGCCTGAGTTCCGTAGATGCTTTGGCTCCCCTTACTGCCCTTGTCACCTCCTTCGATTCTGTCAAGTACTCCTCCCTGTTCTCCCCCCTCCCTGTTTTCTTGTACTTCCTAAAGGCAGCTCTTTTCCTTACCTTTTCCATGACCTCCTTGCTAAACCAGATCGGTTTCTTAGCCCTAGCCTTCTTGCTCTGGGCTTTGCAGCAGGTTTTGGTTGCCTCCACTATCCCCAGCTTTATGAGCTCCCACCTCTGGTTAGTGTCCATACTAGATTGAATTCTGGCCAGGTATTCTTTTACCACTTCCCCCATCCTCCCAAAGTCGTCCCTCCTGAAGTCCAGCACTGTTGTGCCAGATTCCACTCCTTCCTTGCCCATATCCAATGTGAGCCACACTGAGCGGTGGTCACTCCCTGACAGCGGTTCCTCCACTGTAAGTTCTCTCACAAAGTCCCCATTTGCCAGCACAAGGTCAAGGGTATTTTCTAACCTGGTTGATTCACTGACCATTTGCAGCAGGAAGCTGTCCTGGAAGGCATCCAGCAGTACCTGCTCCCTTCTGTTCCTGGTTGTTGGGGTGCTCCAGTCCACTTCTGGCATGTTGAAATATATGAAATATAAACTGAATTGTGTCTAAATTTCAAATTTCTTTCCATGTTTTTCTAATGGTGTCAGGGGCTCTTTAATGAAATAAAAGCTAAATTTTGTCGGAATACTGTGATGTAGACAGCCAGCTCTGAGTGCTCGAGTGCTGTATTAATTTTTTTATTACATATAAAATATGTGATGGGAAATTCAGTTTGAGGAAACTACTGTCTTACTGGAACTGACACATCAAGACCCCCAAGGATAAGTTCAAAGGACAGGAAGTATTTTAAACTGCAGAGATCTGGGGTGCAATTACCTTGTCAATTTGCTTTCATCCCAGGAAATAAGATTAGCCATTCATAATGCCCTCAGGGAGATCCTTTGACTTGCATATTTGCCATGAAGGACTTGTGGGGAGGAATGTCAGAGAGAGGCCAGAATGGACATTGAAGAGGTTTGATGTCTGAGTCAGGGAGGACCCAGGTGGATTTGGAAAGTCCAAAATACATTCCAGGGGAACCCCTGAATTACATCAGAAAGACCTGAGGTGTAGATTCCAAGGTCCAGACGGGATTAAAGAGGCCAATACACTTTTGCTTTGAATACAGTGATTTAGATCAAAGAAACTTTTGAGATGTATGTGTAGCAGAACAAAAACCGGTTCTGACCAGTTAATGTGTGGAGAGGAAAGTCAGTGAGGTCATCTCATATGTTTTTTTTTTATATTTTATTTGGAGACCCTGTATTGTAAAATATAGAGTTTGATACACCAAGGCAGAGTTAGTGACCTCATAAGAAGGCCGTCTCAGAAGTGTGTTTAAGTGCTGAAAGAACCTGACAGAGACACACAAGAAAATATTTCTGACTGACACAAGAGAATATTATCTGACTGAGGGAGAATCATCACAGCACTGAAAGAGAGTAAGATTAGACCAGTCTAAATGTATGTATTGTAGGAACTGTACTTTTTTTCTGTTTGTTTTAAGGCTGTATGTGTTGGGATATATATTTTGTTCTGTAATTATTGCTCTGTTTTGATATTTTTAAAGTAAATATATTTTTTTACAAATGAAACTGCTGGAGTACCTTGACAATTCTTTTTATTTTAAGTGGAGCTTTTAAAGGTTAGAAGTACACTGTGTATGGGCTTATTGTATACCAAACTGGGAAATGGACAGAGTTCTCTAAAAGTCTTGCATTGAGTTCTAAGGGTTCATTTGAAAGACCTGGTTGGGTGCCCTTAGGCAAAGATATCTGGCCTCCCGAAGACAGAATTATCTGAGCCTGATAATTGGGTTCGCTAACAAGAGGTTATCAGTTTGAATCCCTTCAGAGCTTGAGACTAAGGTGACTTGAACCCACAAAATAAACAAGAGGGTTACCTTGTATGTTCACTGTACACAAATCATACGCTCAGAGGTTGGCACTTTGGGAGTAGGGGCTGACTGGCTGAGCGAGATTGTGACAAATACGATATTTAAAAAATATCTAACTAAATACTGAAAAAATACTTAACATACCCAATAATAATATAAGTAGTTCTTTGCCAACAATATGTTGGCTTCATTTGCATTGATGACTAAGGAGTTGCATTGATTTTGACTCTTAAAAGTGAGGGCAGACAATAAAAACAATGACCCCTAAGCACTGTTTCCTCCCATGTGAAACAATTCAGAGACTTCTTCAGAAGGGGACCTAAAGCAAGCTTTGCAGAGGTTCATTTGAGGGTAACTAAAACACTGACTGTGCGAATAGTGCACTACACCAGGGCTCTCTCTGAACAGTTCCGGTCCATTTATCCAAGAGAACAGATCTGGAGGGTGCACTCTCCACTCCAGGGGCCCAATTTTCAATGGGACACAAAAATTGTTCAATTGCAGAAGATACTTGTGCACAATGAGGAGTGCAGGAGTGCACAAATCTGAAGTGAAAAAAAATATTAATGTTGAATTATATCACAACGCTTTTGCCAAGTAGGAGCTAAGGCACTTCTTAATTGAGTGATGGCTTTGATTTTGATTGAATGAACCACTAATATGTATAAAAATGAAAGTTACAAAAGAGTCACCATTGATTTCTGTGGAGTTAGTCCCCACACTTCCAAAAATCTTATATCACAAAACACCAGAGTGTTGAGGCATGCTGCTCATACCAGGAAGTGGGAAGGAGTGGGCGGCCAGATCCTCTTACTCAAATTGCAGTCCCTTCCCCTTCAAAACAGCTGAACTCCAAAACTATTGGATTATAAGCATTACACTCCCAGGGAGGTAAGTCAGCTCCTGTGACTTTTTCTAACGCACTGAAATGAATGCCCTTTAACTTTCATTATCTTTTTTCTAAATACAGCCTGCAAAAAGTGCCAGAGGACAGCAGCTTTAGCACTCCCGTACAGGTTGACTCTGTCCTTGATTGTACTGCTGTTTGCCATCCTGCTCTTCACCTCTGGGGCCAGAAGAGCCAAAGATCATGATTTCTACTCCCATACCAGGACCTTAGCCTAATACTCAATACTGACACTGGGGAATAGTGATGAGGCCGTGTTGTGGTACCGTTCTTCAGATGGGCCAATAAATAAAGGTCCCTCATGTCCATCTGTGGTGATTGTCCATATGGGAGTTAAAGATCCCATGGCACATACTGTTAGAGGTTCCAAGCTCGAATGTTTTAGTTTGGGGTAGAATTAGTAGAAACATTTGAAAAAAATGATTTTGGACAGAGGGCTATTAACATGTGGGACAGCCTACCCAGTAATGTTGTGGAAGCTAGAACTGTTCAGGCTTTAAAAGTAGGATTAGGCAAATTTCCAAGGGAGAATGACATTAAAGGTCACACAGGAGTAGGGTAATGTCCTGTCTGCTAAGTTCAGATGTGTGTCCATACTCATAATGGGCCCTATGCACTAATGGGTGGGAATAACATGTGAAACATTCATAACCCACCCGAGCAGCACTACACCCCTGCACAGGCTTGCACCAGCTGGCATTCACATCTGCCAGTTGCCTGTCTGCGCTCCTTCCCCCTTGGCACACAGCCACGGAGCAGAGGATCATGGCACCGCAAGGGCAATACACTAGTGGGCATGCAATAGGATGCCTGGCCCGGGTCCCATAGTGGATCCCGATCCGTGTGTGGATAGGAGGTCCTGCGGTGGTGCACACTGTACAATGCAGAAAAATGGGTGTTTGCCTAAATGACACCCCGAGCCCTCCCAGGCAGCCCTGTGTGCTGTGACAGCACTTGTGGGGGGGCATGTAACTAGATACAACAGGGTCCCCCCTCACTTACTTTGCCTGCATTAGCTTGGCATGCAAGTGCCACTGTGCATGCGCACCCCTGGCATGCCACCGGCCCACCCCTGGTGCAGCGTTGTGTAGCTGGGTGGTGGATCTAGCACACAGTGCGCTACTGTGCTGGTAGTGAATGCCATTGGTGATGCACAGATCACTGCTGTGTAGCATTCAGGCATTGGAATGCCTATGTGCTGCCCTTACATGGCATGTAGGCATTTGTGCATAGGCCCATTGTATATAGTCACTGCTGCGTGTCAGAAGGGGTGGACAAGAGGGACCCTAAGTCCCTTCTTTCATCACAATACTCTGTTACTACATATGAGTAGGGAAATTTCCCCAGTGTCCTTATCAATATTCACTGAATAAAACAGATCTATGTAACCTACTCCCCAGGATGCATCTGGAAACCTGCTGTTTCAGCTTACTGTCCCTTTCCTGGTCAGACATTGCAAATAAGCCAGAACATTCGTACAGTGGCATGCAGCCACTAGTGATCCTGGTGACCCAGGTTTAGGAAAAAACCTGGGTTGCTGGGGGCCAGCCTGATTGAGGAGGATCGAATGTCTTATAGGAGGTGTTCCTCCTGGGGGAAGGGTAGTTAGTACACTCTGCACAGCTACCATCACCTGGACGTCAATAGGTAGAGGTGCAGCTGGATCCACCATGCAAGGGGGAGGGGCAGCATGATGCCAGAACATGCTGATGCCCCGATGCTCTTATCAGTGCCATTGCAATGGGGTGGGAGAAAGTCCATGGAAATCACCCAACTGACACGGGATGACAGCTTCCTGCAGGACCTACACCACTGACCAGGTGCCTTCCTCTTTTGGATCCAGATTCTGGAGGAGATTGATCACTTCCAATGGTCCCACTGTGGGGGGGGGGTAGCCATAGTAGATTGGAGGCAGAAATAAGTCCTTGAGAAGGCAGGTAATAGGGCTGAAGGGTCTGGGTAGTTAAGGGTCAATTGACAACAACTTGGAGAAAAAAAGCTTGATTGCAAAAATTAATCAATTCTGGTCATGTCATCATAGAAAGGGGCATTGTTAGGGTCTATCACCATTTGGGGATATAGCCTTCAGAACAAAAGCACAATTAGGGCTTCAAATTGGGGAGGGTCATGTTAATAACTATAGAAGGTCCTAGGCAATCATAAAAGATTGGTGACTCCCAGCCCAAATGTCTTAGCTATACATGCCGATTACAGATAGTGTACTAGCATTTGTCTCAACTGTACGTGATAAATGTAATACCTCTCAAAGAACACCTCAGATTCGATTGCACCGCTTGTCAATCAAAAGTCCCCTATCCTGATTTACAATACATCTTGCTTCATCAGCACAGCTGCAAATTACCCTTTTTAATTGTCCTTCTTCCTTAGACATTCTTTTTCGGAGCAAGTTAGTAAAAGAAATACAAAAGTATGCAATACACCCGTATGTATACTGGGAGAATAAATGTTAGTTTTCTTGTTTTAACTCCTCCCTAAACGGAATGCAGAGTGTCATTTTTTCATACGTACAGTTCCTGTATCTCTTATGGTTTTAAAAGTACCTTCTCAGTGGTTTGAGTAAGAGAACTGTGCAGCAAAGCTGAGCAGTTCTGGCGCATATAAGGGATTTGAGAAGAAAGACTTATGAACACAAATGACAAAGGAACTGTGCATATAAACATTATTTTTTATTTGTTTGTTTTATTTTATGTTACAATTGTTGGTTGGGAAACACACACCGGGAAGTTTGTTTCCAGGTGCATCCCAGGAACACAGGGATGTTACTTAACTTGCTCCGGGTCACACAGTACAGTAGTATGTAAATGGAGGATGTTAGGAATCAGTACCATGTCTGCTGGAAGTACCAAGCTCATTCACGGTTCACTGCTCTAACCTCTAGGCTATACAGGCAGTCACATAAACAACGTTGAACATTTGTTAAAAACAACAACAACTGGAACTTGAATTTAAAATCAGAATTAGAGAAACCCCTGTATGGGAAATGGTCTATGCCAACTTAACATAGAGCTTCAGAATTTCTGAACTATTTGCATGAGACACCCCCTTGTGGTGATAAGAGTACCTGGAATGATTTGAAATAAACAATCCTGATTGGCTAAGAATTATGTCATGATCTATAAACTGCAAAACCAGATCCCAGAGAAAAAATTGTCTTTGATAACAGCTTTCAGACCATATAAATTAGAATGAGGATGCCAGTGAAATCAGTTATTCAACTGTTAATAATGTAATATTTAACTACAGAAAACTGTCACTGATACACTGTATCCGCTTGAGTTCCCTAGATATGCAGTGCCACATATTATAATACTTTTGACCATTTTACGAATGTTATAAATGTAATAATCCACTCTGGGTGTGCATCACTGCTGTAATAACCTCACTTCCTGGGTACTTGAAGGCCCTTTGTTGTGCCTCAGAGAGCTCTGTTCAAGGAAGCTGGAAGTGAGAGATTCTCATAGTTCAGTGCAAGCCATGCCACAGGTGGCTTGCACTGACTGCCGGTGCACCAGGGACCCTGCCCCTGATTCACTATCGGGTAGGGTCCCGGCAGCAAAGTCTAGCACCTTGTGGCCCTCCTAGCCATGCACCACACAGAGGCAGCATGTGGGCAGGTTGCTGCAAGCCTGTAGCAATGCAACAAAGCATTCCCTGGTGGTCTAGTGGACCCCCCCTCCCAGCCCTGATCCCCAGTTATGAATCAAATTATAACCCTGGAAGTCAAGCATACCCCCCAAGCCCCGATCCCCATTTTGACAATGTAAATAATCCCTGGTGGTGTAGTAAATCCCCACCCCAGCAGGCAGTGCCCCACCACCCCACTCCCCCAACCCCAAACCAAGTCGGCAACTAGCACAGCCCACTGCTCACCACCATGGCCAGCCACCAACTGAGCTCTCAATAAGCACTTACTGTATTCAGTATGTGCTCATTGACTAACCTGTCAGTCACTAAGCATGTACATTATACAGTATGCACTCATTTACAAAGACCTTCGACCTGATTGACCACAATCTACTCCTCGCCCAAACTGTCAAATCTCCGTTGCTCATTAGGGACAACTACATGGTTTCAGAGCTACCTCTCTGGCTGATCCCAAACAGTCATCGTTGGGGCCTCCATGGCCATGGCAGTGTCCACTGAGGTTCCCCAAGGCTCCATTCTGGGTCCTCTGCTCTTTTCCCTCTTCATAAATTCCCTACTTACAGACTGCATCTTATGTGAGGCCCTACTATATGCAGATGACTTAGTACTATTTCACAGCGACAAATCTTTGACTTATCTACCACACTCACTCAAAACTACGGTGCAGTCCACAAATGGTTCCTGACCAATAGGCTACTAGTAAATGCAAAAAAATAAAACAAAGCCATGCTCCTGGGGAATAAATCCAGTTTATTAAAACATTCCAAAACAAATCCCACCCTTACTATCCTATCACCCAATGGCACCCCCTCTACAGAATGTACCCTATTTTAAGTAGCTGGTGTAATCGAGGCACAAATCAGGAAGCATAGGAAAACCAGGAGCAGTTGTACAATTCACAATAAGTGATTTAGTATTAATAACAGTAAAATAAAAACATTAAATTGTTCGGTATAACTATTTACATAGGCAGTATAAACAGAGAAAGTCCATCTGGGTTTCTTCTCAATTTCCAATCGCAGTCTCTGTGTTTCTCCTTTGCAAAACATTGCAGCTCTGTTTTTACAAGTCTTTGCAACCCTGCTCATTGAGAAAACAGCATGCTTCTCACACTGTGTTCTTGTAAATTTCAACAAGTGCAGCAAAAAGAACATTGTGACCCAGAACTGACCTCTTGCTTACAGCTTCTCACAGAGTTTGCAAACAGGTTACCACTTGAGTTCCAAACAGCCTTTTGTAATCATTTCAACAGTATAACTATATACAGTTTTAAACAACGGGATCCCAGTATCAATTACATTTCCACAAAATTATTCACATACATTTTATACCAGCAGATACGCAAGGGGGGAGAAAAGATAGAACAGCAAGTGACGGTAGAGAGATAGTGAGAGGCAGAGAATTGCAAGACCAGCGGGGTGATCAAGTCCTAGGTCTCATGAGAAAATTTGGTTGTGCAACCAGCCAAGAGACAGAAAAAAGAGAGACGAGAATAGAACAGATCCTTGCATTTAAACTCTTTCTCCAGAACAATTGGGACAGGGCCCTATTCAATTCTGTCACACCTGGGTGTCACATGCGACCCCTCCCTAACTTTCACCAAGCATATCAACTCAACTGTTTGGTGCATCGACCAAAAACTGGGGGCAGGATTTAGACTCAAGCACAGTCTGACCCCTGAGACCTGCCTTGCCATAGCCCAAGGCAAC